>CM056576.1:108585165-109185165 GCA_029721435.1 Gymnothorax reevesii
CAGCTGCAGAAAAGTTGTGCGTGAAGATCGACTATTCAAGTCATTTGTTAATGCTACATTTTGACTGCTGTCAACTCTAGGCCGAAGGAGATTTATACACGAGCCTTCTCTGAGCAATGATGGATTGGTGATCCTCCCCTGCTATTGTTCTGTTGGGCAAACTAGCACTAATCAACACGTACTGCCTCCCCAGAGCTCAACACCGACGAGGAAGGGGAGGAGGAGGAGGAGGAGGAGGACGAGGTAGAAGACGAGGAAGAAGAGGGGGAAAATGAAGATGACTGCAGCAGTGAATACACCGACAGCATTGAGGAAGAAGACTGCAAACTGACAGCTCAAACTCTGGGTGCTGTGATGGTGAATATTCTGATCACTTAACGTGCGCATCGCCTACATCTGTCCGCTATAGCTTTAGGCTCAGTTCTTGCTTTCTAGTTCTCCTCCAAAAGTGTCAAGTAATAAAAAAATAAATCTAAGTGGAGTATTGCAAGGATGGATTTGGATTTTTTGGCCTTGTCTACAAGCAGCAGGACCCTTGCCAAGGTCTGGAAAGGAGGACGCTTACTCAGAGCGCGGCGGCGGACGGGCGGGGCCTGGCTGAGTGGCGGGTGGAGGTGCAGCAGTTGATGGAGAAGAAGAGAGCAGTGGAGCGGGAGCTGGGGGAGCTGAAAGCGCAGCTGGAGAAGGCTGGTTTCGCCTCTCTGTCCCAGATGAGGTATCGTTCCTAAAAACATCCATCTGTATTTACACCCTGTGAGGCTGAATAAGGTGTTGCATGTTTTGGTCTGGTTTGACTGGCACTTCTAGGCTAGCGCTGCTGTCAAAAGGGCAGTAGATACAGGGGAAATGATATTTGGTTGAAACCAAACAATTCCATCGGATATAATGAGAATACGGCTATGCTAAATTTGGCTATTTTTTTTTTTTGATCCTGAAGATGCAGTGTGAAAGAGTACACAAAAAGGTCGACAATAAATACCAGTATTGATGTGATTTAACATTGCATTTATCACTAGATGCTATTTGCACGGCAAAAACTGAAAAGTAAGTCCACCTTACCAAGTAGTTTAATCTTGTATTAGGACTAAAAACACTTATTTCAATTACCTTTTTTCTCAGTAAGACAAAAATTTGCCAATGGGGTGTGACAATTTTGACTTGTTCTAATGACTAAGCTCATATTTTCTACTTGAGAGAGAAAAACTAGGACAATGACTTGTAAGAGACATTTTTTGCAGTGTGTTTTTTTTTTTGGGAGGGGGGGGACTTGTAGTCCTGTTCTGTGGTTACCTGACAGCTATGTTTTGGTCTGCAGAACTGCGCTCCTGACCCTGCAGCTGGAGAACAGCGAGCTGAAGCAGGCGGTGGGTCATGTGAAGTGGAGAGGGTGGGAGGAAGGTGTGACGGACAGGTTGAGTAGCGTCAGCAGTGGAGGTGGAACCATGGTGACGGGGAAAGACAAGAGCGTCCCGGAACCAGAGCCGCTGGGAGCTGATGAGGAGGCCAGACCAGCTCAGGGCAAGCGGGGGGCCCCAAAGGTTCCACTGCAAGATGGGCAGGGGAAGAGGCGATGCACCTGGCCTGCATCCCAGGACCAGGAATTTCTGCCATCCCCCTCCCCAACACATGCCTCACTTCCACAGGTATGAGGTCTGATGAACAACTGTCTCTCTGCCAATTATCAAGATTACTGTATTCACTATTATTCCAACTTCACATACTGTATGAACTCCTTCTGCATGGGACATGATGAATAACCAATATAGCTTCAGTTGTTTTAATAATTAAAGACCTGTGTGCAAGAAGTACCTAAGTCACAAAATAATACTTTTGGCATTTTGGAGATCAAGGTTTTAAAAAAATATTGCAGATCATGACATTGGACAGTGGAAACGCACCAGTACACAAGACTTGAGTGCTCCTTTGCAGAAATCTATGGTATCAGATGATACTCTGGCCATTGTGGCTTTTAATACTGCTGTCAGCTTGCACACAGGTCTTCAGTATACCATATGAAGGGAAAAGTTTGTTTTCATTCTTGAGGATTTCATCCCTTTGCTGGTACGTGTTTTGAGTTATTTTTACACAGCAAAGTATGCTGTGATGAATAAGTCCTATTCATCTGCGTAGCCTTGAGTAGTTGCTTAGTCAAGCTTATTTCTCGCTCAGATCTGTCTCTCTCGTCTTGCCTTTCTTTATATCAGCCGCATTTATTTTACTCATCCCTCTCTCATGGTTAAAGATGGAGTCAGGTCTGTGTACGAGGGATGTTGGGTCATTTTTGCTGCTATTCACTGAATATTATTGCTAGATGCTATGGTTCTGTGTTCAACCAATGAGAGACTGGAGGGCACAAGCAGGTCACGAGTTGATTGTACGCAGGAGTTTAGTACACTGTGCTGCATTCCAACCCACGGTGCTTCAGCAGTCACTCGGTACGTGGAGTATCGTGTTGAAACTGAGAGACCGAGTAGGAATATGTGTCTTTGTGAGTCTTCTTGAGAGCTTTTTGTGTGATTTAGGATGAGGAAGCCGGTGAGAATAGGTGTGGGGAGTGGGAGCAGGTGGAGGTGGGCCTGCGGTCAGAGCTGGCACTGAGCAGGCAGGAGAGCCGAGATCTGCAGGAGAGGCTGATGGTGTCGGAGGCTACGGTCCATGCCCAGGCCGAACAGCTGAAGGACTACAGAGAACTACTGAGTGAGAGACGTTCCATTGCACAAGTGTAGCATGTTGATTGAAACTGACGCGTGCTTTCATTGTTGAATGCAATCTTCCAAGTCACTTATTGATCCTTACTGCTTTAGCTGAGACATCAGTGGAGCAGGCCAGTAAGCAGGTTCAAGTGGACCTGCAGGATCTGGGGTACGAAACCTGCGGCCGCAGTGAGAACGAAGCGGAGAGAGAAGACACCAGCAGTCCCGGTGAGAAGGGTCACATGTCGCACCACAGAGCCTAAGAAAGGTTCTGGAATGTTAGAATTCAGTCTGTTCGTTCTGCACTGTCGATTCACTTCACTTCTTTCATTGACGAAAGAATCTACACTCCATGATCTCAAGGTCTTAATTTCCTGCCACCAGTACGAAACGCACCACTGTCTGCATACACTGCAGTCCTTCAGGACTTTCAGTTTGCTTCTTCATATGATACATTTGGAGGTTTCTGTAGGTTTTATGATTGGACACTAGAGAGTGCTATTGCACTGCACATTTTCACATGCTGTTTGCAAGAGGGAGGTCGCTATTGCAATACTAAATGTGTTTTTATAAAGGATGTAGAATAAAATGTACAATTCAATGCTGGGTTTAGAGAGCGTAAAATTAGCATGTAGGATAAAGATTCGCCGAATTGAGGTAGTTTCACGGGCAGTGTGAAATTAATAGTATTATCGCTTTGTTGAGGACATAGATGTAAAAAAAAGCCTGGATATTTAAAATTATGTGGGTTGGTAAGAGAACAAAAACTAAGATGGAACTGCTCAGCTAATGTTGCAGCTTAATGTAAAGATTGATTTACCTGTGTGGCTGGATGAAAACTGGTGCATTTTTACATCTTTCCTCAGAGTTTGACGGCCTGGAGATGTGCACCAGCCTGTCGGGACAGCTGGGCCGAGGTACACGGTGGTGGGGGGCGCAGGATTCCAGCCCAGGGTGCGAGGGCGAGGAGGAGGACGTGGAGACTCTTCGGCGACTCGTCCGCGACCTGCGTGTCCAGCTCTCCCGCTCGACTAAGGCCGTGCGCAATCTGCAGGCCCGCGTGCGTTCTCAATCTGCCACCAGTGACTATGCGTCCAGCCTCGAGCGCCCACGCAAGGTCAACTGGAGCTTCCAGCCTTCACCATCTCACAGCGCCGCTGACGAAGATGAGGGCTGGCAGTCAGACGGACCGGGTCACTTCCATGAGCCCCAGCCCAACCGAGCACTGAAGGAGCTGGTGTCCCGCGTGGCTTCCTTGGAGGCCCAGCTGAAGAGCTCTAAGCTTGAGGGAAATGGTGTCACAGAAGACCCCAAATCTGCCACGTGGCCAGGGTGGGTGGAGTTTCCGAGATGGAGACCCTCGGTTGAATGCTAAAAATGTGTTCAGCATTACAAAACTCAGTAATACCAGTCTTAACAGAGGTTCTCGAATAAGCCTGTGAAGTTAAACCTACTTTTCCTAGCAAGTGAGAGGCATTAAGAGAATTTTAGAAGGGGTATTAACAGGGTAGTTTGGGACATAGCAGAGCGTGGAGAGTTACCGTGTCAGAATGTCAGGCACTTCGGGCAGCTTTACTCCCCTTGGTACGTCTTGTAGAATCAGTTGGGAGGACATTTCATTAGTAACAGTGTTAAAAAAAAAAACATTTGGTACATTGTGAAAAGAAAAGTTTGACAAAGAAAGTAATGAAGTTTTGATCAGCCGAAATCCCACATCAAACAAGAATGGGCAAACATTTTGCTTTCAAAACTACAGTAGTTGGTCGACTAAGCTCACGAACGCTCACAGAGTATTGTTAAAAAAAAAAGGCGACACAACACAGTGGTTAACATGCACCTGTCCCAACTTCATTGACAAGTGTTACAGGTGTCAAATTCAAAATGACCATATATTTTTCGAAAAACAAAAACTTTTTTTCAGTTTCAGCCTCTGATATATTGTCTTTGCACTATATTCGATTAAATATAGAGTTGAAATGATTTGCAAATCATTGCATTCTGTTTTTATTTACATTTTACATGGCATTCCAACTTTTTTGGAAAGGGGGTTCAATTCCTTAAACCATATTTCCAAATTTCACCCTTCTCCGACAGGAAATACAACACACTGATCCAGGCACAGGCTCGCGAGTTGTCTCACCTGCGGCAGGCGATGCGAGAGGGTCGAGGGGTGTGCCATATCTTGAGCCAGCATCTGGGCGACACCACCAAGGCTTTTGAGGAGCTGCTGCGAGCCAATGACATCGACTACTATATGGGCCAGAGCTTCCGACAGCAACTAGCACAGAGTAGTGCCCTTGCAGAGCGCATTGGCACCAAGATTAGCGGATGTGAGTGCCTTCAGATAGCCATATATTGACACCTCCAACATATATATCAACATATATTTACAGATTAAAGCATATATGGTGCAGAGAAAAAGTATTTGCCCCGTCCCAATTTCAGCTATTTTTGCATATTTGTCACACTTAAATGTTGCAAATGAAATTATTATTTTATTTTTACATAACGATAACCCAAGTGGACACAAATGCAGTTTTTAAATGATAATTTAATTTATTGAAGGAAAAAAGGTGTAAAACACTATCTCGCCCTATGTGGAAAAAAGTAAGTGCTCCGTTCTTTACAAAATCAACTTACGAAAAAATGTTATTACTAATCAGAGTCAATTTCTCAAGACACACCTTGGCATGATTTCTACCTGCCCTGTTCACTTTAAACATCACTTGAAGACAATCTGGAAATGTCTGGCGATGCTTACAAGGTAAAAAGCAGCATTTTATTGAAATAAATTCAAGAACAGATGAGAAACAAAGTTGTTAGCATCCATCAGTCTGGAAAGAGTTACAAAGCTATTTCTAAGGTTCTGGAACTCCACTGAACCACTGTGAAATTTAGAAAAATTGGAGCAGTGGTGAATCTTCCCAGGAGTGGCTGGCAACCAAAATTTCTTTAAGAGCACACTGGCAACTCATTCAGGTTGCTTCAAAAGATCCAAGAATAATATCTCAAGTACTGCAGGCGTCATCTGCATCACTTTGGTCGGTGTTCTCAATAACATATATATAAAAGAGACTGGACAAAAAATGGCACCCATGACAGAGCTGTAAGACAAAAAACACTGCTGACCAAAAAGAAAACTAAGGCTCGTCTTTCATTTGCCAAAAAAACATCTTGACCCCAAAGACTTTTGGGATTATACTTTGTGGACTGATGAGTCAAAAGTGGAGCTTTCTGGAAGACATGGGTCCTGTTATATCAAGTATTAAGTTAACACAGCATTCCAGAATAAGAACATTATACCTGCAGTCAAACATGATGGTGGTAGTGTGATGGCCTGGAGCTGCTTTGCTGTTTCAGAACCTGGGTGACTTGACATGATTGATGTGAATTCAGAAACTTCTGAAGGACAATGTTGGGCCATCAGTGTCTGAATTAAAGCTCAAGGACATTTGGCTTATACAGAAAGTCAACGATCCAGTGCACATCAACAAGTCCACCTCTGCCTGGCTCTAAAGAAACTAAATGAAGGTTTTAGGGTGGTCTAGTCAAAGTCCTGACTTGATGATAATTTAGATGCTGAGGCACGACCTTAAACGGGCAGTTCAAGCTCAAAAACCCTCATGTGGCTGAATTAAAGCAATTCTGCAAAGGAGAGTTGGCCAAAATTCTTCTGCAGCGATATAAAGGACTTATTACCAGTTATCACTAACATTTGAATGTTCTGTAGCTTTTGCCGCCAATGGTAGCACAATCAGTTATTAGGTTAAGCCGGGGAAATTATTTATTCACAATGGTGATGTCGTTTTTGAAGAAATCTTCGCATTTAATAACTGAAACAATCGTTCAAAAGCTGCATTTTTTGCTTACTCTTGTTGTCTTTGTTTTGTATTAAAATTCAGTGGATGATCAGAAACACTTTTATGACAAATATGCAAAATAGAAGAAATCGGGAATTGGACAAATACATTTATTTAGGACTGTATCAATCCACACCGACCATTCCAAATTCAGATAAAAGTCCAGATATTTAGAATTGAAAAATGTCCATTTTCTGTATACTATAATGTCAACGAGGTGTCAGTAAAGTGTTTATAAACTGTTTGGTACATAGTGTATGTTAGACATAGTCTAAAACAATAGCACTTCTGTATTGTTAGTATTTCCATGATATTGTATGTGTAGCTAATTTAATGTAGGCAATTGATTACATTATGGGGAAAAACTGGATGCTGCTTGAGAAAGCTACACACTGTGGACATTAGGAAAGTGATGCTTGTTCCTGTTGTTCTCAGGGGATCAATCAGAGCTCCATGAGGACAAGATGGGCCATGAGCTGCTTGCTCTACGGTGAGTTTCCAAAAAGGTCAACCCGCAAGAGAATGTTTTCGAAGATATTCCTTGTTCCAACTGGATAATGTTGCAACTAGACCTTGGCTTCGCATCTCACTGACAAGAATCATACCTTTACTATCTACTTTGCCTGAAAGTAGTTTTATATTTGCTAAGTTACAACCTGGTCTACAGTGCTCTGCGCATAGGTTATCTTTTTCATTGAGCAGTTCCATTTCTATTCCTGACACGGGCTTTGTGGACCCCTACTTGTCAGATGCCATTTTTAGTTCCTATCCCTCTCCTACCCCCTCTACTTACTAGCTTGACTATCCCTTAGAAACGGCAGTGTGAAGCCTCAACTGTGGACTCACGTTTATGTCCTTCAGTGTACTTCACAGTTCTTCAGTTTTTCAGATGCCCAGGTTGGTGTTTACAACAACTATTGAAGTTATAGTACTCATTCCCCCTTTTCTCACAGGTTTTCAAATTTAGAAATGTAGATCGTATTTATGTAAGCTTACTTGATGTTTTTCGTCTTCTCGGGGCAATTTCGAATTATAATACTATTGAAAAAATTATGTGAGGAGAAAATGGCTTTCTATACTCCGCAGTAGATATGCTCCACACTCAAAAACTAATTGGAATATGAAGCTACATCCAACTAAGAAATCATCAGAAGTAGAAACTATTAGTATTAAAAAACTAGTCATACTTTTCTAGTCTCAACAAACTCAAAAGTAGGGGAGACTGAGGTCCGATGAGCCATGGGGACCATTGAGCCATATCACTATTTTGCCATCAATCGATGACAGTGCTGCTTATAATAGGCAAAATATTTGACCATTTACTGATGAGTCATGGGGATACATGAGCCATATCACTATTTTGCCTATTTTAAACACCTTTGGCATCAACAGATTGCAAAATAGTGATATGGCTCATTGGTCCCTATGGCTCATTGGACCCCAGTCTCCCCTATGCAAAAAAAAATTTTTCTCCAAAAGGGCAAGTCAGCATGTGGTAGAACCTGTAAAAGTAAAATGTCAAATCATGTTTGTTTTTCATTTTAAAAAAGGCTAACAAACTCAAAGTATGTAAAAAAAAATTTTTTATCCATGGGCAAGTAAGCATTATTGATGAGTGATAGAACTTGTAAAAGTATAGTGTAAAATGTATGTACGTTTTCTGCCATAAAAAAAGGTTAAAAGCATTTAGGGAAAAATTGGTGTAAATAAAAGAAAAAAATATTGACTTTTTTTTTTTGGTGTTCCAAGTATGTAAAAAGTTTTTGACCCTTATTTTCCCGCTATATTGAGATAGTGCCGGTCCAAATAAAATCTTAAAGAGGTTTTATTTGTGAATACCTTTTGCGAAATGTGAATGCAGGGCCTTTATGAGACGTTATTTCCTTTGACCTTGAGTTGAACTTGTTTACCTTTTTCAGCCTTCCAGCGAACTTGTGTTGACCTTTCACCTCAGGCTGAAATTGTTCTGACCTTGTGTCCACGTCCCTGTTTAGACTCAGTAAGGAGCTCCAGCAAAAGGACAAGATCATTGAATCCCTTCACACCAAGCTTCAGCAGCACGCAGATACACCCTCCAGTGGCCGTGCTCTGTCTGAGACTACTGACCATTCAGACAGAACCTCCTTCGTGTCAGACGAGCAAGGCTCCACCAATGAGGACCTGGAGTTATGCTCGGACGTGGATTGCCCCGGCGAGTATGTGCCAGAGGAGCGGAGTATACGAGCAGGACACGTGCAAACTGGCTCAGGTACTGACATGTGCATGCATACACCTGCAGGTGCCCATTTGTAGCAACAACAAGTGTGTATTCAGATTCATGCAATTCAGAAAGAAAAGGCCTTTATTACAGAAATCTGAAAGGAAAACATAAACCACTGCTTGTGTCTTCATCCGCAGTCACATTATCATTACTCGTCCCTCTCACTGTTGCACAGTTCTGGTTGTGTCAGAATTACACTTCCATAGCACTGTGGCACTTATTAATAATTAGTGGGCCTGAGCTGAGTACAGGCCCACTACTCTCCCCAGGAGGGAGTGTAGTGGGCCTGGGCAAAGCCCAGGCCACTTATATTATTCTGTGCCTATATTTTTATTATTATAATTTATTCTTCTGTAAAAATGTTGGTTCGCAACTAGTCTTACAGATTTGAAAAAACCCATACAACATATATATATTGAATCGTGCGACTCAATCGGGAATGGTGTGGTATGTCTTTTCTAAGAGATCCGACTTACGGATTCCCCGCAATTCCCGAAAAACATGGATTTTCATCCCTCCCTAGCAACCAGGCAGAACTCCATAGCAACCGCCTATTTACGCACAAGCAATCACCCACACCACCATTGCAACTGCCAAGCAATGCCTTAGCAAGCATCAGGAATACCATAGCTACCACTTGGCAATGCCCTAGCAACCACAAGGAGGACCATAGCAACAGCCTAGCAACGCTCTAGCAAAAGCCCAGAACACCATGGAATATTTCTTGCAATACCTTGCCAACCATCAGAAACAGCATAGCAACTGCCCAGCAACACCTTAGTAACCACCCAGAAGACCATACCAACTGCCTAGCAACGCCCTAGCAACCACCCAGAACACCATAGCAACTGCCTAGCAATGCCCTAGCAACCACCCAGAACACCATAGCAACTGCCTAGCAATGCCCTAGCAACCACCCAGAACACCATAGCAACTGCCTAGTAATGCCCTAGAAACCACTCAGAACACCATAGCAACTGCCTAGCAACGCCCTTGCAACCACCCAGAACACCATAGCAACTGCCTAGCAATGCCCTAGCAACCACCCAGTTTTTTTTACGTCTAAAAAATGCAGACAAAATATAGAGACCAAATAGACTATTGAGTATTCCAAGCAGCATCTCAGGGAACCCGTGTCCCAACATGCAGAGGCCAGGCCCACTTTTACAATTTCTGCGGGAATTGAATTAGTTTTGAATTAGTATCCTTACCAATTGCACGATAGGATCGTTTTATGCATCATTAATGATGGTTCGTGATAGCAGACTGAATACGGAGGCCCTTATCTTAATCAAAATGTTCCACCACTCTGTCTGTTTGTCATGTATTTTCATTATCATATGTATCATTGCCACTTTGTCATTCGTCATCCTCCATCCTTTTTTCCAGATCCACCTCCAACAAAAGGCACTCCATCACAGCTCATAGCTTTCCCATCACCCTCTAAACCTCAGGGAGTTCAGTCATCTGCTAGCTGTCCCAGCACACCTTGCAAACCGCACAACCCTGCGATGACTCAGGTTCAAGATGGTAGGTCGTGCTGGGTATGCTGGTGCAATGTCCAAACTGTGGTATGAAACACCAGCTGCTTTGCTGCCATTCTAACTGAACTTCATTTTAAGAGCTTTGCACTACAAATCTGGAGGCTTGGATGTCACCTGCAAGGCTTTATCTGTAACTCATTATTTAATTTGCAAGTAAAACTTGTCAGTTTCTTGTATCATCCTCCACCTGCCAGGCCTGTATTCCGGGCCTGTATCCAGCTCTCTCCATGCCCCCCAGCCCATGACTGTTCTTAAATCACACCCATTAATCCCCACTCTCCCCTCACTGAACAAGGGGCATTCTCTGTTTCTCTGAGGGCAATATTCACCATGACCAGACACTGCAGAAGGAGCTGGGAGACAGTGAGCAGCCAGTGATGAGCTAACATGATCTCTTAACAAATGTCACGTCATCTGTTCTGCATGATTCACACCTCCAATGTTAGTCGAACACTTTGCAGGTTTTCTTATCTCCATTCAAGTTAGGGATGTAGTATGACAAATGCATGTAGTTTTTGCCAATTTTTTGCTCATCTCCGTAATCAGTCACAAAATTCATCTACCTCCCCCTCCTCTGCCGTCATTTAAAGCATATAGACGTAATTGAAGGTAAGAGATAACTACAAGACATTTCAGCTTGGATTTCCAGTTTTCGCCTCTGGGGAGCAGGGATGTGTGCCCAAGATGCTGCTCAGAAACTTCATTGTCATTGTTAGCAAACTAGCCATGTTTCTGACAGCATAAATGGCACCCCAAAATGTGAGTGCCGAAGATATAATGAGTTTGGATACGTTTCTGGAAAAGGTTAGCGGGAAAATGTCCTCTATAATGTTACCTTTAGATCATTGGCAAAAGGTTTGAGAGTTTGCTGTTGTTTCGGACTTGAGCAAGCTAGCAAGCAGTAAATTTTGCCAGCCATTTTGACGCTAAAGCCTTACTGTTATAGTACAGTCAACTTTACTTCTGTCAAGTAATGTTAATATTTGCTCACGGTTGTAACGTGAGTCGGCTGTGGCTAGCTAGCAAGTGGAAAATTATACCAGTCTTGAAATTTTTGCTAGATCATTGTATTAAAAAAACAAAAGAAAAAGAAACAGCTTGCTACCTGGATAGCTTGTTGACCTATGACTCCCTTCATTGTTCTTTCTTCTCCAGCAAGGGTTTCAAGGGCGATAGTCAGTATTAATTGATGTTAATTGCTTGGGTAGTAAAATGGGCGGGAGCAAGCGCAGCCCAGGATCTTCAGCCATTGTTTTAGTATGACAGATCTGGGCATAGAGAACCTGGAGAAGGTCAGTTCAGTGGACTTTAAACTCCCCCAACTTTAATCATATGTCCTATTTGCACATTCAAAAGCCACACATTGTGGCATTGTGGTTCTCCCAAATCGGGTCTGCTGGTAAACTTTGCTTAAGTAAAAATAAAACATCGCGTCTTCTCCATTTGATCACATTGCATTTACACCACTTGCCATTTTCATGGGACCCAACTTGCATCATACCCAGTCATACCAGAAAAAGTAGAGGGCTCTTCTGATTGGCTAACACTACAACCTGGCTGCACACATAAAAATAGTCCAAAGATTAACTTTGGCACCTTCTACTGTCGATGTACAGTTGCAATCAAAATTATTCGACCCCCATTGCAAATTAGGTTTACTGGAAAAATTTACAAACTTTCAGCTGTTTGCAATGAACAAATAAAACAAGAACAATTTAAATGGCTCAACACAACAAACATTAGAAGTGGCTTCTCCAAATTCAACACAAAATGCCACGATTAATGACTACTGCAGGCTCAAAATTTTTCAACCCCTTCATGACAAGCATCTTTAATACTTAGTAGAAAACCCTTTTGCTGCGATGACCTGCTGGAAATGTGATGCATAGGCAGATGTCAGCTTTTGGCAGCATTCTCAAGAAAGCCCAGTCATGGACAATGGCCTCCAGTTCACTAATATTCAGTGTGTGGTTCAAGGGTCATGCTCTGTACACGTTTACAAAAGAACGCCTCCTGCCTTGCTGTGTAACACGCTGAAGACAGTAGGCTGAAACGTTTGTGTATTGTTGCCCACTCTAAAATCTTCCCAGGCTTCTTCTGAAACCAAGCCTTGGTGGATGTTGATGTATGCTAAAGATCATTGTCCTTTTGGAAGGTCCAACTTGGACTACGCTGTCGGTGGCCAACACCAAGCGGTATATCCCGATATTCCCCAGTCCTCGAAGCCCCCTTTATTAGATTCCCCTTTAACAGACTTACAATATGAGGCAAATTTGAAGTCTGTGTAAGTAATTGTTCCAGAGATGTGGTTAAAAAACAGATTTTTTTAGATATATAGCGCCATCTGGTGGCAAACCTCGGAGTGCATACTTGCCCAAAATCTAACCAGTTCATCCTCTCTACCATATCTACCCATATGCTAAAAATGAGAAGCCAATGTAAAGTATTTTGTGAGTTAACGCGCTAACGGCTAAAATCTGCCGACGCAGCGGCGGATGGCGCGAAACCATAATATCCCCGATACTCATATTTCTATGAGCTATTTAAAATGTTCTTGTTTAATCTGTTTATCACAAACAGCTGAAAGTTTGTAAATTTGCTATTAAACCTAATTTGCAATGGGGTTGAATAATTTTGATTACAACTGTATTTGTTCTAAATAATGTTTTAAAAAAAAAACCTAAAAAATAATTAGGCTATCGTATATTTTGGAAAGCAAAAAGTGTGTTCTTTGCATCTCAGTGCACATGATGTACCTACTGCCTTCTGAGGTATTTTAACAAGTATATTTAATAAGCATTTTAGTAAGCATTACTTTCTCACCTGTGAGTGATAATGTTTGTGTTTTGACCACAGGTTTTGGTGTACCTCATATGAAAGCTCTCTCGGACTTACCCCTGGATGTGCACTCCTACTCCGAGCCCTCTGGCTACCTACCTCTATCTCTTCAGACCTTTCACCAGCCTCTGCTTGGCAGCACTGACAGTAGGTCTACCTCAAAGATGAGCCTAGGTGTTCTAGACAACACTGCATTGTGGGAAGCACCCCACGCTGCTCTGCCAATGAGAGCCAGCACTTACGGCACCGTGTCCTCCGGGTCATCTGGCTTTCGTTGTGGTCCAGGTTACACAGGTACTGCCCCTCTTCCACAGCTGAGTTTCAGACTTGAGTGTGTTAGTGAGTGGGATTTCAGTTCATGCCACCTGTATTTCTGCTCCGTCTAACAGGCACTGACGTAATCGAGGAACACCTGAGGGAGATACGGGGACTGCGGCAACAGCTGGAAGACTCTGTTCGTACCAATGAGCGACTGAGGCAGCAGCTGGAAGATAGGCTGGCTTCAGTGGGCAGAGACTGTGGTGAGAGATTCAAAATAGGAAAAGAATTCACTGGCCTTCTGCATTATGTTGAGTTTCGGACTAAGCAGAAAACAATTAAAGTGATCATTATTCCTGTCAGCTTGGGTTCAATGTTTAAGCAGAAATTTTCCACTGAACCAAATGTCTGTGCTTGACCAATATCAAATTGGTGTGGAAAATTTACATATTTGGTTATTCCTGTTACAGTTAGAGCGCACTCTTTACATAGAACTGTGGCCTTGCGGTGAGCCAATCAGAGGATGGAGAAGAACACAGGATTCCGCTGTCATAGGCTGAACAATTGAGAAAAATGCAGGCAAAAATAAACAGCACTCCAAAGGCAATGTATTATTTATTAAAGAAGAGGGTCATAACCCAGACTTGAACTACAGCAAATAGTTATCCCTGTTTCCAGCAGCCAATTCATCCTATCTGGGTTGCTATTTATAATATTTACACAGCTGTTGGTAGCTTCTCCAGGTTCAAAAAGGTAAACTTAAATTGATGAAAGTTATATGAGATATCGAGCCCTAAACTTCATTTGTGACCAAAAGTGTTACACAAAAGCTGGTATTATCCAGCAAATTGTGATTGTATAATTAGAATTATTAATTTGACTCACTGAGCATGCCATGATGTAACGCAGGAGCTCCCACGAACATCTACATTCAAGGCCTGGATTCGCTCAGCCTGCTGTCCAATGAGAATCGTGCCCTGAAGGAGGAGGTCCTGGCACTGCAAACCCGAATGCAGGCAAGCACAGGTACAGGAACGTGCTCTTCTTCACTCCACTTACACCAAAGCGGGTGTTGTAATGGAGTTTTCATATTGAACTAACCAGTTGTGCAGTACAGAATACTCTGTGAAACAAACTGATGCAAGGCTGAGCTCTGAGCTCATCCAGCACTTAAAGTCTTCACTTCTTCCCGTGATATTTTATCCGTGAAGAATTCTACGGTTTTCAGACCTGGGCTGTGTCCAAAATCACTCACTACTTACTATATAGTGCACTATATAGTGGGTTCGTCAATGTCCGAATTGTTAGTAAGAATTATTATCCCCTATACAGAGAACTCATTACATCCCACAGTCCAACACGAAATGTACTGACCAACCGATGGTCACTGACCCAGCAATTTGTCCCATCATGCATTGCACGCAAACCGAAGAGGAGCAAGATGACGTCATTAACAGCGCGGACAAAGCGAGCCGGGTACTGTCCGAAAGTGTTTCTTCCGTCAGCCCATGAGCTCACTATACAGTCACCGACGTATGAGTCCTGTTATAGTGCGTAGGGAATAGTGAATGATTGAGTGATTTCGGATGCAGCCCTGGCTTTCTTGCGACACAGTTGTAAAGGTTTGTTGTATATTGAAGGGGAGATATTGAGGCTGTATGCGTATTCCAGAGAGCTGCAGGGAAGTGGAGCAGCTCAGGGAGGAGCTGCTGGTGGGGCGGGCGCAGCTGAAGGAGGCAGAGGTGGAGGTGGAGGAGTGGAGAGAGGAGGTGAGGAGGCTTCAGACACACAGCTGCCAGCAGGGCCAGGAGATCCAGCAGCTGAAGCAGGAGCGGCAGACCAGTCAGGAGCAGAACAATCGGTAAAGTACCGCATGCCAGGGGAACGCGCTCCTACCGACAACATCCTTTCCACCGTTTAACTCTGTGTGCTGTAACTCTGCCAGGAACAGCTGCACTGAGAATATCTATCAACACAGAGTCAATCCATAACTAGGCAGTCTGGTCAGCCGCGACTGCATGGGTGTAGCCCCCGAAAGCCAGCTCCTCCCCTTATTTGCACATTATTCGGCCATGACTGTCGCCATGGCGACTGAAGTCGATGGTTGTCATACGTGAAGTATTACACATACCCATTCCAAATATGAAAGTAATCGGTCCAAAACTGCAGCCAGTACTGCGTCCGCGAGGGAATGTCTATGTTTTGCCACTAATTTGCGTATTATTCGGCCAATGCTGTCGCCATGGCAACCGAAATTGATAGGTGTCACATGTGTAGTATAACACAGGTCCATACCAAATATGAAAATAATCGGTCAAAAATTACAGCCTGTACAGCGTCCACAAGAAAGTGTGTACAGACGCGGACGTGCAGCGGTGGTGGAGACGACACTCGTGAATCCATAGTAGCATGATATTATGCATTGAGACTGCCATTAACGATGTGTATAATTGTGACTGTGAATGTGCGCTCAGATGGGTATTCCACTAAATGTTCCTGCACGTGTGACACACCCTTTCATAACGTGAATTTCCCGCTGTGACAGGATACATGCTCCTTATCTACAGGCTCCATCATGAGGTGAATCTGCTACAGCAGCAGCTATCAGAAAGCCGTCGGCTGCTCCACTCAGTGCAGTGTGAACTGCAGGTGTACGATCGCATGTACAGAAATGGCAAGAGCCCCTATGCAGGTGAGCCTTTAGAGAGCCCGAGCCTGGACCAATACACAAGAAATTGCGCATTACGTGCATTAAGCTGAATTTGAATGTCCGTACATGGATTCATTTTTCTCTGTAGGATACAGGGGTGAGCTGAAGAACCCTGGGGCACCATCGTCCCAGGAGCTGGGGGAGCTCCTGGTGGAGGTCCGCGGTCTGCGGGTGCAGCTGGAGCGTAGCGTGTTGGAGAACGGTGCCCTGCGTGCGCAGCTGGAACAGCAGCTGTGCGGTGCCATCACGGTCACAAGCAGCGACCGTCGGCCCCACACCATCCCAGTCAGCCCACAACGCGATGGCGTCTACAAGAGGCAGCTATTCCACGGTGAGGACGCACTGGGACGGGCGATCTTTCTGCTCCCTCCTGTGCTCTGTCCAGTCTGCGCTGGTCCGTCTGCATTTCACTCACATCCCGTTGCTCCCGTTCCCCCCAGACCCCGCGCCCTCTCCACCTGTCAGGGACACTGGGCTATTTAACTCCGCGTCCCCCTGTGCCTCACTCACTGGCCTGGAGGACCCCGAACTCGCAGCAAACGGTGTGCTTTTAACCTCTGACATTTAATCTGCATGCTTATTTCTGTTGCCTCATTGGCCTGGCTCACAAGGTCGTTGAAGTACTACGACATAGCTACGATGTTACTGCAAATGCTCAGTTAACATTTTGTTTCTCTTATTTGTGCTTTGTCTCAGTCTTCAGCTTTACAATGGTGTCTGCAGTGTCCGTTTTTGAATTTGCCACAATAAGCGTGTATTTGCTTTGGTATTTCGCCATATATTTCAATGCATAGAAAGGCACCTAATTAACAAATTCATGTAATGTTAATCTAATAAATGAAGTCTGTTGTAGAGTGTTGTGTGAAGTTACTGAGGAGTATTGGTTTTTGAGAGGGGCTTTCCAGCACTGTGGGGGCTGAGCCACACTGTCTTCCTCAGATGCACTGGATCCACATGCAGGCTTGGAAGGCGAAGCACCTGACGGCTCCTTTGCCAATAAGAACGGGCGGCATGCCGTGGGGCATGTGGACGACTTCACTGCCCTCCAGCAGCAGATCCTGGAGGGGAAGGCGCTGGTGCAAAAGATGAAGGGGGCACTGCTCGATCTGCAGATTGGCGAGGTGAAGGCTCATACTGTATATTTTAACATCTCACAAAGCTAGCGCAGCTGTGCCCAAATGCCGAAAGTTATGCTTTCGCTATCCTCTACAGGAATACCAAATCAACAGTGAAACAATAAAGTAAGCCCCCATGAATTCTGACTTTTTAACTGTAACAAACAGCAGTTTGAAAGCAGTTTACATAAATGTTTAGCCTAATACACTCTCCTACCATTACAAAGTGTCCAACAAAAGGGAAAAATTTGAAAGGAATTCTTTTGGGCGATGATAAAATCTTTGCGGACGACAGGTTTCAGTAAGAAATTAGATGATTTAAAATGGTCTTTTTCAAGCTCCATACATTTTCCAGTCACGTTATGCCTGAACTGGGGACTATAGTCTCCCAAGATAGCGAGAATTTATTCACAGGCTGATGCCAAAAAGGTTGCTAACATACAAAACAAAATTGTAATGTTTTCTGGAAAGAAATTGTTAGAGAAATTCACACAAGTGATATTAAAATCGTGGCCCTTTTTTCTGACATAAACTAATGATAGAATTATTCAGCTGTTATGGATTTTATGATCCATGGTTTATTAAAAACACATTAAAAATTTCAAAATGCTGTAGCCATTATCGGCGCAACTATGCTTCGACCTGAGAACAGTTATCCCTGTTCAGAAACTACAACCCCAATTCCGAAATAGTTTGGACGAAGTCTAAATTGTGAATAAAATCAAAATGCAATGACTTTCAGGTCACAAGCCAATATGTTATTTACAATGGAACATAGATAACATTTAAAATGTTGAAACTGAGACATTTTACACTTTTATCCACAAAATGAGCTCATTTCAAATTTTCTGGTCTCAAAAAAGTTGGGACACAGGCAAAAAAGGGCTGAAAAAGCAATAAATATACTCAACAAAAAAAGTAAAGGACCACGGCATTTTAAGCCGAGAATGTGAAATGTATGAACTGAACGTAAAACCTAGGTGTCGTTTATGTCATTGGTGTTAATCCAAGACACAAATTGCATCAAAACATTTGATCAGACAACTTTATTACCCCAAAACAGGGGCACACACAGGGAAGACGAGAATCACACTAAGTTCTGACCATTCAATCAAAACGTCAAATAAAGTCAAAGGTAATTTCAAATATATTTGTGAAAACCACGTGTTCTCACCACAGCTTGACAGCGTCTTGGTAAGCTCAGAACAAGAGAAAATACTAGTGAAAAGATTCAGTGGTCTCTAACTTTTTTGTTGGGCATATATAAGAGAATCAGCGGAAAGAACATTTAGCATGTAATTAAGTTAACTGGCATCAGGTGCGTAACATGATTGGCTATAAAAGGGATGTCTTAAGGGGGATTTACATTTGAACGTACGGGCGTCTACGTGCAACTTACGTGCGAAATTTGGGAAAAATGACTGCGTGCTCGACGTGGCGAGTACGTGACACGTGCGTGTTTTGCTGGCCGCAGGGCACGTAGAACCACCCGTAGCAAAGAATTGGTCTGCAAATTAATTCCACGGTGCACGCAGCGATCAGTCGAAAATAGTCCACACCAAGTACATGGCAAGTACGTCACAAGTGCGTGTGCTGTAGATATATGTAGGGTTTTAATGGGCAAAATTCCATTAAAATTAATTCAAAATGAATCATATATCAAGAATTTAAAAATATTTTTAATATTGTAAGCATATGAATATACACCCACTCAAATGCCACGCACGCGGTAAGCACTTCTGTCGTCCAGGTAGCGCAAAACTGACTTACTTTCCACGCACGACACTGGCGGAGCAAGCAGGTCGGCCGTACGTCTCACGCAGCGCACGCACATGGCAAGTACTTGCACGTGCGGGTTATTTAAACCCGGTCATTTGCCAGTTCTTGAACAGTTGTGAAAATGCCACCCAGGAGATCCAAGAAATCAAGAAAACCAGCTTCCAGTCAGCTTTCTGCTTCCACTGCCCCCACTTCCAAGGATACCAGCACGGATGAAGATGACAAATGTTGCTGAGTCCTGTTACATCAGCATTTTTAAATAGTACCCCAACCCGCACTGGCCACGTAGAACCCGTACTCCACACTCACTTGCGCCTTGTCGTCGACGTGCATGCCACTCAAGTGGCAATCACGTTACACGTGCGTGAACCCCTCCCGTACGTCTGCATTACTTGCCACTTGAATCGCGCGTGCATGTTAAGTACTCTCCACTTGCGAGCATCACGTCCCACGTGCGTGTGAAAAGGTCCCTGATCGTCACGGATTTCGCCGATCTCGCCAGCTTCATGTAAGTGGCACGTACTGCACAAGTACTTACCCTGTACGACCAGAAAAATTGGCTGCGTCCGCTACGATCGGTCTGCGGGTCAGTTTTGGCCGTAGAATTCGGGTCGCCCGTAGAACACGCAGTTCACGTAGACACGCACGATCAATTGTAAATAGCCCCTTAGAGAGGCAGAGTCTCTCAGAAGTAAAGATGGCCAGAGGCTCTCCAACCTGTGAAGGCTTGTGTAAAAAGAACTGTGGAATACTTTAAAAACAATGTTCCTCAACGTCAGATTGCAAAGGCTTTGAAGGTCTCATCATCGACAGTGCATAACATCATCAAAAGATTCAGAGAAACTGGAAAATTCTCTGCGCGTAAGGGACAAGGCCGAAGACCTTTACTGGATGCCTGTGATCTTGGGGCCCTAGGACACCACTGCATCACTCACCAGCATGATTCTGTCATTGAGATTACTAAATGGGCCCAGGAATACTTCAAGACACCACTGTCTGTAAACACAGTCCGCTGTGCCATCCACAGATGCCACCTTAAACTCTATCATTCAAAAAGGAAGCCATTGCTGAGCAAGATTGAGAAGCTCCGCCGTGTTCTGTGGACCAAGGCTCATTTAAAATGTACTATAGCAAAGTGTCCTGTGGTCAAACGAGTCCAAATTTGACATCCTAGTTGGAAATCATGGGTGTAGCGTCCTCCAGGCTAAAGAGGAAAAAGACCACCCCTCCTGTTATCAGCGTTCAGTTCAAAAGCCAGCATCTCTGATGGTATGGGGATGCATTAGTGCATATGGTGTGGGACACTTGCATGTTCTAAAAAGCACCATGAATGCTGAAAGGTATATAAAGGTTTTAGAGCAACATATGGTCCCCTCCAGACGAGGTCTATTCCAGGGAAGGCCTTGTGTATTTCAGCAGGACAATGCAAAACCACATACTGCAGCTATTACAACAGCATGGCTTCATAGCTGGAGAGTCCGTGTGCTGAAATGGCCTGCCTGCAGTCCTGGTTGAGAACATTTCAACGATTGAGAACATTTGGCACATAATTAAACGAAAAGTCTGTCGAAGGAGACCCAAAACTCTCAAGCAGCTGGAAGCCTATATTAAACAAATTCCAATGGCTAAACTCAAGAAACTTGTCTCCTCAATGCCTAGACGCCTCCACTCTGTGTTAAAAAGAAGAGGGGATGCTACACCATGGTAAACAGGCCCCTGTCCCAACTTTTTTGAGACCTCTAGCAGCCATCAAATTTGAAATGAGCTCATTTTGTGGATAAAATTGTAAAATTTCTCAGTTTTAACATTTGCTATGTTATCTCTGTTCTATTGTGAATAAAATACTGGCTGGTGTGACTTGAAAGTCATTGCATTTTGATTTTATTCATAAATTACACTTTGTCCCAACTATTTAGGAATTGGGGTTGTACATTCAGTTCAAAATAATTTGGGTAAAAACTGGGTTTTAATACCAGATCCTGGGACACTATATGTCTTCTGGGATTGAATCATAAATTACGAACTTTTGATGCTGCCTCGTGCCTACAATACAGTATTTGTGGATCCTGCCATTTTGCCTATCGGAGATGTTTTCTTCCAATGTGGCTGCACAGGCTCCACACTATGGCAGAGTGACAGACCTCCTGGCGAACGCCAAAACCCTGCAGCTGATCCAGGAGGAGGCTGCATCCCTCCTGAAGATGTTCTGGAGGGCAGCACTGCCTGATAGCGACAGGCTTGCTCAGCACGTCCAGAAGGTCAGAGTACACCTTTTCCCCAAGCCCCTCCTTTGATTATTTTAAAAACAATGCGATCACTATACATGGGATATGTGCTCATTGTGTGATTTATGAGTAATCACGCAGCTTTATTTTCAATATACTGTAGCAGTTGTGTGTACGTATAGCATATGAGTTGCGTATCTTGAGTATGTGCCATCAGTGGCTCATAGCATTTATGTCTGTGGCTCACAGGAGCAAGCCCTGCAGGAGGAAGTGCAAAACCTGAAGCAGCAGCTCACAAAGCAGGAAGAGGTGCTACAAAGCACTGCCGAGAGGCTCAGGAATATGAACAGCTCCAAGGAAAGCATGGAGCGCTTTATTATCAGCCAGTGTAAGTGTTTCTCACCTTCATTGTTAAAGCGCATGTGTGTAGGGCTCTCGCTGTAATTGACATTGCCTTTGTGATGAGACGTGCCATCGGGTGCACTAGAGACGAGAGGCATCTATAACATGCAGAGCAATGGCTCTCCAGAACAGGGTTCTCTACCACATTTACTGTAAATATGCAAAAATAATGAATTTTTAATAATACAATGAAATAAAAAATCATGGGGGGGGAATACTTCTTCAAGATACTGCATATGGGTGTACTCTGCTCTGTGTAATGAAAGTTTGTTAAGTTTTGAGAATTGGCAGTAAGCTCCATACTCTTTTTCCATTTACAGTGTCCAGGACACATGATGTCCTGAAAAAAGCACGGTCAAATCTGCAGGTGAGCCTAATTCATTTTCAACCTTTATCATTCTCTGAGTTAGTCATTGCTATTTGAATAGCCATTACTTCAACATGGTAAATTCCACATTACTGTGCCTCCTCTCTCTGTTTCTTGCAATAAAAAAAGGATGGAATGGGTATAATAGTTCATGGTTGGCTGTGTCACAAGCCGTGTTACCATCAGTGTCCGTTTGTGCAACTTCAGGAGTTTGATTACAAATTTTTCGTGATATTCCCAAATAAGTGTGAGAAATTAAGCCCCGTACACAGTCGATTTTCCTTGACAAATTCCTCGTACGCACAGGCAAATTTTTTTTATAACAACCAAAATATCTCGAAAGATAAGCGCCCAGCTTTTCAGCAAATCTATTTGCCCATGTGCAAGCGCTGGGAAATAAAATGTGACAAACTGTTGCGCGAGCATTCGAGCCACTTCCAGCTTTGATTGTGTGAAGTGTTGCTGTATCCGTTGATTTTGAGTACATTATGGCTTTATACTGGTCAGTTAGAGCGGTTAGCACATTACGACATGAACACCAGACACGAGAATGCCTGTGGAAAATATCCAGCCCCGATTACAGGGATAAAAGCAGGCCCCCCACATCAACAATTTCATTTCTCCTCACTTTCCAGGTATAGCTTACAATTTATTTTCGAGAGATTGTACATTTTAGTGAGTTTTGATGACATAATTTCTCATTTTCATGAAAATACAGTACACAACGATAGTATGTGCAAGTGTTAATGCGTTTCCAATGCGGTACAGCCTACCTGAGAAAATTTTGCAGTTCCCTCCTTCTGTCAGCAATAGGCATCACAACCATCAGCAAGAAAATTTGATGGCGCGTACACACGAGCAAAATGGCAAAGAAAATTTGTCCATGTGTACTGGGCTTTACTCATGGAAACACACAACTGATTGGTCTGGCATAAAAACGGGCAACACCTGGGGTACCAGAAGCTGCCCGCTCTTCTTTTACCCACAATTTTTTACGTGTCCTTGTTCTTTTTCCCTCTTTCATTTGTCTCTCTGCCCTTTTCTGTCCCTATCTCACTGAGTAAATCCAGAAGAATGAGTTCAAGATTTCCTCCCTAAGCTCCTCCTCTTCCTCTACCTCCCCCTACCCTGCCAAAGGTACGGCATGCTGGCCTACTCTGCCTGTGTCCCTCTCTCCCACCCCATTGGCCTGCCATCTCCACCTACCATCCATCGCTCTTGAAACAGGGTAGATCTCAACCAGTGATGCAGGGCTTCTTCAGAAAGATCTCTTGATTATGGAAGCTAGGCTCTGGCAATTCAACCAAAAGAAAGTGGTCTGGAATGTTCCTTAGTGGAGTTCACCTATTTTTCTGGTTGTGCGCTGTACATCGAATGTAAAATGACATAATTGAGGAAATGTTACAACTGATGGAAAACAGGTCGGTGAAGCTGTGCTTTTGAAAACCTTCCAAAAGGGCACTTATGGACGTTAGGGAGAAACGAACGGCCTTTAACGTAATTGTTAAACTCTGTATGTTTATGCGATACCAGCAAAATCTGCACTGTTACCCAGGCAGCTGCTGGGTTGCCGAGGCCGATAGCCTGGCCGAAGTATTAAATACTTAAAATACCAAGGACAGGTTATGGGGAGGGCTGTTAAAGCACAGCAAGCGGGAGAATCGATTAGAGCTCATGAATGTCCGTCGGGGAAGATGCTCATATCAGATTCATTTCTTACTTCATTTTCATTTTTCATTCTAACGATAAGCAGGACTGTTTCTGCACAGATAAGGCTTGTATGTACTGTGCTGTTAGCAGAGCAGCACACAGTAGTTTGCTGTAAGCTTTAACTTTCCTGTCTGAGTTTCAGCAAATGCTGGCCATTAGAGTCCAGCAAACTGCTGATATCACAGAGGTTTAACCGAAGCAAACTAGCCAGAAGCTGTGCACAAAAATTACTGCTGCATGATATGGGTTTACGGACGTGTAGACCTTACTGTGCACAAAGAGAGTGCTTTTAAGTAATTAGATTTCCTTTGTGCCAAAAAGGCTCATGAAAATAAAGAGAAGACCAAGAAAATGAAGACTGAGCAATTAGGTTATCAGGCATATACAACCCCCCCCCCCCCAGTAAACTGGTAAATGCCCTCAGGCTCCCTAAGACAAGAATATACTAAAGGCAACAAAAAAAACTTACCTGCTTCTTAGGACTGTTATTTTTCTTACAAAAAATAGATTCTATATGTTGATGAAAATTGGTAGACCTCAGACAGGGGAAAAGATCCTGTCAATGTGACACAAATATATCGCTTTTCACCAACTTTCTTTCCTGTCTCCACCTCCAGCTGAGATCCTTAGAGGTCCCAGGGAACAGCCTGCTGATTGGAGTGTCATGAGTTCTCGTCCTCGGGTAGCGACCGGCGGTGTGACAAGCCAGCGCCCCGCCAGGAGGCGAGGGGGACAGTGCCTGTTCCAAGTGGTCACAAAATAAACCAGCAGGAGATAGCGGCAGCATCTCCACCCTGTTGCTGGTGCCATTGTTTTTTTCCCTTATATTTAAAAAAAGGAACACCCACTTTGCCTTTTTGCTTAACTGTGTTCAAGGTAGTTTTTTTTCTTCTCAAAAGCATACTACAGAGACTATGGTATGATTTAACTTTGGAGGGCTGAATTTCAGGAAGACTTTGCATTGCATCTGTGCACTCTCGCTTGCCATAATCTTCTTAACCTGGCCAACCAATGAAAGATGCGTATTTCAGCTTAATCGGGGAGAGAGAGGATCCGACGTTCTTCCTCAATACCCTCCAAATCTGCAGCTGCTGAAACACATTTTTTTGCAAGGCTATTTCACTTAAACTGACAGAACATTTCTCAGCTTCGGATGATCTGCTGGTGGAGGGAAGGATTTTCTTCTGCCTGAAAAACATTGGAATCAGTCTGCCGGATTTTGCAGATCTTTCTTTCACATTTGAGGTTTTCTTCAAGGTCTGTTTTCTTCAAGTATTGCCTGGGAATGGTTTTGCCACCATTTCCAAGTTAATTTCTTTAGCGAAGACAACAGCATGTACTCAGTATTATGGCTGTCAATCCTAGATGAGCATGTGCAATAAGGTGGGCTGTCTGCCTAGCAGCTCTGTCACACCAGCTTTTGCCTGACTGAAACTGAAGTATTTAATCAAAAGACAAGACCGTCAGTGCAATATTCTGAGACACTACAGACAGAATTAAAACACTACTTTTAGGAGTAGCTTTGGGAGGTAGAATGGAAGCACAGGTATGTGTCTTCCACTCATGAATTACATGCATCACAGTCACTGCCAAAGTTTGAACTCCTAAAGTCCTTTAATTTAGCATCTTCTGCGAGTATTAAAGAGGTCACATTTGACTCCAAAAATCAAAAAGTTACATTTCATATCCGTCTTTGGGTGAAAGCCCCATTTTGGCCATCTTCAGACAGCAATTACAAAGACTCGGTAATCCTTTTACATGTTGCTCCAACTGAATTCATATTGAGTAGGTGGCATTTCTCAACATAAGGACCAAGCCTTCCATCATTTTAGCTGTTAAGTTGTAAAAATTTTATTCCAAAAATCTAAATCATGTTTTTAGAGCCGGAAAAGGTAAATTCTTCTAAAATTTAGTGATTCGTCTCAGATATAATTCACAGAGCATTCCTGTTACAGTCATGAATTGATGTTACATGTTCTCCATATGTGTTCATTTGAAGATGTTGCAAACTTTGGCAGGGTAAGTGGTGAAAGTGATGTCTTTAATCTGAAAATCAGTAATGCTGTCGCAAGAAGTCGTTTCTAGGCTGCTTCTCTGTTTATTGCTGTACATTTCTGCATTTGATGTTGTATATAAAGCTTTCTATTATGCTTCCTTTGTGTAATTGGGTGTGATTAGGATTTGACGTACGTGAACACGTAGTAGCAGTACAAAAGCTAATGATACCTTACTTCATTTCAAATGTTTTACAGTATTGGCACCATCCCCACAATTACTGATGCTTTTAGAATGCAGGTTGTCCATGTTTCAGGTCACTCTGTTATGAACAATGATGTTAGTCTTGCACTTAAAATTGGCAGGCATGAACAATAGGCTTATATATTGTCAATGAGCTTAAGATACTCATATCTCTCTCTTTTTGGGCTAGTATCAGTTACTTGAGCAAAAAGCCAAGCCAATTTCACCAAAGGTTTTGACCATCTCTAGACCCAATGTTAAGCATCTTGTAGAATTAACAGTGAAAGTAAATACATATTATGGTGCAGTAAATTTCCATTAGTGCCATATACCAGACAGAACCCAAAACTTAGCTCTTCGAATGTGGTCCTGTTGTATGAGAGATGAAACCAGCACTGTAAAACAGTTTCTGTGTGGGCATAGGCTAAGGTTGTATAATATGTATATAGTGATCAGACTTGATTGATTGATTTGATGCAAAGCTTGTAAGAAAAGGTAAGCAATTTAAGTGTCGGTACAGGCCCCAAACCCTGTCAAAGACAAAGGTGTGTGTGGCAACGAATAAAACATGCTTTGAAGGCTTTTTGTTCTGCAGAATAAAACAAGAAAACCTTGACATCGCCTCCCAAGTCCTTGTGTTTCCCTTTGTGGGAATAAATAGGAGAGAAAAACCCCTACCGCATTAAAAACGTCATTACAAAATGACCACTGCAAATGGAGAGGCAGTTCACAGTGCAGAGGACAATAAATATCCCTGGGACTGCAGTGGTCATATTTCCTACTCAAGCACTGACAGGGAGTTGGTTCATTTAAGCAACTGTATCAAGTTTTTCAACATGCACGACATAAGAGGTGTACACAAGAAATGAGAATTTAATGATAATACTTTCATTTGCACAACAGTGAGAGATCAAAACAATTTAATTAGGTTTTCCTTGCAAAAAAAAAAAAAAAAGTAAATATTCTTCCTTCAGTAAAGCTACTGCAGGCAAAATGTCTGGCTGAATTGCTTTTCTTTTTTATCACATTGGCTTTTCTGTTACACCCGAGAGATTTTTCATTTGTACACGTTCATAAATGTATTCAATGTCATTTCACTGATGTTACGGTTAACTTCAAGCACATTTATTGCCTTGCAGGTGTTGTATTTCCTGATTAATAGAATTACAGGAGAACATTTGGCCAACTGAAACAAACCATTGTTTAAGGAGGAGAGGCACCTCGGCAAAGTATATTTCAGCAGGAAGTAGAATTCTTGAAGTGATTAAAACCCATAGTTTTATACATTTTAATTTGGTAATGATCCAGTGCGATGCATTTTTCAACCGGAAAGTCTTCATATCGGCGTCAATACCAGGGGGCAGACATTTTTACTTGGGGAATCTAAGGCTGCGTTTGGAATGCAGGTTTGTTTGTCTGCTTGTTTGTTTGTTTGTGTGTTTGTTCGAGCGAGCAAACGAACGCTCACTCACTCACTACATTGTTTTCAATGTAGAACTTTCACTACACAGTGCCCAATATAGTGGGTGAGTGTGCATTTCGAACGCCATTATTATCCAATCAAACGCCAGTGCCACGGTGCTTGTGCGTCAGTTATTCTCGTGTGACGTCAGTTGTTCTCTTTCCTTTCATCCGGGCCATAGAGTAGTTCAAAGGGCTTTCATTAAGCTCACCCTTTATCGCTTGACTGCCCGCAAGCTGTTTTTATTTAAGCTGGCCTGATTAACAAACAAACAATTTATCAACTAAGCAACCAAGACCAATACATTACCTATAATTAGAAATGGTAATGAAATGTGAATTCCCATTGCCTACATTTATGTAACTGATATGGCATTGTAAATCCAAAACTTTAGTTGACTTTGCAGCATTCATTTTCGCCGTCCTTGGAATTGACGCGCTGCTGTACAACCTTACAGCGCCCTTTACCCGTGACAACATTCAAAATAAAGAAAGGATTCCTGCAGCCTCGCAAACAATTTGCAAATCTGTGCCACTTAATGAGCGCTGAAATTATGAAGGCATATAGATTTTTTTACGTCGTCATTTATGCGCAGAATACGCCTCATAATTTTGTACTGCAATGCATTTCAATGCTATCAAAATTAAATTAGACTTCTGTCTGCTTTCACCAATTAGTTTGAGCAACTGTGGCTAATCAGGAGATGAAAACTGCAGGAGGTTAAGGTTATTAAGCATTTTAAAAAAGGTGAGATTACCGAAGATCAAATTCAAAATCAGAAGATTCCAAGTAAAAATGTCTGCCCCCTGGTATTGAAGCCAATTTGAAGACTTGCTGGTAAAAATGCATTGCACAGGATCATTACCAAATTAAAATTCATAAAACTATGTGTTTTAGACACTTAAAGTCTTCTACTTTCCGCTAAAATATACTTTGCCGAGGTGCTGTCTCCTCCTTTAACACTATATTGCACTGTAGTGCACTACAAGCAGACAGGTTATAATTAATAATATTATTCCATAGAATACCATTTTAATAAACCTTCACCATTATTTTTCCATTTATTTAAATGTTCATTTTAAAATTCAGACCACACTTCTGAAAAAGTACATTATAAAGGCATAAATATACAACTCCCATGCAAAATATTCAAGAATTCATCACCACAAAGCAAATAAACTCACTGATATATAGAAATTACAATATGAAACAGATAAATACACTCCCATTTTATAAATAAACCCAAAAAAAAAAAATAGCATGGGTACTAATGATGAATCCCTTCATCTGCTGAAAAACGAAGCAGTGTAGGATTTGTACTCTGCATAGCTTCATGTGAATATTCCAACTCACAGTGTCAGTCAAAAAACACACAGGTAAAGTGCTCTGCTGAATAGTGAATAAAGGCAATAGCAGAACAGAGAGAGGCCTCGAGCACTGAGCTTAAGCGTGATATCTAAACCTCCAGAGTTACAAAAGGAGAGCTTGCTTCATGAGGAGAACCATTTTAAAGAGCACAAAGACATGGATAGTATGGTATAGTTCACAGGTGAGAACACATTTTATGACATGAACAGCAAGTTATGAAGACGAGGAAGCCATAATGGGCAAATGCCTACATTCCAGGTGATTAGCGAGGATAATAAAACAGGGAGGAGTCCTGAAATCAACATTTGGATACAAAACTAAATGAAGGATCATAAAGGTTGACTGGTATTAACCAGCAGTACGATAGTAGGCGTGATTAGTGGATCTCAGTTTTGATTAATAAACAGAGGGGACCAGGGATAATGGAAATAAATTGATTTATTATCCCTCCTCGAAGCGCAGATAAAAAGCTAAAACATGTAAACCAATTACTGTTGATTACCATGGGTGCATAAAAGTGAAAGACAGCTTTCGTCTGCAATGAACTGCAAACAGAACGGTCCCTTCAGCCTTGCAAAAAAATTATGGGGCAATTTTCTATCCAAACCGAACAGAATGATAAATGCTAAACCACCTTGATGAAAACTCTCAAATAAAACCACAATTTTTGCATGAACAGCTAGCTTTAGTAAAATGTCCTATGGCTATTCAATGGCTTCACCAAAGACCCAAAGTGTCTGCTTTCCCATGACTGTCTGGACTCAATATTCATGGTTTCGATAAACTTAGATCACGTGATCACAGCCTCCTTTAGCAACCCTTCCGGGAGGTGATCAAAAACCACAGTTCAGCACCCAGCACCATAGGGGCGAGATACCAAAGAGCTGATTTGCACAGGGATGTGCAAATCACAATATGCTGTGAGAGAAGGAGTCATCTTTTGCAATATTTTCAGACGGAGAAAAATTTTCTGAGATTGAAAGCTTTGGTTCAAGTTGTTAGGGAAGCACAACCCAATGACTCAAAATGGGAGCCAACGAAGTAACACTAACACTACTGAAGTACAACATTGGTAGTGTACTTCATTAGTGTTTTCAATTTCTCTTAATATTGAAACTGAATTCCAGGTGTAACCATAGTTAAGCGTATATGGCTTAGTTGAGGATGTAACTAGCTAGCAAGCAAAGTTCTACCAACTTATGCATCAACTTACTCAACTAGCATGCAGGCATTACCTTTCTATAATCACTGCGTGGTTTAGTTGCCAGCGAGCTACTAAATTGACGGTAAATTTAGGGATCATGGCCAGTTCAGCCAGAAGCAATGTAAGAGAGACATCAATAGGAGAGATAGAATGGGTGACAATTTTAAATCTGATTCAGTCCATTTTCAATGTAGTAGCGAGCGCAGGACATGGACTGTTAGCCAACAGTTGCTCCTGCTTGGAACACATCTGTGCCTCTGCTGATAGGTAATCTAAATAGTTGTACAACATCCTGTACAACTTAAGGGCATCTTCACGCAAACAGAACATGAAAAATGAAGACTCTACTTCTGACTTTTACCAACGTGGCTAAGGTGTCCGTGTGACATCACACTGAAAGCTTGAATGGGTAATTCTTCTATTTATTGTTGGTTTTCAGCAAAAGCTGTCTTCCACTACAGCGACCACAAAATTATTCTGCAATTGGTGAAGCTTCTCATTGTTTTCTGGCAGTGCGATGATACAACAATGACCCTCTCCCAATTTTATTACCCTTTCGCCTTTATCACAGAGACTTCAATGAATACATTCTAAACAAACACTTGAGATGTGCAAAGGTTCCCATTTTTTGTCCTGTCATTTTTCTCAATAAAGGTCCAACAATCCCTCAAGTCTTTCAACAGTACAATATAACATTACAACATAGCCATCATAACTCTTATTGCCAGTGCATAACTGGCAAGTCCTTTGAACAGCTCAGAAAACGAATTATGTAAATAAACTGCATCCCACTACACTCCAATCACACATGCAAACCAAACCTTCAGTGTCCCAAATGGACCTTTCCAACTAGCTCCGCCCCCCCTTGGTTACTGTTGCAAAGCCCCACATCTATTCTGCTCAGTTCCCACAGAAGTTAAAGCAGAACTCTTGCGCACGTATTCCTGAAAATATTGCGGTTAACTTCGTACCAATGCGTCCAACTTGTCCGGCAAAGTCTTCCAGAGAGGGCTTAAGCATTTAACGAAAGGATAGACCCATGACGTCAATTTTTTAAACGGAACGGGTGGAGATTCAAGAGTAACCATGAAGTGCTGGCAGTCAATGCTGAAAAGCCGAGCGCCCAATAAACTGCACATTTAGATCAAACCAAACGAAACAGAGGAATCATACTGCATGGTAAAGCAGGGCAAGTAGTTTTCATACATTTGCTGCCATCACTGAGCTAAAAATAACATCGGATTCAGTATGCAATCTAATGTTAGTTGGCCATGAGTCAGGCAATACGCAAGCTAGACTTTGTAATAAATCATATTACGCAATGCAGCTAACCCATAAATGAGCTACATTAGACATAATTGAGTTATTAATCTTACGTTCATTATATTGGCGTTTTCCTCCAAACTAATTTCGCTGACAAGCTAACTTTATTCATTTCAGCTGAGGGACTAACATTCTGAATCAGCTGGCTAGCTACCAAACCAACTTTCTCCATGTTAAAGTTTCTAAGCAGATTACTTAATGCGAATACAAAATCCTTCACCATCGGGCTGAACATTTTATATTACCCAACGTTGCTAAATGCCTGTGTTGGTTGGCATGAATGAATCGTGCTCTGAGCAGAATAACTACTGCTTTGCAGAAGTCCACTGCGTTTGTTGATCCTATTCACAATGGGTTGCGTGAGGTCTTCTTCATGTCTTAATCCATCGCAAACACTTCTCCAACTGCATTTTTGACTTTGATAAACTGATTAATTGAACTCCCTGTAGCCGGGGAGGGTACCTTTCATCAGTATTACATGTTCCCCACACGCATCCGAGAACCATTTTCAGAAAGTCTGAAACATGGCCCATTACGAACAGCTAAAGATTTCACAGAGTGTGGGACAATATGGCGGTGCTAGCGGGGTAGGCTGGACCCTAGTAAGATAAGGCAATCTGATTGGTTGTTTTGCTACATGTGATTAACAGGTCGGAAAGGTCCATTGCTCTTCACATTACATTTATTTCAAAGACCATTCTAAAGTTGCGCTTGACTTCTCACTTAGATTTTCCTCCATTTTATTCAATATAAAGTTAATTTAATAGCAGTAACATGTATTAGGACAAAATACATGTACAACCCCAATTCCGACAAAGTATAAATTGTGAATAAAATCAAAATGCAATAACTTTCAGATCACTTGAGCCATTGTTATTTACATTAAAACATGGATAACATTTCAAATGTTGAAACTGAGACATTTTACAATTTTATCCACAAAATGAACTTATTTCAAATTTTCTGGCTGCAACAGGTCTCAGAAAAGTTGGGACACAGGCAAAAAAGGGCTGAAAAAGCCATTAATATATAAGAGAATCAGCTGAAAGAACATTTAGCAAGTAATTAGGTTAACTGGCATCAGGTGTGTAACATGATTGGCTATACAAGCAATGTCTTAGAGAGGCTGAGTCTCTCAGAAGTAAAGATGGCCAGAGGCTCTCCAACCTGTGAAGGCTTGCGTTAAAAAATAAATAAATAAATAAAAATTGTGCAATACTTTAAAAAAAATGTTCCTCAACGTCAAATTGCAAAGGCTTTGAAGGTCTCATCATCGACAGTGCAAAACATCATCAAAAGATTCAGAGAAACTGGAAAAATCTCTCTGCATAAAGGGACAAGGCTGAAGACCTTTACCTGTGATCTTCGGACCCTAGGACACCACTGCCTCACTCACCAGCATGATTCTGTCATTGAAATTACTAAACGGGCCCAGGAATACTTGAAGAAACCACTGTCTGTAAACACAGTCCACCATGCAATCCACAGATGCCACCTAAAACTCTATCATGCAAAAATTGTTGCCATTGTTGAGCCATTCTGTGGGCCAAGGCTCATTTAAAATGGACTGAAACAAAGTAGGAAAGTGTCCTGTGGTCAGACAAGTCCACATTCTTGTTGGAAATCATGGGTGTCGTCTCCTCCGGGCTAAAGAGGAGAAAGACCACCCCTCCTGTTATCAGCATTCAGTTCAAAAGCCAGCATCTCTGATGGTATGGGGATGCATTAGTGCATATGGTGTGGGACATTTGCATGTTTCAAAATGTACCATGAATGCTGAAAGGTACCCTCCAGACGAGGTCTATTCCAGGGAAGGCGTTGTGTATTTCAGCAGGGCAATGAAAAACCACATACTGCACCAATTACAGCAGCATGGCTTCATAGTAGAATAGTCCGTGTGCTGAACTGGCCTGCCTGCAGTCCTGATCTTTCTCCAATTGAGAACCTTTGGAACATAATTCAACGAAAAATCCGTCAAAGGAGACCCAAAACTGTCCAGCAGCTGGAAGCCTGTATGTGAAAATAGTGGGATCAAATTCCAATGGCTAAACTCAAGAAATTTGTCTCCTCAATGCCCAGATGCCTCCACTCTGTGTTAAAAAGAAGAGGGGATGCTAAATCATGGTAAACAGGCCGCTGTCCCAGCTTTTTTGAGACCTATAGCGGCCATAAAATTTGAAATGAGCTCATTTTGTGGATAAAATAGCTACATTTCTCAGTGTGTCAACATTTGCTATGTTATCTCTGTTCTTTTGGGAATAAAATACTGGCTGGTGTGATTTGAAAGTCATTGCGTTTTGATTTTATTCACAATTTACACTTTGTCCCAACTATTTTGGAATTGGGATTGTATTTTAAGTGGTTTTATTCAATCTTCCAAGCATTTGCAGGGAATACAGTCTTTAAATGATAAATAACACAGTAATCAATTCTAACAATATCTCCAAGTATCCCTCTAGAGACCGAATCGCTGCCTTGCAAATACTAGACATTTCGGATGTAAATTTTACTTAAGAATCATCCCTGATGGATTTTAACACAGACTGCAATATTTCCCAAGGGAAGGTCTTTCAAGATGGGCAGACTTCATAAACCTTTGTGATCCAGAAGACCTCACAACAGAACCATGGCTTAAAATCAGACAACTGAGCAGCTCACTTTATATTGTGCCATTTCCTTTCCAGGCAGTCCCTGCACGGTCTCGATTTGTCATCGTCTTGTACTGAAGAGCCGCTCCAAAACATTTGAGCGGTACTGTCAACAGCATAATTCTGCAAGCAATCTCATGAAATTAGCTTACCCAGTCATTTTTTTTATATTACGAATTTATGGTCAACTAGCTATGCATTCTCAAGAGTGGTACAAAAAAAAAAAAAAGAAACAACGTAGGAGAGCATAGCCAGCTCAAACGAACCGGAAAGTGTGTCAACTGTACACTTGATCCATGGCGGTTTTCTGTACCTCCCTCTTCATCATATGTGCAGGTTCTGATGCGTCATGGATGGATGTCATAATATGACCACTGGAGGGCCTCTGACCCTTCTGTAAACTTGTTTTAGTGCAATCTCAGGCAAGTAGTGATAATAAAGGATAATAAAAACATGCTGACCTGGCCAACTACAGCAGGCTAGATTGGCTTGTATAGTAAAGAGGTGACATACTTCTTCTTGTATCGATGGGTAGCACTCAGAACCATTACGCCATCCTAAAAAATAAAATGGATTCATTTATGAACAAATACATCTTTTGGAATATGGAAATAAACACAATCGCATAGATATTAGCTTTCAAAGGGCAAGATTCCACAGACTTCAGTAAAAACAAATAGTACTTAAACTTTCAGGCCAGAAAACTGACTAAATATTGGCAGGTAACCAATGATGCTATAAGTATTCCCATTTGGTAGTCACGATACAATAGTTGCACATGATACAGACCCCCAAACTATAGTTACAAAACTTTACATACCGATACGATACTGATCCAGATGTACTACAAACAGTACCCCCTAACTACTCAACCACACTGATGATTAAATTAACATGCAGAGGCATTGCAGTTCCAAGTGTAATACTCAGCATAATATCAGAAACTTATTTCGACTTTGACCAGTCTCGTAGAGCCATGACCTCATTTTAGTACTACCCAAACCCTCCATCAAGGCAATACCACAGCACTTAACCTGGCTCTTAACATGACAGCAGCAAAGAATTCTATGGATAGCTGAAATTTACATGAAGCAGTGGACCGCAGCAAAGTCTACGGTAATGCATCCACAGTGAAGTGGTGGGAGGCTGTTGTGAAAATTTTGCGGATGAAATGTGGCTGCAGAGTAATTCTTAGATTTTTTTTTTTTTGCGGATGTGGTGTGGCTGCAGAGATCAGCCTTGCGAAGGCAGCACGGCTGTAGAGAACAGTGAATTTTGTGCAGTTTTCCATCAAAATTAGCCATTTTTATTATTATCCCCGACCATCGCCATGAAGTGGGACCGGGGGATATTGGATTGGGGTCCGTCTGTCCAGGCCATAATGAGGACAAGATTTCTCAAAAACTATTCTACCTAGATGCGAGAAATTTTGTATGCATAATAAGCTACTCATGATCTACCTTGCGACTGAAAATGGATGTCGAAGCATAATTCTTTATGGAGTAATGGCCCTTGATCATGGCGGGGGATAGTGATGACACTGTCGTCTTGTTTGGTACTAGCAATCTAAATATTCTCAGGCATCAATAAGATGCACAAGAACATATAAAGTGGACATGATGAAGCTGCTTATCCCTACCGTTCTACTTACTGAATATACACAAAGTATACTCTAGATATTATACAAATATACAACCATTATACTTGCATAGAATTGTCATACAAACCCAAAACCAGTGAAGTTGGTATGTTATGTAAATCGTAGATAAAAACAGAATACAATGATTGGCAAATCCTTTTCAACTTATATTCAATTGAATACACTGCAGAGACAAGATGTTTAATGTTCAAACTGAGAAACTTTATTATTTTTTTTGCCAATAATCATTAACTTCGAATTTAAAGGCAGCAACACATTGCAAAAAAGTTGGCACAGGGGCCTTTTTACCACTGTGTTACATCACCTTTCGTTTTAACGACACTCAGTAAACTTTTGGGAACTGAGGAGACCAATTTTTGAAGCTTTTCAGGTGGAACTCTTTCCCATTCTTGCTTGATGTACAGCTTAAGTTGTTCAACAGTCTGGGGTCTTCGTTGTCGTATTTTACGCTTCATAATACGCCACACATTTTCGATGGGAGACAGGTCTGGACTACAGGCAGGCCAGTCTAGCACCAGCACTCTTTTACTACGGAGCCATGCTGTTGTAACACGTGCAGAATGTGGCTTGGCATTGTCTTGCTGAAATAAGCAGGGGCGTCCATGAAAAAGACGTTGCTTGGATGGCAACATAGGTTGCTCCAAAACCTGTATGTACCTTTCAGCATTAATGGTGCCTTCACATATGTGTAAGTTGCCCATGCCTTGGGCACTAATACACCCCCTTACCATCACAGATGCTAGCTTTTGAACTTTGCGCCTATAACAGTCCGGATGGTTCTTTTCCTCTTTGGTCCGGAGGACACAACGTCCACAGTTTCCAAAAACAATTTGAAATGTGGACTCGTCAGACCACAGAACACTTTTCCACTTTGCATCAGTCCATCTTAGATGAGCGTGGGCCCAGTGAAGCTGGCGGCATTTCTGGGTGCTGTTGATAAATGGCTTTCGCTTTGGATTGTAGAGTTTTAACTTGCACTTGCAGATGTAGCGACGAACTGTAGTTACTGACAGTGGTTTTCTGAAGTGTTCCTGAGCCCATGTGGTGATGTCCTTTACACAATGATGTCGGTTTTTGATGCAGTACCGCCTGAGGGATCGAAGGTCACGGGCATTCAATGTTGGTTTTCAGCCTTGTCGCTTACGTGCAGTGATTTCTCCAGATTCTCTGAACCTTTTGACGATATTACGGACCGTAGATGATGAAATCCCTAAATTTCTTGCAATAGCTCGTTAAGGAATGTTGTTTTTAAACTGTTCGACAATCAGCTCACGCATTTGTTCACTAAGAGGTGACCCTCGCCCCATCCTTGTTTGTGAATGACTGAGAATTTCAGGGAAGCTGCTTTTATACCCAACCATGGCACCCACCTGTTCCCAATTAGCCCTTTCACCTGTGGGATGTTCCAAATAAGTGTTTGATGAGCATTCCTCAACTCACTCAGGTCTTTTTTGCCACTTGTGCCAGCTTTTTTGAAACATGTTGCAGGCATCAAATTCCAAATTAGCTAATATTTGCAAAAAATTACAAATTTAACCAGTTCGAATATTAAGTAACTTGTCTTTGCAATGTATTCAATTGAATATAGGTTGAAAAGGAATCATTGCAAATCATTGTATTCTGTTTTTATTTACGATTTACGCAACGTGCCAACTTCACTGGTTTTGGGTTTTGTACATCCAGCCTATTTTAAAATCTGAGATATAATGCATACAACATGCAGCTGTGTATTAAAGGTGCACTATGAAAGTTTGTTTACTTTCACTTCTGTTGTCATTCGAATTAAAACAGAGGTTGCTCGCCCCACCCCTCCATGCTTCCATAAGTGTCCACTCTTGTCGGTGATTGGCCGGGACGGTTTGTTATGTTATGGGGCTCAGCCTGTGCCCCTTGTGTTTATTTGCAGTTTTCTAGTTCTTGGATGGTAGTATTCAAGTCTGGCTTAATATTTTTGTTTTGATCAACTTTCCTCACTTGAAAATGGCTTTTGCACATTTTTCATACTGCAACATGAAAGAATAGCAAACTAACAGTTTTTTTACTGGCACTATTTCCAATATTAAGCCTTCACCAGGAGCTACGTTTCCTTGTGCCATCTACTGCTTGGATTTCTAATAAATTAGCAGCGACCTTAAATCTTAAACAGGGCGATGGGAGAGCCACAGGCAAAGGCCGTCGCTAGGTTACCACAAAATGCCATGTTTTCACATGGGAGCAAACTTGAGATTAAAGTCACAGCATCAGAGTGGCTCTGAAAATAAGGCCCCATGTCAGCTGTGGTGCCACTGCACAATTACCATTTAAATGAGTGGCCAGTTTTGTATTTCGCATCCAATTCTGATATTACATCCATGGTTAGAGCTCGTTATTCGGGAGCTTAAGCTGTCATTGCTTGCGCATAATTAATGCCTCACCTCATCGGGCAATATATATTGGAAGAAATTTTCATATCTGCTGAATGCAATAATTACCTTTTTAGGCTTTTATCAGTAGATACCGATAATATGCCGATAATATCGTGCTTCCCTAGTTTTGAGGAAATACTTTGGGCTTTGATATGCTCATTGGTAAATCATTGGCTGAGAAGGTGCAAGATTTAAGACTTCAGATTCAAGTTAAAGACTTCATTCACCATAGCCAATAAAACACAACCAGTGTCTCTAATAGAGTGAAGAATGTACAGGTGTACAGACAGCTCCCCAGTGCAAATAATTTATTTTTCTCTGAATTAAAAAAAAAAAATTAAATATCCTGAGAGAATTTGTTAGCATGGTGGTAGGTTGCCCAAGCATAGCGACCCACCAGGCGTGCATCACTGCAGAGGAAACACTGCAACCATTGAATCTGACAGAAGAAGTGAGGCTTTGCCCAAATTAAGGGATGCAACAATCAGACGAAAAAAAAATAAAAAATTCTATTACACAGTATCTTTATATTACAGCTTCTGCTCACAGATAAATATGGATGGAGAAGATATTTTGGGCAGAGACTGACAAATGATGAAGTTAACATTACTTCAACCCAGATATTATAACCAAACAGGCATTTCAAAGCCTTCCTCAAAATAAAATACTTCAAGATAAGACTGACTTCAGACAGAAGGTCTGAGACATGCAATACCTTAATTGAAAGTGCATATAGATGATTCAGCATCACATGGTTTGGCTCGGGCAGCAAGGCAGGGTCACACTGAAAGCAAACAGAGGAGGGAAATGCTCACAGGTGCATCATACAGCGCATCACCTTATTGAATAAGACAGACAGTCTACCTAGTCAAGGACTTTCCACACATTTCACTGTTGCTTCATACAATATATTACATTCATTCTCCCAGCTCTTTATTAAGAACTGCAGTACACCTGCTTCTTAGTTAATAAGATCATGCAGATACAAGTCAGGAGTCTTTACAGTAAATATCAGAATGGCAAAAAGATTCAGTATCTCTGAAGCTACAGATGTCTTCTGCTGTTCACAAGCAACAGTTGCTAGAGTTTACATAGCAATGCTAAAGGCAAAAAAAAAAAACCCACAGCATGCAGAATGATGAGGAAAGAACTGAAAGAAATGCAAAGCCTGTCAAACATGGAGGTTCATGAGTTCCAACAACAGGAGACCAAATTAAGTTGCACTCCTATTAGCTGAAAACAGCTATGGCAGCAGTGGCCACACACTCATTAATACTGGACAGCTGAAAAAAGCCTGTACAGATCAATCTCAATTACTGCTGTGAGATGCAGGAAGGGTCAACAGCAAGACTCCTAGTGTCAACAGTTCAGACTGGAGATGGTGGTGGCGTAACAAAACGACACACTTTGATACCCCAAATAATCATCGATCATTGACTGCGCGTTCAAACAATCTGAGTATTGTTGAGGACCTCGTGCATTCCCATAAAACCACAAATTGCCCATTTTCTGTTAGCTAACCATTACTTCTGGAATGCACCATGCCACAAAGCAAAGACCGTCTCAAAATGGTTCCTTTAACATGACAGTTATTTCAGCGTACTTCATCGGCCTCCCACATCACCAGACCTGAATTCAATAAAGCAGTCTGAGATCTATAAATTTGCATTATGAATGTGCAGCAGAAATATTCACAAATTATAAAATGGAATCATGTCCAGATGAATCTTAAAGGAATTTCTCAAACATCTTGTCTATGCCACAAATAATTACAGCTGTTTAGAGACCAAAAGGAGGCCCTTCCCAATATTAGTTCAAGGTTTCTAATAAAGTACTAAGTTCGTGTGGAGGCAGATATTTAAAAACAGTTATGAAATTACAACCCATCTGACTCATTGTGAGTTCTTCAGAGTGTCAGCTCAAGTAATAAATCATCAGGGATGTGCTGCAACACTGGGGGAGACGTGGATTTGAATTTCAGTTTGTATGACACTTACAGAGACGTTGGTGTCCTTGTTCAGGATGACCTGGAGAAGATGTGGCGGGAGAATGGGCGGAGCTTTGAAACGCTCCTCAGGCCGAAACATGTACACTTCCTGCCCATATGGACCAGGGGGTGAACTGGAGAGGTCTATACATTTCGGGGAAAAAAAAAAGAAACCCCATAGTATTTTCGTATAGGAAACTGAACTGTGTCAAGAATGACTTAATTTTTAACTTCTGACACTTCCATGGATTAATACAAATTAATTAACCAACACCCTTGTACACCCTCATTCATGAGAAATAATTTTAAAAGCCTGCAGCCAAGCAACAGGTGCTGTGCCTGAAGGCTGCCTTATAGAGTGCGGCAATTAATTTATTTCTTTATAAAAATAAAAACACCTATCCTCCTTGACCGAGGAATATAACAATTTACAAGTGTTTTCAGGCATTCCCCCCCTGCACTGTTGCCTGTGACAGTCCCTTCACCTGATGTGTCTGAACATTCCAAGGAGTCCACCTGGAGGGCGTCGAACACCTCAAAGTCAGACTTCTTCACCTGGATGAGGTTGTTGATGGTACCCATCTGGCTGGTGACCACAGGCTGAAAAAGAGTGAAGCAAACAGTGAGACGGCAGCCCAAATTCAGACACTGGGCCCGACTTTTCCCACCCATCACATGCAAAATACATAAGGACCATCATGACCTCTTCCTTGATCCTTCAGTGAGACTCTTTCTCCGGCATACACTTTCATACAGGCACAAGCAATTCATAGGAATTATCAGTCATGTATTAAGTTACGAAGAGCACGTTTCCTGTCACCGCATTCATTGAGAACTACAGGTCTATCTGGAAGCACGGTCAGTTGTAGATGTGGATCAGAGTCACATCATAACAGAAATGATAGGAAGGTGTTTAAGAAGACTTTGCATGCCAGCAAAATTGACCGTGCATTATCAACACCAGGCAACTCTGTCTTTGAGTTAAAAATAAATATGTCTAAAATACATCTATTACCATCTGCTATTAAAACAAAACAAATAAAAAAAAATAAATAAATAAATCAGGAGTAGACTTTTCTCTAAGCTCTTTAAAAGACAGAATCGCCGGCATGAGGAAACAAGATCATGTTAAAGCCAGCTTGCTAACGTCAAAGCTTTCTGCAAGACATCGCCGCTGCTGGCTACTCTTTATGTTCAAGTGAATTTATTCTACTTTATAACGCGATGATGGAATCAAAGTACTGCTTGCCTACTTGCAGCGGCGAAGCGGAGTTTGTTGTATTGTTTCCATTATTTGAAGCTTATGGAAAAAACTGCCAGCTAACTATTTAGCTATGTCATGTCAGCAAATTCCAAATGATACAGCTGTTTTGCTTCATTGAAATCCCTTCTCCAGTCCCCATGACGCACATATCCTGAGTTATAAAGTCTTAAATAGGAGTTGTGCCGACGTAGGTAGGGTTCATTTGATTTGGCATCTGCAAAAAGGTGTTGGTCATTCAGCCAGCAATCAGTTAGGCATGTTCAAGATCATAAATATTGGTTTTACCTCTGAAGGGTCGTGAAGCCACTGGCCATCCACATAGAATTTATATTGGTGTTCGCCTTCTGGTAAGTCCAGGATAGCTACAAAGTCATTGTGGCTACAAAAATGATGACGGAACAAGTCAAATTACAATCCTGCCCTTACAAAGTCAGATAATTGCACTGGAAAAATGCTTAATCATGCAGACAACAACCATGAAGTAAAAAGACTTGTATTCAAGATGGAGCAGAGATATGTCATCCACGCTGTGAAGAAACTGAACAGTGAACAAAGGTTTACCAGTTGGCGCAAGCGTGAGAAACTACCTTTTATTCAGAGGAATCTTTGTGCTCCAGTTGTTAAAAGACCCAGCGATGTAGACCTCTCTTCCACCACCTCCCCAGCGGATTACCGTAGGCCGGGCCTGCGGAGCGGGCTTGACCGGCTCGTCTGAGTCAGGGCTGTAGGGCATGAAGTCCTTTTCTCCTGAGGGCTAAATGGCTACGGTCATCAGTTACAGCTTGCCTGTGAAACCTGTTCGCATGGACAGCCTGACAGTGCTGGCTGTTCCTCCGTTCCTCTTTTCGCTCAAGCAAATGTGACAATCACATAGCAACAATATATTAACCCCTAAAGTGCATAATGTTTCACCCTATCCCTGTAGAAGTTAATCATTCATTATGCAGTTCCCAAATTGACCTTCAGAGGGACTCAAATGTACCAGTGAAACCTTCGAAAGGTCACTGCCAACTAATTTACCAACTAAAAATGTACAAAATTGTTGACCATTTGAAGGCTGAAATCTGAAATTTTGCTTCAATATATGTTTTGCGCCTTGTGGGACGCACTATAGCAGTGATTAGCACTTCAAGGATTAAACTGCACAGGAAAAGTGTGTGTGTTGTGGTGACATCAGCAGTTAACTCCACATATGACAGGATTGGGGACAGCAATACCTTGGACTCTACAGAATGGGTGTTGAAGACATTGGGGTCATCGGTGCTGTCCACCATTATTTTACCAGACTCCTGCTCTTTGTGGCTCCCCCCGCTGTCAGGGCGGTGCGACTTCGCCCCATGCCGGTCGCCCGATACCCGGTCACTGGTATTGCCCATGATTTGTCAGACCGCCTTTCAAACAAAAAGGACAGATCCCCACAGAGCAATGACCATCTTTGCCGTTACACGCGTCAATTCTACAGTAGTTTGGATCAACTTTGTTAAAAGGCAACATTTAACTCCTCACTTCACCAAAGTAAATAGACATTCTCGACCTGCCAAAAAAATAAAAATCTTCGAGACAGATGGGGGTATGTTGAACTTCTGCTTCAAATTTACCATTATCTTTGGCTCAAGGCAGTAATGAGGGTAAATATAGGACCTGCAAATGCCAAACCACTGTTAAGGTTGAAGGTCTGGTGTCAAGCATTCCACTTACTGGAGCTCGCAGTGAGCCTGTAACCAATCTGTGTTAGAAAATTAGCCCTCACCATCTTTTTGGTTTTCATGCTCAGGTAGATGCATTGCTGCACTCTGTTCATGAAAGACACCGCGGAGTCCCCAGACATGAATGGACATTCTGGTGAAGCAATGACACTACGGGCCATTAAATAATGTAGCAAAACTTTTTATCCGAGTGACACATTTACTGACTACCTTAGGAGGTACGATGAGAAAGCATGAGGCAGAAGAAATTGTAGGTGAGGGACAGAATACCACAGCGACGAAAAAACAAATGTAAATGCAGAGTCAGAATATTATGGCAGCTCCCAATTTGTGATTGTCTGGATTTGCAAAGCAACAAAACTACTTCACGTACAGTAGGTGCAAAAATTTGGGCACCTGAGCACTAAATGCTACAAAGTTAAGCATGACACCTTTCTGCAAATTTAAAAGCAAGGTTTCTTTTTAATTCTAATTTTTCTGAGTTTTTAAATGATAAGAAAGGAAAAAGAGCCTTGCGCAAAAGTTTGGGAACCCTTTGGATTATTCTTTGTTACCTTTTAAGAAGATGATTACTAAAGCTCTGACCCAGGTGATTTACTCATTAGGACTTCAGTGAGTCAGGTGAACAATATACTCTGAAGTAACCCCATGCCTTCTAAAGTACCCAATTGTGGTGGTTGTTGTGTCTGGTGTTAAAAATTTGTCCAAGGATATCAAAATTGAGATAATTCACTTCCACCAACAAGGAGAGGGCTACAAAAAAAAAAAAAAAACTCACAACATTTCAAACTACCCATTTCTACTGTCAGAAACATCGTAAGAAAATAGAAAATAAATAGAACAATTGAAGTCGAGGCAAGATCTGGAAGACCAAGAAAAAATTAAGATAGCACTGCCCAAGATCTGGTGAGAAATGCTCAGAAGAACTCACACATCACGGCAAAAAAAAAAAAAAAAAAGTAGCAGACACAGGTCTAGTTGTTCACAGGACAACAATAAAGCGTACCTTAAAGAACAAAGACCTACACAGCACAGTTGTAAGAAAGAAGCCTTTCCTACAACCAACACAAAATTAAGCTTCTGAAGTATGCAAAAGAAAGGCTTGAGGTTTCTCAAGGTTATTGGAACAATGTGCTTTGGACTGACAAAACCAAAATTGAACTTTTTGCCCACAACCAAAGAGGGTATGTTTGGAGAAAAAAGGGTGAAGCATTGGTAGAGAAGAAGAACATTGCCAAATGTTAAGCATGGAGGTGGATCCATTATATACTGACCAAAAAAAGAAATACAATTTTCTATTTCTTGATTTTATGTAACTGAGTGTAACTGTTATTCATCAACACTTCATTGGTATCAAATGAAAGAGGGAATCTCAGACAATAGATATAACAGAAAATCGGGCTGGAATATCGCCATGTTGGCTCTTATTTAACAAGGTGAAGTTTGACATTACAAAACACAAATGACACTATCAGAATGTCGTATGTCCCCCGTTCGCGTCGCGCACAGCGGTACACCTGCGTCTCATAGACATCACCAGACGTCCGATTGTTGCTTGTGGAACGTTGTTCCACTCTTTGATCAGTGCTCCTCTTAGCTGTCGTACTGTAGCTGGCGGTAGTTGACGCCTCCGGATAGCTCTATCCAGAAAGCCCCACAAGTGGTCTATAGGTGAAAGATCTGGAGAAAATGCAGGCCAGGGAATAATTTGCACGTTTTTGGCCCAAAGGAACTCCATACAGATACGTGCCGCGTGCGGACGCGTGTTGTCCTGTTGGAAAGTCAGTTGGTGTTGTCGGACAAATGAAAGGACGACTGGATGGAGAATTTCATCACGGTAATGGACGGCGTTGAGGTTTCTTTCAATAAAATGAAGTTTGATTCGGTGTGTAGCAGATGGTCAGCTGTGATATGACGGTCAGACGCTGGAGTCATAGCATGTGGCCTACTCGATCTGTGGCAATCGGCCGTGTGTTCAGAAGCATTAAAAAAGGTTCTGAAGCAACAAATTGTCGCAGAATGCACACTGAATTGACTGGCAACTCTATCTACCCGACTTCCGGCCTGTAGCATCCCAAACGCGCGTTGAAGAACTGAAAGACTCTTAGCTGGCTGCAGGAGACGTTTGCAAGCCGATATAGCTGCCCGAGGAGGAGTTACAAAGTACTAGCTGACAAGGTTCCCAAACGTTTTCACAAGGCCTTTTTCCTTGTTTTATCATTTTTAAACTGTAAAAAGTTAAAAATAAAAATTATTCTTGCTTTAAAATGTGATGAAATGCATAATGTTTAACTTTGTAGCATTTAGTGTTCAGGTTTGCTTTCAATCACTTGGAGATTAATTGTAACAGACATTTAAACCAGGGGTGCCCAAATTTTTGCACCCCACAGTAAGTTAATGGCTACCAATGCAGACCCAGAAGGCTAGTGCAGCCGTGTCCTCAGATCTGGGTCTTGAAGGAACTGTACAGACTATCAATCAGACAGCAGATGGAGAAACAGGCCAGTGCAGTCAGACCTAGATCAGCTTAGTACACAGTGCGTACATTAAAGGCTCTACAGCAAGAACTATAAAACTGAGTAGAGATCCTTTCAGCGTACTCTGCACTCAGCTGATAGTGGACACTCCTGCTCAGCATGCCAGAATTAGAATGAGAAATACACATGCCCAAAGCTCTCCAATCACTGTGTGAATGCAAGAAACTTTAAAGACCTCAGAAAGGCACATTGCTCCTACGCATGCCTCACATTCCATTAAGGAATGCAATTACTGTAAAAAACTATTTTAAAAGATCCATGCTGCTGGCTGCACAACGCCAAATAAGGAAGCCAAAACTTCAGAGATCTTTAATTTACTCTGCAGATGCCTATCCCATTTGAAATAATAAAATGTCCCAATGCTATTACACCACTGCACTGAGATACAGATACACCACTTTTACAGATGGCCATGATAGGAGTAATTCAAAAGGTCATCTCCCTGAGCAAGGGTTCACCTTTCAGATGCAAAGCAAAGAACACCAAGCAACCACAGATCCTCATAAAACAGCAGCAAGAAATGTTTTGCAAATACAACAGACATAATATAAAGCATTATTCGTGACCTCAGCTTGAACTGGCTTAAGTTGGTTAAAATCAGTAGAGTCAGCAACCAATGACTGCTGCTGAAGTATTCATCATGCTTCGCAAAAGGAATGAGAGAGACGGGACGACAACATTTTGTTGATTGTCACAATTTGTTGATGGTGGTATCAACACGCTCTTGCACTGAAGATTTTTTTGGGAATACTTGGTCCTTTCTCGGACGTTTGGTAACATGCAACTCAGCCCATATTTCCACGAACAACGTTAACAAATCCTTCCAAATAGTTATGTAGCGACTGGCAATCGTTGTGAGCGGCTGCGCACAGCTGGTTATCTCGTCATCCAAAAACAAAATATGACCTTTTGAAGACGGCAGTCGTGATTTAAAAACAACTGTCGTATGATTGCTCGAATTCTTTTTAAGTTTAAAATGGTAAAATAAGTGCTTCCTATAAACGTCTGTATTCGTATTCGCAGAGCGGGCCCAAAAGGTGAATTTGGCTTTTTTTTTTTTAGATTAAACCATTATCAAGAAACTGACGTTATATTTGGGTTATAGCAAATGAACGTGTAGCATATGATATATCTCCACCATCAAACGATGACCCAAATTTGACCAGTTAAAAAACACAGATGTTAGTTATTCATCTCTTACCGATGCTTCAGTCTTTCATCGATATGCTCTTGTCCGAAACTGAAATCTTCAGTGGCTCACCAACCCTCTCATCGTAACGTAAGATAGCTAGCTATTGTTAAGCCATAATCTTACATTAAGATGAAGATGATACATGTTTATAACCATAACTGTCCAACACCCATATCACTGACCCAATGACTTAGCTAATTGTACACTAAACCGTAGCTCACTGGGTAGCAGTTACATCAACAGAAATACATATAACGGTCAGTCACTAGCAACGTAACAACCAGCTGTACAAGGTTGTTATGGTTAGTTGGGTTGACGGAAAATGTATGTGACTAGCTTGCGAACAATATATAAACGTTGAAGGAACTGTAAATCGGCAAACAAGTTAATATGACAAAATACTGTAAGTTGCCATCCAGCCTGATTAATCACACTGGCACTAACCTACCGCTGTTTGGATGTAGTTAGGTGGTCAGCCAGCTAGTTTCTTACGACAGCATAGCATATTTTTAGCTACAGCCACTAGGTAGCTAGTTCAATTAACCCAGTGATGATAGTCCCAGCTGTCTCGAATGGTTCAAAAGGTGCAACCAATATTTATTTTACCGTTTCAAACTGTTTAGGCGACTTACCAGACTATGCTATTTGAAAAATGTTTCCACTGAAGAGATGAACTCAGCTGACATTCTTGTCAACACTCGCACAAAATAGAGCGTACTACGGTGTCCCTCAGGGGTCAAACAGGGCGTTGGGTAGAATCATTTACAAAACAGTAACCACAGGCTACTGAAATTCAAATAGGACAAGTACAACCCCGGACAAAAATTATGGAATCACGACATTTCGATTTTAGAGGATTGTCAACCAGCTTCTTTACTTAATAGCAAAGCAAGAAATTGTATATATGACACAAAACAATGTTTGTTCGATAACTGCATAGTCTGACTTCATGAAACACAGCCCAAACAAATCAGACTATACTATTCTAGGTAATGGCATATATTCTCCAAATCAAGTAGAGGAAAAAAATATGGAATCACTCGGTGTTGAGGAAAAAATATAGAGTCGTCGACAAAAATAAATAAATAAATGAATGAAAAAATCAGAATTAGTACTAAGCTTCTCCTTCTCGGGCTGTTATGGTGGTCTGAAATCTGAGTCATAGACATCAGCGATGAAAGACAGTATTCTCCAACAAGGTGCTTCAAACATTATCAAATAGTGGCTGACAGATCGGCTTTGCCGGATGGAGCCTTGTCATGGATCATTAAAAAAAAATTCAACCATAAATTGTCAATTAGGATAAAAAACAAAAAGTTTGCTTGAAATATCATTGAGTGAATATGCCTTTCCCGAAGAAAAGCTTTTACATTCTTCCTCCGTAGCAAGATGCATTTTCATCCCGAGAAATGACTTAATCATCCCCAACCCTCTTTCTACAGCTGGAATGAGAAAATGGTCCAAAATTTCAATGTATACCTGTGTTCTTACTGTTGATGCAATGATTACCATCACACCTGGTTCTTTACCTGATATGCAACCCCATATCATAAATGAATGGGGGAATTTGCTTGTTTTCTTCAGGCAATCATCTTCATATGTTTCACTGGAACGGCATCAGACAAAATTTCCAGCATCGAGGTCTTGGCCAAAGCAGGTTTGTCATTCATACTGAACATCACTTTCATTCAATCATCTGGACTTAATGAGTGCTTCTCCTTAGCCCAGTGTTACCTTGCCTTCTTCTGTTCAGGTGTTTTTTTATATGTGTGTATTTGTAACTCTGTTACCAACCAGTTTTTTTTGGCCGTTTTCACCCAAAATAAATCAAATGAACAAAATAGGCTATTTTGTTTTTTGAAGTACTAGGGAAGACCTACACAAAGCCATTTAAATTTTAACTCCATCTTACTTATTTTTGGAGCTATGATACAAAATGCACCAATTTTGTAACTCCATTACCACGTGACATGGCACAAAAGCTACCTAGCAATTAATAACAGGTAACTTTATTACATCATTAAAGTGTACCAGATGAGAGCCTTGGCTCCGGCAAGAACTATACTCCAGGTCCAAACACTGGACGATGAAAGCAGATAGACTACAAAAACACAAGCTAGTTTGCATCTCTGTACGAAAGAGTGAAGTCAGCTTCCTAGCTGCCTGCAAACTGGCTATTGATCAGGCTTTATGTAGATTATTATTTTTGCTGCCGCACTGGGTTAGGCTATGCAAAGCTACAACACTGTGCTAGGCTATCAATCACATGCAGGCCCCATTTATCAAAGGTCCTGTTTCCAAGCGTTACACTCAGTTGACTACTCTGTTGCAGACAGATTGCTCTAATATCATTCCAACTGGAGCCAAGTGACTGTAAATTAATGTGCAGATCAGTGCTAATATCAAGGCATGCTAACAAGCTACTTACCAACACAATGCCAGCAAACACGAATGCCTTGTTTATGTGGGTTGCAATCATTCAACCAAGTTTAACCTCCTTCTTGACTGACTGACTGACTGACTGCTTTTCCGCTTGTGTCTTTGGTTTTTTTTTCTGCTGGTATTACAGTTATACAGTTGCTGACAAAGGAGGAACAGGAAGAGCAGACAGAAACCCTTTGGAGTTTTAACTGTCCCAGTCCGCCATACAGAGATCCTAATTCGATCTCAGCCATTTAAAGCACTGATAGCTGAAATGATAGTGATACTTTCACCAAATAAGACACAAAAAAAGTTATCAGCTGTGACTTCATCCTCCAGGAACCATGTGCAGAGTCAGACTATATTAGATTTTTGAACAAGGGAGAGAGCATGAGAACAGCATTTGCACAAGATTGATTGACACTGCGTTAGAAACTGGTTAACCTCTGACTGGTTAATTTTGCTCGGTCGCGGTGGACTCTAGCCAGTGCCATTATAAGCTCAGGGAGGAGCCAATGTGCCTGATTTTTTTTCCGGATTACCTGCCTTTGTACAGCTGTCAGTATCAAGAGACAGTGAATTTGAAAAAAATAAAATAAAATAAAATTTTTTTAAAGTTACAGACTGCAGCTTTAATGGTCATCCTCAGCTGTGAATCACTGTGCTAGGATTATTCAACCCTTTGTACAAATATAGACTCAAGTGTCCATAAATTCTGAAATTTAATTCCTAAATGATTCTGTAATTAAACTTCGAAATGTCCTGCTTCACTCAAATTATTTTCCAGAGTCTCTGTCACGCAAATACTTAATTATGAAGCCTGAAATAGGCTCTTGCATAAGAGGAAAAAATTGGCATTATTTGTATTCTGCCAAAAGGCGTTCAGTAGTTCCACAAAGCCCTAATGTTCAAGTTACATAACAATAAGCTGACTATGATACAACTCTTTTGAGAAGAAAAGACAGGTCCGTATGGGGAGGTACATACCTGGAAATAACTACGGGTTCATTAAGTTCTTGATTTTATTAAGTTGTTTCTTACCATTTTCAAAGTTTTTAAATCATATTTTTAAATTAAATTCCAAAACTTTAGGTTTTATTCAACCGAAACAATCTTTTATTCCCCACAATGACAATGAATAAAGATGAGAAAGAGCAAAATCTGAAAACATCCACAGAATCACCAGGTTTACAAAAAACACGTACTACCACAATTCCACAAGAAATGGACAGTATGTAAAATGCAACTAAAAACACCATAGAAAAGGTCAAATTTTGAAATGGCTTGTAATGGCTAATAGAGTGTGTACCTGGTGAAATGATAGGGGACATTTAGGAAGGATAATTCTCAATGTATAATTGCAGAAAGTGGACTGCATTTATATAGCACTTTCTAGTCACATGATATGACCCCAAAGCGCTTTACAACTTTGCCTCACATTCACCCTGATGTCGGAGGCTGCCATGCAAGGCGCCACCCTGCACATCAGGAGCAGTGCAGGGTTCAGTGTCTTGCTCAAGTGTCTGATTCCTGGGCCGTCCGCTCTACCTCCTGAGCCATGCCGCCCCAGAAAATTTGGGGATCTCGCCGTTAACAGTACGTAATACAGATCTTCTGAGAAATTTCCAAGAATCCAGAAAAAAAAAAAAAACAGAACAATCGCCATAAGAATACCACAATTGGATGTGTGTCTCCTTTGAGTGCTACTGCATCGTATGGCCCAACATGTTTTTGTAATGTTCATAACCATATGGGCTCATAAATACTGCATAAGACCTGCTTCTGAGAAGTCAGTCTGTCGTGGCATCATTAAATGCATGGGAGGACTCCGCTAAGCAAAAAGGAAGCCATCAAGAAGCACCACAGACTAACTCTGGGCCTGAGCTCTCCTGAAACTGGACTGACTCTTAGTGGGGGAAAAGTGCTTATGGATTGACAAGTCCATTTTTTCAAACTGTTTTTGGAAATAATGACGTTGTCGTCTCCATGCCATAGAGGAGGTCCATCCTGGCTTATCTGCGACATATTCAGAAGCCAGCATCTGACAAGGTCTGGGACAGCATTAGTGCTCTCAGGGCAGGAAACTTGCACGTCTGAGAGGGTAAAATAATGCTGAAGGGTACACGCACATTTTGGAAGGACATGTGCTGCATTCCAGACCTTATCTTTTACAGGGAAGCCTCTGCTTGCTGCAGCAGAACAACCGCAAGCCACACTCTCCCTATATTACAACAGCATAGCTTCGTAAACACAGAGCATGGGTTCCAGAATAGCCTGCCTGCAGTGCAAACCTGTCACCCACTGAAAGTGAATGGTGCATTATAAAGTGCAAAATATGCCAACCCCCCAAACTGTTGACCAGCTGAAGTCCTACATCAAACAAGAATGGGAACCATTTCCAAATTTGAAGCTCCAACTATTTATATCCCAACTTCCAAAATGACTACTGACTGTTATTAACAGGAGTGGTTAATTAGGTTGATGAGTTCGATCATTTCTATTTTGTCTTTAAGCGTTTTGCAACTGAAAACAAGTTTAGAAAGACTTCCAAACTACTGCTTGCTGATTTGATTTAGATTTTAAACATTGCGCCAGTTCCTCAGCAGTTGAGCTCGTATATCAATTTACAGCAAGTCTACAGAGAAATCATCGACAAAAATCACTACATTTCTGAGTTACAAAGGCACTGTCACATGCATAAACAATAAAATATTTTGACGTGCTCACCAGGCTATATATATGCGAATATGAGCACAAAAATGAAAAAAAAAAGCATGGTCCCAAAAGATCAATGTGAAGTGGCTTTTAAGGACAAGCGCCATAACTACATTTGTGCATTCGCCAGAATATTATGCACATTTTCACGCACACATACTTCCGCTTGATAATAATTCACAAATTTTACTTTCATATTGAGGCCGTTATTACCATAATACGCCTCTAGATGGCAGCACTAACACAGGGTCAATATTATTCTCATTGACTTTTCTTTCTAAAGCACCTAACACTGTTAATATTTTCCCTGATGCAAACATTGAAGAGATAAAGATGATCCATACAAAACCGGACCATTTCAGTGTACTCATTATTGGGAATTTAGCTACACACGTGAAGCTTTCAATGTATACAGATTGCACATGGCATCAAGGCATGCAATATCTAACAGAGATATGATGTGATTAACCAATCCATATCGTTGAAAGAATTAAAATTCTGTCAAAAAATTTTCTGTAGTTTCCCCATCCCGACGAGTAGCACTACCATTACTGAATAAACAGTGTAGCAATGCAACACTGATCTAGTGCCAAAGGAGACAATTCAAACAATTCAAGGAATTCAGGTCAGAAGGGATTCTTTTTTCCTCATAATTCAAACACTAGATTGGCAGGCAGTTTTTGCATTTTATCTCAAACCGCTTCATGAAATTATGCATTTCTGAGGTGATGCAGACTGAGGTCAGGACTGAGATGTCGTGCTTCCTGAGTAAAGTATGTTCTCGTATACAGTATGAATCCAGTCCATGGTGCAGCAGTGAAATCCCAGGTGTTTTCAGTCAATTCTTTAAGCCAGATGTCAATCAATGAGTCATTACAAGCCCACCAGTGCTTTGATTAAGAGTGATTGCAGGCCACTATGACTTGGTCCCTGGATTCCTTCCTCCCAAAAAAAAAAAAAAACCATTTCAAACATAGATCCAATGTATGTGAAGCAGCTGTCTCAAAGCGAATGAATGCAGCACCTATGGAATGCAGGACAATTCACATAATATGCCAAGAAACAATAATAACATCCATAAATGTATTATAATACTAATTATGATGCTTGGAACAAAAGCAGAATTACCAAGATAAATGAAGATGAATAATGTTTTGGTCGCTTTGGTCAAAACTAAATTTTGCAGCCAAGCCTTAAATAAACATTAAAAAACAAAATTAAACAAGAGGCCCATAAGCCTTAACCGTTTCCTGTGTTGTATAAAAACTGATGTTATGGATTTGAATGAACCAAATATACCCAAAAGTATCATTTTCCTATATAAAGTATAGTAAACTTCATCCCCTCCCCTGGGGCAAACGTGGAGCCTGGGGGATTTTGAAATCCCGTCTGGAGAAGAAGATTTTGAAATTTTCTGCCTATTTGACCACTTTTAGCCCCGCCCCTCAGAGCACCTGGGGGCAGACTTGTGACAAATTCCTTTTTGTCAATTCCAATTCCTTTTTAAAAATATTCTTCAATTCCAATTCCTTTTGGTCAATTCCAATTACAATTCCCCAATTCCTTTACCAATTCCTTTTACCTCAAAAAGTTCTATTCCAATTCCTTCTAAAAATATTCTTCAATTCCAATTCCTTTTGGTCAATTTCTTCAATTGGAATTGAAGAATATTTTTTAAAAGAAATTGCAATTGGAATTGAACTTTTCGAGGTAAAAGGAATTGGGGAATTGGAATTGACCATAAGGAATTGGAATTGAAGAATATTTTAAAAAAGGAATTGGAATTGACAAAGGAATTTGTCAGAAGTCTGCCTGGGGGTGGGCACCATATAACTCTAAATTTTGGAGCATATTTGACCAAGGAAGGTTCCAGCAAAATTTTATTGAAATCGGATCACCGGTTTCTGAGAAAAAGTTGAAAATGTGCTGACCACTTTTAGCCCCGTCCCTCAGAGCCTCTGGGGGTGGGCACCATATTACTCACAATTTTGGTGCATATTTGACCAAGGAAGGGTCCTGCAAAATTTTATTGAAATCGGATCAGCGGTTTCTGAGAAGAAGTCGAAAAAGTAAATTGTTTAAGGACACACGACGGACAACGGACAACGACGGACAAAGGGCGATTAGAATAGCTCATTTTGAGACTTCGTCTCAGGTGACCTAAAAAACTATTGTGGTGATTTCAGTAAATCTTGTAATATTATCAGTGGTTGTGAAACTATGGCGATCAACAAACAGATGTCAAACACCAAAGGATGATTAAAGCAATTATTGTGTAATGCAAGTCTGGATCATAGCACCAAGAAATCTAGAAAAAGAACAAAATGTCTGCACTGGAGAAAATGGTGCAAATGTACTTTACACAGAATTTTGGCCCTTATTACCAGGCATGAAACAAAAGAATCTTGTGTTACTGTCACAACTTATGTAAACAGTGTGGTAATGCTTTTTAAAGGACAGTATTTTCATATGCAGGAGTCAAGTTCAGTTAAAAAAAATCAGTAGGAAATATTCACAGATATTTATTGGCTCCACCCATTCAATTGCATTGAGGCTTTGTATTTTTGTACATCGACATACAGTCATATCGAAATACAGTAGGAAGTACCAAGGTGTTGTTTAACATTCCGCAAGTTCACTTGTTGCGCCATAAACCTGACGAGATATTCAGATAAATTCTAGCTTGCTGATACTTCGCGATGCCAATTTTAAATTACCAATGGCAACAGTAAAGGCATGCAATCCATATGGGAGGGTACATACTGGAGCATATGTATAAAACATGTCCAGTCAGACGCTAAACTCTTTGTGTCCCAGCAAGCAGGATCACCATTAACTCCATAATTTGGAACATAACCAAGTATTCACAGGGTAAACCACCTGAGAGTTCAATATTTACAATTGATCCATGACGGAAGACTGAGCAAAGCTTGCACCCTTTAATCTCACCATCATGCACTGCGCCTGTAACATTCAAGAAACTTAAAGTAAGCAATAATTTGACACTTTCAATGTAAAAAGCAGATACTGATTTGGACATAAAAAATAAATCACAAATGGAAGACCAATGTGGTCAGACAAAACAGAGGTAAAACTTAAAGCCCAAACACAGGCCTTAAATATTGAGGCAGCTGACACACATGCTAGATTACCGCTCCTGCTCCTATTTGGATCGGAGCATCATCTAGTTGAGAGTAGTCTTATGCACATTATTAAAATGAAAACCCTAAAAGATACATAACCAACCTAATATTTCACATATTGAGAGTAATGAACTTACAATCTTCAGAAAAAAATATTTTAAAAAACAATTCAAAAGAACCCATGGAATAAAATATGTCCGGCAAGCAATAAATAAATCTGAACAGAGCTGAAGGCACATTTTCAACTGAGCACATGATTCAAATGTAAAACACAAAAGTGTGCAAATGACATGGCTTTCACAAATCTCACAATTTTTTCATATTGCCGTGACAAAGCAGACCACGCTTCGCAATTGTTAGAAATTTTGGACAAGGTAAAACGCCTTAAAATATTTACATTGTAGGTCATAGAAGCACCTGGGCCGACTGTTGAACGTCTTGACCCACACATGCAGGCATTCTAGCAGATCCACACTTTGGCCTTCATGCATCAGAATATCCACTTCTGCAGCTTTCGGCGAACAGCGCAGGATTGTTCAGAAGGGGCTCTATCCAAGTCGAGCCAATGGTTGGGGACGCTATTTGGAGATTCCAAGCCCAGTTTTCATGTACTCATACACCACATAGCTGATGCTGACAGCTGGGATTACCTTCATAAAATTTGGAAGAATTCCCCGGTACAGTCCAAAGAACCCCTCTTTGGACACAATGGTGGTGACCAGCTGGCTCATGGTCACCTGCTCAAACCTTTCCACTGTTGCTGAAAATGAACGTCACAAGTCTGTAGTCAACTCAACATCTCATTTTAGGTTGATTCATGTGTCCGTCAATCCTCCCACACTTTGTTTGAACCAAATTATAGAAAGAATAAAAAATGTACAAAGACTGCAAGAACATCCAAGCCAAGTTGGGTACAGGTCAGGAAAAAATATATTGATTTTATATCTAAACCATGCCGGTCCTCATTTGCCATCCAGATACAAGGACATGTTATGTACGCAAGCAAGATATGTTAGCTAATCCGTAAAAGGGGAAGGAGGCTCAAATCTAGGGGGAAAGAAATATGATTCGGTAAACTCGTGTCCAAATCTCTAGAGAATTCTCCATACTCGCAGATCAAAATGAGTTATAAACAGCTAGAAACTGGTCAAGGTGAACTCTAAACATGGTTCAGCATTGAATGGATATTTACCTTGTGCCTGCATGCGGGTTCGGATCAAAGCAAGGGGGTAACTTGCCAGCTGCCCGCAGGTGCTTGATATTGTCCCGCAGCCAAGTAGGACCAAGATGCCAGGGTCCGCAGTGTCTCTGGCATACCTCGATAACCAGACGTTTTTCAGGCTCTAAAAGGCAGGAGGTTTGGCATTGGCTGAATATCATCACTAAAATAATCAGCATCACTTACACTAAAAAAAGGTCAAGTATACCGCCACTTTGTCACCAAGCTACGTAAAAAACTGAGATCCAACTATAAAAATGTTCTTTATCAACATTCCAAAATAAAGTCGTCATTTTGTTTTCATGTTTATGCTTTGTTTAAAAACATAAATGCCCATTGGGTTACAGGAAGCAAGATTTCTAACTTCAAACTGAAATGACTAAAGCCAAACCAGTTTATTTACCGCAATTAATAATTGACCGCAAATCTTGCCTCAGGACACTTAGTTTGCAAGCTGCAATTCGAGTTACCGTCAAGTCAATTGTCAGTTACTGCATACTTGTGGTTTCAAACTCTGAGCAATTCAGCCAAGATGTCATTAAATAGAAGTAGTATTGTCATATCAGTTCACAGTTATACCATACTTGTGGTTTCAAATGCTGTGCAACTGACCCAGGAAAAGGCACCAGTCACAAAACAAAATTCGAGCAAATCTAGAGCAGTACTGCTTACTTATTTGTAGTCAGTTTGCCTCAGTCAAAAGCTCAGTTTACGCCATGTATGCTTTGTCTCACGTGAGTGAGAATGCCCTCTACATGTACCACCTTGATTGCAAGGTAATAGCAAGGGAATACACTCTTCCTCTCTCTCTCTCTCTCTCTGGGTTAAAACTTAGCAGTTTGCACCTCAAGTGGCAGAGGGAATCATGGGTTTTTGAAGAGTTAAAAAATAAAAATACCTCATAAACTGCCAGGTCGATTCCTGCATAAGGAATAATTCCTATTATGTTGGGGATGTAACCTTTGTAAAAGGCCTTGACCCCCTCCTTCTGCAGAATCTTCTTGCCACAGTCCAACATTCCTGAATATTGACCTGTCTTCCGAAGAGTAAGCCTGGTCTTCATTACCTATGGTGAAAGAGGAGACGTGACAGACCTCTTCTTTTTCCAATCGGGACTCAGATCTCAGCAAGCAAGATTCCACAGATACATCATGGTGTCAAATATCCAGGTATAACCGATTTACTAGTCCACAGTGCATATTCATGGTTGAGGGCCAACCACGACATGCACAGTAAACTGAAGTGAAAAATGTGTCTGGACTTGCATACTTGCAGCCCTATGAATGTGAGTGACATATTTCTAATGGCTTTGAAATGGCATAATTAAGATCCTGATCAAAACCAAGGATGAAAAGAAATAAGAGCACTTAAAGTAGCAGTCAGCGGTCTTGATACGGCAAAAATATTTCAAATACATCCGATGCATCTGTGCTCAATGGTCAACAAACCTAGCAGTCACTACATTCAGTGAAGATGGCTAGGCTCTTATTTCACCAATATATACAACAAAAAAGTTAACCGTTTTTGCAGAAAACTCAGGATATTTTTTTGTGGCCATGAAAGGGAATCAGGAATGAACAGTACTGCAATTTGTCTACAAGGGGAACAAAATTATAGTGCAAATTTCCATTTTTCTCAAGGTTGCCAATAGTCCCGTATCCCACATCAGGAATTAAGAAAGACTCGGAATGTGGACGTTTTCCAACTGTCACCTTTACCCACAAGGTTAAGAGAATAGGAAGAGTGCAGGTGATGACCTCCTGGCTTGTTTATTGCCCCTATGTCGTGTTATTTGGCGAAAGCTTTCCTGCAGGATCTCCTCACCTCCATGGGGTAGATGGCGGTCTGCGCTGTGGCCCCAGCCAGAGACCCTGCTATAAACCGCTGATGGGTCTGGACATTCCCGTCTCCGGACGATAAGTATTTCTTATACTGTGAGAGATAAAGAAGCAGACCGGACCCGGTTAGGAGATATACACGCAGACACACGCATGCACTGACAAACTCACAAACACACACAAACAGATTTGATGCCTCCAGTGAAAATATTTTTAAATGTGTGGCTTGTAAAAATTAAGCTGAATTACTTTTGATGAAGTTGTTTAATTAAGCTGGATACACTTTTTACCTCCAACAGCAAGACAGTAACTAATGTACACGATCATCTGGTTAATTAGCAGACGTGCTCATATTAGAGTATGCCAACATTCAGAATGAGATTTAAAAGAAAAATGAAATCGATAGTTTAAAAAATATTACATGCTCAAACACACACACATACCAGCCATAACATTAAAACCACCGGCCCAATATTCTATAGGCCCCCTTGGTCTGCCAATTCAACTCCCTCAAACTGACATCTGCTGGACCCTTTTGCAGCAAAAAATTTCCGGAAGCATCACACTCTAACATGTCTCCTTCCCACAAAGCATCCTGGAGCCATCTCCTCCCAGGTAAATGGTGTATACGTACCCTGCCAATGCGCATGTTGTAATACCCTGCCAATGCGCATGTTGTAAAAGAAAACGGTATTCGCTGGACCAGGCAATCTTTTTCAAATGCTCCAAGGTCCTGTTCTGACACCCACGTACCTATTGCAGGCACTTTCTGTTGTGACCCAAGGTTAGAGTGGGCACACCAACGAGTTGCAGCAACAAAGGGTCATAAGCACCAGGGTGAAAGGCACTGTGTATTGTGACACATTCCTCACAAATCATTGAAGTTCTCTGAAACTTGTACCACAGAAGCCCTTCGGTCTTTTCAGACCTTACAGAATAGTCCTTGTTGCCCTTGCGCATGGATGAGCCAATGGCGCCCAATAGGCTGCTGCAGTCCACCGGTGCATCGGGGAAATAAAGGTGCTTCTTAACCAATGACAATCCCGGTATTTAAAAAGCTCATACACCGAATACATCACTAATTTTGATGGCTGGCTATGCACCACAAAGACGGGCCCAGGGCCACGGGGAGCTAATGGGGGGTGCTTTGCTCCCTCAGTTGTATTTTCTGCCCCTCTAGTTTTAAGTTTTATGTAACTTATAGGATAGCAGCAAAATATTGCCCGAGACAACGAACAGGACAAGACTTCCCCTGGCTCTGAAAGATAGCGCTGGTATTTCAGTTGCCTGGAAAGCACTGTGTGTTGTCAAATAGATTTGAACCTCGTGGCACACAGTATATGCCCCAAATATTTCTATTTCATGTTGTTGCTATGACATGCCAACACATGGAAAAGGTGAAGAATCGTTCGCATAGTCAAAGCGCCACTATATCGCCATCCACCGGCAGAACGGAATCATGCAGAAAACTAAATTTTTCCCATAAAAAACAGCGCCAGTGGTTTTTTTTTGCCACCGCAATAGCCTTGCGCCAAACACCTAATTGGCAGTTCATGGTTTGTTCCCCCTTGGATCACTGTTGGTAGGTCTGCACCACTGCTGTCTGGGAACATCCCAGAAGCCTTTCTGCAATGGAACCTGGAAGATTTGGCCTTTGTCAAAGTCTCAGGTCCCATTCCTCCTACATCTAACCAGTCAACTATGAGAACCTAAGAACCTATGACAGCCTGTTCGCTAACCATCAATTATCTGTCCGCAGACCTTGACATGCACTGTTATTACAAGATAATTCATGTTATATGCTTCATTTGTGAGTGGTTTTGATGTTTTGGTGTATGCAGACACGCACCCACATTCACCATACTTCAGTGATTGCAGCATCAGATTTTCAGACAATAAGTCAGCAGTAAAAACATTAGTGAGCAGAGCAGAACTAATGCTGAGCTTTGCACATGCCTTTATACATGCAAGAAGTTCCAAAGTTACGTTAATGGGCGAGAATGACATGTAACCTCGGCTCATCAAAGCAACACATCATCATCTGAGCAACAAATTATACATTTGCCAAGGAGAAATAACACGTCCAAAAAGGGATGCTTTTTGTAATCACTCAATAACTTAGTGCACAAAATGATTTAAAGGTCCTCTATTATGTCACCAGGTGCACAGCCAATTATTTATTACAAGCCATTTCAAAATAATTCCCCTCTTGACATCACATGGGGAAGTAACCAACCAGAGGCGAGAAGAACTGATCACCTTAAGCCAAGCGATCAATCAGATTTCATTATTCTGCGTGGCCACTCCCCCTTGTGATGTCAGGAAAGGGAGATTTTGAAATGGTTAATAATGGCTAATTAGCTGTCCACCTGGTGGCATAACAGGGGACCTTTAAGGAAAATGTAAAAATCATGAAGGGTTACGTTTTCACCTGCTCGTACGCCATAAACTTGATGGCCGTCTCCGGCGCTATCTTCAGGACATTAACACCATTGCCCCGCCAGAGTGACCTCACCCCTCCTTCCCCAATCATCAGCTTGAAGCCACCGACCAAGTTAATTTTGTGGGATTTAGAAGCATGAACCTTCAGCAAAGAACAGGGGAGACACCAAGGACATTGTTGTAGACAGCTGCTGGATTTGATGTTCCTCCTACACTAGCATTGTCAATTGCAAAAGGCCATTTCAAAATATTTTCTTTTCTGTCAATCAACCTACTGACCAATCATCAGCTAAGCATTCAAATCTGGCATCACGAGCTAAAATGAAACCAAAGTGATGCAAGCATAGCTGTCTCAAAGAATAGTACAAAAATACAAAGAGGAAGTAAAAATCTATGCTTTGAAACATGAATACATTCATCTACTTCTTGTTCTTTGCCACTAAACAAGAGGCAGCCAGCATGAACCACTGCATGGACAGATGAGCCGCAAACAAACGCACAATAGTTACAGCAAGAGTTTGGTAAATGTCAGTCGCAAAATGGAAGACCTTCTCGAGTCAAAATATTGGGGTTTTTATCATGAGTCACATAAAATTATACATCTGAAATTATTTTAATTCCGTTTTAGTGAAATGAGAAAGACTGAGCGAATGAATGAAAGGCTACAGTCCAGGAGTGGGCAATTTGGGTCCTGCAGGGCTGATGTGCATGCAGATTTTTATTTCCAGTGTTTATTCAGACTAATTCAGCTAAATGGTTGTATAAATGAACATGGATTTTCCCATCGAAGGAAAAAGTTTCATTTAGGGAGACATGTACGGTCTTTGGAGGTCATTCATGAGAATTAGCAGAAACGTCAGATTTCATTAATCTGAATGAATGGTTTGGATGATAAAGGTAGCTAGATAGTTGGTCGCCCACAGGTCGACGTGCATCCCTGGACACCCTAAAGCAATCGCACCCAAAATCGATAGGCTTCCGGACCTTACCACAGACGAGGTCCGGACCAAATATTAAATAAATCCATAGAGAACTGTGACCTGTAGAGCACTCACAAAAAATATGTACCGCCTTGGTGGTGGCGAACGCAGCGTAACGATCCCAGATCCATAGTATCCCGACTCGTTGTCCGGAGATACAATTAACTTATTAAAGCCTAGAAGTTGGAGTGAAACCAAAGGCAGACACAGCCCTCTTCGCCAACTTCTGCTGTGGTCAGTAAGAGAACAGAGTCTGACAGAAAGGAAGTGCAGTACCTGCATGAACACTTTCATCCTGTCCAACGGGGCAGTGCCTGTGCGCGACACTGCCCCAGCCACAGCACCAGCAATCAACTGTTTCCACCAAAAGTCAGTGGTTCTCTCCTCCACCGTCAACTCATCAGGGATTATCAAACTGTCCCCAATGTCCAGGACCTGTAAGACAGGGAGTCACAGGAATGCTTACATCAGAGAAAGATAAATGCTTAACACAGTCACAAAAAGGATTCCAGAATCAGAGAAATGTTTTATGCTCCCTCCCCCTAATGGATACAAGCGTCAGTCTGCGTTTGTTTGCATGGTGTCTAAATTCTCTCAAATGACCTTTCCAGAAATCCAGAGCTGCCAAATGAATCCCGTCAGTCATGACTCTGCACTGATTTTTTTGCCTTTTTATTTTAGACGCAAAGTATCGTTCAGCTGAAAGATGCCACCTGAAGACAAGACGCCATGGCCATTGACAGCGCAGTGGCATTTCCACAGTACGTTTCAAAACCAGCTAATTGCCATTGTACAAAATACAATGGTAAACACCTTGATCTACTATTGAAGCTTAAGATCAACCATGGCCCAATAATACAGATTGGTTCTTTCATTTCTATAATGCATCTGCTTACTGTATCAGGCAATAGAATACACAATGCGTTCACGTGCCCAGTATGAAGAGGGTGGCAGAATCAGAGACTTGGTTGTCTAATGCTTTGAGCCCAAGGAACACTCAGATTCTCAGTCAGGAACTCAAAAAATGATGACAGACCAGATGCAACGTCGAATGTGATGATAGACGCGACATCCTTGCATGACGATTCAGCCATAGCTCCATCCTCAGGTTTTTTGTATGACTGGCAGTCCTTTAACTGAATAAATACTCAGCTTTGTATTTGACATTTACCTGCAAAAGAAGTTTACTCGGACCATTTCATGGTCTTCTCGTGCGCTAATGAGCTGATGGACAACACAATTTAAACAGAAATACTGACGCTACAGGTGGGCTGGCAGCTGGGCAGACAGATTCCCAAGCTGAGATAATGAGTTTTATTATTACTACTTCAGCACCCTTGAGGACCATTCAGCACTAACATTTCATTGGAAAGTATTAGACCGCATAAATGGATACTGAGGGAGAAAGTCTACAAATCATTTACAAAACCTGACTGAAACGGATCAAAGAACAACCTGAATCCAGTCATTCTGTTTATCACAGTTTCAGCTCCGGCCAGGTCAAGACTCTACACTGCAGCAAATTCAAAGAGCGCCTGCCACCGCTACCACCACAGACTAATGAGCCATCCGCAGTCAACAGAAAATTATTATATTGCAGATGCACTCCAATGTCCCAAACTGAATCACTGTACCGACCCATCCCAGCAATTTGTAGAGGCTCATCCTGACATTTATTTCGCATGGTTCATCAACTCTTCTAAGTACCTTCTCCACTAAGCAGGTCTGGGATCTGATGAGTATACCATAACCTCCAAGCCTCCCCATTATATGAGAAAAGTTGACAACTGATCTGATGACACTCCTTTGTGCACCTGAACCAGCCTGACTTCAACCTCATAAGCCATTTAGGTTAATTGCGAGAGGTGCAAATTAAATTACTCTTGATAGATTTAACTTCTCACACAGATTAATATAATGGTATTAACTCGTCACTAACCATTGATATTCCATGTTTATCTGCTAGCACACAAAAAGACAAATTGCTTGTGAAAGCTAACAACCCTGTTTCTGAGTAAATGACTCTAGAAGTCATTCCAGAATGATTGGGTCAGATGTTTTTGCTGGATTACTAACCAGAGGATTATGCTTGATTGATGGCCTGAGCTCTAGGGTCTTAACACTCAGCTCTTTTTTACGTGGCAAATGTTACATCATCCAGCTTACGAAGCACGACAAGCTAACCTAACCCTTTTACAATGACCACGTCCTTGACAACCGGACTTTACAGGCGATGTTCAAACTGTTCCCTAAAATGTTTGTGCAATCGAAAAAATTCCAACAGCTCCCGAAAGAGGAAGCCTGGGCTTTTGCCCTTTTATGCCTTATTACAGAAGGCTGTAGTGAATACGAGATATAGCCGTCCACACACAGGCGAGGATTTTCCTGCTCAGTCACATTTGCACACAGCGCAAACGGAAGACAGACAGACCAGAGCAGAATAGAAGTGGACAGCAAATTTCACAATTCAGCAGAGTTCAGAAAAGGTTTTAGACAGTTCTTAGGCAGTCTGCGTGCAAAAGCGCAAAAGAAATTACTCATATTCAGATCACATTTTTTGAAACTTCTGCAGCCAAACCCAATAAATTCAGGCTTGTTTGAGAATTAGGTGTCAAAGGTTTAACAAAGTTAATACTGGGACAAAAAATGGGTGAGCCATAGCACATCTTTTGGTTGTCTATCATTGGTTCACTGGTTTCACATACTCCATAGACTAACTAATAAAAATATTTTCATTCACTTTGCTTAAGGTAAGAAATTAATTTTCCCCTGTGACACCACCTTAAAAAAAAAATCTGCATACAGCAAAACAATCATTTCCACAGAGCAGTATTTCACTGTCCTTGAGCCATGCAATAAAAACACAAGCTGTGGAAGAGCGCCGGAGACATGACATCAAATATCAACAACTGTCAACCAAACAAAAAGTCACGGCTAACAGGGCACATTGCTTGAGTAAAGGCAAGAGAGAGAGAGCTGACAGCTGTAATATTTACTCACCATTATATTCTCGCTTTATTAATTCAAGTAGTCTGGGACAGGGGTGGAGGTATGTGAGAGAGAGAATACAAGAGAGAGCGAGAGACAATGACAGCCAATTGCCTCATAATTTATTTAATAGCAATTCATAAAACATTTAATATATATTCAAGACTATGAGGACCTCTAGAGCAGACCAAGAAAGCAGGAGAAGACTTGAGATTAATTCTATTTTTTGGCTTACCCAATGCTCTTTCATAGAATTTTGAATATTGGCTCAGGGAGCAGATCCCCCATTAGGCAAAAGAGGGCATTTGACTTTTGTCATTATGGTAGAAGTATAGCACTTGGCAACCTATTGGGATTTTCATAATTCTTTATAGTTTGGGAGATATTTACGCCCTTCTTGCATGAGGGCATCAAGATAAACCAGTATCCCCTCGCAAACAATCAGAAATATCGGGGTCAGTAAGCTCATTTTTTAGCTTTCCAAACCAGCTGGCCTTGCAAGGGCAGCTAAACCCGAAGAAGAAAGGATGTCTTTTCAGGTCAGTCTGTGCTGACAGTAATTGGGGCTGAGCCTGATGCATACATCTTGTTTACACGCCAGCACGCAGTCTCTCTAAAGAAAACTCTTCACGTAACTCACCGAGGAGTGCTTCCAGTAGCGGATAATCTCCTGGATATTGGTTGCAGGGTTGAAGAAGAAATGCTCACGCCACTCATTCCAGTCCACGGTCATGGTGCCGTCCACATCAATGCTGTGAAATCAGACAAGCTATTAGCTTGAAATTAGACTTCTAGATTTTTTTTTTTAGAAATTTGGCACCCATGGTGGGACTTTAAATATCCAATTTCAACCCTTTGGTATGTCTAATGATTTGCAATCACAGCAAAAACTAAGCATAACTGCACAAATGAATGCAGCTGTCCATAACAAAAAAAATGTTAAATCTGGGTGCAGTTATATCAATATTTTTTTGAAATGTGGCATCTCTAGAAGTTTTTATTCACACCATGCACTGTAGCCACATTCCTATAAAGTAAAGTTAGAGCAAGACATGTAATATGCCCTGTGGACTCCAAAATTATTGGCACTCCTGACTGGCAATGCAAAAACAATGCAAAAAAAAAAAGAAATACGTAGTTGTGCTCGAAAGTTTGCATACCCTAGCTTAATTTTTAAAATGTTGCCATTTATTTTGAAAATATGACTCATCATGCAAAAAACCTGTCTTTTACTTAAGGATAGTGATCATGTGAAGTCATTTCTCACCACACAGGTGTTTGGCTCCTTATGATTCAGATTACTGTAATCACCCAAACGGCCCTGATCATAATTTTACATACCGTTGAATGTTTGACCCTGTTATACAGACACAAGGTGACACACCCAGGTTTAAATGGCTATTAAGGGTTCCACACCTGTGGCGTTTTAAATTGTAACTAGTGTCTGTGTATTGTCATTGAGTTTGTAAGCTCCCGAGTGGATGCACTGATCTGGCTAGACACTGAGCCATGGGGAGAAAAGAACTGTCTAAGGACCTTCATAACAAGGTAGTTCAACTTTCTGAGGATGAGAAAAAAATATAAAAAGATATCCAAAGACTTGAAAATGGCAATCAGTGCTATCAGTACTGTTAAGTCTGTGATTAAGAGGTGTAAAATGAGAGGATATTTGATACCAAGCCAAGGTCAAGGCCAAGAAAGATTTCAGCCCTAACTGACAGGAGAATTGTTCAGGACACAAAGAAAACTCGACAAGCTATCTTAAGAGAAATACAGGATGCTCTGGAAAAAGGTGGTGTGGTCGTTTCAAGGAGCACAATAAGGAGGTACTTAAACAACAATGAGCTGCATGGTTGAGTTTCAAGAAGGAAACTATTATTGCGCCAATCCCACAAAAAAGCCCGCCTAAAATATGCTAGACAACACCTTGACACACCTAACAACCAAAATAGACCAAAATATAACTTTATGGTCACAACCATGAGCACTATATTTGGAGAGCAGTCAACAACGCCCATAGTGAAAAATATACCACTCCTACCAGAAAGCATAGCGGTGGCTCACTGATGTTTTTGGGGTGCGTGAGCTCTAAAGGCACAAGGAATCTCGTGAAAATTGATGGCAAGATGAATGCAGCATGCAATCAGAAAATACTGGCCAGCAATTTGCATTCTTCAGCAGGAATGCGGTGCATGGGAAGCACTTGGACTTTCCAGCATGATCCAAAGCACAAGGCCAAGTTGACCCTCCAGTGGTTGCAGAAGAGAAATGTGAAAGTTCTAGAGTGGCCATCACAGTGTCCTGACCTCAATATCATCGAGCCACTTTGAGGAGATCTCAAATGTGCAGTTCATGCCAGACGACCAAAGAATTTGCAGGAGCTGGAGGCATTTTGCAAGGAAGAATGGGCAGCTATACCACCCATGAGAATTCAGGGCCTCATTGACAACTATCACAAGAGACTGCACGCTGATATTGATGCTAAAGGGTTTAATACAAACCACTAAGAGCAAAGGGTATGCACATTTTTGAACAGAGTTCTTTTTTCCCCTAATTGTCATGTTATATTTGATGAATGTCCCATTTTACATAAATATGAGTCCAATAAGAAACAAAAGAAATGTGTTTTGCCTGGCCATTCAAGTTTTCTTTCAAAAAATGTACCTATTTTACAAATTCACCTAGGGGGTAATAATAATATCGCACAGTATTTCTAAAATGTTGTAATTTACAGTTTCTCGAGAAATATATTTTTTAGAAATTTTGAAAGTATTATTCGTGCATTGTCAGAGGTGTCAGCAATTTTGGAGCCCAGTATAGCTTTAACATGTAGTCACCCAGTTTTGATCCAGAACTTTGGGGCAAAACCATTCCCAACATTGTGGGGCCTAATCTGAATGGAACCATTTGGTACCATCCTCAGAATCTGGAATTTATTATATCTAAAATTAAACATTAATATCACCATCGAATGTTTCTCTGTGGTCAGAGCCATAATTATCAGGACACTGACAAAGATATTGTTATTTTAGTCATCTACTACAGCATATTGGAGCTGAAATGAAATAATACATCAGTTGCAGATTCACAACTTAGAGAGCACTGACATCAAAATGAAGTTACTGCATAGGAATTACAGCTTTTTCTACATGAGATCTCTTCGTTTTAAGAGACCAAAAGTAAATTGAACAATCGGCTGCTCAGCTGTTCCATGGAGAAGTGTATGTTATTCTCTCATTCTGTCATTTGAAAGTAAAGCAGATGAAAGGTCCAAAGTAAACATCAAGTGTAGCAATAGTAGGCCTACGAAAGAAAACGGCCAAGCTGCAACGAAAGCTCAGATGTCTCCCTTTTTCAAATAACCAGCAACACAATATGAAAAACATGCCACATTCCGACAAAACTTCATACACCAAAACTTTAAAGTCCATACATTTTCACCGGAACCAAACTCAAAAAAAAAATTGCACAGCCTGTCACAAACCCAGAGACGAGCCAAATAAGTTTTCAATTGTGTCGCTGGTTCTTTGAAAAAGGTAGACATCTGACAAACTTTTGTTACAGCTTGGCGGTTTTCTTTGGTAGGCCTGGATAGCATTTGGCCTCTGTTGCTGTTACCTGTCGCTATAAAGTCCTAAGAGCTGTTCCAGCCAAAGAAGCCGGCAAATCACAACAGACCCAGTGGAAGAAAAGCCAGAACACCAGGTCTCCTGTGATCTGGAAAAACCTAGTATGTGTGTCACTTTTGGTAGAAACTGAGTTTAACCTTCATTTGCAGTAATTAAAAGTGGTAAAAAAAAACATTAGCTATAAGTGTCATTTGAAGTTTCTAAATCAAATTTCTAAAATTTTTTTTTTGTTAGGAAAAGTCCAGAACCTAAAAGTTTTTGTTCAATTGCGAGATCTTTGCCAAGGATAAACTTACCAGGTTTTTCCAGATCACAGGAGAGGTGTGGCTAATTCAATTTCTTGGTGCATTTTTTAAAAAGAATGAATGCTCTGGTGAGCTCAGGAGCACAAAACTACTTTTGAGGATGACAGAAGAATTACTTCACCTGTAAGGAGATGCCCCTTCTCAACAGTTTAGAAACACCAGATCAAGAACATCATCATAACATATTCTATCTGTTGTATCTGTGACAAAATCAAGAAGACTTCACCAGCATAAATAGAAGTAACCTCAAGAAGTAAACCATAGGTAAGCAAAAAAAAAAAAAAAAACATAAAAAGCTGAACTGAAACAATGCCCGATAAACGATTACCAGAATGATGGGCAGAATAGAGTTTGGAGAGAGGGAGTGGCTTTTCATGATCCAAAGCAAATTACCTCATTTGCAAAGAGGGATTATGTGGAGGCATGCATGACTACCAACAGAACTGATTCCCATGTATTTGTTCATGTGGCTGCCACCTAATGAAGCAGGATGAATCCTGTTATATGCTCTGGTTCAGCCAAATGCTTCAAAACTCATTGGACAGTGCTTCGCAGTGCATACCAACAATAACCTAATGTATATTGTCAAAGCAACCCAGGACTTTTCAGGTAAAGAATTCTACATATCTACATTCTACACATCAAGCACCAGATCTGAAGCCAAATGAGCAAGGATTTCACTTGCAGAAGGCAAACCAGAAGGCTAAACGCCACAAGAACAATCAGTAGCAGAGGACCGCTGAGCATCACCAGGAGAGAAACGCAGCTTCTAGAAAAGTCTAAGCCTCCAAGACCTCAGGCAGTTCCAGAATGAAAACAATTTTTGACCAAGTATAAAAAATGGCAATTTAATTTATGATTTAATTTATGATTACATTAATTTACACGGTTACTTTAAGGGGGACAGCATATGCATAACAAGAGCAATGCAGAGCGTGGCATATGCCCCTGCCTGTGTGTTGATCAAGGGCATATTGAGATGGCTGCTGTGGCGGCCATATTAGATATCGCCTGATGCTGGTTTTCGAAAGGAACCTTCCTCTAGCCGCTCCCAAAACGCCATTAAGAAATGGCATCAATCCGACGAGGGATTCTATAGTTATCCCACGGAAACCAAAAGTTACCGGACGACGGACGACGGACGGACATGGTGTCGACATAATGCCCCCTTTCCTCTTTGGAGGGCGGGGGTATAAAAATGAGCTTTAATTCTTAGAATTATAACAAATGAAGTATTTTTGAAAGTACAATTCAATCAAAGCTGAAAAAGTACCCTTCAAACACATCTTAATTGTTACATTTCAAATGTATTTTAATGGCGTACAGAGCCGAAATGATGAAAATCATACCACAGTTAAATAGTTATGGACCTGGCAGTGGCTGCTTTCCTGAATAAGGAAGCGCAAAAGACATAAGGTAGATTGAAGCTTAAAACAAACAATGATACCAATGTTCCCCTCCTGTCTGCATCCTGAGAGTCTATATTATACTGTTCATTAAAGGGACCAAATCAGTGAAATGAGCATATGTCCAGTACGATCAAAGAGGTTTCAAAACATCCCATTTTACGATGTAACCTTCATGTACTTTCATCAAACTTTCGCCAGCTCATGCTCCCAGGCTCAAACTGGCCTGCTGCGCAGCTACTGTTTCGGTGAGTTGTGTTTCTTTTAAAAACGCTTGTTCAATGTAATACAAAAATGATGGTCTAATTCTACATGTATATACCACATCTCAGCAGCTTAATTAATTTTGTACTTTTGTTTTAAATCAGCAAAGAAAGAAACTACTAATCTAAAGTTAAGTCAATTGCCAAGTCCCATCATTGGCAATTATAATAACAATGGCACTACAGATTCTATCAGAAGAATAGTAACAACAGCAGTTAATGTAGGTATGGAATATACATATATCATTAAGGGGCAGCATTTTGGGAATACCTTTGCAGGATCTTCTGAGCATCCTCTTTGGTAATTTTCACCCCAAGCTCTGCCAAGGACTGCTGGATTTCTGAAGAATCAATTTGACCTGAACAAAAAGCAACCGACGAGACATGACACGAGTGAGCCCTGTAAACTTACCAAACTGCAAAGGTTATTACCATGAAGCAAAGGTCACTTCACCATGAACAATCAACCAAGATAGGTCGACAGCCTCTTCAAAGGTAATGTTCCAGGGGGATGTATCTTGACCTCCACACCTCTTGACCTTGATCCGTACCCCATCAATCATTTTCTTTATAGAGTGTTTTTTCCACATAATCAACACATTTTAGAGGGATTTAATGTTTCTAATTACTTCATGCAGTCTGAATGCATATTTTCAAGAATGGCATGCTATGAACAAAAGAACTGGTAAACTAGAAAAGGTAACAGATTTTTTTCCCCAATCTACAAACCATATGTCTTTCATGATAATTCATTAAAGGTTCTCTATTAATCTGAATGATCATGGATACCCGAAGGAAGTAAAATCGCAAAGCATTCCAGAAATGATAGTCATGCCAGTTTCACACGTACCATCATTGTTTTTATCAAGACTCTTGAAAGTCAACCGCAGCTTTTTCTCGTGTTCTTTCAGATATCTGGAGAACTCTTCAAAGTCAAGGCTGCCATCCTTATTTTTATCCCACGATGACACTATTTTCTGGAGAAAAAAAATGATTGAACCAGTCATAACTTTTAAATACCAAGGATAAACAAGGCATACAACTCTTCTGAGTTCAGACAGCTTCTTTTCCCATAGCTACAACATTACAAATGAGAAAAATTTTATAGTAAGCTGTGAGGAAAACGAGGGCCCTTCGTTATTAGCCATAATAACAAAGCAGGCAGACAAAGCATCACATATTGAATTTACTTCATTCAATGATCAGAAGGGTGTACTACACAGCAAGTTTAACATTAGGCTTTGTCTGCTTGAACTGGCCTGAGAAAGCCCAAACTGGCAAGAGGAGGTTGCATAAATTACCATGGCAGGTTAACAGAGACACCTTTGTGACAGTGAAAACCCTGGCTTTACGTTCAACATACCTCAATAACCCACTAATACTGCTTAGTCGGACACCCCCTGAGTTTAAGAGCCCACAACTCAGAACGAGGCTAGCGTTAAATCAAGTGAAAATAATTTCAAAGACCAAAGAAAAAAAATCTAAACACGATAAAATCTCAGTCCACCAAACCCTCTAAAGCCTAGACTACATTTTGAGAGAAATAAATCTGACAATTAAGACCAACAAATAAAGTAACAACTCAACAATAAAGCATTCTAAAAGTAAACTAATGAGATGAACAACTCAGAAAAAAATTGGGACAATATGGAAAACGTGCATGAAAACAGAAAACAGCCATTTCAAAATTTATTTTGGCTTGCATTTCATTGCAGACAATACAAAAACAGAATAGTTAATGTGCCTGCTCAATTTCATTTTATTTCTAAATGAGTCATTCCGTATCAACTCAACTAGAGTCCCCCACATCAAAATTTTGAGATATGTATTGACAGTACTGAGGTCAAAAATTTCAGCTCAATTATTGCTAGTTCCTGAAATTTAGCCTATTTTAGGGAAGGGGGGTCAATTCTAACAAAATCTGCTTAATTTTGGAGGGAGTTTGAGGGCCTCGGACATGGATTTTCAGAGCTGACAGATGCATTTTGTCATTTGTTTCATTTTGTCATCAGAAAAGCTGCTGAACTCTTGGCTTAAGCTACTTTTCTTTACTCAGTGTGTTTAGTTTACCTGTACTGTGGCCTGGAAAAGGTAAAAAATACCAATCATATAATTTTTTTCAAAATCTAATGCATTCATTATTCCACAACTAATTAAGATAGACTTGGTATGCAAACTGTCAGTCATCTTTCTGAAGACCACAAAAAATATCCAAGTCATAATGGTTGTGTTAAATGTTTTAATGACCATGGAAGTTGGCTTCAGAATTAACAGTGCATATTTTGGGTGATTATAGTGGGTATATATCTCAAAAGGAACACGAGTGATCAATGTCATATTTTTAGTGCTTGAAGGCATGGGTCTGGGGTCTAACATATTAAAAAATTCTTTAAGACTGTACAGCATGCCAATCATATTAGGTGTCTAACTTCAGAGCACCTTAGCCATGGTGTCAGAGAGAAGATGAATGTGATGCATACACTTGTTCACCTCCGTCAAGAAGGTGTATGTTTTTGCTGACGTTGGTTGGTTTGTCTGTCTGTCCATCTGTCTGTCTTTTAGCAGGATATCTCAAAAACTGTCACAAAGATTTCAACCAAACTTTGCAGGATGTTAGAGTAGCACAAGAGGAACAAGTTAATATATTTTGGCATATCTAGGTCAAAGTACAGCTGAGATATAGGCCAAAGTTCAAATCCAGCTATGCAGGCAGAGATTTCAAGTCCTTCCAATGGGCCAGATTTCCAATCGGCGTGCTTTTGGGTTTTGCTGCCACCTGGCGGTGGAATGCAACAATACCCTACATCGGCCAACGAAAATAACTAATGCACAGAGTTTCCTTGGCGTGGCGGAGGTGCAGTGCTCTCTGAGTGCTCTTGTTTCATAATGAAATACAAAAGGTACATACTCTACAAAGACATTATTATGTGGCATGTCGGTCACATTATAAATATGTTGAAACAACAGAATAACTACTGAATGATTGAAAACAGCTTGTGACCAATCATTAATTTTAAGGGAGTGTTTTGAGCCTCCCCACTTGCCAGTTCACCAGCCGCCGCTGCCATCTATGTAGGGCCATGGGGCGGAAAAACCCAAAATTTCAGATATGGGATTACTAGGGATTTCAGTTTATATGTTGCTAAATATAGAAGTGGGGAATTCCAAAGTTTCATTTATAACCCTGGAAAGGTCTTGTGTAATAAAACCTTTTACACAGTAATTACCATGGTTACACTGTCATCTTTTCAGAAAATTTTTTTTCCAGCTTCTCTTTATTACACTATAATAAATCTGATAGCAGCACTGGGATATAATGACAATTCTTTTGTTTGTCAAATACAATGCTGGTAAGAGTAGATAATGATGCAGCAGTGCTCTGTGAATGAAGCAGTGTTATCATTAAAATATAATTTGGTGTGCTCTTCAGTCACAAATCATGGTATCTATCTATCTATCTATGGTATCTATCTAGCACTGGCTTACACCAGAGCCAAACCACTCCTATGATGGGCGTGATGTAAAATCAAATAGAACAGTTTTACTTCTCCAGATTTTTAATGTCTTAGGCCTAAGACCCATGCCTTCAAGAACTAAAAATATGACATCAATACCTGGCATCCCTTTTGAAATATTTACCCACAAAAATGACCCAAAATATGCAATTTTCATTCTGTCGCCAACTTCCAAGGTTATTAAAACATTTTATACAACCATTGTGACTTTGATATTTTATGTTATATTCAGAAACTTGACTGGCAGTTTGCACATCAAGTCTCAGGGCTTTATCTTAGTTAGTTACAGAATAATAAATACATTAAATTTTGAAAAATACTCGCGATTGGTGTTTTTTGCTTTTTCCAGGCCACAGTACAGGTAAACTAAACACACTGAGTAAACAAAAGTACCTTAAGCCAAGAGTTCAGCAACTATTCTGATGACAAAATGAAACTTATAGGTCTGTTTGCTCTGCAAATGCATATCTCAGGCCCTCAAACTTACTCCAAAATGATGGCAATTTTCTTAAAACTGACAGTGGAGTATAATAAAAATTATTTTTTTGGTGGGGAAGTTCCTAATATTTGGTTGATTTGACATGGAATGACCCAAATATAAATCCGTTACTGTCACTCAGACCTGCAATACATTCAAAAAAAAAAAATAGAAAAAAATTTGGAACAGGGGCAATTTAGAATCAGCACCGAGGCAAAATATTTGAATGATGTGATTTGAAACAGCCGAGTGTCGTCAAGATTTAGTACAAAAGCAGCATCCAGGAATGGCCAAGTCCATCTGGAGCAAAGATGGATCAGGAATCATCAATCTGCTCACAAATACCAGTGAAAATCACTGAAAGGTTTAAAAACAATATTCCCCAAAGAAAGAAACGTTAAGGTAAGGGCACAAGCCGAAGCTAAATACCTATGATCTCCGGTCACTCAAGTGGCACTGCATCAAAAATAGTAATTTTTCTGCAAGTGATACAACCACATGGGTTCAGGATTACTTTGGCCAACTTTAGTCAAGAACTACAATACATAGATATATCCATTCATGCAGTTTAAGACCTTCACTATGCAGAGGAAGCTTAATGCCTGGAACACACGGTGTGCGTGTGTAGTGCGCGGCGGCTGCGTGCTGAGCTGCTGCTGCTCACTCGCGTCTGTCTGTTCAAACATGCTGCTGCAGGCTCCTCCTACCAGCCCTATCTTTCTACACGACTTTCCTCTAAAAAACCACCAGTGCAAGTAGGGGGTAGTACCCAGATTTAGCAGTCACCTGGATGTCTTTACTGAGACACAGAGAGGAGACATGCAGAGAGGAGACAGACAGAAAAGTATCACTCTGATACTTTAACTTATAAACACTAGAGTCATCAGAGGATGACATATCCCCCCAGCCCCCAAAATCCAATATTAGAAGGCACCAGTCTTGGACTTGTTTAATATGCACACCAAGTTTTGTTAAAAAATATTGAACTCTATGAGCTCTGCTCCAGAAACGAAATGTCCACGGATGGGCAGAAGACTGCACTGACGACTATAACCACTGCATTATAGGCTGGGGGGATAATAATAGGTCATGTTCATAGCCATGGCTCTGTAATTAATGGCGTATTACTGCAAAATACGTTGCAGATTAATTTTTATTTAGAAAATCTAAAAACAAGCATTAGAGCAGTACAGCTTTTTTTAAAGTTGAAAATGAGAAAACTCACACATATTTTGTTAAAGACTGAACTATAACAAAGTTTGACACATTTAAAGTTGTGTATTTTCTACTACTTTTTCCGAAAATTATTTCACAATTAAAGAATTGCTGAATTAAAATGAGGGAATTCTGTGCATATACATTGGCTTTTAATTTAACAAATATACTGGAATTGTTGAGTGATTTTTTTTTTTGCTTCATGCTTAGCGCACACACACACACACACACACTCAACAAAGTGGTGAAATACTGATATTTATGTCAAAATGACGTTCTCTTGACAGTCGTTTTCAGGTCCATTTTTGTCAAGAACGGTGTGCGTGTTGCGGTAAAAATGGGCTAGACCCCGGATCTCAAGATGACGCGATGTAGCAGCCTCGCATGACCACGTATCTCACGCATCCAGTGTAGATGGTCAGACCTATTAACATGGACACTGAAATGAAAAGCGAGAGGTAACGCCACACAGCAGCACTGCTCATGCATCCAGTATGTTCCAGCCTTAATGTCTGTAGTGTCCAGAGGCAGTGTGGTTTTCTTTGGCCAGAAGGCATCTGTGCTGGACCATCAGATAAATCCATATTTCAGGCAGTTTTTGTGAGAAATAGATGCCAAGTGCCCAGGAACAAAGAAAAAGACCATCAGGACCATTACAAGCAATAAGCCATGCTCTTTCATGGTAAGGGGAAGTGTGCAGTTGACTGTTCCAATGGCAGACTTCTGTCAAGGCACCATTCCTGCTCATAACTGCAGAGATTTCTGAGCGACATATTCTGCTTTCAAGACCTTTTTTTCCCAGGGATCCCCATATTCCAACAAGTCAACACAAATCTGCATTTTGCATCCATTACAAAGAGATGACTGCCTAAGACAGGGGTGTCAAACTGACCCGTAAACGGGCCAAGAGGTTGCAGGTCTTCGATCCTACCAAGCAGAAGATCACCTGAAAGCACTGATTTAATCAACTGATCTAGGCCTGCACAACTGATTAGTTGTATCAGGTGCGCTTGTGCATTGTTCGAGTGAAAACCTGCGCCTCTTGGCCCGTTTATGGGTGAGTTTGACACCCCTGGCCTAAGAGGAGAGTGCAGGTGCTGGATGGCCTGCCTGCAATCCCAACTTGTCCCCAACAAAAAACATTTGGTGCATTTCGGAATGGAAACTGCCACAAAGATTCCATATTGTTCTACACCTTAGGACTTGTTAGCAAAGAGAATGGGACAAAATTAAACCTCATACAGCAGGGAAAATAAATATTGATTGCATCAACATTTTTCTCTGTCAATATATTTCTAATGGGGCTATTGATATGAAATTTTCACCAGATGTCAGTAACAATCCAAGTAATCCACACATAGAAAGAAATTAAAACAAATAAGTCCAAAAATTAAGTTGTGTAATAAAGTGGAATGACACAGGGAAAAGTATTGAGCATGCTTACCAAAATGTATTTAATACTTAGCAGAAAGGCCCTTGTTGGTAATGAAAGCTTGAAGACACCTCCTGTATGGAGAAAGTAGTCACATTTTCAATTGGATTCAATTTGGGTGATTGACTGACCCATTCTAGTAGATTTATTTTCTTTTTCCTGAAACCATTTGAGTTTCCTTGGCTGTGTGTTTGGGATCACTGAATTGCTGAAATGTCCACCCTCGTTTCATCTTCAGCATCCTGGTAGATGGCCGCAGATTCTTATCAAGAATGTCTTGGTACATTTCTCCATTCATCCTTTCTTCAATTATATGAAATCTGTCAGTACCATATGCTGAAAAATAGCCCCACACCATGATATCCCAACTTCCAAACTTCACTGTTGGTAGGGTGTTTTGGGGGTGATAAGCAGTGCTGTTTGTCCTCCTAACATGGTGTGTGCCACGACATCCAAAGAGTTCAATTTTGGTCTCATCTGGCCAGTCTATATTCTCCCAGTATTTCATAGGCTTGTCCAAATGTTGTGCAGCAAACTTTGAACAAGTTTCAACATGATTTATCTTCAGCAATGGAGTCTTGCACGGTGAGTGTGCATAGTGGCCATGACGGTTGAGCGCAGTACTTATCGTTTTCTTTGAAACAACTGTACCTGCTAATTCCAGGTCTTTCTGAAGCTCTCTGCGAGTGGTCCTTAGATCTTGGACAACTCTTGTGATTATTCGTTTGACTCCTCTGTCAGAAATCTTGCAAGGAGCACCTGGTTGTGGCCAGTTTATGGTGAAATGATGTTCTCTCCACTTCCGGATTATGGCCCCAACGGTGCTTTCTGGAACATTCAGGAGTTTAGAAAAACCCCTGTAACCAATGTAATCAGCATTTTTGCAACAATAAGGTTGTGATGATCTTGAGAGAGCTCTTTGCTTTTACCCATAATGAGATGCTTCTTCTGTGACACCTTGGTAATGAGAAACCTTTTTATAGGCCATCAGTTAGGACTAAACCAGCTGATATTCATTAGCACTGATGGGGGAAGGATTGCTTTCTAAATACTGACAGATTTCAGCTGGTTTCTTGGCTTTCCATGCCTTTTTGCACCTCATTTCCTTTGTGTGTTCAATACTTATTCCATGTGTCATTCCATTTTATTGCATATAACTTACTTTATGAACTTACTTGTTTTTATTTCATTGTATGTGTGGATTCCTTGGATTGTTACCAACATCTGGTGAAGATTTCCTGTCAATAGCCCCATATTTACTGAGAAAAATGTTGACGTGTTCAATACTCATTTTCTCCGCTGTATGCTTAATCACTTGATGTCATCAATCCCTAAATGATTAGTGAGCGTATATGGCAACATTAGAAAATCGTAAATACTTAATTGTCCCAACTTTTTAAAATATACAGCAAGCATCAAAATTGGAATTAGTGTAAAATGTATGTGGTGGTGATACATCAATTAATGAATGTGCCGTTGTACTGATTTCAAAGTAATATAAGCCATTGATAATTAACAAATCACGGCTTTCTGTTTAAATTTTTTTATTTGACAAACTGTCCCAACTTTTTCGGATTTAGGGTTGAAGTCTTAAATAATTAGGCTATTGATTGGAGGGTTTTCAGGTCTGGAATTGAGGTTAAATTTTTCCATACAACGCTTATTAACCATTGGTCAAGGTAAAAACTACACAAGTGTAAATCTTGAACTCAATTAAAATTTAAATTATCCCGTTCACTGGAATGAGCATTTAGTGCGGGAGTGATGTTTGCCATGTTGGTAAAGGGCGCCAAGCATGCATTCAACGCCTAATATTTCAAGTTACTTTCTATAATTTTACGGATGTCATAGTTTCTGAAATAATGTTGCACTTTATTATTTTCCTAACTGCATAATTACTCTAAACTTGCCAAAGCTAGTTCGGTACCCGAGGGAAATGTCTTCTCTTTACCAAGTTCTTATTTTTTGAAATGCGCAGGCTGTGAGTCCTGATCTAGTCACGTGGATGAATGTAACAAAATTAATAGTCAAATTCTTTGGAAGATTACTTTGTTTACAAGTTCATGGTGGGGTTTTCAATGGATCGGCCAGTAATCTCATCTGGCTCGATGAATAAAGAGTGAGTTGCATTAAAAAATAAGTGTTTACAAATCCGAGTTCTTGAGAGGTAAGGCCAGAGAAATTGGACATTGACGAATCCGCAAATTGTCCATTCGGATTTTGAGGGAAATTCCAGAAAATTACATTCACGGAGAAACGAAGGCGTTTAGGAACCACCTAAACACGGAAACGGAATCCAGCCCCCCAATTCAAACCAATCGCTGAATTGATGAAACGCCCCATCGCAGTACATTCTCAGTAGCTACTAGACTACCTGCAGTGGGACATCGCTGACCGGCTTGAAGGGACCAACGCGTCAATCGCTCCGCTCAAAAAAGATCCAACCATTCTATTTGACAGTCCGACAGCGGCAAATTTACCTGCGCCGTTCCTTTGCGAAACGATATCCCCATGGCTGTTAGGCCCGCTCTGAGCTCCGCAACGTCCACCTTCCCATCTTTGTTGGTATCCAGCTTCTCAAAAAGATCCTCATACGACCTCTTGCTATCGGCATCCCAGCAATGTGAATCGGTGAACACTAGTTTCCTTACTTTGTGGTACATTTTCACAGTTCAGCGGAAATAATACAAATAATAGCGGAATAGGCTCAAATTATTTCCTTAAATAAATAAACGAATGCATACATAAAAGGTTTGACTCTCAGTGTTGTGGATTTCAGGCGATCCGCAGTCTACAGTCGCTTGAAGCTGAACGGTAACCGAAGCTTACTATGGTTACACGCAACACAACCCATACGGAAATAATAATAAAAAAAACTTCTAGACAGACTATGTGCAGCCTGCTCCTCCAGGATCCAGCCCGTAGTGTTTTTCAAGTGCAACGACTGGGCATGGCCGATTTCTGTAGAAAGAGGGAGGGACTTAAATGCAGAGGAACTGCACGCTTCATGGTGATTTTTACTGAACCAAGAAGACAGGGCAGTGCTGTAACAGCTCCATATTTGCTGTTCTTTTCAGACAAGGACTGTCCTCTGAACATGCCGCCAGTTTGGCCCACCACCTCGGCCAGATAACTCAGGCCGTTTCTCGGAGCAGCAAGTTCAGAAATCTGGATGAAATCGCGCAGTGTGCGAAATGTTTTAGTAAACTAAACATACCCGAATTTTGCAAATATTTACATGGCTTAACCATCGAATTCCGATGTACTTTGAAATTCTGATTTGCCATCACAGGTCGTAAGATGTTTACTTCCAGTTTTTCTGTTAATCTAACGTCATTGAAGTCATATTGATGCCACGCACATCCCCAATTTTCACAAGAATTGGGACAGTAGAACTTTGTGAAATATAGATGAAAACAAAATTAAGTCATTAATATATTATCTTCTATCATTATATCGAAAACGACACAAAGAAAAAAATATTTCAAGAGTCACTTCATCAACAGTATTCAAAGTGCGACTAAATACCCAGCTCTGAGCCAAACTCTAGCACGACAAAATAAACAAGAAGAGCACCGCCAACGGTGCATAATACGCCCGTCATGAACATGGATCAGGAAGTGGACAGACAACATGATACCAATATCCAACAGACAACAGCCCCATGTGACCTTTGACCTTTGCCCGTGACCTTGACCTTGGAGGGAGGGCCGTAAACATGGTACGCGACACTCCGCTCAGTGATGGTACACGTGTGTGTGAAATATCATGGATGTATCTGAAGCGGTTGAGAAGTTATGCTCCGGACAAGCCCCATTTGGGCCCCATGTGACCTTTGACCTTTGCCAGTGACCTTGACCTTGACCGGGTGAACGAAATCATGGTGCGCGACACAGCAGCTAGTGATGGTGCACGTGTATGTGAAGTATCACGAATGTAGCTCAAGCGGCTCAGGAGTTATGCCCCGGACAAGAAATTGCTAACAGACAACAGACAGACGGACGGACGGGGGTGATGACATAATATGTCCCGTCTTAAGACGGGCGTATAATAATAATAATAATAATAAATAAAAATAAGACGAGGTGCAACCTAGTATATGACTGGGCCGCCAAGTGCTGTATGAGAACGTGGGCCCAAGAAAAGGATGCTAAATGAGGCAATGTGAATTTGAGAGAGACCGCAGCAACAGATGTAGATAGCAGATAAGTATGTATGTTCCTGAAAGGTAATGAAACACTAAAGTTATTGTTGCAGTTGTGCTAACTGGAAACGTGATGTCACTTTAGTGAACACATGGCAGTTCCTATATGGCGAGGGTGCCAGAATGAACTTCAAAGATTCCTTTCTCCTCCCATGTTTCGTTTTTGGGTATGTTATGGACAAAGAATCCACAGTCTCAAGTAAAACCGCTTAATAAACATGTTCGAGTGAAGGAGCTGCCATGTGTTTACATAAATCGTTATTTGATATTGGTGATGAATGAATATGGTTAACTATGTGACAAAAAATTTGAATGCAATTAATGAAATGAATTTATGACCTATTGAAAGCTCTCGAAAAGGCCTTGTACTCAACAGTAAGATCACGAGAATTGGCCAAGAAATAAAAAAGTTCATTCTATAATTTAATTCCATTTTGTTTGATTTGGCTGAAAAACTGATGTAATTTCCGCTAGTCCTTCATCAGAGGACTTGCGGTCAACAATTTTCTGCCAGAATTCCTCTCTGGCCTTAGTGTTGCTTTTTGCTGTTTTTTATGCCTTTATATTCTTCATAACTGTCCATAATGACGACCTACTCCTAGGAGATTTTCTTTTTTTTTTTAAAGATTTTTTTAATCACCCTGCAAGCACTTGCTTTACATCCAACGAACATATGCATACATCAACCAACATTAATGCATTAACATAAATCTCAATTATAATTTCCCAAGTGTCCACTGAGTATGCGCATGCTTAATCATGCACTCTTTCAAGTGTCAAACCAATGAGTGTAAAACATGTCTCCCATTAAGCGGCTGGCGGCGCCCCCTGGTGGCGTGGGGAAGACAGCCCGCAGTTTTACTGATCCTTGATCAGGGATAGTTTCCTCGGAGAAACATACAGAACACGATCAGTCATTTTATGAACTGAAATAGAGTCAATTGCAGAATGGAACGCCCATTTGTTGAGAGCGCGTACAGTGTTGAAAGAACAAAACCGACATTAACAAAGAAAGATTACAACCACCATAGTGGTACCAACTATCTCTGATTGTCAGTTCAGGGTTCGTTGAATCGATGTTAGTCAAATTTTGCAACCTATCTAAATATACTATCTCCTGGCTTTGAGCCAGCGCAAACTTGAAATCTTGGGCTGTTTCCTCGCTTACATCTTAAGAATCTTCAAAACTCATGAAATTAGATATATTTTCAGCGCGCATTTCGACCTGTAAGCGTACATATATTTGCATGTACACGCTGGGTTTTCCTGAAAAAGCAGAAATTAGATGATAATGGCGTATATGGGCATGTCTTCAAACAAACTTATACAACTCATTATAACATCCGCTTTGGTTATAATAAGCTAACAAATAACAAAGTAACTATTCTAACCTGATTCATATTGCAATTTCAAGGCGAAAACAAAGACATTACGATCGCTTTGCATTTTTTGACAAGGGAGCAAAATTTGGCAACACCGGCTCTTTGAAATTGAATTTGTCTGTGTGTGTCTCCCAATGAGGTGCTGGCGGTGTCCCCCCTGGTGCCGCGCGGGGAAATAACCCGCAGTGTTACTGATTCTGAATTAGGAATAATGCCCTCAGGGAACGTACAGCTCGCGATCGGTCATTTTATGAACAGATATAGAGTCCATTAACGCATGAAACGAGAGCGCATGGAGTGTTGAAAGCACAAAAGGAGATTAACAAAGAAATATTACGCCCACCATTGTCATACCAATTATCTCAGACTGTGAGTTCAGGGTTTGTTGCGCCGGCTCACTAAAATTTCCCCTGTCTGTGAACAAACTTTCCAGACATTGTCCCATGGAAGCTTCATTCAATTTTGAAGCGAATCTGGCTTATAGTTTCAGAGATGTTTGAAGAATTTGTTAACGCATGCCGAAGATGCGAGGCGCAGGGCCACAACGATGCTCACAACCCATTGGCTGGTGAGCTAAAATTACAAAAATTGTGCAAGGGCCTGAGGGGGGACGTAGACAGCTAAGGTTGGTTTCTGTAATCGTTTGATGAATTAAAACGGTGGCAGTTATGAAGGCCAAGAAGCCATGACAATCTTTAGTTAAAAATTCAATAATTTTTTTAATTAAAAAGTAAACAAACTTGTAACTGGAAATTATTGTGGAGGACTTGGGCTTACTGTGACCCTAGGTGTTTGACCTCTACTGCTTTAAGCACTCGCTGCTATTCATCCAAAACATCCTGAGTAATTTGACTGCACAATGGCCAAATAATAATCTATTTGACACAGTCAGTTAACGTTACATTATATACCCCCTGCTCAGGTCAATGGTGGTAATCAAACTACTGCCAAGTTGACTGGTTAAATAGAAAATAAAACTTCAGTTTATTACAGTGATACACTTTGCATTTGCAATGGCCAACTATCTAGTTAAAAGTTAGTGAGTATATTCCAAGAAACAAACACATGCTGTTTTTGCTAATTGTCTACAATAAGTAACAAACTAAACTTTAAGAACAAGTAGCCGCAATGTAGTTGCAACCCTCTCTCAGTCGCTATTTAGGCAACTGGGAATGATAAAAAAAAAAAGTTTTATTTTAACTAATGTGGTACCAGCTACGTTATCTTCAAAGTATGCACTAAGGTCTTGTCTGAGAACAACTGCTTATAGCCTGCTCACTAGATACTGTCTTTTGATTACACCTAAATAATTTATCAATGTATGACTATTCGCAAATGCAAATTTGGAAGTGATGCATTTTCGTAATAATGTCCTACATAGTTTGGGAGATGGTTCAATTTGTCTTAAACTAAAAAAAATCTATGTATTATTTCTTTTTTCACAATTCATACAAAGCATAAACAGATATTATAGTCGATTGCTTATATGTGACTCCTATACTCCAGTGGCAGTGCATGGTCGATGATGAAAGCCTGTACCATCTGTGTTATAGGACTCTAGATCAGCCGATTGAAAAACTCAGTTGCAATAGCCAGGTTTCAACCTGTGGAGGGCAGGCACTACTGATATTTATAACACAAAATGATAAATTAAAATACTTGGTGGTAAACCACCAAGAGTTGGATTGGAGTCAAACAACAACACCATGTAATACCCATATGCTTTGGCTTTGAGCTGAAAAAAGTGGTTTGGTGGTACAGTAACTCTTTACAGGTGGTGTTGCATCAGTATTGGAAAATTGCCCATGAAAGCTTTTGATTCCTTAATGTGTAGAGAGATGTATGTGGGCCTAGAAAATGCATTTGTTTTTTGTATCATCTGTGCTTGGACAGATGTGGGCCAATTTTTATATTAGCACCCCCCTAAAAGCAACATATGAGGTTAAGTCAATGAATAACTCCCAATTATCACAGTGCTAGCTACTCGGGCCGGTAATCCACAAGTCTAAGTTTCGGCTCCATTCTTCTTTATTGTTTTTGGGGTCGCGATTGCCCTGCTTATGCATGCGCGCGGTTTCGCAATTGGCCCAGGTCGAGACCCGACCCGAGTACAGGCTCTGAGGAGCTCTGAGGAGCCTGTACTCGGGTCGGGTCTCGGCCTGGGCCAATCGCCATTCCAAGGAACAATTTGACACCAAACAAGTATAATTGCTTTGAAAATATGAGACCTAGGAGGAATTTCAGCCGTAAAAAGTAGAATTTGGCAACATTTCTCATCGCAAATTGAAAGTTTAACATTAAAATTAATATAGTTCCCAAAGTGATTCACCCTAAATATTTGGTAAAAAGTAGGTGCAGTATCCCAAGTTCGTTTGCAAAAAAGTTTCAAGAAATTCTTTCAACGGTAACAATGTAGAAGGACGGCTGCATGTACTCCATCCTTGGAAAATAGAAGAAAATCACACAAGAAATATTTTTTCTTAAACTATTCGCTCACACTGCTTTTTGGCAAAGCAGTAAACCCCCAAACCATTTTTCTGATACGTGACCTTGCCTTGTGTGACTGCTCATTTTGTAACAAATGATAATTGAGGCACTTGTGGAATGTTCCAAACGGATGTTTTTCTTAAGATCCCGTGACTTTCAGTCTCTCCAGTCCCCTCTCCCAATTGTTTTGTGTGCAAGCATCAAATTCAGAAATCAAAAGTATTTACACAAACAGGAACCAGAATCTGGGCCAAAGTAGAAAAAGACTATCCTTCTGTTAACAGTGACACGCTCAAAAGCCAGCGTCTGCCATGGTCTGGAGCTGCTTGAGTGCACTCAACATGGGCAACTTGCATATCTTTGAGGGTAAAATTGATGCAGAAGGGTACACACACATTTTGAAACAACATATGTATCTCCCAACCACACTCTCCCAGCACACTGTGTGCACATACACAGTAATAACAGCTTGGCCTTTTAGCCCAGACCTGTATCCCTTTAAAGATGCCTGATGATTTATGAAGCTTCAGTGGCAATGGAGACCCCAGACCATTAACTAACTGAGGTCAAATGTCAATCAACAATGGAAACAAATTCCAATTTCGAAATGCCTACAATTATTATCTTCCAAATTTTCAAAACAATTGCTAAGCGTTATTAAAAGGACAGGAAATGTTACACAATGGAGAACATGCACCTGTCCCAGCTCCATTTAAATGTGCTGTAGGCATGACATTTCATAATAACGATTATTTTCAAAAAACAAGCATGAAATACTCAGATATGGGACGGACAGACGGACAGGATGTTGTGTTCTGGGGTCTTGGCCTTTGGCCAGGACAGCATTTATGGTTTTAACAGTTTCATGTTCAAGATTTCATAGTTCATAGCTCATGTTCATAGTCACAGTTTTAACAGTTTTTTGTATTAGGATTACACATTTCATAGTTCATAGTTATTGTCCATGTTTTTACTTTTCCATGTTTTTGTTTTGTTTTCGCCAGGTCTTCCAAGCCACTCCACCGCTTGTCTGCGTTCCGCCCCGTGCCTTCGTTGTTGCACATTTCTGAGCTATGGTTAGCTTTGGTATTTCCCCTTCCTTCTGTGCTGTGCTGATTCGGGGCTGTCTAAGCTTAATTGACAATTAACTGTTTTTAAGTTACTAACATTTACTAACACTCACTGGGTGGTGTAATTCTTAGATAGGCACATTACTAATATTACTAATTTAGACAGGGAGTTTATTGTCATGATTCCTGCTTTACTATTTCAAGTCTTGCTGTGCTTTTCTGTTAACATTCATGCTTGCTTCCAAACTGCATACTTAATTGGTACTTAAGCTGAGCACGCTCATTCTCTTAATGAGCAAGTCTTGTCAACCAATCTTAGTCCATGTCATGATCTTGCCATGCCTCTTGTTTCTCCTTCTCCAGGTGTTGCCCCTCATGTCTTGATTTCCTACCCTTTATCTGGATGCGGTGGAAGTTGGCTGGCAGACAGTGTCTCGCTCATGTTCATGCTTCAAGTTCTTGTTCCCAAGTCTCGCTCACACTCATTTTGGATTTAACCTTCTGCATTCTTAGTCTTGTTATTCATTTCTGTTCTTGTTTATCTCCCTGGAGTTTCCAGTGGCTTTTGTTTTTTTGTTGTTTTCTGATCTTAGTTCTCAGCTCAGTGAAGCTTACCTTGGTTTGTATTTTGCAACCCTTTGGGCAGAGGTTGTTGGGTTTTTTTGTTTTTTTTTTTCCCCCCCTCGTGCCAGTTTGGTTTCAATAAATTCCCTTTCCCTTCCACCTCGCATTTGGTGTCTTCCTGATCTCGCGTCACAGGAGGATGGACGGGAGTATGAAAAGGTACATCTACTTAATAAGGTATTGGCAGAAATTAAATTTTCCAGTGAATTATTGAACAGTTTTGGAAATCTATCCAGAAAAGAATGGGATGGCTGCTATCTGCTAATCAAATTGCGGTGGAGGGACAGACACATAGACAAGAGGATGGATGAAAGAATGGTAAGGCACATCTACACAATAATATGTATCAAGATGTAAAATTAGTTGATAAAGAACAATTTAGCAGTTGTAGCCTGGAAAAGAACAGGATAACTGATTATCCTGGAAATTAAATGCTGTGGAGGGACGGACAGACGGACATGAGGACAGACTGAGATATGGAAAAGTCCAGCTACACACAATGATCTGTACTCATATGATATTTAGTTGGGAAATATTGAATGGTTTAGGAGTTCAGGCCAGGAAAAGAAGCCGGATGGACATACGGACGAATGAACAACACATTACAGTATCTCCATTCACTTTTTGGAGGGAGATAAGTACTGTTTGACCCATCGACTTTATTTTGACTTAGAATTTTTTTTTTAGTCAAATACAGTTTAAAAGATGTTTGCAAATTACTGTTTGCTGTTTTTATTAACATTTTAAACATTGTCCCATTTCTTCGGTAATTATATCCCCGAAATACAAGTTTCGAGGATATCATGATTTCGCCCCACCTGCCGCCGCCTCATCCGCAGATTTTAGCCGTTAGCGCGATAACTCGCAAAATAGGCCTACTTTACACTGGCTTCTCATTTTTAGCATACGGGTAGATATGGTAGAGGATGAATTGATTAGATTTCGGACAAGTATGCACTCCTAGATTTGCCACCAGGTGGCACTATATATCGAAAAAATCAGTTCCATATCTCTGGAACAATTACTGACACAGACCTCAAATTTGCCTCATATGGTAGATCTAGTAAATGAGAATCCAATAAAGGGGGCTTTGAGGACTGGGGAATTTCGGGGACACGTAGGCCTAGTTGACATGGAATTTGCCTTATATTATCTGAATATTAATGTTGACTGCACTAAGAAGTTGCTGCAGAGGTGCAGTCTAGCGGTTGTTTTTATACTGCAATTTCTGTAACCACTCAATTTTACTCAATTTTAACTCATGCTCTGGGTCTGTTTTCTGAGATTAACCCTCCTTGATGAACAACTACATCATTAATTTTACTCATCTGTTTGCCGCGCAATGCCGAAAAGACAGAATAAAGAAGCAGCACAATACTGTGCAGACTCATAGCATGAAATGTGCATGTGCCCATACACGTCCATGAGTGAGTGAGTGAGTGACCACAATTTGCAACTCAAATTGGAAAGAGAGAGTGCTACAAGGAGAGAGAGCAACAGCTGGCATTCTAGAGTATCAGCTCCCTTCAGTCTTGGATAAGGCAGTATTGTAGATGCATCGTAGACAAATAGAGCACTCTAGTTAAGGTTAATACCTTTTGAGAATAAACATTGGGATGATCGTCTCATCGGGCATCTTTGCTTTTGTTCTTATTGTTCAAACTTTAGTTTTTTCAGACATTTTTTAAAATGAATTGAAGTACAAGAAGTGGCTTTGGGTGTTTTCATTCAACTGGTAATTAGTTGCAAATTAGGGCTAAAAAGGATTGTAGACTGATTTCATTGGTGTGTCCCATAAACTCTGGGACAAACTGGAGGCGTATTGCAGACAACTCATAGTGAGCACCTTAGATAGTCTGTTATTTTGCGGCTGTTTGGTGGGGGGAAATTCCCTGAAAATCTTAAAGAAACTTACAATGCTCCTTTATAAACATGGACCACTTACTCAGCACAGACTGAAATGATTAATTTGTGTCATCTTTTTATATACTTGAAATGTATATGCATCCTCAGCTAAGGTTGCACTTGCTGTTTATCGGATAAAATGTTCATTTTTTCTCTCTCACTCATATAAATTGGAGGATGGCCAATTGCTGACCAATGATCAAGAATAAGGATGGATTCGGACAATTTCTACCATAATTTCTTTTACACAAAACAGTCATTGCGCTTACAAAATTTTGCACACAAAATATATGGTTGCGGAAATCAGCAGACTCGCAGCAACACGCTGGAAAACTCATTGCCGAAAAAATGTGTGCACAGAGTCATTCCACAGAACATGAAAAAAATCTATGAATTGATGTGTGTAGTCGAAGAATAAAAATCAAATTTTCTTTGGCAACAGTCATGATTTACTTGGCACTACATGATTTTTTTGTATCTGAGTTAATATTTTTCAAAATTGACAGAAATTAGCGGGGAAGTTGGTTTATCAGCATAAGGGAAGTCAGTTCTTACGTGGAGCAGCGGTACATTTAAAAAGTGCCATCTGCCTGCAGCAGTAACGATTGTTAGCACAGCGGACACACTAGGCAACAACTGTAACCCATAATTGAAGCACTTATTACTAAAACCCCACAAGTCACGATTTGATAGTTTTGAGAAAATCAAGGAAAACATTTTAATTCATGAAAAAGTGTAGACAGTGCTTCAGTATGAAATGCAGTGTTAAGGTGATCAACCACTGGATTCAGAGAACCCTACTTGATTATATATTCTATTCCTTAAAAGGAATAATGGACAAAGAACAATTTGGACTTCTGGGGTTCTAAGCACATATGGTTGGACTTGTGGGGTTTTAACCCCGTATTTAGGGTTATTGGCCTTACATTATGTGACAACCCTGAAACAAAATGTTACCATTTACAATAAAATAAATAAAAACCCTGCACTGTGAAAAAACTTGTTTATTATTAACACTTTAATTAGCACATAAGTGGGTCTAGTGTTTGATATGCGATACCTTTAACTGCCAATAACGCAGAACTTGGAACATGACTTGTGGTTTTTTAGTACCCCAAAGATGGCCCTTGTCAAATGTGATAAGGCAACGGTCTTAACTCAATTTCACCAAAAGTGTGACTTATAGGGTTTTAGTAATAGGTGCTTCAATTATCCCCCGCCGCGCGATTAGCGCGAAGCGGGGTATATAGCATTGGGCTCCGTACATCCGTACGGACACATAAAATTGAGGCGGCGGGGGATGTTGCCATGTTAGTGGCAAACACTTGTTTCAGTTTGATATCCTCCTTGTTCTTACCAAAAAAGTTTTTTAACAAAGTAGATCGTACAACCCCAATTCTGAAATAGTTGGGACAAAGTGTAAATTGTGAATAAAATCAAAATGCGATGACTTTCAGATCACATGAGCCAATGTCATTTATAATATAACAACGATTACATTTCAAATGTTGAAACTGAGATATTTTAAATTTTTATCCAGAAAATGAGCTTATTTAAAATTTTATGGCAGCAACACGTCTCAAAAAAGTTGGGACACAGGCAAAAAAGGGCTGAAAAAGCAATTAATATATAAGAGAATCGGCCGGAAGAACATTTAGCAAGTAATTAAGTTAACAAGCATCTGGTGTGTAACATGATTGGCTATAAAAGGGATGTCTTAGAGAGGCTGAGTCTCTCAGAAGAAAGATGGCCAGAGGCTCTCCAACCTGTGAAGGCTTGCATAAAAAAATTGTGGAATACTTTAAAAACAATGTTCCTCAACATTGAATTACAAAGGCTTTGAAGGTCTCTTCATCGACAGTGCATAACATCAAAAGATTCAGAAAAACTGAAAAAAAAGGCCGAAAACCTTTACTGGATGCCCGTGATCTTCGGGCCCTCAGACGCCACTGCATCACTCACCGGCATGATTGACATTGACCTTACTTAATAGGCCCAGGAATACTGACACAAACCATTATCTGTAAACACAGTCTACCGTGCCATCCACAGATGCCACCTAAAACTCTATCATGCAAAAAGGAAGCCATTGTTGAGCATGATCCAGAAACAACGCCATGTTCTATGGGCCAAGGCTTATTTAAAATGGACTGTAGCAAAGTGACAAAGTGTCCTGTGGTCAGACAAGTCCGAATTTGACATTCTTGTTGGAAATCATGGGCGTTGCATCCTTCGGGCTAAATAGGAGAAAGACCACCCCTCCTGTTATCAGCGCTCAGTTCAAAAGCCAGCATCTCTGATGGTATGGGGATGCATTAGTGCATATGGTGTGGGACACTTGCATGTTTTAAAAAGCACCATGAATGCTGAAAGGTACATAAAGTTTTTCAAGCAGCATATGCTCCCCTCCAGACAAAATCTATTCCAGAGAAGGCCTTGTGTATTTCAGCAGGACAATGCAAAACCACATACTGCCGCTATTACAACAGCATGGCTTCATAGCAGGAGAGTCCGTGTGTTGAAGTGGCCTGCCTGCAGTCCTGATCTATCACCCAGAGCCAGCTCAGGGCATATGCCAACTAAGCGACTGCTTTGGCCCCGCGAACACTGGGGGCCCCCAAGGGCAATTAACAAAAATATTGCTTAATCTATTTATTTATTTATTTGCATGAGTGAGTGATGATTCCTTTATGATCAAAGGTATTTTATTGTACAAAAACAAAATTTTATGTTAACAGAGTACTGCTGATGTAGGCCTAGTGATTCCTACTGCCTCACGCTTTAAATGTCAAAGTTCCAGTGCACCGGTAATTAGTGCATCCTGCCGTGCAGTGCACACTGCGCATTCAAGGAGCAGCTGGGTGAAAGCTAAACAATGTCACAAAAAATACATATCCTTGAGGAGCAGAGAAAAGAAAGAGGTCGAGGAGAAAAAGCGCCATGATAAACATATGTTTGTATGTCTTGTTAATGTAAGTTTCCTCATGTTAGGAAAGTCCCTAAATATCCTTAACATTTTGATGCGACTGGTTGGGTGTAGCCGTTAATAGCAAACTAGCTTGCTAATGAAAAACTAGATGACATTTCCTTTAACTGGCAGGCAGAGGTGTATAGTAACGACAGTACTTAAGTCGTTTTTTAATTTGAGGATTTGTACTTTACTTGAGGGTTTTTTTTTTTAACCGGGACTTTTACTTTTACTCTACTACATTTAAGAGATAAAAAGTAAACTTTTACTTTGTTTCTTTGACACTCGCCACTTTGATACTCGTTACAAATTAAATTAAATGTAATTCATCATTTAAGGATTATCTGGATTTGGCATGTTCGAGAAGTACAACAGTGCTCTGCAGGGAACCTTGAGCGCTTTGTGTATATGTGTCCGCTAGTGGACAAGGAGCTGCAAATTTATGCGCAAAGTTACAATATTCATATACAATATACAACATTCTATCACAAGATAGCCCACCCAGATCAGTTATTGAATATTCACAAGCAAGCTGAGCTTATTTAATTCTCTGTTTTTGTTCATTTGTAGTACATTTTTATGTATCGAAGTGATTTTATTAGTTGTTGCATTTTATTGTTGTTCTTGCTCTACAAATTATTTTGCACATTGCTGTCGCAGTTTTTTAAAACCAAAAATAATTAACCAGAAGAGTAAATGCATTGTCTACTGGTTTATTTTTGTAACTTTTAGTAGGCCTAGATGATATTCAGTATCCCACTTAGTGCTTTATCACTTGCAATGTTGTATAAATCAACCCCAGTCTGCTCTTGTAGCTGAATGTGCTCCCTTTTTTGAGATTAAAAACTATACATGGGTAAAGACATGTCAGGCTGACAATAGGATAATGTAATGTACACTGCCAGAGCTGCATAGTTGCAGCAGTGTAACACTGCTACAATGAGTTTATAATAGGGGTATTAATGATCAATAATCAATACAACTGGCAGAAATACAGGGTCCCAAAATTAAATTTTGCTTAGGGCCCCATGGAGGCTTGGGCTGGCTCTGCTATTACCGATTGAGTACATTTGGTGCATAATTAAACAAAAAATCCGTCAAAGGAGACCCGAAACTCTCCAGCAGCTGGAAGCCTGTATTAAACAAGAGTGGGATCGAATTCTATTGGCTAAACTCAAGAAACTTGTCTCCTCAATGCCCAGATGCCTCCATTTTTTGTTAAAAAGAAGAGGGGATGCTACACCATGGTAAACAGGCCCCTGTCCCAACTTTTTTTAGACCTGTAGCAATCATCAAATTTGAAATGAGCTCATTTCGTGGATAAATTGTAAAATTTCTCAGTTTCAACATTTGCTATGTTATCTCTGCTCTATTGTGAATAAAATACTGGCTGGTGTAATTTGAATGTCATTGCGTTTTGATTTTATACACAATTTACACTTTGTCCCAACTATTTCAGAATTAGGGTCGTATGTAAATATGACAAATGAGCAGCTAGCATGAAATGTGGCTGCAGTTCAGTCAGGGAACTCTTCACAGCTGCAGCATCGCAGAATTTGGAAATCACATGTCCTCTCACTACTCAATATATATATTTGAAGGACTTTTCATTTAATTATGTGGCAAATGTTCTCAATTGGTGAAAGATCAGGACTGCAGGCAGGCACATGGACTCTTCTACTATGAAGCCATGCTGTGGTAATAGCTGCAGTATGTGGTTTTGCATTGTCCTGCTGAAATACACAAGGCCTTCCCTGGAATACATGTCATCTGGAGGGGAGCATATGTTGTTCTAAAACTTTAATTTCCCTTTCAGCATTCATGGTGCTTTTTAAAACATGCAAGTGTCCCACATCATATGCACTAATGCATCCCCATACCATCAGAGATGTTGGCTTTTGAACTGAACGCTGATAACAGGAGGAGGTGTCTTTCTCCTCTTTAGCCCAGAGGACAGGATGCCCATTATTTCCAGCAAGAATATCAAATTTGGACTCGTCTGACCACAGGACACTTTATCACTTTTCCACAGTCCATTTTAAATGAGCCTTGGCCCATGGAACATGGCAGCGCTTCTGGATCATGCTCAACAATGGCTTCCTTTTTGCATGATAGAGTTTTAGGTGACATCTGTGGACGGCACGGCGGACTGTGTTCACAGACAGTGGTTTCTTGTAGTATTGAAGCCCAAAGATCACGGGCATCCAGTAAAAGTCTTCGGCCTTGTCCCTTACGCACAGAGATTTTTCCAGTTTCTCTGAATCTTTCGATGATGTTACGCACTGCCGATGATGAGACCTTCAAAGCCTTTGCAATTCGATGTTGAGGAACATGTTTTTAAAGTACTCCACAATTTTTTTACACAAGCCTTCACATGTGGGAGAGCCTCTGGCCATCTTTACATCTGAGAGCCAATCATGTTACACACCTGATGCCAGTTATCTTAATTACTTCCGAAATATTCTTTCAGCTGATTCTCTTGTATATTAATTGCTTTTTTCCTGAAGCCTGTGTCCCAACTTTTTTGAGATGTGTTGGAGCCAGAAAATTTGAAATAAGCTCATTTTGTGGATAAAAATGTAAAATGTCTCATTTTCAACCTTTGAAATGTTATCTATGTTCTATAGTAAATAACCTATTGGCTTGTGTGATCAGGAAGTCATTGCATTTTGATTTTATTCACAATTTACAATTTGTCTCAACTATTTCGGAATTGGGGCTGTACATTTTAAACCCTTTAACAGGCCCCAATACTAATAGTGCAGCACTTCGCTGAAATCAATTGCAAAAGTTCAGCTCAACAAAGTATTTAGAATTTATGCAGCCTCTGTCCGATGAAAGAGAAACTTGAAATCGAAATGTGCATTGTATCACGCGTAAAGTAAAGTCATCATAAAATTGGCAAAAAGCATTTGGAACGAGAGTTACACACCATGTAGTTTCCTCTTTATCCAAATCATGTGTGATGTGCACTGCCATGAACAACAGGCCCCTGCTAGCCACAACAAGTGAAAATGTGCAAGAGACCAGTGCTGATGGATTTAAACCAGGCTATGTAGGTCATTCCTATTGGAAACACCAAATGGAAGATGAGGAATAGCCTATTGATAAATAACTCGACACCTGATTAGAGAAGTGTGAAACAGGATGTGGGCCAAAAGATACAGCTGAAAAACCTTGTGAGGCAGAAGCCCAGATTTTAACCAAAATGTATAAAAAGAAAGCATTAACGTAAAAATTTATTGGAGTTAAAATAGTTGTTCGAGGATTATTGAACTCTGATTTAGAAGGAGAGGTATGAAATGGAATTGGCTGGAAAGATACATGTGCATTTACATATTGTACACAGTTTGTGTGCACACAGTTCCTATTTAAATACTCAAGTATGACAAATAAAAGGGTTAATATCTGCATGGAATGAAAAGGTCCCCAGCTTTTTATTGGCTAAATAGAAAGTTCATATGTGGATGAAGCAGATACTGGTGAAGGTCCACCTGTGGGATCATGTAGGTTTTAGTAGGCATGGCTCGAAGTTGGGTGACTACGCCCATCTACCCTAATTTTTGTCCCTTATTCTCCTTCCTGCACAAAGGTCCCAAAACTTGTCCTACTGATTATTGATGTTTGGCATGCAAAGATTGGAAAACAGTTGTAATTTGTTTGGGACCTTTATGTAGGATGGAACTAGGACCCAATTTCCATGCGTCGGAAATGGCATATGGCATAAATGGCTTATGACTTCAGGTAGTGCTAGCATCAACCTACATGGAAGTCTCAGGATTTTTATATCCCCGAACGCCGAATGGCGTTTCGGGGATATTATGTTTTCGGTCCGACGGCCGCTGCCGCGCCACCCTACGTGTTAACGCGATAACTTCAGTAATATTTCAATTAGAAATTTCAGGTTTTGCATGTAAGTAAGTACCATTATGAGGAAGAACTGATTCGATTTTGGACAATTTACAATTTCTATATTGGCCACCAGGGGCCAAAAACTGAAAAATCACTGTTTTTATCATATCTCTGGAAATATTTGTCCGATTGACCTCAAATCAAGTGCAAATGAAAGGTCATGACCTGAGGATGTGTTTAACAATGACATTATACCTGTTTGGTTCAAAATTTTGACACAAGGTGGAGCTTTGTCACATAAAATTCACCATTTTTGCCATATTTTGGAACCATTTGTCCAATTAACATAACACTATGTGCAACTGCAAGGTCATGACCTCACAACATGCCACATGATGACATCATACCTGTATGGTTCAATATTTTGCCACCAGGTGGCGCTTTGTGATGGGAAATTACCATTTTGGCCATATCTTCAGAACCATTTGTCCGATTGACCTGAAATTAAGTTCAAATGAAAGTCTATTCAAGGTCTATTCAAGGATTGGGGAATTGGAGGATTGGGGGCTAGGGGATATGCCCCAAGCCGTCGCCTCTGATGGCATAAGCCTAGTTTTCACTTCAAGTTGCAGTCAATCATTTCTAGTTTCAAGAATAATTGATAAGAACCTGGGACCTCCATGTAGGTTGAAATATGGAGCAGTCAAATTTGTTACCGCTCAATATGGCACAGAAAAGTTGACGTGGTATGCTCAGCAGATGAGGGGTTAATTACCATGGTCATGACTGATTTCTCTTTTCCCAGCCCCAAACTCAATAATTATGAAGTCGAAGAGATTTGGAGGTGGTGAGTTGGCACCCTTGGGCTGATCTTAGAAAAAGGCACTCTTAAATTTTAAATGTGAAGTGGTTAAAAAGCCCGCCAATTGCTCATTAGGAGACGAGCAAGTAACGAGTTTAAGCGGATTAGGAGGACACGCACAAGACGTTCACAAATCACTACACGTATACAGCTGATAGACATGCAGGCTGCTGAACTGCGAAGAGAGACACGAGGGATTCACACAAGGGTTCAAGGTTGTAATAGTGAAAGCTGCATATTTGAACATTCATTGTGATCTGGTGAAAGGAAATGCATTTCTTTCACATTTTTGAGGCAGCTGTCAACAGTCAGGTACATCAGCCCTACCCAGGTGTTCATCTGGTGTCTGGAGAAACTCAGCACTTTTTAGCAGTTCAGTATTTACTTTGGGTTGCAAGTTGTTGGCTGCCCGGTTAACTGCGGTGTTAAAGCAAAGCTTTATCAGGCCATTGCATTATGTAGTGCAGTATCGTAACACTGCTGTAGACAGCTGTCGTGATTCTGTCACTGAATCTTGTTGGGTCAATAAAAGAGGCTTCGATAACCTCCTGTACCTAATTATTTCCTAACTTATAATTTAGTTTAGTGGAAAAACAGCCGGGAAGAAAACTAGAATTTAGAGTAAGAGTAAGAGTCAACCTTATCCAGAGAGGGCAGGTGTGGGTGCAGGCTTTTATTCCAACCAAGCAGTAACACGCCTGACACCACTAATCAACCCCAGGAGAAGAACTTGATTAATAGAATCAGGTCTATAAGGGCTTGGTTGGAATGAATGCCTGCATCCACAATGGCCCTTGCAGAATAATGTTGTATAGCCCTGGTTTAGAGTTACCCCTTGCAGTTAGATGATCCAGCCCTTACTAAGGCAAAACCAGCAACACATATACACAGGACAATCATTAGCTTCAGCTGATCACACAAAGGGAATAACGAGAAAATCAACCAAAAGAAAAAAAAGTTGAGGCTTGGCAGGAGTTTAATGTTAAGAACTGTATGACCAATTTTTTTAAATTTTTTTTTTATACAAAGCATATCTCAGTACATGTTTACATCCAGTACTTGTCCCTTTGCATGTGCTGAACCACACCTTGACATCAGTATTCACATGGGCAGCTGCATAGATGTGTACATCCTTTTCAAATGAAAACAGTTTCTTAATAAAAATCAGTAGCTCTGTATCACTTGCGCATTCTAGAAATAAATGACACATTGCATAGGTATAACATCAGGAGTTCATTTTGATGGCTCCTGTAAATGTTCATGGTCACCAGTTGCTCCAACACCTGAACTGTGAAATATCTGAGCACTTAGCTTTATCATTATTATTATTTTTTTTTTTTGCAAGTTATGACTTCTTAAGCTGTAATACACTGCAGGCCACCAGCATCGCCGGTCCTCTTCTTGAATTCGTCGGCCTTATTCCATATCACTAGTATCCACTAGAGGGAGTTGCAACCTTGATCATGGTAATGTATTGGAAGTTATTTTTGCCTCCTTGGCCAATGTCTGGGGAGCTGTTATGTTCCAATAAATCTGTGACGATCCATAACAGATCTACAGAAGGTGATGCTGATCTAGGAATCATCTCTTACACAAAAATTTTCCCGTGGACAAATTATAGAATCTCCACTTCTATTATGGAATTCAGTTTTGTACCACCAGGCTCAACCTCAAGCCGATAAAAATTTTGGACGCGGCCTACATGCACCGAGATGAGCTCGACTTCAGATCACTGTGCTCTCTGATCATTTGAATAATTAACCTTTTGTCTGAAATGCTTGTTAATTCGGACGGTTTAATAGAACTGATAGGCGGCCAAGGCCTTCTGTCTGTCTCGGTCAGCCATTCTATTCAGTTCAGCTATGATCTTTGTGATATGAAATGTTCAGGATCGGCGGAGGGCGGCCAAAACCAAATGTTGTTGGTCCTATAGTGTGTTTTGGCTTCCACCGAAGTTTGTGTTTTTACAGGTCGGATGACTATACACCTCAGATCAACTTTTAAATGCAAATTAGTGCGTACACATTGTAAATGGCTATGATAGCCAATATATTTATATTGCGCACATGTTACAGCTGAATCCAGGCCGAAACTCGTGTCATCCAAAGTCCATTGCGTGACATTAATCGACATCTCAATGAGCAAGATAAATGTTCAAAAAAGTATCGCATTGATGTTATTTGTTCAGCTTGTTTCATAACGCATAATTGTGCCAAAATTAGTTATACTGACAACTGAAATAGTGACTCGGCACCGAACGTCAATTCTCTCTTCTTCATAGACGACTAAATGCGAATGTTGACAGTTGCACCCATGATGATGCCTACAGCTGGCATCAAAATCAAATATATTAACTTAAGCTTTGATTTAAAATGGCTCATCAAGTAGTAATTTTGTGCTGTTATTGGTCGAAATATGTCACGTGGACACGTTAAACCAATCAATCCATCGTTGAGTACATGCTGAATGAAAAGCCTTGGAACAAAATAAGACTTCTTCCGCCGCGGATCATGGGGGTGTAAAGCTAAATGTCCGAACTGATCCAGCGCTCGCAAACTGGGGTCTGAGGAAGCAGCCGACAGTCTCCCTGCTGTTTACTTTGCTGTATGGCTTTCATTATGATGAAGAAGAAGAAATTTAAGTTTAAAGTTGATTTTGAGCTGGACGAGCTGTCATCTGTTCCCTTTGTTAACGGTGTCCTGTTTTGTAAAGTCAGGCTTCTGGACGGTGGCTTTTCAGAGGAGTCGTCCAGGTAAGACGGTTTTCAATTAATGTCATAATCATTTAGCTGGCTCATTTAGGCTGATGTAAACTAATAGCTGGCTAGCTAATTGGTTAACACTAGTAAAATATATCGTGCAGTAATTAGCCATTGTTTGCCTGTAATGTTAAGTTAGTGGAATGACAATGGATTTCATATCTTTGCAGCCACCAGTTTGCTCTTTTGCTGGTCCGCTAGTTTATGAATCATCGAGAATTAATTTAATGTTGGTTTGCCAGCTAGCTAGCTCATGCTAGCCAATCAACTAACTAGCTAGTAGTCGCTTGGCGCAACCAGCCATTATTGGTTGGCATCATCCATTTATGTTACGAGTTACGTTAAATAGGCTAGTTAGCTAGTTACCGTTAGACCAGCTTTTGGCTGTGAGTCGTACTGGTAGTTTTGTGGTTTGGTCCAGCTAAGTTAGCAACTTCAGTTGCTGAATGATTTATGGACTCTGGCTCGCCAACTTTGACCAACGTTAGATCGCTAGTTACTTTACTTAATTACGTTCGTAGCGAAGTTTACAAGCTATTGTTATCCTCGCGTGAATAGGTTAATTGACCCTTTTCATAGCTAACTTTCAGTCGGCTGCCTGGCTGTAGCTTAGCTAGCGTTAGCATGCTCAGTTAACGTTACATCTTGACTGATGTTTCAATAGCATCCATTCACTCGCCAGACAGCCTTTCGAATCGTGAATTGGACTGAGCCGATCATTCAGTAGCTGCAAAAGCTCGCTACAACTCTCTATCACATGGCTGTCTGAAATATTGTGCTGTATTTAACGTTAGACTCCATTCTCGGTCAGTGCTGTCAGTCAACTTGTTGGGTAGATTTGTGACTTGAATGTCAACAGATAGGTGGAGGAGAAAACAAATCCCGAATGATTGGTAACCCGTGACAAGAACCACGCTTTTAGTTAACTGGATCGCTTGGTACATTTTATCTCTGTTTGGTGAAGTAACTTTACTTGACTACCTGCAGTACTTCGAATTTCTAAAGTTAGCTACCAGGTACGGCGCTGAAGTCGGTTTGTCACCAGTCTTTAAAGGGACACTCACGGCCGACGATGCCTCATCGGTTTTCAGAGATCATTCAGATGTCCACGATCTTGGTTTTGTTTGCTGACGCGACTCGGATCTCATGCTGTTTATGTAACTTGTAATGCTTTTGAATACCCGCGATATTTACCTTCCGTCCTTCATTTTGTTTGTGGTACTAGTCCTGTATTATGGTTAGTGAAGTTAAGTAACAAGAGACTCCAGGAGGATACATCTCCCTATAGTCGCTTTCACACTGGAAGCGAAACGAATTTTGCGCACGACAGATTATGTAATCGTTTTCTGCAAAAAAATTCGTTTTGCGTGCGGTGTGAAAGCAGTTTATGCCTGGCATCTTTCCATGACCGGTGTTCTGTCAAATTTTGCTCCCTTGTCAGAAAATGCTACTGTAATGCAAAGCAATCGTTAAGTCTTTGTTTTCGCCTTGATATTGCAATATGAATCAGGTTACAATAGTAACTTTATTTGTGAGCTTATTATAACAAAAGCAGATGTTATGATCAGTTGGATTAGTTTGTTTGAAGATATGTGCCCGTATACGCCATTATCATCTAATTTCTCCATTTTCAGAAAAACCCAACGCGTACATGCAAATATATGTATGCTTACAGGACGTAATATGCACTGAAAATAAATCTAATTTTATGATTTTTGAAGATACTTCAGATGTGAGCGAGGAAACGGCCCGAGATTTCAGGTTTGCGCAAGCGCAGAATCGCGAGGTAGCATATTTTGATGGGTAGCAAAATTTGTCAGAACACCGGACGTAGCGGCGCGCACACGTCTCGAATTTCGCGCGAGCAAAACCGGTGTTTAAAACAACTGAGCTAGAATATACGGAGTAGTGCCCCAAAATAATCAGCTTTTATAAGGAACAGTCGTGATTAACAGCTTGCTATGATCACCTGCAACATAAGGTCAAACTGGCAATGTCCACCAGTGATGACTGAAGCATGATCAATTCAACAATCGAGCATTTTGCCAAAGGCCTGACGCAGGCCTCTGAAATAAAGGAACTGATTTAAGTTAATATACATCACCTAACGTTAACCCCACACATTGCTACATTAATTGTGGAACGGTAGAGGTGAATGTGAATCTATCTTGGTCCATAGCTCATGCACTTTCATCGTGCGGTAGACATTTAAGGCTGAAAAGAAAATCAAGAATACTTGGAAAAATGAAATCAGTGTGACACCAATTCTTTCTTTCTTACTTTTTTGAAAGAGAGGAGCGCAGAATTGGTTGAAGACACTGCACTAATGTCACGTCGTCTGTGCGGTCTATGTTAGCCTGTATAATTACACATTATTTTTTTCATGACCGTAATAAAATGGGAGGAGAGCTGTTGCACTCTACCTGTTGCTACAAAGGATGGTGGCTAGACCTTGCACAATGGGCCGTTTTTCTCAAACTTTCTCTCAGTAAATTCAAAGTCAGCAATACGTGAACAACTGGACCAATCACCTGCTGCTCCGGGTGCGAAGGTAGTCTACATACAATCTATTGGTGCATCACAAAGCCTAGGCTGCATTTTAGGGGTCGTCACTGAATTCCATCCGCAAAACTGACATAACGTCATTTCATCTCCGTTTAACAGCTTTCGTTCAAGCGAGTCGTCGCTGGTTTCCCTAACCTTAACGTTAACCTTAAACCTAACCTAACCCTAAATTTAACCTTGTCCCTTACCCTAAATATCAGTTTGGCAGGTAGAAGCAAGAAACGACCCTTACAAACCCAGCCTTCGATGGATGCAGCCCAGGCTTTGAAATGCACCCTATATGTCATTAGTTTCCTAATGACTCTGGTGTATATAATTTTTTTGTTTTTAATAAAGAAATGGACTTAAGAACTCAAGTCACACCTGCATTGTGCTTTGAATCCCATGGTATTTTCATTGTGCTTACATTAGTCATGCAATGCAGTTACTGATAAGACTATCCCTTGGCAAACAGTTATATCAGACAGAGTTGTTGTCATTTACGTTTCTGTTTAAAGTTTGTTTTTTTTTGACATTGATCAAAAATGTCAGCTCCACCCACTGAGCTTAAGCCTTTGTAGGTGACCTTTAACTGGCTCCTGGGGATTGTGTTTCATGATTGTTGTGCTTCTGCTTTCTCTGGAGCCAGTAAAATCTGATGGGGGATGAAGCTTAACATTAGAAGCATTTTATACGAGCAGGCATTAAAAACGTAACAAGCAAACCATGTATTAAATTTTGTGGAAATAATTTTAAAGCTGAAAGCCGGGTCGAATGGGCCTTTGAATCCAAAGTGCACAAGGAAGCAAGGGCCCATTCAATGCTGCTTGCAGCTTTAATTATTTTATTTCCACAAAATATTGTACATTTTTTGCATGTTGCATTTCTTTAATGCATCTTGGTATACTTTAAGCCATTGGCAGGAGACTGTTGTTTGCTTGTGTGAAGATGATATCAAAAGTGACCACCAAAAATGCAGACTTTATCAGAGACCCATTGCTTAAAATCAGTGGTACAAATGCCGTCAAACCACAAATTCAATGATTTTCTCACCTGACATTGTACACTCATAATTTGGGCTGAACGATTTGGGGAAAATAACATTGCCGACAAATATTTTGTTTTGTATTTTTTTTTTTTGGTCCCTTCCCGTCTATATTCACTTTGCATAAGATAATATAATGCAGTCACTGTACTGTGTAATTACATTGGGAACTATTGATATATTGACCAAGCTTTAGGCTTAGATGTCAAGGCGTTTTGTGCTGAAAATAACAGTAAAACTCTTGACAACATCATAAAGCTTTATTACTAGATAACTCCGAACCGTGATAGGTTCCGATAGAGACCGAACCGTGTATCTCCCTGATCCCCAAATTTTGGACAAAATGGCCACCAATAGCCATATTGGGCGTCCAAAATTGGCGAAAATCTGTCTTGAGCATTGTCAAAGAAATATCTTTGCCTGTCCAAAATTAGAAAAATTGATGTAAAAATTGTCGCTTCCAGAGCCCAGAACGGAAAATCTCTGCAGGTGCGGCGGCCCCGGAACTAAACCATAGTATCTCCCGAATATCGTCGTCGGGGAGATACAGATGACATAAATATGTTGTCTCCATGACATCAAGAAGGTGGTGATAGACTCTGCAATAATCTTCTAAAATTTAAATAAACATTATGGGGGAAAAAATTACCCTTTTACCAATTCACCCAGACTGAGACTAGATGTTTAATACTGGTACCTTTTTTCCCTTGTACATCCAACAATGTCTAGCATTTTGAGCAGCTTATCATGAAGACATGCATTTTATCAGAGTCATTATCCTAGATCTGTCAAAGTGAAAAAAGAAACCTTCCTGCAACTAGGGAGCTGTGTCTCTTACGCCATGGATCATGTGCATTTGAATAGCATGTCGTGGTGATATCTGCCAGTTGGGGAATTTCACGGTGACTGACGTTGCATTCAGAGAGGGAACAGGCCCTTTGGTAAGCCTGGTAGTAAAACTTGCACTCCTTAGATGTTCATACTTGGTGACAAGCATATTAAGGACTAGGTCTACTTGGAGGCTTGAGCAAACTTTGCTGGTTTTATGTATAAGTTGGTAGGAAATGAAATTTTTAGCGTGACTGATGTTACACAAAAACGGCCATTGTGAAAATTCATCAACTTTATTGCAAACTTGTCTTCGAATCATGCAGGGTTTACAGCTTTTTGCATTCTAGGATATAAGGTAGCATACAATTGAAGTGCTAGAAATTATTGCCATGTTCAAAATCAGTTGTCAGAATAGTTGCTTAATTGTGCATGACTGATTTTAAAGTTTGTCACTCAGATTTTAAAGTTGCAGAGAATGCATTTCTGTTGATAAAACAAGATAATTTGACAAACAATTGTCATTCTACACTTTCACTTATTTCGACAGCTTACCAAATGGTTATGTATACTGTTTGAATGTTTTCTAGGCCTTCTGGCTTCAAGATGTGAATAGTCTGTCATTGTATTTGACACAGAACTTAAGCTTGAAATATAAAAAAAAAAAAAAAAAAAAAAAATCTTGTCAACTGATATTATAACCAAGTACCACTGGTTGGTAGTGTAAAAAAAACAAAAAAACAAAATAGGCTGAAAAAGACAGTTGGGTGAGTTGAAAAGCCCAATACTCCACCATAAAGTCATTCTGCTGCACTCTTAATGAACATTATGCATGAGGTGAACCTAACTTGGCATCGGACATTTTAGAGGGCCTGGCTTTTTTAATGTAACTAAAATCACCTTTTCAAGCTGCTCTGCAGCGCAGAGGCTGCCTTGGTATGTCTGAAACTTTCCAAGATGGCATAGTCAACAGCGCACTTTGTGTGCATGAGATCATATTTGTATTAACCTGACAAACTATAGACCGATAATGAAAAATACTTATGCAGATATCTGTGATAAGCAGGTTTGTAAAAGTACTCCTGTTTATCAAGGATGGTTTTCTGCAGTATCTTCTTGTTTCTTTAGATGAAGCCAGGAAGAGGAAATGCATCATGGGAAAATCATGAATTTTCATGTTGATGCTGTATCCATCAAATGATAATAGACAACACTAATTCTTTGTTTTAGGGAAAGCTTGTTAGAGACAAGAATTTTGTTGCACAACTTTGTGGCTTGTTGTGTTGACTTGTGACTGTTACAGACCCGAGTTTCCTTGTGACTGACGTTACATGTGACTGACGTTACCAACTTTGTTGCATCATAGTTCGGAACATTCAAACAGCATTATGTACATTTGACTTTTTTGACCAACATTACAGCCATGAAATTAGTTTATTTTGGAGGAGTTTTGAGCCTGATGCTTTGCATAAGTAATTTTCTGTTATTACCTTGTCAATATGGACACTATTTTGCAAACTAAAGCATTGGAAAAGGAAAAAAATGTACACACTAGATAAAATGTGAGTCTGGTCCGCTCATTTTGAAGGTGGAAAAACATGAAATGGCATGTCCTCTTCGATGCGCCATAGCTACTTTCACCACATCAACGCAACTAAAACAACTTTTGTTCTACAAACCTGAGCATCTGTTCATTTCAAGCACTGTTTTCCCCAATTTCTCGAAAATAATTTTTGGCCTCTGAGCTTCTGCAAAATGGAATTGCCCAGTTACATAAAGTGATATCCAGGATGCCAGATGTAACTTCAAAAGAATAAAGGAAGGTAGTCATTACATTTAAAATGTTTATGGTTTTCTGTTTTACCTCCAAAAACAAAATTGGATTGATTGATTTTAAATCTTCTTGATTGTGCTACATAATGAAAAATACATGGGAGGCATTTATGGGAAATGTGCCATGACATGTATTATCTATTGCTCTACCCTTTTCTCCAAATCAATAAAGAAAAAAATGATTGTCGTATTCAATTGCTGTAAGTAATTTAGAGGGCATCAGTTACACATAAACATTGTAGAGAAAATCTGCAAATCACCGTGATGACTAATCTTTGTTGGAACTGTGAGGAGACAGTTGAGCAGTCAGTCCTCCGTTCTTGGATCCTGATTATTCTTGACTTCATTCATTTATGCTATAGTTGTTTATCAGATTAGTGAGGGTATATAGGCTTTCAGTGTCATTGGCTCTCAGATAAAAGCAGTATAGTTTTCACCAATGGAAATTAACAGGGCAAAAATTGCATCCATGGCAGTCGACAGGCAAAACCCACTGCTGGCCACGGTTTGTGTCAGCTTCGCCGAATGGCAACTTAATGACGGCCTAATATCGAGCTCCACCAAAAGAATATTATACTTTAAGTCAAACATGGGCGCTGCTAGTGTGATGGTGTGGGTATGGTTTGCTGCCTCTGGGCCTCGGGCGATTTGCCACAATTGACATATCTATGAATTCTGCTTTCTTCAAGAAAATCCTAAATTAGAATCTGTGGTCATCACTTTGAGGGAAGGAGTCCAAGCGTGGTTTGGTCTTACAAGACCATGATCCCAAGCACTAGACTCGAGCAAGTCCACCTATGAATGGTTTAAAATTAAAATTAAAATTGTAGCAGGAACATACGCTGACAGTTCTGACTCGAAACCTTTCTAGTCTAGCTGAACTAAAGCAATTTGATCAAGATGAGTGGGGTACAATTGTTTCACTGTGACATGAAAGACTAATCTCTAGTTATTGGACATGCTTGGTTGCAGTTGTCGATGCTCAGGGTGGCACAGTCAAGTATTAAGTTTTGTGGGTCCAATTACTTTTCTTGGGTGGATGACCTTTTCCTTTCAACAAACAGGGGGGGGGGGCAAATTATTTTTCATTGCACCGTAATTGCCTTTCTTCTTGGACTAGTGTGAAGTATGATGCTTATTCTGGGAATGACCTGGTAATGGAGCGGTTATTTTTAATTTTTTTCCCACTTTCATACTACTTCCAGAGGATGCTCTGAGGCAGAGTCGTGTGGGGGAAAAAAAAAAAAAAAAAAAATATATATATATAGTTATATATATATATATATATATACACACACACACACACACGCACACGCCTTTCAGACCAGCGACTTATGAGTCATGAGGGGGAAAGCATTATTCAGAACTACTGCTTTCCAGCCTGTAGCCGATTACACAGAAAAAAACAAAGTGGATTTTGCCATGGCAACATCCTTATGTGTTAGAAATAAACTCGTGTGGTGTATTTGTTCATAGTTTGTGTGGACAGGCTCTCACGCCCCCCCCCCCCCAAAGTGCGCAATGAATTCATTTATCATTAGTTGGAAATTTAGTTCTCTGGTATGCTTATTAAACTGAATTCAGAGCAGGAGGACCTGACATCCATTAAGGCTTGTTCTCCCTGACCAGAGAATGTCTGTAATTGAAAAGTATCTGAGCTGTGTGTGTGTGTGTGTGTGTGTTGTGGCCGGGGTGGGGGGAGTTTTTCACTGTTATGCAGGGCTCTCCAAATCCAGCCCTTGAATCCAAATACAGTCCTGATTTTCTTTCCTTCCAGGCAGTTAAGTAAACAATTAAAGCTGCCGATTGGCCAGATTAGCTATGTTTGCATGGACACGCACAATCTGAATAAAGGCCCAGTCAGATTAAAAATGTTTCATGTAAACACGTCAATCGGAAGATTCTGATCCCATTTGGTCTATTCGGAAAGAAATTTCTTTCCAAATGAGAGAGGTGGTTTATGCAGATCGTCATTCCGAACAATGTCCATGTACACACCCATTTGGATTCTGTCTTCGTGGTTGGGGTAAAACTGTCTTCACTGCGCATGTGTGCTACGAAGAGCAAAAAATGATGTGCAGAAGTGGCGTTTGTTTACAACCGAGGCGGAAGTACAGCTTTTTTGTCTCTACTTTCTTCTAATACTTCCGGAAAATTGCACAACTCCGCGCATGCCCAAATGATTTATTCTGATCAAATGCATGATGATGTATACGCAAGTCATGATCGGATCATTTCATTTAGTGTCCATGTGAATTTGGATTTAGAATTTCCGATCAATCAACCGAGGTTGGGATCAGATTGGAGATATTTTGCGCATGTAAACATAACTATTGTCATCTCACCTGACTCCCAGGTAAAGGTAGGGTGGAAAACCAGCAGTTCCTGGCCCTCGAGGTCCGTGACTTGAGGAGCCCTGCTTGTAGTGGAATTTGACAAATTGCGGCGTACAGTGTTTGGACCATTACAGTTTATTGTGGAATTTTGTTCAAAATTTGCGTGTAGTTTAGAAGCCACTCATAGTGGAAGAGGGCTGTGGAGATGCTGTTTTCAATTTATGCTGAGTTACAGTGACCTTTACTCCGTCGACAGGAGGATTTGGCCATACCGTTTGCCTAGTTTGTCATCATTAACTGAAATAACCCTTTGAGACTGCAGCATGTTCTGCTGTAGTAAAACTGATGTTGTACCTGTTAGCTCTTGTTAATAATACCTTTTTATTTATGGTTTTTTTCGTTTTTTTTTTTTTTTTTACCTCACTGTGGGAAACCTTTTTGTTTTTTGGGATGCACTGAATTTTTGCCCCCCCCCCCCAAAAATGGCAAAGAGAAAAAAAAAATTGCACATTTGGTATTTGACCAAACGATTGAAATGGCCCAACACTTTGACTGTTTTGCAAATGCGTTGCGTCATACGAACTACAAAGAGAGCAGCAATCCAACCATTGTAATGGGCTTTTCAACAGGGCCAAGACTGACATGACTTGCATTTCCAATATTTGCCACGCTGGGTGTGCTGTATGATTTTTTCCCCCCCCTTTAGCCACTGTGGTTAAACAACCTGATGTTTTTGCCACAAAGAAATCTTTTTAGCCTCACAATCAACACTGTGTTGCACATGTGACTTCACAACATAAAGGCCAGGTCAAATTGGTGTATTTTGTATCATGGCTCCAAAACTAAGTAAGATGGAGTAACAATTTAAATGGCTTTGTGTAGGCCTTCCCTCTTACTTCAAAAAGCAAAATAGTTAATTTTGTTTATTTGATTTATTTTCGGTGAAAAGGGGGGGGGGAACTGGTCGGTAAAGGAGTAACAAATTTGTAAATGCCCTTATTTTGTTGAGCGGACTATGCAGCTAAGTTGCTGACATGATTTGCGACTCAGCTTTTGGGAAACTCTCTGCAGGCTAGCTAGCATGTTAACTTGCGCGCGCTCACGTCCGAATTGCCGAATCAAGAAACCGCACCACGAAGGACAATGCAAATAAAAAACTTTAAGATTACTTTGTGTTGTAACTTTGCCTATAACAGCACTTGAAGTGTGCAGCACTGCTTGGAGAGGCATCAATGGCAAAACAAAAAGGGCAGGACTGCAACATTTGCCGCTCCACAAGAGTGTTTTTTCAGGGTTCCACGGCAAACGTTGAGGGCACAATGGCTTTTTGCCATCGGTACCACTGGTTATGTGAAGCCCTGCTATTGCTCCTAGTTTTCAGCGAACCGGTCCCTCTGAAATGCTTGATGGTGTTTCTTACAATGCATTGAACATCTGCTGCATCATGTAAATCCACAGTGCGGCTACAAAAAATCTAAGAGCTCCTCTCGTCGTGCCATTATGGTTGACTCTAACCCTGCTCACAGTTCAGCATGTCTCCTTATATTCTGGAAAAACCATCAGAGGTAATTTAGGATAATAATACCTCCTCAGACCAATTTAAACTAATTTTTTGCATCAATAATCACAGAGTGAACCTTCAAACATTCGTTGGGGCTGTGTAAGAGGCAAAAATGATAAAATAAAAAAAAATTAATGTGTTCAGGTTTTTTTTTTTTTTTTTTTGTTTATTTTTACCTCACTATTGTTGTGGAAAATTTTTTTTTCTTCAATGCCTACAATAGTAATTTTCAATGCATTTTCTCCAAAAAATTATAGAGAAATAATGTTTTCGGACCCCTTTTAGACGAAAGTGGTGGTGTATAATCATCACTAGGCACTACTGTATAATAACTGCATGCCTTTTCTGTCGCTGCACCCAGGCTTTGGAACAGCCTCCCCCTCGAAATCAGAACATCTCCCACTATAGACATTTTTAAATTTAGTTTAAAATCTCATTTTTATCCCCCCGGCATATAATGCGGGGGGATATAGCGATCAGTGTGTCCGTTCATCTGTCCGTCCGTCTGTCCATCCGTCTGTAATAAAATCATTTCCGGACCAGAACTCGAAAACTGTACCACTTACAAAAACCAAATTTGGTATGGAATTTCTCCATATGGTCTAGTTGTGCCTTTTGGGGGTTTCGGTCCGTCCGTCTGTCCACACAACCTGTAGGTTACACAACCTACTGCCGGGGGGATCCGCCATTGCCAGATGGCTCTTGTTATGCCTTAGCTTTTCAGACTGTTTGTTTGATTTTTATTTTTCTGTGCCATTTTATCTATTTTTAGTGCTGTGCTTGTTCAGCCACTTTTATTTGTCTTCTCTTATTTGTATTTATTGTGTGTTGTATTGTGCAGCACTTTAGATCAACTTTGTGTTTAAATGTGCTATAAAAATAAAGTTGACTTGGCGCGTGTCACGTTTTCTCGGGAGACGAGAAGCTGTGGATCTTCAGTACCTACTGCAGCCAAACGCCTAAGCAGGGAGACGAGGTCTTTTATGGATGGGGTCATTTAGGGTTACGCTAGTCAATTCATACATGGTTGATCCTATTGGCAGCGGGTATCGTATTCACTTCAAATACCAGTCAGCAGTATTCATTGAACTTATACGTGTCTTTTAAGGACACCAAAGGTATGAATCTCATGCCTTGTTTCAGATTTTTTTTTTAATTTTGATGATTTCTCTGGTGTTTGAACTTATGAACTTAAATTATGTCAAGCTTCCTTCTTTCTTTGCTGTAGTGGGGGGTGTAGTCTCTCCACTTCGGAAAAACTGCTCAATGGAATTCTTTGAATTTATACATGTCATTTTTAGGGATCCAGTACATGTGCATCTTATACTTCTTGTCTGAATTTTTTTAAAAGGAGATTTCGTAGGGTGTAGACAAATTTGCCCACTGTCCAATTTGAACCATCTTCTGGTTATATGTACCTACTTGTGGAACTGTCCAGAAAATAGATTTGAAATGTGAAAATTGCATACAGGAAGTGAACTGTGACCTATTGAGAGATTTAATGATTTTTGTGCGGCAAGGCCTCAAAGCCCATATTTAAACCCATAAATGATTGTTCTGAAAAAACAGATTTTTAATGGCTACACTACAACATGACAGACATTTTGCTACTAATCATAATTATATGTGAAAAATTGAAGAAATTTCCGACAATTTTCCATCCATTTCCAAAAATGCATCTGTCTTGATGCAAAATGAAAAATCTTGAGAAACAACCAGGATCCTATGAAAACACACCTGAGATATTTTCACAAAAGTTGCCTCATACAGTTGTCTAAATAATGTGCAAATGTCATTAAATTGTGAGACTGGTAACATGGTGTATTCGAGCCATTTTTATAATATACTAGGGCCATTTCAAGGTATTTATTTTGCTGCGGACAGGACATTCACAGGCTTTGTTCGTTAATAAAAATTATTCCTGGGAATAATTGAAAAGTTTTAACTGGTGAGAGGCAAGTACAACCCAAGTACCTTATTTGACAAAAACATCAAATGTTTGGAATCTTATTTTCATTTTCAAAATGAGGCTGGAAGTTCCGTTGCGGACGCGACAAAAAGTGAAGTTGGTTTTTTTTTTTTTTTTTCTCCCCTCGGAGGGAAGTGAAAAGTTCTGTCCATCCACTGGAGTTTTATAATCCAAAGCCAGGTAATTTTGTTCCTCTACATCTTGGTTTGGTTTCAGAAGAAATTATGAATTTGTCACTCAAACAGTGAGCCGAGGGGGCGAACTTATTCCAATGGGATGAGCGTTGTGGACAGGACGTGTCGGACAGGACACTTTTTCACTTGGATTAAAAATGAGCAAAAACGCACATTTACTTCATATAAAATGTATTATATTGCATTATTTACATATTTAGAACATAAAGCTGCATTATATAAAACAGTTCACATGTTTGAGCGGATATTTAAGATTTCAGCAGACCGGCCCCCCCACCAACAACCTCCTAGAATTTTAAAGCCTTAAATACATCAAAAGCCTTTATTCAAAGCAGAAGGGGAATATCCACCAGCTAAAGGCCAAATCCATTATCTCTACATTAACGTCTGCAGCGTTTTCGTCCTGTTCGACACGCGAAACGGTGCAGACAGGACAAAAAAGAGTTGTGGTTTCTGATGAGCTGTGTTGAGATTTTTCTAATCCCTTCTTTTATATTTTATACTACCTAAGCTAAGAGAATTCTAACTTTGGTGTTTATAGGCTTATTATTGTAGGGAAAAATAAATAAATATATATATTTATTTATTTATTTATTTATTTTTTTGTTCCAACCCTGTGTTGGACAGGATACTTGACACCCGTGAAGTGGAAATTTTATGACTTCACAATCTGAAAAAGAAAACTCACTGATGGGTCATGGACATAAAACTTATCCTGTCAGCAAGAAAAAAATTCCAAAAATGAAATGCACCACGAGAAAATGACAAAAAAAATGTGTGTCCTGTCCGCAACGCTCTGGACCCATGAAGGAGCAAGAATTTCGACTCCATTTTCTTTTTTCCAGTAAGTCCAGATACCTATCCAAGTCATCCAATTGTTGTGTGGGGTTTTTTTTTTTTTTTTTTTTTTTGGGTAAGATTCAGACATTTAATTTTTTTTTCATGTCACTTCACAATTACCATGAAATGGCCCACTTCATTTTTCTCAGGAAAGCCATTTAGATGTTTTCATAAATTGTTTAGGTTCTATATCTCCCTGGCCTTGTTTTTACTCCAGTGAGCAAAGCGTAGTCTGCGCTTGTGGTCACGGTTCAATGATTTTGTGAACCACAAAGCATTCAAATCTGTTGTATGCCAGGGGTTAGGCACCCTCTCCAGGAAGAGACACTGTGGGTGCAGGCTTGCATAACAACCAAGCTGCTGCACGCCTGAGGTGTGCAGCAGCTTGGTTGGTATGAAAGCCTGCACCCACAGTGGCTCTTCCTGGAGAAGGTTCTCTACCCCTGTTGTATGCTCATGTTTTACATACAACAGCTGTTTCATGTGATACATTTTATAAATCATGTATACAGTGCATTCAGACTGCAAAAACACAATTATGCCATAAGAAATGTGTAATAAACAATTACACTATGAGGTTTGAAGATGGTGCAAAGTGTGGTAAGGGTGCTCATAACCTAACCTTATCCAACTATATGACGCAACTTTTGTGAAAATATCTTAGGTGTGTCTTAATAGGATCCAGGTTGTTTTTCAAGATGAACTTTACATTTTGTATCAAGACAAATTAATTTCTCAATGGAAAATTGTCTGAAACTTCTTCAGTTTTTCACATATATACTTATGTTTGGTATCAAAATGTCTGTCATGTTGTGAAGCCATTAAAAATCATGTTTTTTTTTTTTTTTTCAGAACCATCATTTATGGGTTTAAATATGGACTTTTTGAGGCCAAGCCCCACAAAAATCTTAATGTCTAAATGGGTCACAGTTCACTTCCTGTAAGCAAATTTCACATTTCAAATCTATTTTCTGGACAGTCCCACAGGTAGGTACATATAACTAGACGATGGTTCAAATTGGGCTATGGGCAAATTTGCCTACACCCTGCAAAACCTCCTTTTACTTTTTTTGTTTTTTTTCCTTTTTTCTCCAGCTGTTCAAGATCTATGCACAAATTGCTGTTCTGAGTGAGCATTCAAGCGCCTGCCGAAACTCAGCAGATGTTCGTGTTGAAAGTAACTGAGTGTCTTCAGGCAACCACGTAACCCCCTTCACCATTTTACTTTGTTTTGAGGGATTAAGTCTGTCAATTCATATGTAGTTTTGTTTGTTTGTAGTTTTGTTTGTTTGGTGCAAATATCTTCTCAGACTTAATTTTCTAAAATTTAATCAATTTTTCTGGACTTTATCAGCTGTGGTACATTGTATTTTTCAGAGTCTTTTGGGAGACCAGAGTGATTTGATTAAAGGCTCATTCTCGTAAAAAACACCAAATCAATTCCTCGTGACCGTTTGGCCTCCCAAAGGGGGAAAAAAATGATTCATCTCTCATTGCTCACTGCCAGCATTTTTTCCTGCATTATGTAATCATTACTCCCAGTGCTGACCGGAATGAACAAACCGTATGTTATGTTGCCATAGCATCGAAGCATGCATCTTTTTTTCAAGTTTGAAAGCTTTTTTTTTCCTGAAAGAACATGTTGCCCATGGTCCAGTGCAAAAAAGTAACATTTTCCCTGTCTGGTAGTTGCTGCACTGCTGAATGACTAATTAGCTTTCAAGTAGAGAGGCATGGCTTTTGCAAGGTGACACGCATTAAAACTAATTGTATCATGAGGTTTTGTCTTGCATGCATGTGTACAGGAGCTTAAACTCCCTTAAAGGGGACCTATTATGCTGATCCTTCTTTTGATACATATTAGTAATGTTATAATGTTGGTTGTCCATACTTAACCTCTGAAAAGTTTCTAAACATAAGATACAGGGGTTTTGCCGTTATCCAAGAACTTGATTTTGTGAACGGGGTTTCCTCTCTGAATAGCTCCGATCTCAGCAAAACCGGACGTCAAGTTGTGCTGTCCAATTACTGCAGACCTAGCCAGAGCCAACCACGGCGCTGGACCTGCCCTCACTGGAAACTATTCTAGTAGGCAATAACAACGGCAGATCATACTATGCCTTAGTAGCATCTACACATTTGGAAATGTGCAGCTTGTCCGTTTACTTTTGGACGTGAAGAAAAATACCTACTTCTCTTCCAAAAGATGATGCCACCAGAAATCAGTGGGTAACGTTTTATTTATTTAATTTATTTATTTATTTTCTCTCTCATTTGCTGGCAGCCACGGCCAAAGGGAGCATTAGCTGCTTGTGCTCAGCATTTCACCAAAGACAGCTTTGTTAATAATGTGACACAGGATAAGCGTTTCAGCTGCTTCTCAAACCTGAAGCAGCTGCATCGATCAAGCGCTCAGAGCCACATGCTGTAAGTAACGATATAACGGCAAATAATGTAAGTGAAGCTAACTTGTTAAGGGTGGCTACTGGCTAGCAGGACCGCTAACTATGGGTAGCACTAACTACTGGCCTCAAGCGCAGGCTTTCTAAAATATCTGAAGATAAATCCTGGATCAGTTGCTACTGTCCGTAACTCACAGACACAGAAGCTGCAAGTTGGTTTTACTGCATAAGCCATCCTGACATGATGGCCAGTTGATTGGCTGTAGGCAGCACTGCGGCTAACGTAGCCAAGTCACTGTTGCTAATCCTAAATATGCAAGAGTAATATCAGGGGAAATTCTACAGAAGGTGTGTGAACATAAACCTCATTTGAAGCTGACTTTTTATACTTGTTTGTAATTTGGATGCTTGGTACAACTGTCCACGGTAACGGAACTTGCTGTCTGTAAAACCTGTATTGCAAGGGTTTGTCTCCGTGGTTGTTATGACTACTCGGTTACCAGCAACTGCTTGTTGGTTCACCTGCCGTGCTAATTAAAAATTCTCCTTGTTAACTTTTATATGCAGTAATTCTGATCGGTATGCTTGTGTTACTTCAGTAAGCATCAATGTGGCAGTTTCTTCAAAACGTTGCCCAATTGTAGCCACCACAGTTGAAGCTAACCGGAGAGGTGCTGTATGTGTCCACAAAGTTGGGCTGACAAGCACAGTTAGATGTAGGTTTTGTAGAGCTTGGGATACGTGTTTGGGTTTGTTTACGGCTTCTGGTGATCGCTTCTCTTATCCATGACCAGGATCAGCGGGATACTTCACAAATGTCTGGGCAAGCTCTCTGGTGCTATCGAGAAAGCAATGCAAACCGCAGAAGCTCTACCGTGTCTGGAGTAACAAATGATTTCTCTGTATACCGTGACATAATTTCATCCCCCTTTAGAATTTGTTGTGGCTATTAAAAAGTTGGAAAAAGGCAGAGATTAAATATGAAATTATTTCCCGTAGAAGTGATGAATTCGCTAGCTCCACATAAGCAACTTTTCCGCGCTAACGGAACTTGCAGTCTGCAAAAACCTGTATTATGTTCATAACATAACCAAGCTCTCTCTTGCTGTCACGTACTATCCATAAAGCTGCTTTCACATTGAACGCGAAATGAATTTTTCGCGGGACAGATTAGCCTACATTCAAAGTCAATGCAAAGACGCGAATACGGGCACGTCAAGCTGCTTTCACACAGGATGCCTAACAAATTTTTCACGCGACAGACTACATTCACAGTCATGACAGCTCTCAGGTACTGCATGTTAGTTCCTGTGCTCTGCGAAATAAAAATGCTCCTGGTTAACTTATATCAGCAATTTTGATCGGTATGCCTTTTTTACTTCTGTAAGCATCAATGTTACAGTTTCATCATAACTTTGCCTGATTGAAGCCACTACAGTTGAAGCTAAACGGAGAGGCGCAGTTAGAACAGATATAGGTTTTGCAAAGCTTGGGGTGCGTTTTTGGGTGCTTGTGAAACAATCGCTTTACTTATCCATGACTGGGGTCTGGCTGATACTTCTCCAATATCTGGGTAAGCTTTCTGATGCTACCGGTGAAAGCAACAGGGAAACACAGTGGCTGGAACGTGTCTGGTATCACAAACAATTTCTCTGCATTGCTGTGATTTAATATGCAATCGGTGATTTAATATTCAAATTCTTTCCTGTAAAAGTGATCGATTCGCTAGCTTCACATAAGCAACGGTTCATGCAAACTGAACTTGCGGTCTGTAAAACCTGTATTATGGTCATAACATAACTGGAGCTCTATCTAGCTGTTGCGCCCTATCCATAACACGCCCATTCTCCACGAGGAAAGGCTGGTCATTCCGACGCAATGAGTAAACCATTACCAAGAGCATTTCCGAAAAGGCCGTTTAGCCTTGAGCTTTTTCCTCTTCGTCATAAACCAGTGCAGAAGCTGTTTGTTTCTCCATGCTAACGACACACCCCAGTTATGCACACGAACCAGCAGGTCCTAATACACACCGAAGCAGTCCATAAGCTGTTTTCGCTGCTCCTCACTGTCCATGTTTCCCTCTAAACTCAGAACCACCGGATTTCTACGGTCTCCGGTCTACACGTGGGTATGTCGACCAGTTCTACAAATGTGTCTGTATGGAGTGGATTCTAGCTTTCCCTGCATCGTGGCTATAGAGTAGAAAAACTGCTGTACTCACCACTGTTTCCGTATCAAATTGCAGCTGATGGCAAATTTGAGCTTGAGCTGCCAGATTTTCGCACTGCGTCCTCTACTTTCGCCGCTGTGTTTATTAGGACAAGGTAATTTCATTAGATTTGTATTCAAGTATAACGTTCGATTGCGGAATTTGCCCACCGTTTCCTTATCAGATGGCAGACATGTCTCACGTTTCACTCTGGGGATGCGGACCCGGAAAACTGCGTTCTGCAGCCTCATCCCGCTCAACTCCGCCCTCCACAGAGCTGGCCAGTCAGAAGAAAGTGGGCACACGGGGAGTGGGGGCCATAGCGGACGAGCCACCCCAGTGAGGCGTTTCAGGCCGAGACTACAATGGACTACAAATAGGGTATTTTGAGGATGGCAGTATGAGCTAAACAAGGACCCTATTTTGGACTTTGAATGATCAGGAGTACTCTAGGGGAGACCAAGATCAAAATATAACCTTGGAAATATGGCCAAATGGGTCCCCTTTAAGTGGGTTCAAAGTAAGAATTATTTTTTTCGCATTCTTGAGCAATGTCGCATGCATATTCTGTATCTACTGGTTGTAGTACATTGAATCTACATCATACTGAGAAAAATATTGAAACCCTGGACACCATGTTTTTTTGACCACTGTATTGCATGAAATGGAAAATATCTACATTTTACATTTTATACACATTTACCAATAAGTCAGCGGGACATATTTGGGATTGTAGTAAACCTTGGGATGGCCTCTAGAATGTAAAATGGGCCTGAAGTTCTACAGGTTTGAATACAGCTGCTGCAGAAATGGGTTTTATGGGATTAACCAGGAAGCAGTTGTTGTTGGCTATCCCCCCCTCCCCCCACCCAGTGGTTTGCTCAAGAGTGATCAATCCACACAGCGTCATGGCAGTGATGGCTCAGTTCTGGTTTCCCAAAAAATTTGCCGTGAACGTCAGTCTACGCCCTTTAATGCCAGAACGTCTGATTCCAGTAACTGGAGGAGACCTGACTAATGCATCTCGCTTGTTGTCGAGTCACGGTGCTGGATATCGGGAGGGCTGGACTCCGACCAAGCTCATTAAACAGTAGACTTTTATCATTTCCTGACAGTCGTGTTTCCTGCGGTGTTGTTTTTCCCTTCGTCCTTCCAGCAGCGTTACACGAGCCGCCTGCCGCAGGACTGCGGTGCTGGAATAACCCAGTCGCTCTGGGGAAAGGATGCCTGCACTGTGTCCCTGCCCCTCGGAGGAAGCCCTCCTACTCCTTTCTGCACTTTACCTCCCGGCGTCAGGCTACATGACTTTCCCATGCCTGTGGGGGAAATGTGGATGTTAGATTTGGTCTCATCTCACCAAAAATGTTTTAAATGCTGGGTTGTTTGCTCTGTTCACGCTGTAAAAACTGTCAAAACTGATTAATGAACGGTTTGTTGAGTGAGGATTGTGTTCAGTATTTTACCGGGGAGCTTGAAGCAAATGTTTACTTTTTTCTTTTTTTAACCGTTTTGTCGGCTGTTTTTCTCCTGAATGCTGTCAACGGTCATGTCTTTTTTTGAGCGCTGATGCTTTGGGAGTTTCGTACTGATGCATCATCTCTGCACTGTATTTCCACACAGTGTCCACCAAAACAAACACTGAATGGTGAAGTTTATATTCCCAACGCCCTGAAATGAGTTCGCATTTTTGTGCCACAAGTTCCCTCTGAATATTTCCATTCATTGTTGGCGCATTTACAAAATTGGCCTTGGTGCTTTTTCTTAAACTAAAAAGTGCCCAACCGTGGTTCATGCCTCGTCTTTGCAACGTCTTGGCAATCGATAACATGCGCAACAGCATATCAGTTGTCCCGTCATCACTCAAAATCCTAATATATGAGCCGTCCCTGCGCACAAGTGAATGTTTCTGTATCATTTTTCCACGCCTGTGTACAGGACCCATTCATCCACGTGGATATGAGGGACTTGATGAAAAATTTGAATTATGAACTTATCTCTCCCCTTGTGTTCTCCCCCCCCCCCCCCCCCCCCCAGAGAGATGGTCCAGGCCAACTGCGTTCGCTGGAGGAAGAAGTTCTCCTTCCTGTGCAAGATGAGCGCCAGCGCTAGCACTGGCGTGCTGGACCCCTGCGTGTGCCGAGTTTCCGTGCGCAAGGTCTGGGCTGCACTGCTGCTCGCCTCATCACAGTTGGCCTCTGTCGTTGGTGGATGTTGGGGTTTATGGTTAAAGAAGGAGTTTAATGAACACGGGTTTGATCCCAGTTTGGTACAGCAGCATTCACTCTGAGTTCAGCATTTTCTTTTGAGGTGCACTAGTCATTGTACATTTTTCTTTCCTAAGAAAATGGTACCTTCCAAAAATGAGACAACAAATGCCTATTTTTGGTGCACAGTACATGTAATTGGACTTGTACCAGACTTGAGATTTTCTATTTTGTATTTAGTGTCTTATTTATTCATTTGCAGGAACTGAAGGGTGGAAAGACCTATGTCAAGGTACACAACTCAAAACTTGTTTGAATTTTCATATTCTGTGATTGTGTGATCAAACCTCACTGTCCAGTAACCATAAAGCACTGATTTAAAAACCTTCTCTGAAACGTGCAATTGTCTGATACTGATTGTGAGTACTGCGACAATCTGGGGTGCATCTCGGTTCTCTTAAACTGCATTCTCGTTTCCCGCACTTACTTTCTTTTCCTTGCGTCTTAGTCCTTCCCACAGAGGATGTGTGGAGAGATGCTAGGAGACCATGCAAGGATTGAAGAATTGTTGAAGTATATTTTTACTGAAATTGGATGTTTCCTCTGAAGCGTCATGTCTCAGGTTACTTTCATTTCTGCCGACAGGACACTGCTAGATCTGGTATAATGTGATCTGACCCGATTGGCAAGTATGTGAATTGCTTATTTAATTGCTAATTTAATCATCATGGTGTGAAATGCACACTAATTTCCGCTGATCCTGTTAAACACTAGAAACGCCATGGGGTAAATGTTAGCTGTGGCACTTTATTAGCATTATTTAGCAACGAAATTTCAGAATTTACAGACGTTTATATGTAAATCTGGCCAGAGGGTTAAAACATTAGCATTCAGGCTGTAGGCTGCCTATGCGGTCAACCAGTAAAATTTTTATAAGAGGGCGTTTATTTTCACGATGCATCCTTTTCTTATCCGTTGTAAGTGGTTACGAATAACTTGATGTAGTTCTTTCTGATCACAATGGAAACAAAATAAAACCTTTGCGAGTGCCTTATGTGCAGGAAATGAATGCACATTCAAGGTTCTGAGTCTCTGTTCAAAGTACGGCATGTTTTAGGGACACGTGTAATAACATATTCAAATTTGGCCCTCTCATAAACATTCATAGTGTATAAAATTTTAAAGAAGAAATCATTGAACTAACACTGCAGACTATCTCTTCATTTTGGGGAAAAAAAGAAGATTCTGAAGGTTTGAGATCAGGTCTGCTTTGCTCTTTTTTTTGTGTGTGTGGGTTTTTTTTTTTTTTTTCCTTTAGGAGTGGACACATGCTATTTTTTTCATTCTACTGTGTTTGAAAGGCGAAGTCGCCTCTCAATTCACTTCATTTTTACAATTGAATGTGTAATATATTTTAATTTGTCAATTAAATACTTTATATAGACCATTTGTTGATTTTATTTAAACATTGAACATTTTAAACGTTGTTTTTATTTAAGACCATGGGCAAACGTTCCTTGTTTAATGTGTTTTGCAGAGTAAATGCAAAGCGAAGTTGTGTCAATTTTTGATCTATTCTGCTGGTGTTAAAAAATAAATAAATAAATAAATAAATCTGATCCATGACTCGAGTAATTCGATCCGAGTTTTATGATCCATTCTGCCGTTAATGCCAGCATCAGTCATGACTGACTGATGTCATTGCTTCTGCTTTAAGTGTTCTGGGAATGCTGCTCTTGTGTAACCTCGCCCACGGCTCCTGATAAGGTCAGCAAGACTGTGTATCTGGAACAACTTCCGGTTGAAGTGAAGAGCGATGAAATGTCAAATAAGAGAATCGAGATGCACCCATGATCACAACTCAGCATTTTTTTTGAATGACAAATATTTGCGTTTGACATGCTGATTAATTAATTGATTAATTAATCTGCCTGAACCCTAGTGAAGACCCTCAATGTCATTCTAAATTCTTCACACTGCTTATCACCCACACTAATGAGCTGCTGTTTGTGCAAACATCCTGTGAAACGGACACTGATAATCTTTCCTTGCATTTTGAATTCAGTCGAGTTAAAAAAAACTGAACAAGTGTGTAAATAGAGATGGCAGAGACATGTTTACCCTTTTGACAAAACGGTGGTAAACATGCTGTCATGTCTTTTGGCTGGAGTAACTGAAAGTTGAAGAATAAGGGTTAACTAGAGTAACAAAGTGGAAGAGTAAGGGTTGCTTGTCTCTTGCTTTAGCTTGGCTTTGCTGACCTGAACCTTTCGGAGCTTGCAGGCTGTGGCAGCACTACACGCCGGTGTCTACTGGAAGGTTATGACCCCCGGAACATGAGGCAGGATAACTCCATCTTGAAGGTATGAGGTCCTTGGATCTCCTCGTCCCAGAGGTTTCGTCTTGTTTATTTATGTTCAGTCTTAGAGCTGCAGTTGGTAACTATGATGAGAGAGAGGACTCTGCATGAAAATTTGAAAAAATTAAACTTTCAGGTCTCTCCCCCTCCCTCTCCACTGCACTCCTACCCTAAGACCCTCCCCCAGAAGGCTGCCGTGCATGCGAAGGCACGCGAGCTGTAAAGCATGCGACCGGAGAGATTTTGCAAGTTCACATCATGAAAAAGACCAAGTTGCTGAGGCTAGACATTACTGTTGTGAATAGTCAATATTGCTGGCCAACAAGCAAGCAGAAATAAATCATGTCGTCATGAAAAGTAATCTACAGCAGTATGTATTCAGTAAAAACCCAGCACATGCTGATTTCAGCAAGTTACCAGTTTTTCTGAGTACAGAAACTGTTGAATCCTGCTGAATGCCCAGTAAACCATGTATGTCAGCAGTTAGCTGTGAGAGCACAGAAACGTTACACACATTTATGAGGACGACAACACAACTGATAAGACTGGCAGGTTACATCATGAAGATATTTTCTGCTACTTTCTAATAAAAGACTCCAGTAACGCCCTAGCATCGGAAATAAGCTAACGTTAGCTCGACTGCAAAATCACGGTAATATCACTTGCACTACGGAGTAGTGTAACAATTACAAGACATTGGCTATTCGAACAGCGACTGTGCTTGTAAGCGACGTTCAAACGCTTATTTGCAGAATGAAAATTAATTGATCCCGGTTAGGGCTGGGGTTAGCACCAGCTGTGCATGTGAGCGACACCAACTCGCTTATTTGCAGAGCATTATGGAGCAAAAATGAACCAACGAATAAAGCAGGGGTTTACCTATCAAGCAGAAAAGTTGCCAACTCCGCGTCGGTTTTTAATCCTTCCAGATCACGGAGTTCCGTCCACCTCTGAAAAGCCACTCCGATGTTCCCTCTTGTTTTATCCTGGGCTTTTTCTAATTCTTTCTTTTTTTTTTTTTTTTTTTTTCCTCTTCTCCTGACTTCCTCTTCTTACTTGTCTTAGCCGTGTGTGCTGCTGTTGGTAACAGAAGCATTGGTATGTTTTTTTTCCTCGCTGATGGCTGTTTATTGCTGTTTATTGTTTATTTTGATGCCATTAGTTTCTCAAAACTCCTGAACCCTCTCGGAGATTTACACTTGACTGAGCACTGGCGTGAACTGAGGAGGAAGGGGGAGGGGGCTGTCTGCAGCGTGTGCATGTGCACTGTTTGACAGCTGTTAGACACCATCCTGGCTCTAATTGGTTCTTTTTGGTCGGTCCGAACGATTCTTTTAAATTGCAGTAGGAGTAGTAGGTGGGTTTAAAGGAGACTTTTTTTTTTTTTTTTAATTGGAGTACTAGTTTTATGTAATACTGTCTGTACACAGTGACATTTTTGGCAAATATGACACAAATTTACTTTAAGACTTACCAGCTGCAGCTTTAATGGACGGTAGCCCAGAGCTACATTAGCCAGTATGGAGGTCGACAAATTCATAGTATGAATAATAATAGGAGTCTGAATGGGTATTAAAAGCGCCCTTCAAATGTTTTGGTGATGGAAAATTCAGCAAAAGCAAGCACATGCCTGTAATGTATATGTATTGGTTGGGCCATCATGTTCAATAGTAATTGGATTGTTTCATTCTCACGAGTACATTTGTTTGAGAGGTGTTTGCATCTGCTCCATTTCTCATTTGGAGCTATTGGTAATATTGGAGTTATAATGCAGATTTCTTGTTCTGTTTTAGGTGGTGATCAGCACACAGCTTATGTCAGGGGACCCCTGCTTCAAAACGTAAGAACTCCTGATTTAAAATTTTATTTATTTATTTATTTATTATTTTTTTTTTTAATAATATCATTCGCTTGCCTGGCAAGTCTGTAAGCAGCACTTGTTTTGAATTGTTTGGAAGCTACTTCGTCCCATTTAGAAATGCTGTAAAGAAGAATTTTCGTAATGTTTTATATTTTACTTTATGGACAGAGTTGCATTTTCTGCACATTAGTGAGCACAACCAGCCTTACCACACTCCGACTTCCTATAAGTTTCACGCACAGGAAGCGTCTGAACGATTTCCTTTACCCGATTATCAAATAAGTGTGATAAGTGCACTTAAGGTCTCTGTTGCAGTTTAAAATTCCTGAATGACCTCAGTGGTTTTTATTGACACATTCCTTGCATTCGCTTTATAAATTTGATTTATTGAGCGAATTATTTTCGAATATGCGTGAGAAATTGTGCCAAATGGAGTCCTTTTTCCAATTGTAGGTATAGAACTGCTGATGTTTGTGGAGTTAATCCTTGTTTGACGGATATCTCTTGCAAGACAGTTTGTAGACTATAGCACTGTTTTTGGTTGGATTTCCAGACTTTCTCTGTAATGTAAAGGATTGTTTTTCCCACATTAGCACTGAGGGGAAGGCCTCTTGAAAATAAGAGAAACCTTTGAATTTTTTCTTTTTTTTTCTGTCAGCGAAACTTTATATCAGTAATTTTTAATTGTTTCTGAATAGTGCCTCAAGCTTCCTTGACAAAAAAAACTTTGAAATCAAATGTCATTCCTCTTTGCAGCTTAAGGCAGGGTACACAACCTATATGAATATAGAATATAGGTATGAACATGTGCTGTCTCAAATTTTTGTGGTGCTGGTTGGTAATTATCTTTTTTAGTATATGCTTTCATTGACTTATTCTGGGTTTTTTTTTTCCTCATTTGTATTCAGATGACATGATTGCAGCATATGTCGCTCTGAAATTTGTTGACCCTAAAAACAAAATTTCTTCCTAGCCCACCTAGTTAATCAACAGAATTTCAGGCTTTTGTCAATGAGCATACATTGTCTTCACTTTCAAAAACAACTGTCCACAAAAGTTGGGACTGTGTGTAAATTGTAGGATTTTGGGCATTTTAATTGGGGTTGAACATTTTGCTTGAGAGAGAGGCAGAGGTTTTTTTTTTTTTCTCTCCTTTTTTTTTTTTTTCCCCCCTTCAGTGATTGCGAACAAATGCTTTGTTTTGCATTAAAAGTGAGCCATGGTGACATTTCCTGTCACTGCATGAAAAGCATCTCTGGTTAACTGCACAGTGTAGCAAACTTGCACTGGAGAGCAACCCTGTAAGATGCAGGTTATTATAGTTCATCCTGAGGCACTTTGGCCATAAGGGTTGCTCAGGAGAAGAACGGATTTTCCTTGCACAGGCTGAAATATGTGGTTCCGGTTAAGGCCTGCACTAACACATTGACTCTAGACTCATACCCAAATTTACCTTGACTATTGATGGACGAGCAAATGCTTGGGATTTTCTGTGACTGAAAAGGGTGTGTGTGTGTGTGTGTGTGTGTGTGTGTGTGTGTGTGTGTGTGTGTGTGTGTGTGAGACGAGGAAAATAAGTATTTAACGCACCAACAAATATGTATGAGTGCATATTTAATAAAAACATTCTATTTAGACAATAAAAACATTCTATTTAGACGCTGGCATTTTGTGGAGAAAAAGCTTTTTGTAGTTGAGCATGGGAGGTGTATTAGGGGTGACTTTGTGCCTTGGCTCGAAGAGATGAATTTCTGCCCTGGTGTAATGGAGCTGTTTTTTGTTGATTTTTGGCTTGTATCTGATATGTCAAACTGCAGAGGGTCAAGTGGTTAAACATTTAGAGGTGAAACATTTGGCAGCACAATCTGTTTTTTTGGTGAAACTTGGTGAGCTGAGATCAGACAGGTCTCCAAGTCTCCCTCATGCGCACATACCTATGCACAGATGCGCACGCACACACACTCCAACATGCAAGAATGCCACACTTGCGCGCACACATGTGTGAACACACACTCACACAAATGTGCGCAAACAAGCACAGATGTTCGTGCGCGCACACACGCACTCACTCACTGAACTGTGCTCAAGCACGCATGCACACGTCAGATTCTTTGAGCCACTTGCTGTGGGGGGGGGGGGCTCATCATGTCAGGCTTGATGTACCAAGACTGCCTGTGGGGACTTCATGGTTCTACCAGTTGAAGTATTTCCTGGGTGAATATTCAGAGGCTTCTTTTTATTGAACTGAAAATGTAGTGTTCTTTGCTTCAATAATTGTTAATTTGTAGCTGTAGTTGAATACTATTTTTCTCTACAAAATACCAGCATTTAAATAGAATGGATAATGGTGAAATATTAACTTTTGCACTTTCAGCACATGTTGATGTTGATTGAAATCTAATAACATGGCCCTAAATGCTTATGCAGTAAGAACAGAGATAATCAAGAGGGTTAAAGGTGTTTTTTTTTTTCCCCTTCATTATTTTTTCTGAGAATTCTTGTATTTATGAATGAAGTATTTGGACACATGCAGGTACGCACACTGGATGGTTTCCAGATAAACGCATAGATTCTGAATAAACATCCTTCCATTTTCCTTAGTCAGGCTGACATGGTCTGGCCCTTCATCTGTGGATGAATTTGTGTGTGTGAGTGTGTATGCCTGTGTGAGTGAATGTGTTTCTGAGTGAGTGAGCGATCAAGTGACTAGCTTACTTTCATTATCATGACACCATATAAAAGATAGGCTCCAGCTCCACTATAAGCAAAATATGCTGTCTAGCCAACTAGGTCCTTCGTGGGGTTAGTGCATATACTCATAAGGTTATTTGATTAATCCCTTCGTGGAACCAGGATCCTGACCCCCAACAGAGAGAGAGCGCCGTGTGCTTTTGGTAGACTAGCTTACTTTTAATTATCGCAATGCTTCGCAAAAGATTGGTCCTAGTATAAGCAACCAGCTGCAATCCTCTGAAATTTTGAAGAACTTTAAAGTCCTTTTCTCAGCCCCCCTCCTTGGCTTTACCAAGTAGGATAACGAAGGATTCTGTTATTATTTCAGATAAAGGGGAACTTTGATCTTTTCAATGAGCATTTTGTTAATGCAGGCCACCTCATTGAAAATTTAGGGTTATTGCCGGCTGGTTTGATTCCTGTCTTGTGGAAAACTGCTTTTGTTCTTCCCTTGCGTAAAAGTGGTTCTTCAGATGTTCTTAATAACGATCGACCAATTTCAAAACTGCCATGCTTGGCTAAGGTTTTAGAGAGACTGGTCATTAATCAAGATAGCATGGTCTGAGAGAAACTATCTTGAATGTGTTTCAGTCAGGCTTCAGACCAGGTCAGAGTACTGTCAGCTGTAGCCAGGGTATTAAATGATATTGTTACTGCCTTCGACAAGAGGCAAGACTGCACTGCCCTTTTTATCGACCTATCAAAGGCGTTTGACACAGTTGACCATTTTATACTCATAGAGCGGCTAAGTACCATTGGGTTTGATATTAAATCTCTGAATTGGTTTAAAGATGATCTAACTGGTAGGTATCAAGCTGTTGTGGCTGATGGCTATCAATCAAACTTTATTTACCTTAGCAAGGGGGTTCCACAGGGTTCAATTTTGGGGCCCTTGCTCTTTTCACTTTTTATTAATGATTTTGGTGGTAATTTTGTCAACCGTACAATCCACCTGCATGCAGATGATACAATCTACTCAGCTGCCCCTTCTGCTGAATTGGCTCTTCAAAATTTGGAGTCAGATTTCCAAATCTTCCAGAAGGCTCTTTTAGACCTTAATCTAATTTTAAACTCGGAAAAAACTAAATTCATGCTATTCTCTCAGAAACCTGCTGCTAGGTTCTACAATGGTAGTATCACGACAGTAAATGGAATTCAGATTGGAAGAGTTCCTCCCTACAGATACCTTGGCATTTGGGTGGATGACTATCTTAATTTTAGGAAGCATACTGATGAGCTTGTCAAGAATTTGATACCTAAATTGGCTATGCTGTATAGGAATAAGGCCTGCTTTCTGAGGAGTTGCAGAAGACGGATTGTTCAGGCAACTATTCTCTCTAGAATAGATTATGGAGATGTAATTTATATGCACTCTGCTCCCTCCTTGCTGAAGTCACTTGACGCAGTATACCACGCTGCTTTAAGGTTCATAACTGGAGATGGCTTCCGAACGCATCACTGTAGTCTTTATTTTAAATTTGGTTGGTCTTCGCTGGCCATGAGAAAGGGAGCAGCATTTTTGCCTTTTATATACAAGGCATTGTTAGGTAAACTGCCAGGATATTTGAACAGTTTGCTCAACTTGATTAGGGGAGAATATGGTCTGCGCCGCCTTGACTTTTTGGTTTTAGATGTCCCAAGGGTGCATACTGAACTGGGTAAAACTGCTTTTATGATGCTGCACAGAAATGGAATAGGCTTCAACAGTTTTTAAAGTTGGAAAGTCTTATTTCAATTGATTTTTTCAAATGTCTTTTATTGGCTGCCACGAAGCCGGTATATACATGTGCAATGTAGTCATTGTTAATATTTATTGCTCATGGTTGTTTGCTATTGTTCGCAACTGGGCTCCATAGCAAAAGAGAGCTTGCTCTCAATCAGACTCCCAGTGTAAATAAATAAAACCGACAGCTGGCTGGCCTGCTATCTAGCTAGCTAGGTATTTCTTTCATGGGGATAGCTCATATATGCACACGTGTGGTTCCTTGCTTCATCTCTCTGTCTTACCAGGATCCCGACCCCTGGCAGAAAAAGGTGCTATGCTGTTTGTTGTAGGTTCTAGATAAATGTTGTTGTTGCAAACAATCAATGTAAATAACTAATGTTTTGTTTCTGAAAGGCCATGTGATGATTTAGCTGACCACTATTAGCAAACAGGCTAATATGATAGTGATATTCCCCTCGGGGACAAATATCCCTCTTATTATTGTGCGTTTTCACAAACATTGTTTATCTTCACTTAGCTTGCAAGTTTTGATTTGAAATAATAATTGGGGTTTATAATAAAGAAGGATCTTTCCGTGACTCCTGGTTCAGTGAAAACAGTATACTTTCAGTATTAAAGAAACGTAAGCTGGGGAAGAAAAATTGCTAACTAGTTTCTGTAGTTTAGGTGATGGTCTCACAAGAATGCAGCCTTTTGGTGAAGTGGGTTCCCCTGCCCTTATTAATGAACCATTTCACCGATAAACGCTTAGAAATTGGGTAGCCAACATCTCACTTAGCTCATTTTATGATTTGGGGGGGGAGAAGAGGCTTTCTGCAGTTTTTATTCACTCTGAAAGCAGGTTGGAGCCCTATTGTAGGGGAATGGCGATCATGTCTGCGCGCTAGTTGTTGGAGCGCCTTGCTTGGCTTGACTGGGCTTTCTTGGCTCCATTAAGAATTGCTCCTCTCTGAAATTGCATAACATGCCTGCTGCAGTTTTTGTGCCTGTCCTTCATGTTCTGAAAGACAGTCTGACATGAAGAGAAGAGTTGAGGGATGCAGTGTTTCAAGAAGCAATGTGTGGTGGCACACTGGGGGAGAGGTTCTTGCTTTTTATTTTGTTGAGCTGGGGGTGTTGCTTATTTTGTTTGGGGGGGGGGGGTGTTGCCTTTCCTTTTGTTGACTGGGGGAGCATGGCACTTATATTGCGCATATTACGCATCTTCCAGTACTTTGAATTTTTTTTCCTTCTTTGCGCACACGCAGATGAATGCGATGGAGAGAATTGCGTTGGGCCGGAATCAATTTATGGCAGTCCGAGTTGATTCTGTGGCAGCCCGCCACACAATGGTCTATGTGTGGGAAACCCTGGGATGGTACATGAGCGATTAGAGTTGAAAATGACTAACTAGAGGATGTGTAAATGTAAGGCTTTTAAAAGCAATATCACTCCCATTTGGTGTTGCCACATGAACTTCATCCCAACGCCGCTTTAATTCAATTAATTCATACTGAAGTGGAGCTCTGAGCTACCCCAGGCAAAAGATTGCTGATAAGGTACGGTAAACCTAAAAGGCATTTTGGCTTTAGTTGACGACCTTTCTTTTCTCAAGATGCGTGAGAAAGTCGAGCCTGAAATGAATCATGAGAATTTCCAGGAACTGACATGGCTAATTCGTAAATGACCTTGGCGTTTAGTTCGCCTTGGGATATATCGGCTACTTTCGTACACTCTGCCCTGGGAAAAGCGGAGCGTTCAGACTGCAGAGGAACACTGTCCTCGGGCTGTCCTTTGCTGAAGCCTGCCGTATATTCTGTTCTGAGATCAGTGCACTTGAGACCAGACACCCGCGTGCTGCAGTGCGTAGGCTTCGCTGGAAGGGCTAACCGCACATTTGGAGATTGATTGTAAGCAGCACGAGGCAGGGCACGGGGCTGAGAATAGCTCTTTTCAATTTGCACCGATTTAGAAATGCATTAATAACAATCCTTTTTTGACAGATTTTTGAATTCTGACCAACTATCTCATCTTTATATCCCGATTTTTAAACTCCCCAGTCTTTTATTGCCATTCTACAGATACTTTACGGTGACCTTGGGTTTATGATGCCGCATTTTGCCGTTTGCGCTCCTGCCGAGTAATAACTCATAATTTGGAGCAATCAGTGTTCACTTGTGTGGGGGAAAAGGCGGTTGAGCGAACGGAGATGGAAATAACCCAGTGAGTCAGCGCTGTTCCCCCCCCCCCCCCCCCCCCATCAGCTGCTCTCTCCTCCTCACTTGTCCCCCTTCGGTTGAGAAATGATGCAGAACGGCTGCTGACGTTACAGCGCACAGCTGTGCTAGTTTAGGCCGAGGCCCCAGGTGTTCCCCCTCAGGTATTGTCACATCGGCGGAAGCTGACGTACTCAAGCAGGGCCTTGGCTTCCGACAAGTGATCAATTTGGCAGGATGACTGATTCTTTGATAAGACTGTTGACCGTGGTCGTTATCGCTCTCGATAATTGGGTTATATTGACCAAGTTGTTATGACACCTGATAACTTGTTTTGTATCTGTAGCTAATGTCACTTGATGAATTGGACGTTTTGTAATGTGTTGACTCATTATTTGTGGACACTGTGTGTGTGTGGTAGTGTGCGCGCGCCCACGCTTGGGCACTTCATCTTATTTCTCCTTTGCAGACCTCCGTCCACCGCTACGTACATCGGCATCCAGGGAGATTCGGAACGGCTTCGTGAGGACAGGAAGGGCGGAGACTCGCACGCGCCACTTCAAGGTACCTCAAATCGCCGATGTCCTCATTTATTTTAGCGCTGATGAGCCGCCTTGCGCATCCAACAAAACATCTCTGGTCTGGTGTCGCCTCTCTTCGTTTCGCGATCCACTGGAGGCTCGGTGCTGTTATTCGGCAAACAAGTGTATTTTGTGCACCCCTGACATGCGATTGCTTACCACGAGTAACGGGGTTAGTGGGTCAGTGCCGAGGGGTGAGGAAGCGCTGGCCGCAAAAACCCTCCCCTGTTAATGTTAGCGCTGTCTGTGCGCTCCTCTTCGGGACTTGCCAAGCAATTGCTTGTCTGCCTGGGTTTGAATCTTGATTTTAGAGTTAATCGCTAGATTATGAGCTGGCACAGCCAGTGGAGGGCCCTTCCTTGCTTTTAATGACTAAAACATTGAGTGCTTTCTTTCCCTGTGGACATCTGATTGATCTTGCCTTGGTCTCTTGCTAACCGAAGACATTAGCATGATTCACAAATATATTTCCATCATCAGCATGAAATTTGAGTGCAGGGTCACCATTTGATTGTTGATTTGCCCACTCAGTGAGCTTTGATGAAGAAAAATGGAAGTATATTGTTTTCAATAATTTCAGTCTGCATTGAGGGGTCAGAGTTTACAAGCACGTAACCAGGGCAAACCCATGGCACACAATTTGTATATTTCCTGCTAAATGTCCTTATTAAACATCTTGAGTGATCAATCACAATTTGCTTTGCATCGGCTTCAGCGGCAGTTTGCGCGCCATGGAAACGGAAGGAATGTGGCATGTGGCAGTCCTAAAGGCTGTTTCATTTGTACTGCATCTGGCAGGGCGCACAGAAGGTCAAGGTCAAGATTTTTTTGACCAAATTTTTATGCCCCCGTAAACAAAGTTTCGGGGGCATACAGTTATCCGCCTGTCCGTCTGTCTGTCTGTCCGCGCTTTAACATGGCTATAACTTTTGATCGGCTCATGATAGGACTTTGACAATGAAAGACAATGAAAACTCCACACGTCTGGTCATCGCATTTCCTTGTGAGCCCATGTCTTTGTGAACGTCCGTGCAGGAGGCTTAATTCAGCGGTCTGACTAACCAGACCATAGTAGTCCTTAGGCAAAAGACTCATCACTGCAAGGAAGTACTGTGTTGTTTCCCACTTGTCTGTTGTTGCTGTCTGAACCCTCACCAGGAACATGGCTCATTTCCCCTCTTCTCCCTGATCCTCCTCACACAGAGCACCCAGGGAAGTGTCACTCCGTACCCGAAGACCTGGGGGTGTACAGCCATTCCAGAACCTCCAGCTACGCCAGCCAGCAGTCCAAAGTTTCAGGTATTTTAAGCTCTGTGCTACAGCGTGCGCTCGGCCATGATTCATATTACCTCAGCCAGGCTGCCGTAAAAGCCTGCACACAGTCGTGAAGGGAACGGATCGATCAGTAGTAATGCTTTATTGGCCTCCGAGAGACCATCTCTTCCAACGTTCTTTCTCGCTGATCTTAAAACGCATCAATCAAGAGACGTAAATCATAATAAGAATGTAATGTGTCCATTACTGTCAGCCTGACTGATGGATAGAAATGCAGTTCATTATGAAGAGGATATGATTATTCCCAACTGACAGTTAGCTTACTGGCAAGACTTTCCAACTCTCTGTTCTGTCGCGCAAACGTCGATCCTACTGTCAGGTTTATTGTATTAAGATGGCATTTAATCTTTGGCATGAGTGTGTTAGCTCGCTCCTACAGGCTCAATTTGTGGTTATATGCAGATTTTTATGCAGTATTGTCTACGGTTAGACCTTATCATCTGCACAGCCTTTGCACATGCATATGCGCACAGAGCTAACCGTGGCATCGGCTCAGCCTTTTCCAATTACATTGCTGTCATTTGATTATCTCCACAACTACCCCTCTATTAATGAGATTTGCGGCTCGCTTCAGTGAGAAGTGCTTGGCCTTTGCGAAAGGGCTGAGCCACAATGGCCCCCTGCCCTCCATAACCCAATCCAGCTGGCCAATGCAGCCAGGCTTTTAACCAGGAACCGTTCCTGTATTCCCGGCAGCTTCAAATACTGCCAAAGAAATGCTGACTTCATCTTGCCTGATATCTGACAGAATTTTCAACATGGAAATGCAGTCTAAGGAGTTGGCAATTCCGTCTGATATCAGGCAGTACGATAACTGCATTTCCCCGCTGTATTCGAAGGCGCCTTCGCAATGGAACAGCCTACGAGGATGTAGCAGCCTTCGAAATGCCACCAACTTAGGCTGCTGTATGCTTTGAGAAATGGTCCATGATTAGTCGAGTCAGGTGTGTAGCTGATTGGTTTGAACGAAAGCCAGCACCCACACCAGGCCCTTTTGGATATAGTGCAATTCACCTGCTTTAACATGACCTTTGGAACCAATGTGCCTATTAAATAATGCAGGCTGATAATAAACAGTATGGCTTCAATCAGCTTTGATGGAATTAAACTTATTTCAAATAACACGTCCTTCAGGCCGTGCTGGATGGTCTGTTCTAACCTCCATGTTGAAGGTGATGCCACCGCATCATGCCTTGCTTTTATGTATGGTTTTCTTGGGGAAGGGACAGAGTTTTGTCCTGTCACATGTAGTTGAGAACAGAAGCGGCCATTTTGATTTGGGGATTTTGGACTCTTACTGAGGGCTGCAGTTTGGAGGGTTTTTACTAATTTGCACACCAGAAAGTACCTGTAATCCGCACAGTATAGCAGAATCAATTTGTCATTTATTCTCCTCGGCTGCTGCAGTAGCGTGACTTGGGCCTTATTGGTAGTGCTTTTATTGGCTCGATGACTACTGTCACTGCTGAGGTGAATGAGTGCGTTTGTTCATTCCTGTGTTTGGTTTATGTCAGTGCATTCTTAATGTAGTTATTTCTGCATTAGAGTGCGTCTAGTAACTTATCTGTAGCTGCATTAATCTGAATATCTGCCTTCCTGTTTCTCTCCATCTCTGCACCAATCTCTCAATCTCCCTCTCTCACTATCTCACTGTTTTTCTCCCTCTCTCTAACTCTTTCCCTCTTACCCTATTACTCCATCTCTCTCTGTTTTTTTGCCTCTCTCCTTTAACTGTCACTCTTCCTCTCCCTCCTTCTCTCGCTGCAGGTTACAGCACTGGACATTCGCGTTCATCTAGCCTCTCAGAACTCACTCACAGGAGGAACACGTCCTTAGACAGCGCTTCGACGGGCATCGGCAGCATCCCCGAGCCCAGCGAAGAGAGAACGGCGCCGCCTGCTGGCGCCCCCTCTACCTGCTCTACTGTTCTCGAGCACCCGGGCACCCCCGTCCACGGCTGCTCTTCTTCTGAGCGGCTTGGCAGGTAGGGCACTGTCTAATCCGTTTCATCGCCCCCTCCCTCAGCTCTATGGAGGGAACAAATTTCTCAGCAGTAGGGCAATACCACCAGAGCGCATGTCTTACAATTTAACAATTCAAAGTTCTGAGATAAGCCGTCTGGGCATCTTCCCACTGCACTGCTGTTCAGTTCAAGTCCCTTGCAGCAGAACTGCATAGTGGCCCATGACCACTGGCCAAATAGGGAAGTTTATCTTTTTAGGTGTGAATTTGGGGTATGATAACTCGGTGCTTCCAGCCAAGGTTTGTTTTTTCAGTTATAATTATTGGTCCATTGTCCCATGTATCACAGAAAGGTCTCCAATCCCCTATAGATCCTTCCCAATCCACTTTGAGGAGTCACTGACTTAGCCTGGCACTGCTCACTTCGAAAGCGGTTAATCATAAAATGTTTTCCTCTCGCTTCCTGTCTTAACACCACTGGTGAAATTACTAGAATGTGCACCAATTCCTTTGTTCAGCAATCGGAGAAATACAAGACCTTTGTGTCCCCCTGTCTCTCGTTCTTTGTGGGTTTTCCAGACCTCGAGGTTAGTTGGGCACTGGGGTTTGGCAGTGCTGGGCGGTGAATAACTGACATTGCGTTCGCAGGCACACGATGAAGCAGGACTCGATGGAGTCGCAGCTGAAGCGGATGGACGCCACGCGCGTGGACGCCGACGACATCGTGGAGAAGATACTGCAGAGTCAAGATTTTACCCACGGCCTGCTGGACTCCAGCGCCGAAGGTAGCGTCCTGCGCCGCGGCACAATGCTAGGCTCACGACGTGGGTCGCATTAGGAGTAATTGGAGTACTTGAGAGAGTAAGACTAGTACCAGGGCGCTATCCAACATGAGAAACAAGATTATTACTTGAGTGCTTTGTAGCCCTCAAGCAAAGGAGGCATAATGGCTGAGGACAAAGATACTCCAAAGTCCAATTAAAGAGTGCACTATGATTTGGCCCAGTCATTTATGTGTGGAGGAGATGTAGTGCAAGTGGACAGCACTATGGGATTAAATGAGAAGTTGCGCTTGAGGACAGAGTTGTGTAGGAGGTGAGAATGTATAATACAAGGGGACAGATTCCAGACTAAATGAGCTGCAGCAACCAAGGGTACGAATAGCTTAAGAGCAGGAGACCGTAGCATGCCGCCAGCGAGTCTCTGTAAGACGAGGAAAAGGCAGGCAGGTGGGCCGTACTTAGAAGCTGAGGAGAGTGTGTCTCTCCAGCCAGCATTCCCGCCCACTCAACAAGAACATGACTGCTGCAGCCCCGGCAATCCTCGTTCAGTCTGATGTATAAAGAACGCTTCCTCTGCTGGGTATTTCATTTGATAAAGTGATGGTTCATTGGTCCCCAATTAATCTTTAATATTTTTGTCAAGTAGGATGTTGACAGTTCTGTCGTAGCAAAGTGTCTCTAAGATGTAACGGTTGTGAATTGTATAGGCTGCAGTACTGCTGCAATGATCTGATCATTTTAGCCAGTTTCAGTTCTGAAAAAAAAAAAACCTTGCATGTTCTGATCTCCACTGGTGTTCTCAAATCGCTTGTTATCATTAGACTATTTTTAGATTGCCTAGCAACCAAGCTTCTCATGATGTAGAACACACGGTAGCTTTGCGATTCTGGCAGTATCTAAGCATGTGTGTGTTAAAACTCGCAGAGGAAGGTCTTCGCCTGTTCGTTGGTCCTGGAGGAAGCACAGCCCTTGGGAGCCAACACACAAGGTGTGTTAACGCATGGGGCACATCCACTCAACGGGACATCTTTAGTCACTTCCACTCAACAGTGTGCTTGTGTAGTATGCACACTCAGTAGGATAGATCATCAGTGTCTTCAACTCAACTTTGTCTCCCTCTAGAACCTCCACTCCTCCTCTCTAGCACATGCACTCAGTAAGATACAGTATCAGTCTTTTCCACACAACATCGCACCTTTTTAATACCCCCACGCAGTAGGATGCAACCCCAACTCAGAAAAACTTGAGATGGTAAGAAAAATGCAAAAACGGTGACATTTTGAACATTTTAATTCAGGTCGCAACCAATCCAAGTTAAAGTCCCCTAACACTAAAAGTTCATCACCAGCTAAGCTAGAAAGAATTTTCATAATGGCAGGTTGCACATCATTAACTGCAGAGGGAGGTTTAAAACGCGCAACAACAGCCACATGAAAAGAACTAGGTAACTGCAAGTCCAAGGCCAGAAGCTCACAATGTTTGCTGACCGACTGGGCCAAGATTTATTTGGCATTTATTGTTTTCCTAACGCATTACAATTCCCTCTCTCTTGTGTCATTCAGCCCTGTCCCAATTATATCCATTTACAGAATCTTGAATATATTTGGAGAGCCATGACTCGGAATTTCTGAGTACATTAGTCTCCGATGATGATGCCCATAGACATACCACGTCCAATTTGGAAATTAGAATATGCATGTTCATTTGTGCAAATCCTAATCTTGCCTGATCTTGCCTTGAAATCAGCATGTGCATTGTAAAGATTCATATTTACCTGATCACGACCCGGAATTGGGTGGACATTTCCAGAAATCAGTAACGTGAGCAGTATTGGACTTCTGCTGTTATTACTACTAGAAAGCACTGCATTTGAAAAATTACAGGAACCATGAATAAAGTAGCCATATAAGACTAGTATCATACAAAGGGGCTTCAAATTGGTTAAACCAAGGGAAAACAACAATGCGTTTGATGGAGGAATTGGCACATCGGCCAGAAATCAGATGTATGAAATCCTTCCCTAAAACAGAAATCCAGTTTTTACTGGAACAGTGTTAATTGTAGGTTTTTCTTGGCCAGCATGGTTGATGAGGGTGGCAAAACAGAACAGCAAACAGATTAAGTGTTTGTGAAAGGAGGTGGCAACGATATATAAAGTGGTTGATACTGATACGGTTTTGAATCATTTCACAAAAATCAAAACTGGATTGCGTTTATTTGAAAAAAATTGTGACGAAACATCAAATGTGCTGTTGTTCAAATTTTTACTGGTCAAAGTTGATTTAAAAAAAATGCTGCGCTCTGTTTTCATTCTCAACTTTTTTTTGTTTTGGGGTTGTACGAATTCAGTCATTTTAGAGCAGTATTTTTCATTTTGTTGTGAAACTGAGGTGCTGATAAATTTACGTGGGCTTAATGTAATCTGCTCTGTCATTTCAGGGTAGCTGCTGGGTCATACGAGCAGGTGGTGATCAAGCGCTAGCTGCCAGGGGTGCCCATCGCGGGGGTGACACCGCCAACGAGTGACGGAGATGTGGAGGCGGCGGCAGAAATATCTCTACGTTCCAGCAGTGCGTTTCGTCAGCTGGGCTGACGGTCCTAACGCCTGAATGCAGGCATTTAGTGCCCCCTAGTGTTTATGTGATCGTAGTTACTAATTATTCCACTGTCAAGGAGGCCTTTCCTGGAAGGGTTGAGCCAAAGCAAACAGGCCATTTGATGCAGAAAGCTGACCGGATACCTGAACAGCATTTATTGGCTTAGGACTCCAGTTGAGAAGGGAGAAGAGTACTGTATTTTCTCGGTCTATAGCGTCTCCGTTATAGAAATATTTTGGTGGTTATCAGCAATTTATTTTATTGCCAGTTTTTTAAGCTGTCCGATAATGCGTGGGTGTTCACATGAAAAGCACTTGTACATTTGGATTGGTGTCTTTGGTGTGCTGAACAATTCCATTCTCACTGAAGCCTCAGTGTTCTCTGCAGAATGAACAGCAACGGTAATGGCTGACTGATAGATAGACTCTAGTAAGCCAGCGATAGCCATGGAGGAGCGCCAACCGGCACAGCCTTTGACCCAACAGAGGTCATAGGTGAACCCAGACTTAGCTGGAAACAAAAAGGAATGAAGATCCTGTGTGTGATTTCGCATACATGGTAGAACTCGGCAGTGGGCTAGTCGGTGTGTGGTAGCAATGGCAGGAGGGCAGAAATCTGCATTGCACATAGGCCTCAACCATAACATGGACCTGGCTACAGCTCTCACTGAGGCCAACGCGCAAACGTTTTCCAGATTTTTTTTTTTGTTTGTCCACTATAATGAAAAGCTGTCCTCTTCTCCGCAGCTAAAACTTCTTTGACATTGTAAGGTACACTCAAATGTGTGGGCTCTTCTCAAGTTCGCAAATGAGAGCTTCATATTCTCCGAATTTTGGTTCTGATAAGATAAAAGAATGGATATGTGATGCTGACATAGCTCTGCAAAGTGTACACTGCATCACTTCCTCTGGAAGAAATCCTAGCAGTGTTTGAATGGATGAGACAAATATGCTAGGAGTAGCATAGCATATAGCATACAAGGGACATTTCAAGTTTCATATACTTCCATAAAAATGCTATACGGTACATTTACCGTCAATTATTGCGAAGGATTACGTTTTTTTTAGTTTTTTTTTTTGATTACATAATGAAGCTGTTTAAAATGAGACATGAACAATTCTATGACCATTTGCGGGTTTATTTTTGTAGGTGCAATACTCTTGGGGATGTGTTTTTGTGGGGTCATGTGCATGACTGCGCAGATATGTATGTGCGTGTGCATGCGCGAGTGAATGTGTGTTCGTTATTGCTTTGGAGGTTGGGATTTTGTTTTCTTTTCTTTTTTTTTTTTTTGGTGACAAGTCTTCCTGTGGAGTGTTGTGATTTTTATGTCGATCTCAAAGGATACCATTTTGCTTTAACTGTTAAGCCTTTTTTTTTATACCTTCAGGGGTTGTAAAATATTTTGAATGATCTGTGTTCCATGTTCTTAATCCAAAGGTCTTATTCAGTGTTCTGTCACTGGCGTTTGTTTCCATTATTTTTTTTTTCTATTCTTGTCTGTACATCACTTGCAGAACTGGAGATATTTTGAAGAAGAGATGGTCCATGAATGATTTCCTCCATATTCTCTTTAGATGGGGAAAGTGATACAAATCTATAGGTATATCCTGGGCCATACTGTAATGTGGAAGTTATTATGGAAACTATGGGAAAATTGGATGCCTCATCCTTACAGATCCGTTTCTGCAGGGGAGTCTACTCAAGGCTAAAGCTCTTCCGGGTTAACTGTGGCCATTGCATCGTTTTGCGTTTTATGGCTACATGCTAAAAATCACAGAAGCCATCTCTCGCTCTACATCTCGTTTTTACATTTTGTCACTAGCTCATCTAATCTTGAGGCGTTGAAGTCCAACCTTAAATGAGAGGGTCAGTCGTTGAGCACAAGGTTAAGGTGATGCCACTAGAAATACACTGCAAACGCGTATGCAGTATGAGATGTGACCAAGCAAGTAAATATCAATCAGCACCTATGAATCGATCATCTCGACACAGGTGGTTCATTATGTTCCATGTTATAATGTGCACCTTGCGTTCAGTATGAATTCTTGGAGTTAAAAAAAACATGATTTGAAAGCCATCTGAAGTTGGCTCAGAAATGCATAGCAGTGTTAAAGATATTGAGTCGCTTCCTCAACGGTAGTATATGGCTCTGCAGTTAGGCTTGGACATGAAATGTACAGGATCATAACCATTTAATACTGAGAAGTGTGGTACTTGACAGTTTGCTTCTGGGCCTAAAGAAAGCTGCACCTTGCCGTTATTCAGTCCATGGTGTATATATTTACATGTTTACTATGTGTGTCAATTAAAACATTTCAACAATTTTAGTTTTGCCTCGATTGAATAATTATAATTATTTTTTTTTGCTCCATTTTAAAAGGAGGCCATCACTTGTCCCTGTTTTTATGATGTCCATTTGCTGGTATTTATTTATTTATTAATTTTTCTTCCACAATACTTATCAAACACTAAATGTGTTAAAACTAACTGCATCAGGCTTTGCCCATGGTGCTCGGCAATCTGTATCCCCACTAGACCAATGTGAGTGCAGTAGTTTCAGAAACCTGGCTAACAGCTGTGATGGAGCAGCGTCATCACTACACAAGGGAGACGGTAGGAACATGGCGGAGCTGTATCACTGTCATTTGCAAAGTCTATTCCAGTGCTGACTGATCAATATTCCTCCTTACAAATGCTTGTGAAATGAGCAGTCGTCTTCTGCCATGCTGATGCCCTCTCAATGCAATACCAAAGGTTTTTGGTTGTGAGCCGTCAGTGTAGTGAAATGGATCCCAGATGTATAGTGCAATACATTCAACACTTAATGATGCTCCTACTCATAACTTTGGACTGATGCGGATTGGGATCTTGAAAAATGTTAGAAGGGAAATCCATTATTTCTTACCAATACTCAAACTTGCTGATGTTCCTGAATGTATTTGACTCAGTGAATGTTAAATGTCCATTTTCATTCATTCTCTATACCCGCTTATTCCTCACTGGGGTCGCGGGGTGAGCTGGAGCCTATCCCAGCTGACTACGGGCAAAGGCAGGGACCCACCCTGGACAGGTTGCCAATCCATCACACACCATTTTCTCTCACTCCTTCTGCCAATTTAGTGTCTCCAATTAACCTGATATGCATGTCTTTGGACTGTGGGAGGAAACACGGGGAGAACATGCAAACTCCAGGCCAGATTTAAACCCAGAACCTTCTTGCAGTGAGGCAGCAATGCTAACCACTGTGCTGTCCGTTTTTTGTATTTGGCAATCAAAGCAACATTCAATTCAAGTTTGAATGGCGCAGTGGTTAGCATTGCTGCCTCACATCAAGAAGGTCGTGGGTTTGAATCTGGCATGGGGCCTTTCTGTGTGGAGTTTGCATGTTCTCCCGTGTTCGCATGGGTTTTCTCCGGGTACTCTGGTTTCCTCCCACAGTCCAAAGACATGCATATCAGGTTAATTGGAGACACCAAATTGCCCAAAGGTGTGAGTGTGAATGGTGTGTGCGCCCTGCAATGGATTGGTGGGTCCCTGCCTTTGCCCGTAGCCAGCTGGGATAGGCTCCAGCTCGTCTTGTGACCCTAGTGAGGCAGGGAAAACATTTCCAAATTGTGGAGCAGAATTGTACAATCCCAATTCTGAAATAGTTGGGACAGAGTGTAAATTGTGAATAAAATCAAAATGCAATGACTTTCAAGTTACGTCAGCCAGTATTTTATTCACGGTAGAACAGGGATACCATAGCAAATGTTGAAACTGAGAAATTTTACAATTTTATCCACAAAATGAGTTCATTTCCAATTTCATGGCTGCTACAGGTCTCAAAAAAGTTGGATAAGGGGTCTGTTTACCATAGTGTAGCATCCCCTCTTCTTTTTAAACACAGAGTGGAGGCGTCTGGGCATTGAGGAGACAAGTTTCTTGAGTTTAGCCATTGGAATTTCATCCCACTCTTGTTTAACACAGGCTTTTTGTTTTTGGGTCTCCTTTGACGGACTTTTCGTTTAATTATGCGCCAAATGTTCACAATCGTTGAAAGATCAGGACTGCAGGCAGGCCAGTTCAGCACACAGACTCTTCTATTACGAAGCCATGCTGTTGTAATAACTGCAGTATGTGGTTTTGCATTGTTCTGCTGAAATACACAAGGCTTTCCCTGGAATAGATGTCGTCTGGTGGTGAGCATATGTTGCTCGAAAACCTTTATATACCTTTCAGCATTCATGGTGCTTTTTAAAACATGCAAGTATCCCACACCATATGCACTAATGCATCCCCATACCATCAGAGATGCTGGCTTTTGAACTGAACGCTGATATCAGGAGGGGTGGTCTTTCTCCTCTTTAGCCCTGAAGACACAATGCCCATAATTTCCAAAAGGAATGTCAAATTTTGACTTGTCTGACCACAGGACACTTTGCCACTTTGCTACAGTCCATTTTAAATGAGCCTTGGCCCACAGAACATGGCGGCACTTCTGGATCATCTTAACAATGGCTTCCTTTTTGCATGATAGAGTTTTAGGTGGCATCTGTGGATGGCTCGGCGGACTGTACTTACTGTCAGTGGTTTCTTGAAGTATTCCTGGGCCCATTTAGTAATGTCAATGACAGAATCATGCAGTGAGTGATGCAGTGGCGTCTGAGGACCCAAAGATCACGGGTATCCAGAAAAGGTGGCCTTGCCCCTTACACACACAGATTTTTCCAGTTTCTCTGAATCTTTTGATGATGTTATGCACTGTCAGTGATTAGGCCTTCAAAGCCATTGCATTTTAACATTGAGGAACATTGTTTTTAAAGTATTCCACAATTTTTTTTGACACAAGCCTTCACAGGTTGGAGAGCCTCTGGCCATCTTTACTTCTGAGAGACTCAGCCTCTCTAAGACATCCCTTTTATAGCCAATCATGTTACGCACCTGATGCCAATTAACTTAATTACTTGTTAAATGTTCTTTCAGCCAATTCTCTTATATATTAATATATACACTACCCGGCCAAAAAAAGTCACCGTTTGGAAGTTAATGAACAAATTCTAAAATTGGATCATTAGTGCGGTTATTAATATGTTTCAGATGGCAATAATCATTTTAACCCTGACTGATGAAGTGCGTCGCTATTCATTTCTTACAAAATCATGTCGGAAAACACATTCCCTGATGGTGGAAACGATGTTACAGTATTTCAGAATGGGCAAGTTATTGGCCTGTATTTAGCAAAGAAAACCATGAATGACAAAACCAAGCAGGAGGAATCATTTTCACAAACAAATTTTCCACCACAAACTCCTGACCTTTAACATAATAAAAGTTATTGGGATGTACTCAAGGCCACCGAGTGGTTCAACCATTATGTCAAGAAGACAAGATCTTGGACAAAAATCATGGCATTTCTGATCGAAAAGAAATGTTCTGGCATTGCATATAGTTGTCAAAACAATGACGAGACGAATATGCATTGTAATCAAAGCTACAGGGCTTCCAACTAAATATTTGAGTGTGCGACTTTTTTTTTGGCCAGGCAGTGTATATATATGTATTAATTATATATATATTATATAAAAACCTGAGTCTCAACTTTTTTGAGACCTTTTTCAGCCAGACAATTTAAAATAAGCTCATTTTATGGATAAAAATGTAAAATGTCTCAGTTTCAACATTTGAAATGTTATGTATGTTCTATTGTTGGTAACATATTGGCTCGTGATGTGAAAGTTATTGAATTTTGATTTTATTCACAATTTACACTTCGTCCCAACTATTTGGGAATTAGGATTGTATGAAAATTCCCTCAAATGAAAGCTGAATGTCCGTTCGATCAGCCCATACGGTCCAGTTAATTTCAAATATCAGCTTTTTAGAATGTCAAAATGAAAAATGTTCATTTTCTATTTGTCAGTGAGGTCTTAGCTTTTGGCTGTATACAGTTGTGTATTTCAGGGGCTAGATTCAGAACTAGCACTAGCACTAGCATTCAGCACTAAAATGTGTTCAATGCTAAGGCAATCCTTACTTTTCGTTGCCAGCAGCCCCTTGGTGACATGAGCTGTAGTTTGGCCCAAAAGAGGATGATTGTGGTCTGCAGATCATTCTTAACTGATAGCTCGTAAGAAGCTCCCCTCGCAAGTTGATAACATGCCTCCTATTTGCTTGCATGAACAATGGCGCACTGTTGAGTGAGAAAATGCCGACTTTGGAATCAATGGCCAAGCACAGCCAGACTGGAGAATTCATAAAATTAGAGATTAATAACTTCTAAAAACATGACAGTATGCTATGCCAATTTTAGACATGTATTCTATCATCAAAATTAAATAAAATTGCTGTCACCAATGTTGTCTATTCAAATGGAAAGTAGCATTTCCTGCTTTAATTTGAGTTGTTTAAATGTATCCTGTGGCAATATTTTATTGGCGAGTTGAGGACATTATCCCTTAATAATGCTAAGATCTCACCAGGAACTAATGTGTTTAAAAGGCCAATGGCAACTGATGTCGATCAAGCACGAAAACGCTGAGAACAAGAAATATGAGTAACTCTAATGAGTCACTCTGAACAAGCAGATGTAACTTTACAAGACTCAAGAATATGGAATCATGGCCCAAGTTCATGTTTCCATCAGCGACACCACCAGTCCTTATTGTTTTATACTGCTAATCCAGTATTAGTATACCTATTGGTTTACAAACTATGAGGTCTAAAGTATATTGACTCTCATTAATTTCTGGCAATTATTCATGGTTTAATTTTGGCCTCTCGGATCTAGTGACAAAAATCTGCACAGAACCACTAGCTGACCCTTGACTGTATTAATGGTCATCCAGTTGAAATGGATGCTCATCCCTGCAGCATTGTTCAAACAATTGGACAGCCTTCCCAGATGAATGAAGGCTGCTAAAACAGCAGTGTCAGGGCCTATTCCATGTTGTCGCCTATGATTTTGGAATGAGATATTATATGGCAGTCCATATGCTCCAGGCCTCACAGCTGAATTGTTTTTGCTTGGTCCTTTTAGATCAGGATCTGATGGAGGCGTTTTACGTCATGATGCCCTGAACAACCACTTTGTAAGGAAAATATTACTCATCCTTTGTTACTGCTTGAAATCCGATGGAGATGAGTAAACATGGGTTTTATCAATGCATTGAAAAGTTCTCACTTTTGCAAAAGCCAGAAACAAGAGTGACCATGTGAATCAAATGTATAACAAGGGAAAATACAGTCATGTAACAAATTAAAGGAAGAAAACCAGAATAAATGCGTGGGCAAACATAATAAATGCAGATGCTTCAGTTTATTTTCCTGGCTTGGTTTGTACCCACTGGTCCCCCTGGAGGTAGAAGGGTTACTGCAAGTCAATGTAGAGTTTTTCTGGGTGATCACCTTTGTATCCTATGATGAAACATTCCAATCATGATTGGATTGGATTGGATTTCTACCAGGATATGGCCCGAGCACCACAGGGCACAAGGGGTCACTGAATGATTTTAAGCAAATGAGAATGATCCTAAGCATATCTTTAGAGTGACCAGATCTCAATCCAGCTGAACTCATGGGACATTATAGAACAACATCACCATCATCAAAATACCAAAAGAAGGAATATCTTTTAAAAGAAAGGTACTCCATCGTTCTGGTAAAGTTTTACTGACTCTATGCCATGGCAAGTTGAAACTGATCTGACAGCTTGTGGACACTTTACTAACACCTTACTAAGACTGATCATGCGATTTCTCCATTAATCTGTCACGTATCTGCATGCCAGGACAGAGGACTGAAATAGTTGTGAACAAGTGAACGCGATGGGAACAGTGCCCATGAATGGTTGCCTTATTCTAGGCTCCTCTGTTCTCACTAAGGACAACATAGCGCATGATCCATTGGTTGGATGGATAGATAATGTCACTTTCATGCTTGTTCCATCACTTATTGCAGAGAATTTTTATCCTAACTGAATAAAACCATGTAAAAAAAATTACCAGGAGATATACCAAATAAAGCAGAACAGTCATGAAACAGAATACTAATGACAAAGTCATAAAACAGAACCCATGGTCGCCATTTCACCGCTCTCAATACATACGTCGTGTTGCACACCTCTGTCATATGAATACAACTGAAATTTGCGCTTTTGTTTGGGATTGGATGTGATAATCAAATTCCTCAGAGGATTTCTGAGTTTCTGCTTACTCTACCCCTGTTCCTTGTGGAATACTTGAAAGTGATCAGATGTGGACAATCTAGCTCCAGAAAGTAAAAGTACTTCCAGGTATTTTGTTGCAACTGCCTGGATCTAATATTTTGTAATTGCAGCAACCCTTCAGCCCAGAGGTTGAACTAATTAGGGAAATCAGCTGCCTTAGCTCGTGGATAGAAGTAATACACGGGCGGACTTTTACTTTCTGACCTCTGAAATGTCCACCTCTGAAAGTGATCACACAAACTGACAGCTTGATTGCATGTCACTGGATGTTAACATGATCATAGCAGTGTAATGCTTATCACAACAGTGAACATACACGTAACTGCTTTTCCTCTTTAAATAACAGGTCTGATATGCTAAAATTCAGAGCTCCGATAAAAAAATGGGTAACCATTTCCACGTGGCAAATGCATGAAGTGAAGGCATGAAGAAACCAATTAAATTAAGACCCATCACTTTTCTGTATTATAGTGACCTCGTGTGGTTACAAGCATGTTAGCGTAGACTCCTTTTTTCTCTCAGGAAAACTATAACTTACAGTATTTTCTTTTAAATAGGGTGGAGAAAACAAAACTCAGCACACCCTGTGCTGTTAGCAATACTCCTGCACTGAGGGAATATTAAGCCAATCAATCAATTACCAGGAACTACCCACAAGACTCCTAGAGCGAATTACATAGACATGCAGGTTGTGACAGAAGTCTAAGTGGAAACCAAAATTTGTCAATGTAGTTGGACATTGAGCATAATCCGGACAAAGTAGAGGTTCAAAGTAAAGATAGACGTTTATAGGATAGAAGTTTATAGGGCAGGGGTAGCAAGCGCCAGTCCTGTAGAGCCACAGCGTGTGTGAGTTTGGTTTTCTCCACCCTATTTAAACCTATGACACCAGGTGAGATGAGTTAAGGGTGTAATCAACTGCTTTTATTCATCAATTAAGTGCTGAGCAACGTCAAAATCCAGCAGCCACCGCAGCTCTCCAGGACCAGGGTTCACGACCCCTGGGCTAGATCCTACCTACGGTAACGTATCGAATCAATGGGTGAGATTTTTTCTCAGTTCAGCAGCAGCATAGAGCGGCTATAAATTCTATCGGACGGACCACAAAATCTGAGGTAAGGTGTGCTATGTATAATTATCTTTTTTCCAATAACGGTATTGCAGCTTCCATCTCTATATTTAAATGATCAAAGTTTGTCTGGATTTCTAATGGGAATCACATTGCTTGAAGTAATGTTAGCAAATGCCTGTGTTTATCTAACGCTAACGAAAGAAAGACGTTAGCGCTACATCTAGCTAAATGAACTTATATGACTGGAAAACAAAATTGGAAAGTTTAAGATTTTGACTAAAATGTGCCACAGTAGTCATTGCAAGTTTTTTTTTTGTCAAAATCAGTCAAGTTTACGGTCACTGTCTAGCAGTGAGTGTTGGCTAGAGTGTGTTAGCTAAGCTCTATGAGCTTTGGTTAGCATGTCAAGTTGTGTGAGTGAGACACAACGACACACAGGCTTCTCGTTTACTGAAGTAGTGGTGGTTGTCTGAATGAAAGAAAGAAACGAAAGAAAGACGTTAGCGCTACATCTAGCTAAATGAACTTATATGACTGGAAAACAAAATTGGAAAGTTTAAGATTTTGACTAAAATGTGCCACAGTAGTCATTGCTAGTTTTTTTTTGGCAAAATCAGTCAAGTTTACGGTCACTGTCTAGCAGTGAGTGTTGGCTAGAGTGTGTTAGCTAAGCTCTATGAGCTTTGGTTAGCATGTCAAGTTGTGTGAGTGAGACACAACGACAAACAGGCTTCTCGTTTACTGAAGTAGCGGTGGTGGTCTGAATGAAAGAAAGAAACAAAAGAAATACGTTAGCGCTACATCTAGCTAAATGAACTTATATGACTGGAAAACAAAATTGGAAAGTTTAAGATTTTGACTAAAACGTGCCACAGTAGTCATTGCAAGTTTTTTTTTTGTCAAAATCAGTCAAGTTTACGGTCACTGTCTAGCAGTGAGTGTTGGCTAGAGTGTGTTAGCTAAGCTCTATGAGCTTTGGTTAGCATGTCAAGTTGTGTGAGTGAGACACAACGACACACAGGCTTCTCGTTTACTGAAGTAGTGGTGGTTGTCTGAATGAAAGAAAGAAACGAAAGAAAGACGTTAGCGCTACATCTAGCTAAATGAACTTATATGACTGGAAAACAGAATTGGAAAGTTTAAGATTTTGACTAAAACATGCCACAGTAGTCATTGCAAGTTTTTTTTTGTCAAAATCAGTCAAGTTTACGGTCACTGTCTAGCAGTGAGTGTTGGCTAGAGTGTGTTAGCTAAGCTCTATGAGCTTTGGTTAGCATGTCAAGTTGTGTGAGTGAGACACAACGACACACAGGCTTCTCGTTTACTGAAGTAGTGGTGGTGGTCTGAATGAAAGAAAGAAACAAAAGAAAGACGTTAGCGCTACATCTAGCTAAATGAACTTATATGACTGGAAAATAAAATTGGAAAGTTTAAGATTTTGACTAAAACGTGCCACAGTAGTCATTGCAAGTTTTTTTGTCAAAATCAGTCAAGTTTACGGTCACTGTCTAGCAGTGAGTGTTGGCTAGAGTGTGTTAGCTAAGCTCTATGAGCTTTGGTTAGCATGTCAAGTTGTGTGAGTGAGACACAACGACACACAGGCTTCTCGTTTACTGAAGTTGTGGTGGTGGTCTGAATGAAAGAAAGAAACGAAAGAAAGACGTTAGCGCTACATCTAGCTAAATGAACTTATATGACTGGAAAACAAAATTGGAAAGTTTAAGATTTTGACTAAAATGTGCCACAGTAGTCATTGCAAGTTTTTTTGTCAAAATCAGTCAAGTTTACGGTCACTGTCTAGCAGTGAGTGTTGGCTAGAGTGTGTTAGCTAAGCTCTATGAGCTTTGGTTAGCATGTCAAGTTGTGTGAGTGAGACACAACGACACACAGGCTTCTCGTTTACTGAAGTAGTGGTGGTGGTCTGAATGAAAGAAAGAAACAAAAGAAAGACGTTAGCGCTACATCTAGCTAAATGAACTTATATGACTGGAAAACAAAATTGGAAAGTTTAAGATTTTGACTAAAACGTGCCACAGTAGTCATTGCAAGTTTTTTTGTCAAAATCAGTCAAGTTTACGGTCACTGTCTAGCAGTGAGTGTTGGCTAGAGTGTGTTAGCTAAGCTCTATGAGCTTTGGTTAGCATGTCAAGTTGTGTGAGTGAGACACAACGACACACACAGGCTTCTCGTTTACTGAAGTAGTGGTGGTGGTCTGAATGAAAGAAAGAAACGAAAGAAAGACGTTAGCGCTACATCTAGCTAAATGAACTTATATGACTGGAAAACAAAATTGGAAAGTTTAAGATTTTGACTAAAATGTGCCACAGTGGTCATTGCAAGTTTTTTTTTTTTGTCAAAATCAGTCAAGTTTACAGTCACTGTCTAGCAGTGAGTGTTGGCTAGAGTGTGTTAGCTAAGCTCTATGAGCTTTGGTTAGCATGTCAAGTTGTGTGAGTGAGACACAACGACACACACAGGCTTCTCGTTTACTGAAGTAGTGGTGGTGGTCTGAATGAAAGAAAGAAACGAAAGAAAGACGTTAGCGCTACATCTAGCTAAATGAACTTATATGACTGGAAAACAAAATTGGAAAGTTTAAGATTTTGACTAAAACGTGCCACAGTGGTCATTGCAAGTTCTTTTTTTGTCAAAATCAGTCAAGTTTACAGTCACTGTCTAGCAGTGAGTGTTGGCTAGAGTGTGTTAGCTAAGCTCTATGAGCTTTGGTCAGCATGTCAGTGATTTTGACATTTTCACCTCTTGTCAAACATTTTTATCAGCTGATTCTTGGAGTACAATTATTGTATGTCCATGCGCCTCAGTTTTAGACAGTATTCACTTTTTCATTTTGTGATATGTCCAACAAAATCTACTTATATGAATTAAACATTGATATTTTGATGAATAGTATAACAGAATCATTTGTCTTCCATTGCAAACAAACTTAACTTCAATCTATTACCATTGTGTTATGGCACATCAAGTGCTGGAATTGTCGGAGCATGGAGGTGACGTGTCCATTTTGGCCATGATGTCGCAGTACCACACTTATGAACACTTACATGTTCAGCATACTTCTGAATCATGTAGTAAAAGAGTGACTGACATGTAAATTACGTACTTGATTTAATAGAACATTTGAAAACCAAAAAATAAATTTTTCTCAAAACCTCTAAAATGGACATATAAGCATTGTGCTCCAAACTCTCGATATGTCAAACTTTTATTGTGGAAAAATCACTGAGGTGTTTGCAGTCCAGCCTCTGGGAAAGTTGTAAGAGGGCTTCAATGTGAGATTGTATGAATGATGTTATCTGATTAATCAATTAGAAAGAAATTCTAAAGCTTTATCTAAATGCCGTCTTCAGTAGCATTCACTGCATAGCATTCTACTTCGTGATGGAATTTCAATAACTTCCAGTTAACCGTCATCCATGCAATCTCATGCTGAAGCCTTTCTCTTTGACGCAAAGCTATATGTCTTAATCATTAATGGCAACACTGCTTATTGGTTGTCTATTTGCTGAGTAAATTTAATTAATCGACCAAATCTTAATCGGAAGCGTGTTTGAGGGTTTACCTCCATTATGGTAACGGGTAATGTTACAGGTTGTAGACAGTTTTATGTTTACATGAGTAAACTTAACAAGCGGAGCTGAATCAGCAAAACCACACTTTTGAAAATGTTTTATTAGGTTTACAAAGCCGATCAGGAATTAAAGCAGAAGAAAAATACTGTTTAGGGAGCTACAGGAATTCAGAAGCTTCAAAAGACAATGATGTTTTATGTCCCAATTATGTGGATAAGAAAATGCTTGATATCTATTACAATGAACAAAAATGCAAGCTAAGTGGATATGGACTGTAATTTTACCGTAGTATCCTCACAACTGAACTAATTAGCAGCTTGTTGCTAATTAGGAAAAGTGAATGGGAATGGGTTTGGAGAAGTAATGTGCATTACGGCATGCTAAAAGCAGGAATATAATCCCTTTGATGGCAAGTCCTGACTGGAAGCGTTTAAAAGCCATGGATAGATCAACAAACTGGGCAGCAAAATGTTTCTCATCATCATGACCATAGAAAATATAATTCAGAACAAGAGATGCTGCTGATGCAGTTCCATGACAATATCTAAAACCAGGCTGAAAAGTATTTAATATGCAATTTCTGCACTAAAACGAATGAAGGTGGTGGTTGTCCAAGGATTCTAGCCTCTTGGCTAAACAAAGTGGCTAGAAAATTTGGCAGTAATTATAAAGATCTCTACAGTCCTCGTCCTTGTGAAATGGAAGCACTTGTGCAGTTTTCCAGATTTCTCTTTCAGACCAACAGTTTAATATTTATTAAAGATCAAATGTCACCCAATTAAGAAAGTGAGTTGGGATTTGTCAATTAACATGTCACCCTTTCCTGAGTCTAACAACCAAACCCCTGGTTGGGCTTCAACAATTAACTTATGATTCTTTCCCAAATCCAACGACCTAGCCTCTAACTCTCTCTCTCAAAAAAAAATTCACTTGTTATGAAGCATCAAATATTAGGCCATCAGGAAAGGGGGCAGGGCTTCACCACTAAACATGTGGTCCTTTCCTGAGTCCAACAACCATCTAATCCAACAATCTAAGACAAATGATTCAATAGTGATAAAAGATCAAAAATTGTCCAAAGAATAAGATAAATGCTCAATGTGTCTGTGCACATGCGTATGAGGGGGTCAGAGACATCAACATCCATCCTTTGGGAAAGTCATAATTACAAATCATACTTGAGGGCTCTTGCTGGAAAGTTACAAGACTTGGTAAATGAATGCTTTACAGAGGATGGAGAGATAAAAAAGAAAAGACATAAGGAGTGCAGAGTCACAGAAACATAAACATCCATCATTTGGTGCAGTCTAAAGCTGTGTAGAAATTTTGGAGGCTCTAGCCATCAAACTGTGGGAGGATGAGGGCTTTTGAAAATTAATGGAAGTCCAGTGTACAGTGACCAGTCCAAGTACAGTGACCCTTTATAAGCAAACTAAGCCCTCTCACAATGTATTATCAGCTCTTCTCACTGATCATGAAAGTGTTTTCGCCAACCAGCCATCACTCAAATATATCTACCACATCAACTTTTAGTTTACACGGAAGGCCAGTGTCCAGCAACTTCTCAAAGATAGATGTATTTGGTTGTTAAGCAGTTAATTTTACAACATCAAATATTGTGTGTGGTTTCTGCTTGGGAGAGCTGGGGTGGTGGGGTTTTCAGTGAAGCAAAAGAGTTTTGGAAGCGACTTAAATATGCAAGCAAGGGGGAATGCTATTAATGAGAATTAAAAGAGCATATTGGAGAGAAAATTCAGCTGGACATGGAAAAAAAAGATCAGGAAATCAGACGTAGTGAAACCATTGCCAGGAAAAAGTCCAGGAAATATTCATATCTGGTAACAATACCATTATATTTGAATCAGAATCTGTTCAGGCTTCTAGTGATGGTTTTATTCTTTTTTTTTTTAGCTTGATAAGGACTGATCACAGCACCCCAAGGTCAGAAGAAAACATCTTTTTTCACCAGACTAAAGCTTCCAGTGTTGTTTCTCAATTTGAGAAATCTGAAATTCTAACGATTGGAGAGCAATTTGCTTGGGGTCCCATTTAAGAAGATACCATGATTAAGCCTGTAGTCAAAGTAATCAAAAGACAGCATAGGTACTTCAGTTCGGGTGGAAATTTACTCCAAGAAAAGGCACTAGTTATGAGATTACTATAGAGGAGTTGGACTTGTGTACTTTGTAGACAGCGATGACTACATTGTCCTTTATTTTCCCTAATATGAAATTTTGGCTCTAAACATTCTGGGCCCGTATTCACAAAGCATCTTATCTTACTGCTAGGAGTACTCCTAAGTCGCGCTAAAACATTTTATGAAGGAGTAAAATCTTAAAAGTTATTCACAAAGCCGCTGAGAGAAACTTTAAGTCAAGAAAACTGGTAACTCCAAGACTAGGAGTAGCCTAGTAACCTCCCACACATCACGCTATAGGCAAATAAACATACATAGGAAAGAGAGAGTTGAAAAAATGCCAATAGCAGAAAACGAGTCAATAATAAAACCCGTCATTTGCTCCAATAATTAGCAACTTATTACTCAATGAGAATAAGTTGCGATCATTTAAATGTCGGGCTGTTCAAGTTTGTTTGCCCTAAACTGTCATGGATGAAAGTTCAAACAGAACGCAAAAACCCAACTGGAGCCATGACCAGTTACTGCTGCTGGCCCAGTTGGTGCTGGAGCGAAAGTATGTAATCAAAGGGAAATTTGGCTCGGGGGTGAACAGCAAATCCAAGCGGGATGCGTGGGATATTATCAGCCTACAGGTCAATGCTGCATTCCCCCAGGTGTCTCGGACGACAAACGACTCTGATAAGTGGTGGTGTGGGTTGCAATCGCAGGGGAGGTCCGAGATGGCAGCCTGTAAACGGGCTATCGTTCAAACAGGAAAGCATACTAAGCTTGGTTTGTAATTTATAGCCTACAATTTAAATAAGTATGCAAAATATGACATAGGTTGGTATTATTATGATGATCTATTTAATGTAACCCTTGCTCATTAGCCTAAAATAATTCATGCATTGCAGGAGGTACAGCACCAAAGCCACTGTCCCTGAGAAAGTGGCATCCCGCAGCAACATAATCCCTGTCAAATAGTTGGCATAAGCTGCTTTCCATTAAAATGCAAGTCATGCGTGGATCCTGGCCATTTCACAACAATGTCCAAAATATTGTATTTGGTATCAAGTACTATCTGGGTGTTGATGGAATGAACTTTTTTTCTATTTAAAATACCTCTTCATCTTGGGTCAGAGAAATAATTTGAATATGGGTCAATATGGGTCACCGATGATACCGGGCATACCTGAGATGTGCATGAATTCAAGTTTGACTCTGTGTTGTTGGCGAATGTCCATTGGAAACCAGATAAACTGTCGGATGATATGGGGTTCACAGAGCGCATTGATTGTTGAATTGAGCGACTGACAGATGATTGCGAAATCCCTAAATTGTCCGCGGTGCAAAGTTGCATTTTTCCGGTGGCCAAGTAACGAAGTGTTGCCAATTTTTTTTTTTTGAGGCTTATTGGGTTGTTTCTCACGGTTGGAGACGTAATTCTCTCCCTCACCAAGTCAACAACAAATAAAATCCCTTCACAGTCGATCCGATATCTTTTCAGCAACTGCGCATCATTCAGAATTTCCAAGTCATTCTGCCTTTCAACAGCAGCAGCCATTTTTCAATTCTTTGTGAATAGGTTTTAGCGAGTTAGGAGTCCTCTTGACTACTTTTAAGCTCTCCCAGACTTAGAAGCTACTTTTAGGCCTAAAATGCTTTGTGAATAACACTTAGTAAAAATAATTAGAAGTCCTAAATTTCCGACTGACACGCCCATTTTTTTTAGGAGTTTCTCCTAAATCTGGCAGGTAGGACCTACTTTTAGCACTGAGATGCTTTGTGAATACGGGCCCTGATGTTTCAAGAACTATGAAAGTGCATAATGGCTTGTATTCTTATCAATGCAATAAGTATTTTTTGATTTTCTCTCAAAGGAAATGAAGGTGCTGTGTTTTGAGTGTGAAAGCAGTGTATGATGGAGGGGAGAGGGAAAAGTGTCCCAAATTTCTTCCTTAAGCACCTCAACTTGGTTCTCTTTGCCAGCCATTAGGTGCCTTGAGTATCTTGGTTATAAATACCCATTCAGCTTTTGCAGCTCTATGAACAGTCCCACCCCTTTCCTGCCTCTGGCCTGAACTTTTCTTTACCCCCAGGGCATGCAGCCATCCCCAGCAGGAAGGAAGGCTCTCTCCCTGAGGCAGGGAATACACAAGCCCTCTGAGTCTATGCGTCTCCAAGTTAAATGGAGAACTTTGGATGTTTTGATGAACTGTTCTTGGCTGAAATGGAGAGAGTGTTTGCATTGTAGTCATTTCTAAACTTCTGACTATCTTCTTACAACCCTAAGCAAGTGCTCAATCTTTATGTGAAAAGATATTAACGAAAATGTATATCTCAAAGATCTTTCGGGGCAAGCTAGACGGACAGCCAGTGAAAAAAACAGGAGTAGGGATATAAATACCTGCTAAAAAACAAAGTTTTGGTGAAGCATAAAGAAATTAAGGCAGCAATAGAGTTACAATTTGATCATTTGATATCCAGCTTTATGGTATGTTACTATATTGTTCATTTTACTTGGCCGAAGTAAGTAAGTGCTCCTGGCGTATCAAATATATGAACTAAAGAATTTTAGAAGTTTGGTCTCTAAATTAGATCTGTATTGAAATTTGTGCCATATAACATTTTATTTTTGTTTTCTTTTGACCATAAATATATTTCAGAAGTATTTCCTGTAAAATTACATGTTTAGAGTGTGCAGGGGCTTGATTTTACACCTAAAAATGCAAAAAGCTCCAAGCGTTTGGAGCCTTTGTCTCTGGAGCCCTACCATGATTTTTCTCCTAGACCCCACCAGGGTCCGGAAGGTCAGGCTCTGGACCCCACTTGTTACTTGTGAGTGCGTAACGCCTGAGGCCCACCGAGTCTGCTGGTTTTTTTTATAACCACAATCATACAATTTCAACTAACTGTTGATTTGCCATTTCAATTAATTTATTAGTTCAATATTCATGATTAAACCACATTTTTACAGAAATATCCAAATATCCCAAAAAGTACAAGACCCCATAAATACTGCAGTTTTTCTTTACTGAAGGTAATTTCAAGAAATAATATTTTTAAACAGATCAAATTAGATACAGAAAAACATTAAGCAACAATTTAGCACATTAGGTTATTGAACTCAAAATTTTTAATTCTATCAGAATTCTTGCTTGCACTTAATCACATGAACACGACACAAAACAGGTTTGACCCTGTATCATTTGCCTGGCTAATAAATGATCCGTTTTCAAGACTGTGTGTACCTGGTCTGAGCAATTAGGAACCAATCCGATCGGTTACATTTTGTTCCATTTCATGCGTTTGGCTCCAAAATTGGCTGTCACAACGTGTAGCCTACGTGGAATTCTTCCGGGCATACATGGATATTTCTGACAAAACGTGGCACGAGAGGGTAAATAACTGTTCCGAAAATGAAATACATCGAATTATTACAGAAGAACAGTTAGGTAGAATCCTACGATTTCAATTTAGGTTGGAACAAAAAACAGTTAACGGCTTCACTTCCCAGGACCCACGTCAAGAACCACTAAGACCAATGTGTAACTGGGGGCGGAGGACAGCTCCCAGACTCTCCGAACCTTTTTTGGGCGGATCGCGCAAGCGCAATGGACTACGACTAAGTTGAGACAGTGCGGCAGGAAAACCGCAGAGAGCTGGGAAAGACTGAGATTCAACATAGGAATCTGAGCCGAAAATTCCAAGTCAAAAATGTAAATGAATATTAACTGGCCGTCAGTGTGAGCGGCAAGTACTCTGAAGAATGGATCTTGAGTTTTCTCGGTCTGCGAAACAAGATACGCTTTATTGATTTAAAATTGTGAAATTCTAAAGGAGTCACCGCTATTTGGGGACTATGCTTGAGAATGGATGAGAATTACGAGAGGATAGTCACCGCAGTTCCTGGGTTTGCTCGCTGGATTGGCCGCGTCAGCCAGATGGAAATGTTACTGATCACAGAGTCACTGGTCCATACGGCAGTGTAAATATTACCACGCTTCATCGAGAAGAAACCGCATCAGAAATATCGCATCGCTAAGAAAGTATGGCCATTTGGTGCATTAAAAATTCCATTGGAGGGATGTCATCTGCTTCCGTTGCTTGGTAGCGAACCATCTGTTTCGAAAAACGGGAATTGACACTTCGGGGTGTTACTATGGGTGATGTGACGGACGGAAAAGAAAAAGAATTTCGAAGCACCTTTATCGTTCCCGCGATTAAATCTTTTGATCATTACGATTTTAATCGGGCTAAAATCTGCTGTAGCCTGACATGGCTAGTGGCCAAAGCTTTCGGGACAGGTAGGTGGCGTTATTTCGTAATTTATTTATATGCATAAAATCAATAGTGACATTTAGTAGGATATATAACCAAATAATACTAATAGCCTTTAGCTATTCTGTATAATAAGCCTGCTACAGTAAATTGCCTAGTGGATAAAACACAGACAAGGAACATCCCGAGAAATTCTGCTTAGTTACGTCGTTTTGGGTAAAATGGTCAGATGCATTGCATAGTGAACAGCTACGAAATGGATTCAACAAATTGGCCTGCTGAAATTTAGCTTGCCAAGTTGCTTGCGTGGAAAATTTTCCTAAAAATGAACAAAGTGGTCTATAAAAGGCCCAGAAGGCCTCTGAACTCCCGGCCAATGTTAACTGTTGCCTGTGTCCTACTGAAGCTGGCATGCTGGATCGCTTCTTCAATAAAATGTATTTAGGTGTAATGCTTTGTTTTTGGGTGGGGTGCCATATAGAAACGGAATCAACTCGAGATGCCTACAGTTTTGTGTGCTTGGTTGAATATCTGATATTTATTGTGGGGTAGGTTGTGTATTAGGCTATGTAACGTAGAAAATATATTCAGGGTGTTTATAATTGTGGGCGAACCATTGCGAACTTTGCCTGTCGGCATACAGTTGCAGTTGGAGAACATGACACGAACCATAGAAAAATAAAATAAATAAACAAAACTTTGTCTGCAGTTGAAGTTCCATGCAAATCCTGATCTTTGGAGGAGCACATGAAGCGAAGACAGGAAGCAATGGAAACTTGTTTCCTCCCCATCTCTCCTACAGTTACCGGAGTTTGCTGATTTCTTTTTTAATTATTATTTTAATAGTGACGAAGTTAGATTTGTGGACAAAAAAAGAACTGCATTGGATGTGAGTGCACCTCTGATGCCTGTGATTGTTTTTGTCTGTGTGGAAGACCTGGCAACCCGGCCTAATACAGTCATTCCCTCTAGCCTTTTCTGGCTGTTGGAGGAGTCCCTTTTTGTATTGAATGATTTTAGCAGACGGACAGGGATGGGGGCGCGCAGCGCATGAAAATGGGAATAGTTCACTTTTCACCACTTGTAGGCTGAGTATCAAAGTTTATGTATGTTATGGTTGCTCCTGTATCCATTGATGAGCCCGGGTGTGCCCAGTGCTGTTAAAAATACATCTGAGGTGAGGGGAATTTAATTCTCATATTCATAATATATAGTTTGCTACCTTGTCTACAGAGTGGTTTATATTTCTCAGGTGCAGGCAGCTGGGCTGCCATTTGAAGTATGAATCAGTGTTATGCCACAAATATATCGAGCAGTAGAAGGTCGTGCACATTTTCAGTGTTGACTATGAACATGCAGATTGTTTTCGCAAACAATTTGTAAACAAGCAATGTTCTGATCTGATGTTATATGCTGAAGAAAATTTATTTTGCAGGATTTACAGTATATAACTTGCACATTTATCTCACAAATGGCTGCCTCTTCAAAAGGCATGCTCAATTATTGCATAGCATCGAGAACTTTTCTCCTTTTCATGAATTTTGAATGTAAGCAAAGTGCTGTAACTTAAGTTCTACGCCGTAATGTTCCTCAAAAATTCCACCAGCTGTGAATGCTACCAAAAATCATATCGATACTTGAAGCGAATCTTACAATTTAACTAAGATGTCAGGTCAGATGAACACATGACCTGCCCCAAACATTTTGGGAATATGGTGAGATTGATCTTATCGCTACACTACCATTTCTGATTTGTTCCTCATATGTTTGCAGATGATAGAAATTACAAACACATTCGTCCCAAAGCACAACTTGCCATTTGTGCCCATTCTCTAATTAGAGGCCATGACTTCAACTGTAGTGACATGCAGCCTTTGAAGTTGTTGCATTTCTATGGTAGTGTAGTTATAAATCGTCTTTTAGAGAGATGCAAAGAGGGTTTTTCTTCTTCAGAACATCTGTGTTGTGGGTGTAAGCATGAAGTGTGGCAGCGCTATTTTCTACTGCATCAGGGAAACTTGTATGAAAACGTCTTTTCGGGGTTTTCGTCCATAGCTATTATGTAAGCCTAATGACTGCTTTCCACAAGAACAGATGTGCAGCGCATGGAAGTTGTGGTCATAATTTGAACGTCCAAGTATCATTTCATTTGGACTTTCATATTTGTTTTTACTATTAATATGTGTAATATGTAACAAATGAGCATTGAAATTTCTAGGAAAGTATCCATGTGCTGCAAAATAATAATCAGAAGGTCAATTGATCTCATTTTTTAATGGGGTAGTTTTCTTTTAAAGTATGCTTTGGCTGGGCGTTACATGTTAATTGATTGAACTTTCAATGAGCGCTTTGTGATTTATAGCTTAGCGGATCTGGAAGTATGGTTTGGTCTCTGCCGGTGAGGATAAGCCCTGGCTGTTACATCGAACGCACTAGGCCTGCAGGTCAATGCAGTATGTCTCTGGCAGCTTGTGGAAGTAATAGAGGTCACGTAAGCATGTCGACTTTAGCAAATATGAAATTGGTCACTTTTTTGGTAGATCATTATGAATGGTAGCAGTGCCTCTGTAATGGTTTTCCTGCGTTAAGTTTTCCCCAGGAAGCCATTTTCTAACCCCTTCCTCTCTGAAAGGCAGGCAGACATTAAATAAGGGGCCACCTCTGCACCTTCAGAATCACACGTGATAAGGGACTATAGGAGAGGTTCTGTTTTTTGCGACGTTAAGATTTTGCAGGAATGCTTTTTGAATTTTCAATTTGTTTGTTTTCAGTTCAATGCTGTGTGAATCCTGATACATTAGATTATTATTTTGCTTTCAAAGTGAATTTTTGAAAGTTGTTACTTGCCGCTACTAAGCTCTATTTTACCATGCCTTTTTGGCCTGTGCATTGACCATACTCGCCTTTATGGGTGAGAATGGCAAGTATTTGTTGCTGTTAATTACTTGTTGACTCTTGAATTGATTCCTTCCAGGGCAGCTGTTCCGTCTCTTTCATGCCATTGTTGTACCCTGCTGGTTGGGTACTTGATAGCTACCAGAATCGTATGTTTTGGGGGTAGTTGGGTACTTGACGGCCACCTAGTTTGCATGTGGCGGTGAAAACTTTGTTGATGGTCAGTTGAGTGGGCTGGGGTTGGGCACATTTTGAATTTATTTACTCCGCTTCCCCCTGGCTCAGAGTTTAATCTCGTCACATGCAGTCTGAGTTTTTGATTATATTTATTTGATTAAGGGCTGCCATGCTAATAAAAAGAACAAAATGTGGGCTAGGGTTAACCTGCTTAATCCCAAATTTTTCCACTTACAGCGATGAAAAAAATGGCAAAAAAAAGCTGAAAGCCAACAACAACACTACTAGAGCTTCTAAAAGTAAAAAACAAACAAAAAAAAAAGTCACAAGTGTCTAGCTTTAAACCGGAACTGTTCCCTACAGCGTTATACAGGCTTTGGACAAGGGATATTTAGAAATCCTATGCATGAAACCCTCTTTGCACCGGTAGTGTTTAATTTCTAATGTAAATACCAAACAACAGGGGTTTCCAACAGAACTACCATATGGAGAGACCATGCTTGTTCCCTCGCTTGAGGCTGGTACTGCAGAAGCAACTTACTTGAGGCCTTTCTGACCAAAAAAAAACGAAAACCTGCCCCTCTGCCCCTTTAAGAGGGGTTGTCTGTAGTCTGAGGATGTGCAGAGTCACATGCTCCCGAGCAGAATCAGCCTCCATTAACTGTTTGGCTACGATCCCTTCCCTGCTTTAGAACACTACTCTAAGCCCTTCACTTTGACCCACGGGTCTCTACTGTGGAAATACAGCCACTTCTTGGAGAATATAGCAACATTATTCTCACTCTACATTTGAGCTGTTGTGTGTGGTTTAGAACTGATTAATTTGACAAGACTGTAAATTAAATTTATATTAAAATGCAGTAGAAAATTATAAGCAATTACTTAAGTACCTGAGCAGTTGGTCTGTTTGATGGTTTGATCCCTGGCTCTGGCGTTGAATATCTTGACTGTTGGGGGCTGTAAATAAGTCTGTAATGGTCCTAATTGACACTGCAGAGTGTGTAGGGTTACGCACTGTTTTGGTCAGTCATCGGTATTATGTAACTGCTGTGCTCAATCCCAGAAAATGTCCTTTTATTCCTACTGGCTTTGCACGAAGTTCACAGAAGACATCGAGAGAATATTAAGAACTTGTTTTAATGTCTCCATGAGATTTTGGGACTGAAGAATTTAAAAAAAATGGCAGTTATTTAGGTTGTCATGTTAAGGGGAGTTAGAGTTACTCAGAGTTTTGGTTGTGCCGAGAACATTGAATGTGATGCTGGTAATTAGCTCTGAATCTCTGCTCTGTCTTTTATTTCTCTGAAGGCTGTACCATTAACATGAAGAGCCAATGCTAATCTGCTCCCTGGAACATTTTCCTTTCTTATTGCTCCTTAATGGCTCTTTATTTTACCTCCCTGTCCCTCAATCCATCTGTCACCTGTACATTTGCTACTGCCCTGCACCATCGCCGTCCTCTCTTAATTTTGAAATCTGTATCATACCGATGAGGCTTGCCCTGGAAAAATCGATTGGGCCTGTCTTGTGGTTTCCATGACAACCTGACCAGCCCTTCTGCTGCTGCTGCCGTTAACATACATCATACTTGCGCTTTTGCCAACTGAAATGAAAAAAATGGGAATGCATCTTGAGTCATGCTTCTGAAGCTATTATCAGCATTCAGGCTCTGTCAAATGAAAGTAGGAATCGCAGATTTATTGTTGTAGTTGTGAATTCAGAGGGATGTGGTCATTGATAAAGCAGAGCAGAAAAGGTTGTTCAGGCTTACGGTAGACTTTCGTACAGCACAATACTCAAAAGTCAAAAAAATACTCAAAAAAAATTTCAGAAAACAATTACGTTATTTGCTTGGCTGGCAGTGAATGAGTAATTCAAACTGTCTCAGGCTTTTTACCTTGTTAAATGCTTATTTTGTCATTGGAACATTTTTCAAGAAATGATATTGTTTGCAGATAGGGGGATTGGTTACTGTCCTGCATTCTAGACAAGAAGGCCTGAAGGAGATGGGCTGAAAGGCTCATTTATTGCATTTTCTGAAAAGACATAACAAATGATGCATTGTGATGCATAAATATGACGATGTGACAGTTTTACTTGTATTCTATTAATGAATTAATTGAGGTGGCGCGCCTTGTGGTGTGACATTCCTTGTGGAATGACATCTGTAGAGTTGCAACCTGCTGGTTTGAGCTCCTTGTGGCACTTGGGATTCTGACTGGTAATAAACTTGTTTATGGGCCCGGTGGCACGGTCCTTATCCCCAATACTGCCTTATGGGTTTTCCTCCCATTTTTCTTTATCTCTCTGTAATTGCCTGTTCTATCTGGCATTTCTCCCTGGGCATCCTTGAGAGAGAGAAATGAGAGAAAGAAAATGAAGTCCCTCTGAAAAAGCCATCTAAAATCTTTACATTGTTTGAACACCAGTAGGTAGCACTAGACTTATACAGAGATGACTGTCGTTAAAATCTACTGTTCTATTATGTTTGAAGATGTTGAGGATACTATTGTAGTCTTTTCTCTTGTCTGTGCAGCTATGCATAGTTTACATGGATAGTATTGTGTTCGGGACCAATGCTACCAAATTGTTCTCAAGTTTTGAGTGCATCATCTAACTGTTAGTGTAACTGTATGACTCTCAGAATATATCTAATACACTGTGGAGGCTATTGGACCTTTCTGACATGCCAATAAAGTGTTGAATAATAAACAATCAGTTTGCCTTATTTTCTTAAGCCCCCGGCTGTCCCAGTAGAGCCGCCATATTGTCCCACTAACTAAGCGATCATAAGCCGTGTGTAATAACAAAGAAAAAGACCGAGAGTAGATAAACAGGAGCCTGATCCCAATTCTGGAGATGGAGAGGAAGTCTTGGCAGCTTGTTCCCATTTACTGAACTAGGAAGAGTACTTCCGGATAGTTCCATGATAAATTATTTTCAAAAGATGCATTTTACTTGCAAATACTGACTGGTGCTAAAGTGCATATAGCTAGTGACATTCCAGCAACTTGCAAATTCAAGAGGGGGGAGGCGTGGGTGTATGTAAACGTCACACACAAGGAGGGGTGACCATGAATAAGACACAGCTAGCTAATGGAAGCACGCAATACACAAACCAGTCAACATAGACAACACTTCTAATAGACATGCAAGATGCTGGGTGGGAGGAGGCACACAAGGCATTCACACAAGGTTTGCTACTCTACCAGCTGTAAGACTGGCAGTGCCATTCGCTTGAGCAATTTTCTGTTGGGAGTGGTTCCATTGAATCAAATGTTCAGCACCACCTCACCTTTTTCCAAAAGTATTTCACTCATCCTGAAAGGCATCAAGTCAGCTCAGTTATCTTTGACTTGATTGATAGTATTTAAGGGATTCTCAAGTGACAAACTAGGCCCGTCCATATTACCTTGGCTACATTTTAGATGTTAGTGCTAGATGAAGGTTGGCAATGTATCTGAAAAAAATGCACGAAAGAGGACTAAACATTCTGTAAGAGACAGTATAAGACTATTATTTTGACTTTCAGTGGACATTTCCTGTTTGAAAATGGTTGGAGCTTATAATTTATCGGACTTGTGTGATGTATTTATGTTTAGCTTCAGTGTTCCAGTAACTGCATGAGTCGTTTGCGAAATGATGGCACCTGCCTTTTCTTAAGAGCATCTTGAGCTAAGAGCTTGTATCACGAGCTGAAAAGTAGCTGGTCATTGTGTTGAAAGAATGAACATTGCATTTATATTGTGCTTTCTCGTTGATATTCAAAGCACTTAGCTCACCACCAACATTATGGAGCACCCACTAAGGTGATGCACGGCAGCCATATTTTGCTAGAATGCTCACCATACATTAGCTGAGGTCGAGAGGGAGTGGACAATTTGCATAGCCAATTAAGTTGGGGGATGATCAGATTGAAGGATCCACATTGGAAATTTAGGCAGACATCTACTCTTGTTGAAGAGAGTCATGGGATCTTTAATGACCACAGTGAGTCAGGACCTTGGTTTAACTTCCTAAAGCCCAACGTACCGCTAGTAATTCCCGTGTTTCGGGATTTTCAATGGCATGCAGTGAGCCTGTGACCCTATAAGGCGTAATTGCTTTGCAAGCTGTCCCTGTGTTAGATTGTTTAATTCATAACCATACTATTTATTTACTGAATAATCAAAACCATGATATAAGCCTGTAATTAGTAAGAAATTATTGAGAAATGACATCGATCACCGATGGGCTACATTGACAACGCACTTAATAGTGATATTGTTGGTATGGAAAAAAAAATTAATGCAATATATTCTCTGAATTCTATCTCCCATTTGAGCATTTTTTTCAGCAGTGCTAACTAATTCATTTTAGATTGCACTTAAACAAAATGTATTCAGCATTCAAAAGTATAGGATACAATTGCAGGGAAGTGCAGTTGCGCACTGGTTGCCGCAATGCGATAATAATAAATTTGTTAAATTACCAACACATCTTGCGTTGAAACTTTGGTAATTGAATAATATAGAAAATTGGTTACTAATGCATCGTGAAAGTTCGATGCATGGCATGGATTTAAAATCATTTAAATTGCATACCATGCATCAAACTTTCATGGTAGCAAAATCATTGCTGAGGCCTTTGCTATCCTACTTCAGGGAAGGTTGTAGGATGGCTAAAATATGAGATGGTTTAAATGGAAATCATCTGATTAATTAAATGGTAATTAAATATAAAACCTTATCTAAATCCATCTTCAGCAACATATACTGCATAACATTCTACTTCAAGATGGAACTTCGCAAAATTTCAGTTAATTGCTGTCTGTGCAGTCTCATATTGTAGCCTTTCTCTTTGACGTAAAGCCATATGTCTTAATCATTAATGGCAACACAGTTCATCGGTAGCCTATTTGCTTAGTAAATTAATTCAATTAACTGACTGATTCTTAATCGGAAACAGGTTGAGATGTAATCTCCATTATGGTAATGTCGCGGGTTGTAGACAGAGTTTTATAAGCAAACTGAACACACGAACCTGAGTTGGCAGAGCTGCATTTTTAAGGATGTTTTCTTCGCCTTATAAAGCCGATCGGACCCTGAGGCAGAAAAAAATATACTGTTTTTTGAGCTCTAGGAATTGAGAAGCTTTGAAAGACGGTGACATTTTATGTCACCATTAACTTGGGCAGGAAAATGCTTGATAAGTATTCAATTGAACAATAATGTAAGCTATGGAGAAATGGACAGTAATTCTACCAATTGATCCGTGCAACTGAACGAATTAACACTCAGTTGCTAATTAGGAAACATAAATGGGAACGTTTTTGAAGAGGTAATGCGCTTTAAGGCAAGGTCAGTGCAGGGCTATAATCCCTCAGATGGCAAGTCCAGGGTGAAAGAGGTTAACTTCTCAAATGAAAGGTAGCGTCACCTAGAGCACAGTGTCCCCATAACTGCACTGGGGCATTGGGGATCCTTTGATTGGAGGGAAGACTGCCACCTACTGGCCCACCAACACCAACTCCAGCACCAAGTTAGTTTTACCAACAGGTTGCCCATCCAAGTATTAAGCCCACACCTGCTAAGCCTCAGACTCATCCAGAGCAGATCATGCATTTTTCTTTTTTCCCATAATTTGATTTTCGCCAATAGCTCTAAATTTGGCTTGACATTGGCCTGCATATTTTCACATTTCCAGGAAATTACTGGTACTTGAAAGGAAAGTACGCGGTGTACAGGTTATGTCAGAAGGTGCTGTCAAGGGACAGTGCCACATTTCATCTACGTAATTGAATTACAGCATACTCTTCATTTGCAGTGAAGTGTTAAGAGGTGTTGACTCTTGTCATTTATTGTTGTGATATACATGGCTGTTCATTCCAGAAGGTAAAAGTTGCATGGCTATATGCATGACATGCCCTGCAATAAAGCAGTTTTTCCCCTTGATATGGGTGACTGTTTTTTTTAACACTTTCAGATTTAAGTTCTGGTCCATCCCTTAATGTTTTCTGTTCAACTCACGATAGATATATTTTCAGTTCTCACTCTGCCCGTCAGCTGCAGAAGTGTCTTTGGCTATGTGATTGCAACATTAACACAAAATTCTGACTGATGTTCAGTACTGTGCAAAAGTTGTAGGCACCCTCAATTTCTGCTTTTAATTTGGTTTCAGAAATTTTTTTTTGTTTTCCTCAGCAGTATTGCTGGAGATAAAATGCTCATTTGAGATACCAGACATTAATTAAAAAATAATTTTACTAATATGCCTCTCAGCAAGAAGGTCGTGGGTTCGAATCCGGCCTGGGGCCTTTCTGTGTGGAGTTTGCATGTTCTGTCCGTGTTCGTGTGGGTTTTCTCTGGGTACTCCGGTTTCCTCCCACAGTCCAAAGACATGCATATCAGGTTAATTGGAGACTCTATATTGCAGATAGGTATGAGTGTGAGAGTGAGGTCTGTGAATGGTGTGTACGCCCTGCAATGGATTGGCAACCTGTCCAGGGTGGGTCCCTGCCTTTGCCCGTAGTCAGCTGGGATAGGCTCCAGCTCGCCCCGCGACCTTAGTGAGGAAAAAGCGGGTATAAAAAATGAATGATTGAATTTTACTAATAATACTGTATTAACATTTTACTATAGGTGGCTTATATAGCTATCATAGCCTTTAGAGAACCCTAATCTCAATATCAACATGGCTGCCTGGGATCCCGCCTGGGATTACCTGGAGTGACAGAACCAAGTGAGACAGTTGGTCTGCGGCAAGTTTTACAATATACATAGAACAAGGAAAACTATGGAACTTCAGGACAGTGTACCTTATCCTAGTTTATGTAAAATGGTTATCTTCATATTCATTTGAAGACCACAAAGGAAAAATGATCAGTCCAAATTTTGCATTTTTGTATATTTTATATTTTATATATTATTATAATCTTTATGTTAATACATGTTTTATATATAATAGATTATTATAATATCTATAATAATATGTAATAATATTATATATTATTGTAATATTCTATATATTCCATATATTTATAGTTTTTGCATATTTTTGCAGTGTTTTGTTTCTAAGATCATTTTCATTTTTAATTCATCATTTCTCCATAACGCGAAAATGTGACCCTGATCATTTTTCCATTGTGGTCTTCATTTGATTTAGGTTTTAACAGTTTAAGCCTCTCTACGGTATGGCATATTTTTCAACTTTAAGAAACTTCTCATTTCATGGCTTTTGGAAGCTTCTTTGCCATACTGAATAGTATTAAATGTTCCTAAAACTTTTTCACAGAATTGTAGATGATTTTTTTTCTGTCAGCATATCACAAAAAAATCTGCCTTGGGTTTTTGTTTCAGACCGCTTTGTTTTTTCTTTATGGCTCGTGAACTAATGGTCATTTACATTTCCGTTCAATAAACCGGCATGAAGTTCAGACTGACCTCGATAGAAACAATAAAAACAATGCATTAATGAAAATATTGTAATGCACAAGTGACATGCTGAAATGAAGCTCTGAGGTAATGTCTTGAATGAGTTGTGAGTCTAAATACTACTGCGCTCTGCAATTATGGTCTAATCTTGGTTTATGGACCAAAATTCAAATTGAACGGTTGGCCAATCAGTCCACTTTCTGATCAATATTATATCTCACGGGATTGCTATCAGTAAGTTGCAGTGGCTGACAGATTTACTCATCGTTGGTAAAGTTTTTTTTGGGTTGGGCACTGTATCACAGCATGATGATGAAGAGCAATATTGACATAAAATGCTTACCATAAATCAGTTGTTCTCAAACTTGGGGGTGTGGATGTTGAACAGACTTGAAGTTGCATGAATACGATTCCTGTGGTGACTTGAACACACAAAAGTGGTCTGATGCTAGGAAAGGCTGTTTTGCCCTCATGAATCTTTTGTTTACTTCAGTTGTCTAGATTGATGATGACTGATGAAATCCACTTTTGCTGGGGTGGAGGGCATGGACTTTTTTGGCCTCTGAAGGGGGATGTGATTGAAAAGGATTAAGAGCTAGCTAATTAGCCTATATCATGTACTGTTCCTCAGTTAGTAAACCTGGTTCTGGAGAACCATCAAACGATGACGCTGCTGTTTTTGGAATGCATCCTTTTCTACATGGCTATGATTCTTAAGTACAGTATGTGCTCAGACGCGCTCGCATAAATGTTGGAGCATCAGCTGTACCGTATATGGACTGCCGCTTTCTGCTTTCAGACAATGTCCCAGAAGAGCTGAAGGAACCCTTCTACACAGACCAGTACAACCAGGAACATATCAAGCCACCAGTGGTGCACTTGCTGCTGTCGGCGGAACTGTACTGTCGGGCCGGGAGCCTCATCCTGAAGAGCGACGCTGCCAAACCGCTGCTGGGTCATGATGCCGTCATACAGGCACTGGCACAGAAGGGCTTGTACGTCACAGATCAGGAGAGACTGGTCACCGAGAGGGACCTCTGCAAGAGGCCAATCAAGATGGTGAGTGGAGAACTGGCTGTTTCTCGGCTCTAACAAGGCTGTAAAGACTTCCATTTACTCCCTGCTCTCGTCGGTGATTTTCACAGCATTCTTTGTGACTTTTCCTCTGACCTGATCTGTCTTTTTTCTCACCTGCTCCCCAGTTGTTCTTTTTCATCTTTGTGCCTATCTCTCTTTCCCTCTCTATCACCCTCTCTTCCTCTTTTGATTTCCATTTCTCATCTTCCATTCCTTCCTCTTTCTTCCCCTTCCTCTGTCTTTCTTTCCCCTGATACATTCCTGTCCTCTTTTGCCGACTGTATTCATTGTTTTTCTTTGTTTCTGCAAACTGAACCACGTTTAGACTGAGCCTGTCCAGATCATGTCTGTCCCATCACAGTACGTCTTGTTAAGCAAAGGCTATGAGATAAACTCTTCATAAAATGGTAATCAGATTCCTGACGTAACGTTCTGTACATGACCTGAAATTTCTTGTTGTAAACTTTGTGAAGACCCCCTTTTAGTGTATTTTTTGTGATTGTTAAAAGCTTTGTCCTGCTGATTCACATTACAGGACATGAGAAATGACTGAGTTCTTTTAGGGGATATGTTGTATGAAATGAATTCTATATGAATTAAAACTCCCGATAATGCTGCTCTGCTTTTCTGTTGTTTGACTATCAGTAAGCGGGAGTCATGCACATGCAAGTCCGTCAGTGTTTGGACTGTGGGATAATTTTCATCATTTTGGCTCAGCATACCACCACATTGTGTTTGAAATATGAATCAATTGATGTGGTTGAAGTGCAGACTTACAGCTGTCAGGGTTTTGTCAAAATTTTATATGCACTTGGTAAGAATGACAACCATTTCTATGCATAGCCATCCAATTCTTACCCCTCAGCCCTTTGCAGATGGGCAGTGGGCTGGAAAATTTTGTCTGGACTGTTTCTCTGCAATGACTTGGGTTAGGAACTTGATTTAGCATATATGTGGACTTGCCTTGGTGGGCCTGCGTGCCTCATCCAGGTTTTGTACCACAATGACCTTTCACTCTGGTGGCTTAAACGGCTTCACCTTTGATTCAGTGTGTCGGGGCTGAATGGTCTTGCCTTTGCCCCCGTGAAGCACAATTCATTTACACTAACACAATTATGAATAAAAAATTGACAATTTTAATACTTATTTGCGATTCGTTTGTATTCGATGTCTGCCAAAACTCTGGGTTTCATAGGCATTTTCAGATGCTTGGTTCAGTGGCAGATCTAGAACTGGGAATTGGGGGGGCACAGACACGTCCCTTTAGGACAATTAGTCCTGGCTAGTTCTCAATCATTTTTCTTTTGCGCGTTTTCCAATTATCGTAACTGGCAACTGAAGACACAGTTTCTCTCCATATGCGATCGAACAGCGATGAAATCCTGGGCTAAATTCAGTGCGGAAAGATAATTTACTATAAATAGGCCAATGCTTTGCGTTGATTGAACTGGTGCGCGGTCCAATGAAATATCGCCTTTCACTCTGGGTATTGCGTGGATTCATTGAAAAAAAAAGTGGGACTCGGCAGTTAAATACACTATAAAAAGCGTGCGGCTCAAGCTATTTGTGTGAGAGGGGACAGGTATGCAGTTGAATAACGTTGATTTAAATACAGCAAATACGCGTCCAGATGAATGATTGTGGTCTTACCTAATCGGGGAGAACAAGCAGTGCCTGTTAAGTGTGCAGTGCTCTTAGAGTGAACCTTTTGTTAATCATGAAAATGAGAACAAGTCAGGACTAACAAGTCGACATGGTCTACAACATCCCCCGCCAATCGTGTGCTTCTCATTTTCAGCCCTTTATGGTCTGAAACTACACACCAAATTTGGTTGTCCTATCTGTAATAGTTTCTGAGAAAAGTTGTCCCCTTTCTCTCGGACGGATGGATGGACGCTCGTACGCACGGACGGACGGAATTCAAACCTATATCCCCCTCACTCTTTGTGTTGGCGGGGGATGATGATTGTTTTTAAAGGATGTTTTGTGCTCCCCAATTCTCAGTACTGGCTCTGCCCCAGTACTGAATTTAGCCCATGATTTCAACGCTGTTAGATCGCAAATGGAGAGAAACCGTGTCTTCAGTTGCCAATTACAATAATTGGAAAATGCGTCAATAAAGGAAAATAATTGAGAACTAGTCAGGACTAATTGTTGACATAAAGGGACGTGTCTGTGCCCCCCCAAAGTATGAACTCCTTCATACTTTGCCTTGTTGAGATCAAATATGAATGATTTGGCCCCTGAACCAGTTTCTAGTCCTGTGTAAATTTTGGTGCAGATCGCACTTTTAGTCTTTTGGGTAAAACTGGTGAAGGATAGACACGCACACAAACAAATGAAAAATAACTTCTTTGGCTGAGGTAAAGATAGCTGTAAATCACGTTATTCTGGATTTAATTGGCAAGGTTTACTGTGGAACATAACAATTTAGTGAATAAAGGTTAACCATTACAATAAAATCAATGCCCAAGAGGTCAAAAAACATGTCTTTTCTTGGGTCATGAATGAGCCCCACTCAACTCTCCATTATTCTTGAACACAAAAAATGTAACAAAACCCTTAATTAATTGCAGTTAATCATTTATACTGAACAAAAATATAAACGCAACAGTTTAGTCATTTCAATATTCCGCACAATTATTTCTGAGGTTGACTTAGTTGGGTTCATTTATGTGACCAAGGTTTTGTGCCACTGCTCTGTGTGCATTTCAGTCACCTTCTCCATGTCATTGTCAAGTTCATGCCCTTTGTCAAAATTGGCCTGTCAGACTGGGGCCTGATCCAGAGCTATTGAAATCAGGTACAGTCAGCCCAGGCACATCCTGTACTCTGGTCAATAAAAGGCCACCCCAAAAGTCCCAGTTCTGCCATTGTTCAAAATGCCATAAATGACTCAAGCCATCAGGGAGCGTGCCATTGGCATGTTCAATGCAGAAATATTTCTCAGGGATGTTGAAAGGGTCTTAATGTCCATGTTTCAACAATTAGTCGCATAAAACACTTTTTTGAGGAATGAGGCAAGACAGCAGACCGCCCGCACGACTCTTTATCTCTGTGATTGTCTGAGACCAGTAACTGCCACTGCAGATGAGAGCTGGTCCCCACCATGACCCCATTTTTGCTGAAACCTTGAAAAATAATCTCCAGCAAGTCCATATCTTTACGTCTTTTGCCCTTTGGGGATTGGACCTCTCCTCAGCTCAATGAAAAAATTGGTTCGACTGAGTGAATAGACATGTTTGATGGCCAAGGGCACAATGGACAACTGTTTTCTTGACAGACAAGTCACGTTTCCAACTTCACAGAGCGGATGGACGGAGGATCATTATGCTGACATTGTTGTGGTGTGCAAGGTGGCACATGGTGGTGGAGTGCTGGTTTGGGTGGGAATATTCCTAGGACATTGCACCCAAATGCAGTTGATGAACAGCAACTTGAATGCTGTGCGATTTCACAATGAGATGCTGCTGTCTATCGTCCTACTATTCATCCATCAAAACAATAACCAGCCAGCATGACCATGCCAGACCCAAGTCGCCCGTGTATGCACAGAATTCCTTGAGCCTGAAAACATTTGTGTGCTTGAATAGCTGGCTTATTCCTCGGATTTGTCCCCCTTCCAGCATCTTTGGGATGTCCACAAGCAACGAGATCATCATTGGTTCCCATTTTCAGCCAATAGCTGCCAACTCTGCACAGCTCTTGAAGAGAAGTGGGAACATGTCCACCAAGTCACCATTGACCATTTGTTACAGTCCACACCGCAGAGATGTGTAACAATGCAGCAGGCCAAAGGGGGACATACCCAATATTGATTTGTGAAATTTGGCCATGTCGAGATTCTTGTTTGTCTTTTTCAATCATTTATCGAAATGTATTGCAATATGATCATACAATCTGTCAACACTCAATGAAATACAATGAGCTTCTGAACATGGTCATATTTCTCACAATAAGAAGTGTTGTGTTTATATTTTTGTTCAGTGTATTTATATTGGTCATACAGAAATGAATCCATGTGGATATTATGAAAACAAAAATAGTCTTTTAAGTAATAAGTATTTTTGAAAACATAGTGGGGTAATTTGCGTCGCTAAAAATACTTGGTTGCTTCATCCCCAATATGCCATGGTAGATCGCCAAAAATAATGCTGATAACTTCGTCAGTGTCAACGTCTTAATGGATTTTACTGAATATGTGTAAGCCAACTCTGTGAATACTGGATTTGACTAATATATTAAATCAGTCCAATGTCAGAAACATGTTTAACATGGACAGTTTGGTATGTACCCTCTAGAGTTCTCATGATTGTGAAGGTAATCGGAGGCAAGATTGGCAAATTGCAGCCGAAACCTTTGCTAGAATTCTCCCAGTTGTATTAATGCTGCTTTTCCACGATTTTGCTGAGTGATCTGAGTGAAAATTGAAGATTTTTTCTAGTGCAAAGAATGTTCCCACATGCCCTTTTAACATTGCCTGTTGATGTTTTCAGGTTTCTTGTAGCTGATTGCAAATGCTATCCTAGCTGTATTTGTGCATTTCTGGAAAGCAGACTACAATTATGTGCTGTTTTTTGTTGCTTTAATGTATTGCTACTGTTTCTCCCAATTATCGTTGGCTTTTCAGCGGTGTTACAGCGGGAGTACACCCATGAATGTGGCCACATTGGCATTTCATAAAAATGCCATTGTCATCACCATAAGTTAAATTCTACTTAATGTTTCTTCAAATAAATGCAGCTCTTTTGCAGTTCTCTGTAATTTTAGAACATCACATGTGTAACATTGGAATCTCATGCACACCGCATTCATGCGAATGCATTGTCAAAATGAACACATGGGAAATGTATGATTGAAAAGTCTTTGAGTGGGAGTATGCATGCAGTGAATCTGAGTATAAGAAGTCTTTAAAGGCATACAATGCAACATATCATATGTGACCGTGCCTGTGATTACCCAGCTAAAGTCATTTTTTGGTGATTTACAGTTTTTTTTACACAAAGTCATTCTACATCAAGTAAGGAATATTCTGTGAAAACATCTAACTGATATCTCTAATATTGATCAAGAAAGGTCATTTCAAAATTTTGGCAAATTTCAGCTTCAGAAACACTGTTTTTCGAGAAATTACGATTTGTAAATAAGTACATTTTTAAAACAGCCGCACTTTTGAACCATAATTCTCCTGACTTTGTGTCATATACCAAATTAAAGCTTACATTCTCCTATCGGGTGTTAATCTACCGAAGGTAAACTAAAGCCGATTGAAACGAGCTTAGAGGAAACCAACTTCCGGTATTACTCCGATAAAAAACGTAAACGTAGTGTCAATAAATTCATTAATTTTAATATTTATGTTGTTAAAAATGTATTTTTGAACACTATATTTTGAAACCCCAAAATGTAACCTATCATTTACACCAATAAACTCACATATCATATTTTTGACATTTTTTTATCATAGGTACTACTTGATGGCCTTAATCTCAAAAATAGATCAGGCGAGTTTAGCCGGGTTTTCACTAACAGGGTCAGATGTATCAAGCCAACACCTTTGAATGCAAGATTGCAATGTTTCCATTAAAGTCAGTATTTTAATATATCTATATTTGCCACTCTGTTAGGAAAAAGACAGGGCATAAGTCTGTATTTAGCAATCAGCATCACATTTCCATTCAAAGCAATGATGTTTTTGTTTCTTTTTTCTTAACTGCTAGATATGGATTGGGAGACCATAGCAGCATAAGTTATATGTTGGAGACTTTTTCTTTTTTTAAGGGGAGGATGGAGCACTGGGAATAATCCGTTTTTGGAGCGCATTGTGGGAGGGGTGAGTTATGAGCTAGGAATGCTGCTCTAGTCCGTGTTGTGTTTTTTTTTTTTTTCAGGAGTAGTGTTTTTAGTCAAGCTTTTTGTAAACCTGTGGCTTAGCTAGCGCAGCAGTGTTAGCACTGTTCAGTGAGTGTAGCAGTGCAAGCCCTATTCTAAGCTCTGACTTTGATACGCAGTGGAGGTGCCGGTCTCTGCATTGCGGCGTTCTCCTCTGCTGTCACGCCTCTTTCCCTGGCTGGCTGACGGACTGCAGTCCCTGGAGTGCATTTAACAGGAGCGGGGAATGTCCATTTGCATTCTTTGTGCCCATGCACATGAAGGCATGTGCTCGTATACAGACAGTGGCACACTCTCACGTGCACACACAAATGCACAGGCAATATAATCAAACACAGAAATGCGTATAACCACACAACGGGCATATGCAAGCCTGGTACTGATATTCTTATATAAACATAGCCCCAAAAGGTATTATCAGATGCTCGCATAAGATAACAGACCTGAATATGTATGTATACTTGTACTTGTCTTATAAACACACAGATGTATTGGTCACATACTCGCATATTCAAGCATGTGCACACTTGCATTCCTGCTGATTTGCAGGGAGTGGCGAGTTTGAGCTGTGTGGTCATGGCATATTGTGTCTCAGAAGTGACGAATCGGCCTTTTTCCAGACAGCCATAGAAACGCACTCTGTCAGCAGGAGCGTGCTTCATTCTGTCTGTGGCTACTTAGAAAGATTTATTTCAAGGAGGAATCCCTACAGCCTAGGATAGACTGCAGGCTGATGTTTCTCTTCATGCCCTTGGGCCAGGTTGAATTGCATAACATGACGAGAGACATCTCACTAAGAAGAAAGTCATGTGTATAGTAGGTATGAAAGAAAAAAGCAATGTTTTTTTCTGTCCCAAAGTTGAAGCTTAAGAGAATTGCGGAGGTAATTATGCGCAACCGTAATTGGCGTCAAAATTGTTGAACAAAACCTTGCTTCGCCCATTACGCAGGTTCGGCGTAACTGTTTTGGTGGTTCATTCCAATGGTGAGAGGAACAAAAGGGAAACGGGAAAGCTGTTGCTGTTAAGATGCTCGTGGGGTGGGGCTGGGTGTAGTGGAGGGGAAAATGATGATTCCTCAGTTTTCTCAGAGGCTGCTGGCCAGGCTCCAGGTGAGGCATAACAATCGCATGCGGTTGGAGGGCTGTGCCAGTGTTGCAGCGGCGTGAGCTTCATGCGTGTGCTGGCACGCTCGTGGGCGGCGACGACCTAGACGCCGTCTTAGAGGGCGAATGAACCGTTAATCACGGCTTACCTCCACTTTCGCTGCTCCTGCCTCACAGATGTTCGATGAAAGCCTGAATTTCAGCAACTGCAGTTTGATTTGTAGATGACTGGAGCCATAGCTAAGTAGTGCTTTTTTGATGCAATAGCAAGTGCAGTCCTTATTGCATCAACTGACTGTGCTTATTGCTTTGGCCAGCTTTTGTTGTTTTTTTTGTCTCTTATACGCGGATATAGTGAGAGCTGACAGACTGCTTGTGTTAAAGTTGGTAAAGGACGTTGCTGATCAGGGGAGGAACGTTCTTGACGATTAGTTCCAGAGCTGAGCAAGCAGGGAAGGGCCTGGCTGACTTCGACGAGCGAGTCGTTGCTAATGCGAGCTTGGGCAGTTTTCTGCCCTGAGTTAGCAAGTGTTGGTGCATAGTGCAAGGGTCCTGGGGAATAATCTTCTTGTGGTCGTATTCAAAACACTGTTTTTCTTAGTTTTTTTTTTCTTGGTGACATAGAAATGAAGCAAATCAGTCTCGAAGTAAGCGGAGCAAGTGGTGGATAGACTGTAATAAAGAGCTCGGTCAATGTCCTTGTGAAGTTAAGTGGTTACATAAAGGTTGTTGCCAAGTAGATAAAATTCCTATTGATGTTGAACCAATTTTTGCTTGCTGTTGTATGAGTGGGTAAGTCTCAATGAAGAATATAAAAGTCGGCTCAATTTCAGTGTCACAGTTATTTCTCTGTAATGAACAAAAAGACTTTTTCTGTCTAGTCTCCTCTGTAGCTTATTAAAACAAAAATCTTTTGATGCTTTGCCGCCTTTTCTATCTGTGAAGGTCTGTGATTTCATCTGTTAAGGTGAAATCGCTGTCAGAAAATCAACAATACTATTTCTGACTTCGCTGCTGTCTGTGTACCTGTCCTCAAAGGCTCTGGTACAAGCAATCCTGTGCAAACCATATGCACATTGTGAGTAGAAAGTAGAATACATGTGTGGGCAATAACTGAATAATCCTCGGGAGTTAGAGCTGTGCCAGCTGCACCTATGCACCACCAATGCAGCTGCATCTCCTGAAACTTTCCTGATGCAGGTATCCCTGGTTTATAATGTATTGCTCATACAGTGCAACAGGATAGTGCTAATACCCACAGGCAGTTATTTGTATAGTTTGATACCTGAGCAACACCTGAGCGTGTTGCTCATTGTTGGATGGAAATGACTTAGCATAACCTGAGAAACCCACATCAGTTTACACCAACCCAGTCGGGTTGTAAGAATCCAATTTCAAGCTGTCATTGTCTGATTTTTTGCACGCTTGGACCGAAGGTCCGGTGGGCTTTTGTCATGGCCCGTCTGTCCGTCATCGTTGTTGGCATCGGTGTTGGCATCGTCCGTTAACATCATCTTCTCCAGAACCACCAAATGCCACATGTGGCAATTGTTAAGCCGATTCAGCTGATTTGTAGTATATGCGTAGATGGAAGCCAGCTCTGAAACCAGTCCATTGTCATATGACGTATGATTATATCTTTATAATTCCTGCGCTCTTTTGGCTCGTGAAACAGTGCGGATTTGCTTAGTTTGCGAGGCGCTTTAAGCAATTAGCCATGAGAATCCGTTCCATTTTCTGAATGTGGTGGCGCTAAAGGGCATTGTTAGGCACACGGCACAGCGTTCAAAGGTGTATCCCAGAGTATTAGATGAATGTTATACTTCATGCACAAGAACTCCACTGAGCATTTATGATCAATTATCGGTCATTGAAACACAACCAAAACCTCGTCAACCAATATCACCCAGTGAAAAACTGAGCTTAACTGCTAGGTAGCTAATATACTGTGAGGAGGAATACGTCTTAGCAACTATTAACAGTGAAGAGCGGATTTATTTGTGGTCATGACCTAAGCACTAGTCATTTATAAATGTGACATTACTGCCATTTGCGATATAGACTATTATTCCTTCTTGGACATCTGACTTGTGACAGCCATGGTGCTCGAACTGCATTTCACTTGCACTGCTTTTAATAAGAGGTGCAAACAATAATCGCACAAGCATAGAGACAGTAATAACAAGAGATGTGTAACCCATAACCCCAAATGCAAGTCCCTCCACAACAAGTTTTGTCACTTTCCATTGCAGCCGAGTGAATAATGTCATTGGTTTTTGTTATTACTAGCTAGACATTTGTGCAGTGCAGCAGTGGAGTCCCTCATTTTTATAAAGGATGGAATGTTTTGTTGTCTAGTCTTATTGTATTGAAGTACTTCCATTAATTATACAAAATAAATAGTGCAGTGTTGTTGTGCATCAAATTTATTGTCATTAATTAAATTTGAAATATTTTCTGATTGAATTTGTGAAATGTTTCTTATCCACCCCACTCGTACTCTTTCTGATAGAAAAATGTGCTTAAATGACAAAAGACAGAATTCATGAAAATTAAAATGTAGGAATTTTTTTTGTCCCAGAATTTGGAAAAAATAAAAATTGATGTCATTGGGTCCTACAGAAAGCAGAAATCCAGGTTGAGTTGTGTTTTCAGGGGAGCAAGAAAATGCATTTTTGTTTTTGGATTGAGTTCTCTCCATTATTTCTGACTGTACAGGTGTATGAATCACATAAAGAGTTGCTGCCAAGAATGGGCCATTCATCTTGAATTAGTCTGCGCTTTTGCCTGTTGACTTGAGTATTCAGCATTATGTCAGGCCTCTATAAACTCTCAAGGACAGTAAAAAGTTACTCCCATATATAGAGTAGTCTATCATTGGGGCCTTAACCTGGCCTGGCAACGTTTGAGCCTTTGGATTTTCCTCTTTTTGCTTAAAAATCCTTGTTCTGAGCGCCAGGGCTTTGACTACAAATGATTCAGTGATTGAGTATTGGGTTTTTTTGGGAGAGACAAATTGGGTGCTGAATACTGTTACATATGTGCTGTTGCATTGACCAGATTTTCCCATGTGGATTAATATAGTGCTGTGTATCTCTAGCTGTCTCTTGCAATCTTGTGGAGTTGTTTGTCTGCAGGGCTCCTGCAGTCCATACATCACTGAACCAGTCGCTGTGCTCTTTAGCCTGGAGTGATTCCTTTTTCCATCTGTTGGACTCCAGGGTACAGTCATCTACGTGGTCAGGCCCTGGGAGAGTCTGATGCTTTACGCCACCACTGCAATCCCCTCAGTCCTGTTGTCATGGTTACTCGCTCTGCTGTCCAGTGGGACGCCTTTCCGGGCTCTGAATAAGGGTTTGTGTTGGAGGTGTTGGAGTTCACTTTGTGTGCAGCAAGCCTCTATTTATTTCGTCTCCGCTCTAACTTTCCACTTTTCTGGTCTATTTATTTGAGCGAAATAGCACTGATTGGCTTCGTACCATACTGCGCTTATGGTTGTCAGTGAAATTGGCCTCTGAAAATATTTCCATTATCCAGCTGATTAATTTTTTTATGAAAGCTACTGTGACTTTTCTTGCCCTGTGACTGGGGCTTTTGAGTGACTATTTGATAAATGCGGCATTTCTTCCCGAACAGATGTTTTCCACAGACAGCTGGCTTTGCGTTCTTTTAGCCTATTTATACTCTACCAAAGCGGCAAAATGAGGAGTGCCATATTATGAAGTTGAGGATTGAACCATGTTGATGTTGTTTACTTTGGGAGAATTGCGGTGCGTGCAGACAGCTTTTAGGTGCAAAGTGGAATGTCTGGATCCATGGATGGACAGATGAAGTTGCTTCAGGTGGTGACGGGATATTAAATTTCTCTGGTGACATCCAGGAGGAGGAGGCTGGGTCAGCCTTTGAGTTGCGGGTTTCGGCATGCTAGGAATTCCCTCTCCCCTTGGACAGGAACAGCAGCCTTTGGACTCATACGGCGTTCTGCTCATTGGGCTGTACTGGTAGGCCACAACGGTACTTAAATTAATCCAACTAGCTTGCACTGCCAGTGTATGGCTTGGCCTGGTTGACATCTCAGTTTGACCTCAGTGTCCTCAAATCTCTTTGACAACCAACCCCCATCTCAGAGTTCAGCTGACAGCCCATTTCATGCATTTACCTTCGAACACGTGTCTACAACAAAGTTATCAAGGGATTTGTGAAGCGCTAGCCCGGAGCAAAGACCCTCAAGTGTTAAGAATGGGCACCAGGATCCTTGCCCAATGTTTCCCAGGTTGTTTGGGCTGGAATGCAGGCTTGTGTGGAACGGAATGCCTTCTATGACTGCAAGATTTCAGGTTTGAATCCCTGCTGGAGTGATTTTGGCCCCCCTGAGGACAGTGCTACATTGCTACTCTGGGTCCCACATAACAACGCATCGTGCTGAGGCCACTCTGACTCATAACTTCGCACACTTGCTGGTTTATCACATAAATGAAATGACCAGCTTTGTGAGTAAGTTAAGTGTGAAATGGATGCACTGTTCCTTTGAAGAGAGAACTGTCTCATGTTGTGTATGGACATACAGTGGTGTATTCAGGAGGTTGTATGTCACTGTTGCTGATGCAGGGGTCTACACATTTATTTCAAGAAGCTTGTGTTCTCAGTTGGAAAATTGAGAAGCACACTAGTTCATCTCATTGCAAGCAGTAGCAGTTTTAAAATGATTTTTCGAGTTTGGGCGCACTAATCCTCTTGAAATGAGAGCAGTGTCGAGCCGTGTTTCGTGTATTTGGACAAATGTAAATGGAAACCGTCTGGGGCGATCTGTTTCACTCTGTCGTGTATCTGTTTTGGTCTGAAACTGCCTACGCCAAGAGCAGGGGTGGCACTGTTCCTGCGGTTTTTAGCTCAATATAATCTGTGGGGATACTGTACGTTTTGAATTTGGAGGGTGGAAAAGGAAAAGATCATTTTATCCTCTAATTTTTGAAGCGGCAGGCTAATCGTTGGGGCAACTGCCCTTTTCGTGCATGCCCAGTTTTCTTGGTCAGAGCTTGCAGCCGTGGTCAGTTTCAGTGCTAGTTTGTTAAGCGTTGCTGTACACTTGAGGATTTTTTTTGAAAATTTTAGTAAACACTATATTCCAAGGAAAATATATGCTTGTTATGTTCCAGTCTGTATGGAACAAATGTCCATTTGGTGTGTTTTTGCGCTGAGGAAATACTGGAACACGGCAAGTTTCTTGACACAGTTTGTCCAAAACCTTGCAAAAATGCTTTGCCCTAGTAAGAAATATGCAACTGTATGCATAGAGATTAGGGAGAGCAGGACAAGCATCCTTGGCAAATGATTTTGGTGCGACGCTGTGGTTTGCAGTTTGGTTTTGCAGTCACAGTTGGCACTAGCACAGTCCACACTGGATACTAGACCTCAGAGGCCATCTGTGTTTTAGAACAGTCGCTTAGCTTAGTCAGTTATCCAGCAGGCCACATAAAGGTTGTGCACCCCTCTGCTTTTCCTGAAAAGCCTTGCACTTGGCCGTGGTATAGTTAATCGCCCTCTTGTTTGTTCATCAGGTGGAAGTCAGAATGCTGGACTGCTACAGCCTGCTTGTATGGAAAAAAAAATTGATTCATTAAAGCTTCAGATAACTTAATAAAAGTTTTCATGGAATATTACATATTATTATCATATTGTGTATCTACCAAAATATTAGCTTAAGACGTCAATAACAATTAAATTGAGCTCAAAAACTGCTCATTTGGCCACTCAGGTCAATTTCTCAAGACTGTGGGGGTGTGGTCAAATCGTGCTTGATTGACATCAACTTTTTCGGTCACGACACTGAAATAATATCCTGTTGCTGGTAACAATGGCGGTGGGCCATTCCTGTGTGTATCCTCAAGTGCATCAAAATGTACCAGTTCTCACCAGTGTAGCAGCCCAGATTAATTCCCCTCCAGACTATACCTGAGTATAATCTGGCTTGTGCCAAAACATACCCCAGAGTATGCAATGTGACTGAATGTGGGGGGTTTTATTCTGCAATGAGAGGGGTTTACCCAGATTATTCCCCGGGGTATAAACTGGGCTAGCCTAGATAAAGCAGGCTGGCCCACTTTAACCCTGCGTATACTCTGGGCTGGGGGTATACTTTGACCTGTTACACTGGAACTTCTTAATTTCATGAGTAACATTACCTTATTGAGTATCGCCACCTCTTTGCAAGTCTAGGCACGCACATCTTAACTCCTACTTAACTGTGTCTCTGTGAAAATATAACTGTCTGAGGCTCAGAAAACTGGGTTGCCACCATTACCTAGCAAGCAAGCTAACTATCATGTTGGGGAGCTAGGTTTTAGCTAGTTGTCTCAGGTCTCAAAAGCAGCGTTTAACAATATGAAAAGCGGGGAGGAAAGTGATGGTAATTTTGAGTCACAGGGCAGTTAGCTGTTCTGTACGATATAAAATTAGCATTATCAATAATCTGCATAAATGACAAACATCATAGGGCATATATAGCAAAACTAACATGCTGGGCAAAATGTCAGCTGAAGTGATGTGCATTTCAAATGAAATGAAATTGATTTTTAAATGAGCTAAAATTAGCACCTAAGCTTACATTTTCAGCCTTGAGGCTTGTATTAACAGTGCTCTCTGAAGTCAAAACAGGGATACTTTGAACTGGGCTAAGACAAGGAAACTTTCCATCCATTCCAAAATGATGAGCTTTTTGCCAAAAATTTTTTAAATGCCATTTAAAAAGGGGTATGCAGCATTCAAGGGGTGCTGCATACTAGGTACTTAGTTGACAATGAAAATGTGGTGTGCAGTAGCTCAAACACGAGATGGACGAAAAAGGGCAATTTCAATTTAATTATTTTCAGTTCTCCCCTAATTTCTGCTTGGTTGGATACCGCTGGAGATTGCTGATGTCAGCAGTCTTCTTGGAAAGCCTCATTCACTTTACACTGGCTGTGGAGAAAAGGACTACTTGGCTTCTTTAAAGATTAGTGTAAAATTGAGTTTTCATAATTTCCAGACAAAATCTATATATAGACACAACCAGAAATGAAATTTTAGCAAGGAAATTGCACCTTTCTAGGGCCTTTAAGGACAAAAGGGTTTATGGGTTAGCCATAGCATACTGCGCTCAGTGCTCTTTGCATTACTGGCACCATTATTGGTGAAATTTTCCATGCAATGGGCCTACGCACCTCATGAATGAGAGACAGTATTGTGTCTCGAGTGAGAGGCAGCACTTTGTCTAAAACCAATTACTCATCTCTCGAATGCCTCTGCCTTTCTATTGACCCAGAGCGTACGAATGGCAGCAATTTCCCTCCCCTTTCCTAACGGATGGGTCAGCCTCTGAAGTGAACCTTATGCTGAATGTGTCGATGCTAGCCATTGAACTTAATGCCCTGCATTATGTACAGTATGGAGCTTGCTGTCTTAAGGCTGCTGTATGTGACTCAGTGTAACGGTGTGATAACTGCATTCTTCAGCTGCCGGACTGCAGAGTGAAACCTAGCTGTAACCTTCATGGCAGATTTTGTAGTCTTGTCTTTTATTTCCTACTATGTGTTTGAAAGCAAAACTGTCCTCATTTCCTGTCGATTTTATTGATAACCACCTGTTTTTCTGCAGAAAAAACCTCCTATTCTCTAATTTGTGCGATAATATGCCTAAGCCAAAAAAATGTTTTCTGTCCTGAGTGATTCACTCTTCAACTGTTGCTCCTGAAACTGACAACCGGGCCATGAACATAGTGACAATTCTCACTTCATGGACCCAGCTATGGCAGGCAAATTTATTCTTGAATTTTTTTTTGAAAGATAAAATAATTAAAATTTAATGGAGTTTTTTTACCATTTAGAATTTAAATAAACTCATTCCCTATAGCAAGCAGTTGCCAACGGCACAGCGAGTTCTTCCATTCTCTACAGTAAGCCGGTGCCATCGGCATGGATGACCATTCACAGTCCGATGAAAACACAAAATCAGTTGACGATCGTGATCATGGGCCACCTGTACTTCAATACTTTATATTGTGTAATTTTCGGGAAAAGTATTCCATACAAACACGATGTATAAAAGTATTCCGTAGAGAATGAGTTAAATATATATAGGTGGTTTCATCTTGATTTTGGGGATTTGTCAAGGGGACGTGATCCTCTCAATGCAATTAGTGAAGATCTAAGACAATTACCTTTTATTTGTTTTAGAAAGTGCTCTTGAAGAGCAAAAACTTTTTTAACAAGTGAAAGCATGTTGCTGAAGTCATGCTTTCCTGAGCCTTTTCATAAAAATACATGGTGTCTCTAGTGAGCAGGCCAGATGTGCAGTAGTTTTGGCTCAGATCCTTTTAGCACCTTCAGTGTTTCTACTGTTATTGATCAAACCTAAAAAGCAAAAAAAAAAACTGAATCTTACTATCTTCATGCAGTTTAATACAGTACCCTTCTAATTCTTACAAATACTTAGGTCATTTTAGAGGCCACTGATAAATGTTTCATCAAGAGGCAATGTTGAAGTGCGTGGTGGTTTGTTTTTTCGTCAGAGTGCCCATTTGGCCATGATTGACACCTTGATGATGGCGTACACAGCGGAGATGGTTAGCTTAGAGAGGGTGGTGTCCTGCCTGGAGAAGTACCGCCCCCTGGATGCAGAGGATGATGTGCCCTATGACACCGAGGAGGCTGTGACCAGCTGGATAAATAAGGTAACCCTTTTGCTGTTCTTTCTTTAGCTCTGAATTCTCAAACTGGCCATGCCACACCTCCACTTTAGCCATGTCTCCTAGCACCCATATTGTCCATTGTTATTGTTATTGTTATTCTTCTGTCTGGGCCCCTTTTAAAAAACACTCGTTGAAAAGATTTCTGAGAACACTAAAACCTTGCCAAACTGATTGGATGCTACGCATCAGCATATTGTATTATTTTGTTGAGGGTTAATGCCGTAGGATCGCTTTTATTCAGTTGCATCCAATCAAATACTTGTGGGGTCCTTATTTTCAGGTTCTTGCAGAAGAGAAACTCACAGTACTACTAATCAAGTTATTCTTATGGTCCTTAAAATAATCACAGTTTAAATCGTGCAGCCCTACCAAAATTAAAATTTCAGTGTCCATAGAACATGAGGGAAATCCAAGGCTGTCCTTGACATAATATGTACAGTCTATTTTCAGCTGGATGTACAGTATGTGTTAATTTGTAATTGTAGGGCAAAGTTGTTTTTTAGGGTTTGCTCATTATCTAGTCTTTGGGACTAGATTTTAGCTGACTGGGCGCTAACAGTTTTCTGAGGAGGGGAAGCCACTCTTTCACCGTTCAGCCGCATAATGTGCTGGCGCCTCTGCACACTGAACAAAGGAATGTCACATTGCAGCCGCCGCCCACGTCCCCCCAAGTTCTCCTCCCACCCCAGACTGACGCATGTGGAAGAAAGGCACGGACGGAAAGAGAGAGATGTTTGTTTACATTTTTCTGCAGAGGAGATCATGTGCTTCCTGTCCCAGCCCATTTGGAAGGAGGAGGGTGGTCAGGCTCTAGCTGGTTGCCCATTACAGCTCAGGGGTCATCCTGCCTGTGTCAACCCCCCTTCCCTCTTCAACCTAGCAGAATGTGCTACTCTGGACTGGAGCCTGATTCTCCTTACTTTGGCTTTCAGTCGCTGTTTCCATATATTTTTTTTTTTTGGATAGTCCGCCCTTTGTGCTTTTTCCTGCTTTATTTAGTTTTGGAAAGCTGTGAGGTTTACTGTTAGAGATGAGATCCCAGTGTCGACGGTGTCATGTCGCTACTGCGTGGGGAGTGAACACATGATCTGAGAGTCAGCTGCCCAGTGGTCTGGTCTCCTGCTCTTCCTCAGGGCTTAAACAAGAAGAAATGAACTTGCTGCCAATAGAGAGTCACAGTGTGATTTAAATTTGTGTGTGGCTTAGGTAGCATTATTGTTTTTCCAGTTCCAATGGGCCAGTGTCTCTGAGAAAAATTAACAGAGTTTTTGAATATCAGCGAAAATAAGGTGCACATGAGTATGTTAATGCATGGAAAGCGTGGCCGTATTGTTTATTATAAAAATGTGGTTGCATGCTCCAAGGCTTTGAGACCATTAAAGGAAAGTGTTTTTATCATCATACTAACGCTGCTGTAATATGGAGCTGCATCTCCCACTGTTATCAAATTCTCGGGTCATTCGAAGGTTGTGCATGCTTTTAGTATTGTTATTTTTAATATTTTTAATGGCACATCATTAGCAACATTCACATTTCATGAGCACTGTGTGTTTTATTTTCAAGTGGCAGTAAGATAGTGCATGTATTATCTTAATAAACAAAACATACACCATCTCAAACAGTTTTACTCCTGGACTGTAATTTTGTTGTGTTTCAAAAACGGAGTTTTTTTCGGAGTCATTGGAGGAATGGTACTGACAGTGAAATGCTAACAAAGCTGAATAGAAAATGACGACAGACCGGTGACTCTGTGGATTGTAAAGGAACCGCTTGACTGAGCGTGTGGTTTTTTATGGGCTGATGGGGTATTGTTATTCCCTGTGGCGTGTTGGCGGGTGGGCGGCGGCTCCATAATTTGTCCCGACCATATCTCTGAATGTGTTGGCCACAGGACCTTCAAATTCGGTATGCAAGTTCTTTGTGAGTTTGCCAAGTCAATAGTGGATTTGACCTTTGACCTTGACACAGTGACCTTGAACTTAAAAAAAATTTTTGTCCGTGCCATATTTCCAAAAGAATTAACCCCAGTAGCGCAAAATTTGATAAGCAGGTTCCTTGTGAGGATGAGGTTTGTGAGGTAAGGGTCATTAGTAGACTTGACCTTTGACCTTGGCACAGTGACCTTGAACTTGGAAAATTTTGTCAGGGTCATATTTCTAAAAGTACTGACCATTGCAGCTTAAACTTTGATGTACAGATTCCTTTTGAGGGGTAGGTGTGCACGATAAGGGTCATTAATGCAATGGACTTTTGACCGTGGCACAGTGACCGGTGCCTTGCCACAGGTGTATGCTGCTATTAATAATTAATTAAGGGCGGTGGGGTTCTCTCAGCACTCACTGTCGGCTTGTTATACTTTCTACACGTCTCAGTAATGGTCTCCTGAATTTTTCTCGCAATGGTTTTTTTTTCTTTTTTGAAAAATGAATTTGTTCAGGTGGGGAGATAAAATGCCTTGTCAGTTCTTTTCCATTGCTTACATGAAAAAATGTTACTTTTCCCAGGGCAGTCAGTAGATACAGCAGAGCACGCACACTGCTCCCACGTACAACTACAGTAATTGGTGCGATTTTTAGCTTCGCTAATTGCGTCTGTCCATAAATGCTTTGTTCTACGTGCAGTGTTAACAGCACAGCCCTGAATATACTGGAGTGTCTCTCTTTTTCATTTTCAAGGTCAACGAGTACTTGAAAGAAATCGTTGCTCAGGAGCAAAAAATGAGAGAGGAGTGGTGCGAGGAGCCTGCTGGGCCCAGGGTGAGTGTGTTCGTTTTGTAATCGTCATGATGAAATTTCGCAAATGCTGATCAAGCTCAGAAAAAATGACTCACCAAAGAGGACCATGAGTAAATTTTCTTTCAGGAATTTGCAAGCAGACAAAGTCAGATTATTGTCTCTATTATTTGGAAAATGTGATATTTTTATTGCTATTCAGCTGCTGAACAAGCCAAACAATCATGTCCTAAAGCGTACAAAGAAAGTGGGGGAAAAAAGTCATGTTTGGTATTGCAGAATGTAATATAGAACCAGATTCCAGCAGCTCTTTTGTGTATCTGCAAAGGAGGGCAGAGCTGTTTTGTGGTAAGTTGCTTGACTGGTAGCCGAAGCGCTTCTTGCTCTAGCCACGGTGGCGCTTGGGACTGTGACTCAATCTGGAGAGATGAGGTTGGGAGGAACTTTGCCATTGGGCCCTTAATCAAGACCCTTAACTCCAAAATTGCTCCTTGTTTCTCTCTATCCCTTCTCACTTGCAACTGTTTTATCTGGAATTTCTCCCAGGACATCCTTGAAGATGTTCTCTATAGAACTCTCCTTGGTTAAATAAATATGAAACAAGACTAGCCCAAAACCTTGTATATGGCTAGGCTGTTTATAGTATGCATGCAATGTTGCGGGCAATTTGTTTCTGGGATCATGAACATTTTAAATGTTCAATATCTCCGCGCTTTTGCAGAAGCGAGATCTTGTAATACAGTTCGGCGTCTGTCTGTCTGTCTGAAACAGTTACTCCTCCTAGGCCGTTACACCAATCAACTTGAAAATTTGGTGTGTGTAAGGTAGTGGCCCAGAGGAATGCACAACACGTTTCGAAATTAAATTCATTTCCTCTTCTGGCCACCAGGGGCCTTTTTGTGAAAATGAAAAATGGCCACAAGTTCCTTATGCATTGAGTTAGGACGCTCAAATTTTTATGGGTTGTGCGTGGGATGACCCTTCATCACATATCAGATGGGTTTTTGATTTGACCTCATTTTGACCGTTTTCTTGGTCAAATGGCGTCAGCTGTGCCAATCGTTGAAAAGGATGGCATGTTTTGTTATTACTCAATGTAGAAGGCTTCAAATTGATATGGATATGTGTCTTGGTGATGGCAACCTGCATGCCAAAAATTGCTGTCCTGTGATTCATATTTTGGCCACTTGGGGGCATTTTGTGAAAAAATGGCCTTATCCAGCTTATACATTGAGCTAGGACACTCACATTTTTATGGTAAGTGCGTGGGATGACCCTTCATCACATTTCAGACTGGTTTTTGATTTAATCTGATTTTGACTGTTTTCTTGGTCAAGTGACGTCAGGTGTGCCAATGGCTGTATCGTATGTCCTTTCCTTTCAAAATATTCTCATTTCAAAATGGAGTAATTTATGCCCTCAACAGACACTCAAAAAGTACTCTATCCAACTAACCAACTTTATCCCATTGCTATAACTCTGATCAGTATCAGTGCTTTGTCACTGCAACACACAGATTATCATTTGTACAGCAGGATGCCAGTTCAGTTAATTGTCCTCCGACACATTATGACTACTCCCATAACATTCATTGCTGAGCGCAAAGATTTGCGATGGCACGCCATCGACATACGTCGAATTGAATTTTCTTTATTGGTCTTAGCAATTGTTGTTGTTGAAATGTACTGGTGTGGTTCCGCTGTCAGCGTCCCCTGATGTTGTTCTAGAAAGTGCTTATGTCAAATCAGCAGCTAACGGGGAAAGTGCACTCGGCTGGCTGACCAATGGTGCAACTTCAGTCAGTCAGTCCATCAGTCACTCACTGGCTCAGCAGCAGGAATCCACGGACATTGGGCCGAACTGTGCCGGTCAAAAAGGAACTTTCTAGGAGTGTGCACTCCGTAGTCTTAAAGGAGACCTATTTTGCTATATTTCCAAATTTATTTTTTGATCTTGGACTCCCCTAGAGTACTCCTGATCTTTCAAAGTCCAAAACAGGGTCCTTATTTTGCTCATTCTGCCATCGTCAAAAAAACCCATTTGTAGTCTATTGTAGTCTCTGCCTGAAACGCCTCATTGGGGTGGCTCTTCCGCTTTGGCCTCCACTCCCCATGAAATATAAAACATCCTTGTTTAGGTCAGTAACGAAAGAAGCACTGGCGATGTCACTAAATACAAACAATATGAAACACTAAATATACTCACGACACAAACTAAAATATATCACAACGATGAATTAAACAAGCAGCTAAACTATCGATGCTGCAGCAAGATGGCATTGATTCAGGTCTCACTCACTCTCTGTCTCTTATCACACTGGTGCTATTACAGTTCATTTTTCATTCACCGCATAGACCAAGTTTCATGTCTTGCTGTGAGTGTGTTCGAGTTTTTTATGCCCCCGTAAACGAAGTTTCGGGGGCATATAGTTTTTCGTCTGCCCGTCTGTCTGTCTGTCCGCCATGGCTATAACTTTTGATCGGCTCATGATAGGACTTTGATACTTGGCATATGCATTGCTTGTGAGAAGGCATTTCAGATGGGGTCATGACTTTTGACCTTGTGACCTTGACCTTGGAGCATGATGTTTGGTGACAAAAACTTTAACATGGGCCATAACTTTTCATTAGCTAGTAATAGGCATTTGATACCTGGCATATGTATTCCTTAGGATCAGGCCTTTCTGATGAGGTAATGAACGTTGACCTTGTGACCTTGACCTTTAACCTTTCATTGACTCATGATAGGCGTTTAATGGTTAGCATGTGCATGTTATGTACGTGGGTTTCACAAACACATCTTGTTTTTTTTAAGTCAAATATTAGCTGAAATTAAATGGGCAGTTTCTGTGCCGTGATTCGTAAAGTGTCGCTAATGCTGGCATCACTGACTTGTCAGCCAAGTTGGGATGCCTACTGCACCCGGTCGAATTCCTCCCTCCAGCTCTGTTCAAATTTTCTCTCCCTTTATGGATTCATACGGCTCAGGTGCAGTTGCTGTTTTTCTTCGTGGGGCTTTTGCTGGAGCTTGCCCGGGTTGCGAAGCCTTGAGAAACATGGCTGCTCCTCTGATGGAAGCGGTTTCTCCTGCGTATGAGTGCACGCGCTTATCTGTTCGGTCAATCAAGGCATTAGAGTTTTTACGCTGGTTCGGTCAATCAAGGCATTCGAGTTTTTACGCTGGTTCGGTCAATCAAGGCATTAGAGTTTTTACGCTGGTTAGATGTGTCATGCGGAAAAAAACGTTTTTGTTTCAAATCGATATTCTAAATGTATTTATTCAGCGAATTGAATTCAGGGGCACATAACGTGAAGGCACTGTATTTTTTCAGCGACTTTTAACTTGTCCGGTTTGGCAAGCAAATTTATCTTCCACTTGTCCGACAATAAAATCTACTTGTCCCGCCCAAGCGGACAAGCGTTAATGTTGAGCCCTGTATTGTATTATGTCTCCCCCTTCCTGGGGGGGGGAGAATCATATTGTTTTTGCCTGAATTCCCGTTGGCGTCAGCGTTGGCATTCCCATTCGTTTCCGGAGCATAACTCTGAAGCTGTTTGACCGATTCTCACCAAATTTGATAGTGTCTCTCCATAACATGTAGATGTGCCTTTTGATGGTTTGAACTGCTTTTGAATTTTATTTTTTCTGTTTTCATTGCAACAATTTGGACTCAGGCATATTGAAGGGTGGGACTCGTTTCCGGACCTTAACTCTAAAATGTGAAATGGGGGAAGGGGGAGTCATCTGTTTTTACGTGTAAAAACCATTTCTAGTTATTATTATTATTATTATTATTATTGTTAATAATAATAATTAGTGACTCCCCCTATGACAATGAAAGGGGCGTAGAGTCAAAATGGGAGGCTCATGAACATGATTTCTAAAGATGGGAGGCACAGCAACAACGCTGAAAAAAATCTGGTTTCATGTTTTATCAGATGTAGGTTACAAATTTTACATGTAAGAGCAAGGAAATGCGTAATATCTATCAAAAGGAAGTTTGATGACATTTCTTTACTTCCATAGACAAAATTCCAATGGATAAGTTGCGCCCTCAATGATTCGCCTATTTTCCAGACAATTTTATCAGGATCAAGTGAAGTAGTGCTGCTTTTGGTCTTAAGACTTATGGAGTAGTGCTCAGTAGGAGCTGCAGTGCTGACCTCTAGAAATAATTTCTTGTGATGGCTGTAGTTCTATATCAATTACCATTGTATCTCTATGAAAATTCTTGTGATCAGATGTAATTACTTTGTGATTCATAGTGGTCATCTGAGCTTCTTGTTTTTGCTTGACACTGGTGCTCAGCATGTCCTCCACCATACCTCAAAAGTACTACAAAATTTGCATTCACTCAAAAAAGAAAGAAGTTGGTTCTACCTCCTTTGTGATCTCAGGATATTATAATCAGTCATTTGAAATCATGAGTCATTTGTACTGCTTGTGTCTGCAGCTTGATTGGAGACTTGCTGCTTTAAGACAAATCAAATGATTTACATTTGAAAGAAAACTGCGTGCCAGAACTGTCTTCATATAATGCTGATTTTATTTATTTCCTGGTGGCCTGTATTACAGGCTGTTGTTTTTTAGATTCATAAGTTTGTTGTGTCTGGAGTAGGCAGAAGCCCTGAGTGAACATATTGACCTCTTCATGCCCTGTGGTGTTTTGTGTCAGTAATTCAGAGGTAGAGTGGTTTATCTTGTGTAAGTGCTGGCTTTCTCCATGAGTTAATGAGCTCTACGCTTCCCTCGGTATAGACCCCTATGTTTTTTGACCATCGGGATGGTATAGCACAAAACTCGATATGTACTGTAAGTGCACTCCTCTTCTTATACACCAGCAGTTTACCCGAGCCGAGAAATTCAGTGTTATTTCACTGTAATTGTACAGCTGTGCTGGTGGGATGTATTGGGAAACAAATCAGAGCCAGTAATATGCTCTTTGACGGGGAGTGAGTGGTATTTACTACACCTCCAGAAATAACGGGAGCAATTACAGTGGACACTTGCAATATCGATGCGTGTCATTTGATTTTCAGAATTCGGCAAGCAATAATAATCAGGTATAAAAAAAGGTTTTTAAAAATAGGTGTCAGGGGAGTGAAGCGGTTTAGTCTCTGGATTGAAGAATAATTTGCTAGGTGATGAGGGAGAATTGCACATCCCCAAACCAAAGTTCCCTTATTTGCCCCCTATTCAATTTCAGTAAATGAGGGACGCCTAATGTGCGCATGGTGGTGGTGGGGGGGGGGCCTTTGTCTTTGTTCACAAGGCTAGAAGAGTATGAAAACTGACAGTGTATCAGATGGGTCTGCTAGTAGAGACAGCCTGAGAACAAAAACTGCTTTTTATCCCTCCAATGAGAAGGCAAACATATTTCACATCTGATGTTCATCACTGCATTTTCTGAAAAGCATGTGGGAATGCACCACATATCACAACCATGTGCTTCTCTCACCAGAAGCTGAAAGGATTTTCATCACACCCCAGCTCTGCAAATTCTGCCAGGAATGTAAAAGTCAAATTATCGGGAGTGCAGCAGCTGTTTTGCTTGAAAATAAAGTGGTTGCATTGCCCTTGGATGGTTGCCTTTTGTATTGGTATGGCTGGTCTTCTTTTGGGGCTCAGGCCCTGTTCTCGTTGGGCCTGTGAACTCAAAGGCACTTTTAACAATTGCAGCACCAGCCCAAGTCAGTAGCTGTTACTTGACATGATGCAGGCGGACCGGGGCTGTTGCTTTTTTACCCCCGCCCAGGAGGTTCTGTTTTTGCCGGTGTTGGTTTGTCTGTCTGTGTAGAAGAAGACTCAAAAAAGTAATGAATGGATGTCTCTGAAATTTTGTGGGTGGGTTGCTATTACATCAGGGATAGACCCTATTGAGTTTGACCACGAACGGTGAAACAGTATGGCTGCTACGGTGGCCATCTTGAAGTCCTATGACTTGCAATAACTGAACTTCGCTCCCAGTGATATCACTGAAATTTTTACAAATAGTATCAAGTGGCCACCACAGCAACCGTCTCAAGGCATGAGAGGAGTAAGGTTCATTAAGCAAGGCTGTGCTGCCTTGGCCGAGGTTTGCACTCTGAGTGCCTCGTTTGATCATTTTTTCATCTCATCTTCAATTCTTGTTCAGTGCGCTGGAGCCTCCAACCAAATGCTATTGAAAGCTGTTGCCTGTAAGTTTGCCAATCATTTTATTTTTGGGCTAGGCCGCAAATAGCGGCCAGGACCCTATAAATGTGAATGTGAGTGATTGACTGCCTGAGTTATCGAGTTCAATGATTGGGTGGCCGGTGTGGAAGATTTTCAGCGATTGGTTGGCCGGCGGGGAAGCTCATCAACGATTGGTTGGCCGACGACTGACTTCAGCGATCGGTCGGCCAGCGGGCAAGAACTTCAACGATTGGTTGGCCGATGATTACCTGGCTGGCTGGCCGGGTGTTTGTCACTCGTATCTCCTGGGGGGTATACTACAAAGCAAGTTCAACATAGACAGGCTATATTTGAGTGAGCCGGCTCAACAAACCTTGAACTCGCGATCAGAGATAATTGGGACCACAATGGTGGTTGTAATCTTTCTTTGTTAATGTTGGTTCTGTGCTTTCAATACTGTACGGGCTCTCAACAAAAGAGTATTTCATGCGGCGTATTTCCGTTCATAAAATCGCGTTCTGTATGTTTCTCCGAGGAAACTATCCCTGATCCAGGATCAGTAACACTGCGGGTAATCTCCCCCCACACCACCAGGGGGCGCCACCAGCGGCTTAATGAGAGATCCATATGAAGTTTTACTCTCATTGGTTGGACACTTGAGAGACTTCATGATTATGCATGCGCATACTCAGGTGGACACTTGGGAAATTATAATTGAGATTTATGTTAGTGCATTCATGCTAGTTGATGTATGCACTTGCGAAGTGGTTGCTGGGTGATTAATAAAATTTTTTTTTAAAAAAAAAAAAAGAAAGAAAATCTCCTAGGAGGAGTGGGTCGTCATTATGGACAGTTATGAAGACTGTAAATATATAAAAAAACAGCAAAAAGCAACACTGTTGCTGCTAGTAAGGCCAGAGAGGAATTCTGGTGGAAAATTGCTGATTGTAAGTCCTCTGATGAAGGATTAGTTGAAATCACATCAGTTTCTCAGCCAAATCAAACAAAATGAGATTAAATTGTAGAATGAACTTTCTAATTTCTCGGCCAATTCTTATGATCTTGCTGTTAACTACAGCATGATCTCGCTGTTAACTTCGAGAGCTTTCAATAGCTCATAAATTCATTAAAATTAATTGCATTTCAATTTGTTTTTTGGACATAGTTAACCATATTCATTCATCACCAATATCAAATAACGATTTATGTAAACACATGGCAGCTCCTTCTCTCGAACATGTTTATTAAGCGGTTTTACTCGAGACTGTGGATTCTTTGTCCATAACATACCCAAAAACGAAACATGGGGGGAGAAAGGAATCTTTGAAGTTTGTTCTTACACTCTCGCCATATAGGAACTGCCATGTGTTCACAAAAGTGACATCACGTTTCTGGTTAGCACAACTGTGACAATAACTTTATTGTTTCATTCCCTTTCAGGAACATACATATATAGTTCATCTGCTATCTACATCTGTTGCTGCTGTCTCTCTCAAATTCACATTCACAAAATCAATAACTGCTACCCTTACCCTAGCTCTTTGTCTCTTCAAATGTATAACTTGCTTTTGATATGTTTTCCTTACTCAAGCACCCCCCCCCCCCCACTCCCACTACCTCACACACTCCCTCACTCACACTCTCACTCTTTCACACTCTGTCTCACACTCTCCCACTCTCCCCATCCACTTTGTAAATAATTAATCAGCTCCAGCTCATTACTAAACTTGCACTTCATATAATTGTGTGAGCTTTGCCCCATTTAGCACCCTTTTCTTGGGACCACATTCTCATTCAGCACTTGGCGGCCCAGCCAAATACTAGGTTGCACCTAGTCTGGTTTCATCTCAACCTGGGATCCTTCACTCTCTCAGTATACATGGCACCCCCATGAGTTTTACTGGATTTGGGCACCCCCCACTCCCTGACCATGCCTGAACCCAATTAGGAGCTCCCTGATGAAAATGTATAGAAATGTTGATTAAAGGGGACCTATTTTGCTATATTTCCAAGATTATATTTTGATCTTCGACTCTCTTAGAGTACTCCTGATCTTTCAAAGTCCAAAATAGGGTCCTTATTTAGCTCATACTGCCATCCTCAAAAAACCCCATTTGTAGTCCATTGTAGTCTCTGCCTGAAAGGCCTCACTGGGGTTGCTCTTCCACTATGGCCCCCACTCCCCTTGTGCCCACTGTCTTCTGACTGGCCAGCTCTGTGGAGGGCGGAGTTGGACGGGACAAGGCTGCAGAATGCAGTTTTCCAGGTCTGCCTCCCCAGAGTGAAACGTGAGACACTTTTGCCATCTGATAAGGAAGCGGCAGGCAAATTCCACAGTCTAATGTTATTCTTGAATATGGATCTCATGAAATGAACTTGTTCTTATAAACGCAGTGGCAAAAGTGGAGGACGCAGTGCGAAAATCTGGCAGCTCAAGCTCAAATTTGTTATCGGCTACAGTGTGCTACAGCAATCAGTGGTGAATACCAGCGGTTTTTCTACTGTATAAATAGGATGCAGGGAAAGCTAGAATCCACCCCATATAGACACATTTGTTGAACGGGTCAACAAAACCACATGTAGACTGGAGACCGCAGAAATTCGGTGGGTCTGAGTTTAGAGGAAACATAGACAGTGAGGAGCAGCTAAAAGTGGAACAACAGCTTATAGACTGCTTCGGTGTGTATTATAAGGACCTGCTGGTTCGTGTGCATAACTGCGGTGTGTCGTTTGTGTGGAGAAACTAACAGGTTCTGCGCTGGTATATGACGGAGAGGCGAAAGCTCCAGGCTAAACGGCCTTTTCGGAAATTGCCCGTGGTAATGGTTACTTATTGCATCGGAATGACCAGCGTTTCCTCGCGGAGAATGGGCGCGTTATGGAGAGTGCTCAGTTATGAGCATAATACAGGTTTTACAGACCGTAAGTTCCGTTTGTGTGAACCGTTTCTTATGTGGAGCTAGCGAATCGATCACTTTTACGTGAAAGAATTTAATATTCAGTCACCGATTTAATATTCAATCAACAGCAATGTAGAGAAATTGTTAATGATACCAGACACGTTATAGCCTGTGCTTTTCCCTATTGCTTTCACCGATAGCATCAGAGAGCTTACCCAGATATTGGAGAAGTATCAGGCAGACCCTGGTCATGGATAAGTAAAGCGATCGTATCACCTGTCACTTTGATGCTTACCGAAGTAACACAAGAATACCGATCAGAATTGCTGCATGTTAGTTAACCAAGAGCATTTTTAATTAGCAGAGCACGGGAAGTAACATGCAGTAGCTGATAAGCCGTCATGACTTTGAATGTAATCTGTCACGCGAAAAATTTGTTTCGCGTCTGGTGTGAAAGCGGCATGACGTACCCATATATGCGTCTTTGCATTGACTTTGAATGTAATCTGTCGCGCAAAAAATTAGTTTCATGTCTGGTGTGAAAGCTGCTAAACGAACCCATAATGCGTGTATTCGCCTCTTTGCATTGACTTTGAATGTAGCTAACCTGTCGCACGAAAAATTAGTTTCGCGTCCGGTGTGAAAGCTAGTTAACGCGCCCATAACGCGAGTATTCGCGTCTTTGCATTGACATTGAATGTAGGCTAATCAGTCCCGGAAAAAATTTGTTTTGCGTCCGATGTGAAAGCAGCTTTATGGATAGTATGCGACAGCTAGAGAGGGAACATAATACAAGTTTTACTGACCGTAAGTTCCATTAGCGCAGACAAGTTGCTTATGTGGAGCTAGCGAATCGATCACTTCTACAGGAACGAATTTCCTATTTATTCTCCGCCTTTTTCGGCTTTTTACTAGTCACAACAACCTCTGAAGGGGATGAAATTATGTCATGGTAGTGCAGAGAAATCATTTGTTATACCAGACACAGTAGAGCTTCTGCGTCTCGCATTGCTTTCTCGGTAGCACCAGAGAGCTTGCCCAGACATTTGTGAAGTATTCGGCTGATCCCGGTCATGGATAAGTGAAGCGATCACAAGCAGCCGTAAACAAACCCAAACACGTATCCCAAGCTCTGCAAAACCTACGTCTGGTCTAACTGTGCTTTTCAGCCCAACTTTGCGGACACATACAGCACCTCTTCGGTTAGCTTCAACTGTGGTGGCTACAATTGGGGAAGGTTATGATGAAACTGCCACATTGATGCTTACGGGAGTAACAAGCATACTGATCAGAATTACTGCATATAAGCTAACCCAGAGAATTTTTAATTAGCACGGCATGCAAATTAACATGCAGTAGCTAGTAACAACCACAGAGACAAACCGTTGCAATAGAGGTTTTACAGACAGCAAGTTCCGTTACCATGGACAGTTGTACCAAGCATCCAAATTACAAACAAGTATATAAAGTCAGCTTCAAATGAGGTTTATGTTCACACACCTTCTGTAGAATTGCCCCTGATATCACTCTTGCATATTTGGGACACAAATAAATGTGTCTTAACAACCCTCAACCTAACTGTGCAGTCCCATAACTTAAATTGTCTATCATTTTTCAGACTTGCCAAAATTAGTTGAAATTGATGTTCTTACCTTGATAGCGGTCCAGAGAAAAAACCTGTAAAGGTTTCGAATCTGCAGAACAAGCAAGGTTGGACAAATGTTACTAAATAAAATAAAATATAAAATTTTGGTAACCAAATCATATCATTTGAACCTGCAGTTGTTTGGGCATCTGGCTCTAGCTGTATTATTTCTCTTGGCTGATGAGGCTTGGTCATAGTTCCACAGGGGCGGAAGAATCTGTTTTTGTCTCACAGAAACTTATATTTCCAGTTTTGTTGCTCAATTTGGCAAATTTTCTGACTTTTTGAGAACAATCTACTGAGCGTCACCTTTCAAATGAGACTATGGTCACGCTTATAGTGGGTCAAGAATAGTAAGCATTTTATTTTGGGAGGAAATTTGCTCCAAAAAGGACTGCACTTTAAAGGGTCAAGCAATGCATTGTGAAATTTAATTATTTATTTTTCGGTCGGTAAGTAGGAAACTGCTATTTGAACTTCTATTCTTTTCGGAAAGAGCAGTTGAATTCATGACCATTTACCTGATAAGAAGTCCTCCTCCTGGTATTGTGAGTTGGTTCAGGCTCACTGTCCTTGCCAAAAATGCTTGATCTGAGAGTAGGGCCTTGACCAATCACTGTTGCATCCTGAGTCTTTTCTCATAGCTTTTCCAGCTGCCCTTCTCAGTTTTCCCTTTAGTTTGCTTTTATTGGTTCTCAATATTTTATTCTTGTTCGTGCTTCGCCCTTCCTTTTGTGATTACACTCTTACCTATTTCCTATAGACAATTGTTGCCTGGTGTATTTAAGTTCCTGGTCTACTGCATGTCTTCCCTTTGTTGGATTGTTCCTTTCTGTCCTTGGTGTTTACTTCTCTGACTACATAAGTTGCATTTTCTCCTCCCAGTTTATGGTCCTGTGAAGTGATTTCTTCTGGACTGTGTTACACCACAGTTTGACGGTGTGCAGCTGTCTGCAGATCCTTGTTATTTGGTTTTCCATCCCGGTCCCTGATCCTGGACCAGCCCTTTAGGCCATGCCTCGCCATGCCCTCCTGTGACCGAGTCTGCCCCAGCCTGACTTCTGACTGTCTCCTCACCAAGCCATGAAACTTGCCTTTGAGTTTAAGTCCTCCACAGAAAATAAATTAGCCAATTTGGCCTTTTGCGTGATCCACATCCGGCTTTTGTTCAGATCATTCATAACAAGTTGCATGTTTATCTTTTACAGGGTTGGTTCAAACAGATTTATTGCAATGAAGTCTTTTGAGCTGCTGAATGAACTAATGGGTTGGGGTAGAGGTTCAGAAATGATACAGTAATTTGTCCAGTGATGAATTTGCTCCTTGCAGTCAGGTTGATTGAGCGGGATCATTTAGTTCTAATCATTTAATCAAATTTGGGCTGGGATCAAGAGCTGATGGCTGAACTGCTCTTTCACTGCAGAGCTAATTATGAAACAGTCAGCGCTAATTCCATGTGTGTGAGTACCATGGGCTGAACAGGCCTAAACGACTCAAAGTAAAATGGCTTCTTCACAGTGCAGGGAGGCAGAGGGAGTGGCCTTGATGTATTGCAATGTGTGTCTGCCGAAGACATCCTAATTCTGCATGTAGCAACACCCTCATTGCCCCAGAATTCAATTTAAACCTCTAGAGGTCCTTTCAAGTTAACTAGCTGAAGTATGCGTTCATCTACGTCCATAGTGTCTGTGCTTGAGTATATATAAATTTTTTATGGCATACTGTGAGTGTGTGTTTTGTGTGCGTGTGTTTCTGTATTCGTATGCGTTTGCATTTGCCTGCATGCATGTATGAATTTGTTGTCCCCCGCCACGCGAATGCGCGGAGCGGCAGGACATAGTATTCACGACCATCCATCCGTACGTACGTACGTCCCGAATCCTTCTCAGCGAGATATCTCAAGAACTAATTGACGGATTTCCTTCAAATTTCATGTCAACATGTATTAGGGTGGTGGCCCGGACCCAGTCGATTTTGGTGACTTTCGTGTCACTCTCAAGGTTTCACTGAGACACTGTTCATTTTGACACGATTTGCCATTTCCTGGCGGGGGACTAAGACACGTTAGTGGCAAATAATTGTTCATAATTGCATGTTTGTGTGGTCATCTGAGACAGGATGCTATGGTTGTTTTTGTTGCCCAGGCTCGCTATAGGAAGGATCATTCGCTGCCGTGGTTCGCCCCAGTGGACAATCTCCTGAAGGACAACACAGATGGCTGCGCGCTCGCTGCCCTAGTGCACTTTTACTGCCCCAACGCAGTCCGGCTGGAAGGTACTTTACACCCATCCACCAGTCAGATGCCTTTGTCCACATTCCTAAATTCTTCTGCATCAGGGGGTAACCACTACAACAAGCCCTTATACCTCACGGGCATAGATGCAATTAATGAAATTCTATTCATTCCTGCTTTTGGAGCACTGCAGGCTGTGCCGATTTTATTTTGTAACTTCGAACATATTTGTTCATTTTATTCACCAGGCTTTTTGTGCTGTATCGATTGTTGATCGAAAGTGATAACAAAGCTCGTATCCAGTCAGCTCGGCTTGTGCATGAATGAATGGCACAACTTGAAGTGTCTACTATTTTGGCCCATCAAGTTACATTATTTTGTGACCTTAGTATTACAAGGTTCTATCTGCCCCAGAAACACATGTGATAGAACCTTGTAATACTGAGGTCACAATTTATGGAGTGAGCACATGCTTAAGATATGCGCTGACGTCAGCGGTGTATGATCAGTCAAGACACATCAAACCAAACTGTCTCTTGGTTATGACATCATAGCTCATCCCACTGAACCTCGGTGATGACAGCTTCGTCTCACTGCTATGATAACTATAGCCATGATAGCAAACTAAGCAAAGCTCTTCTCATGTATTGCTCTGCCCATGCAGATGTTTGTCTGAAGGAGGTCATGTCCCTGGCTGACAGCCTGTACAACCTACAGCTAATCAAACAGTTCTGCCAGGAGGACCTTAACCACTGCTGCCACTTCACACTGGAGGACATGCTGTATGCCTCCTCCTCTATAAAGGTGAGTCACAGTGAGGGGTGTGGCCGACAGGGTGTCTGCAAATCCACTCTGGGTAAGTCTGAGTCATGGGATAGACCTGGCTGAAGATTGAAGGGGGAGATGGGCTTGTCGTCAGTTTTTCCTGCTCAGCCGGATGACTCACCAGTTTGTTTCTCTGGCCAAAAAATGGCTGGGGAATGCCCACCCGCCCAAGACTGAAAATTTCCCCCTGTTCCTACCCTCACTTAGGAATCCCCTCTCAGTTTTCTCACAATTTGCTCTTTCTTTCCTCTAACAAATGTGTGGCTGGTGGAAAGAAGTTTAGCACGGAACTGGTATTGGATATGCTAACAGCTTAGTGTCTGTGTTGCGTTTGGCTTGAGAGTCAAGGAAATGTTTTGATGCTAACTAGCTATGTTGATTCAAACTTCTGTGGAACAGTGCTGCCTTCTCAGTGCACAGTATGAAGGATTGTAACACCACAAAATGAGCACAAAAAGCACAAAAATCCATCCAAGACAGCCAACTTGATGTAAGGAATTATTTTCAACAAGTTTTAAGTGAGCTATTTGATTGAACAAGTTTGAAGTAAAGGTTGACTGAAAAGAGACGAGGCTCTGTGAACGAATTTGTCTGATTCATTTTAAAAACAATTTTACCTGATGTTCTGTTGATCACAGAAACAGTGAAGAGTATGTTATTACTGTGATGATTTGCTGATAAATTTCTTGAATGTATTTTTCAAACTATTCAGTCTTACCAGTATGGTCTTATACCAAGTCAGCAGTAACAGTGGAAGAAAAGCAATTTGCCTAACGTTTTTTGTTAGACTATTAGACTTTAAAGCAGGATTAATGACTCACTTTTCAAAGGAAAGTACATGATTATTATAATGCTTGTCTGGCTTGAGTAGTCTTGCTGTTGACGCAAAGAGGCAGAAGCCAGTTTGAGGGTCCTAAGTACTGTACTAAAGTAAATATTGGCTTTGACCATTGAGATAAGAAATAGAACTGTGCTGTTTGACAATGGATGGAGACTGAAACAAGTTCCGTGTCAGAAGAATCATTTTGAATTGGGCCTGTGCTATTGACCTATCACTCTTGGCACACAGCCTCCAAGCCAATCACAGTACATTCTCCCCCAGTGCTGACTCCAGACAAGTAAGTTTTTGATTAGCCAGTCACAGGCCAATGGAGAGCCAGAGAATGGAATTTTGTATCAGAACAGCCATGACTTTATGTTGGTCAAATTCAGTGAGAATGGAAGAAGCTCTTTCTAAAAAACAAGTCTTCAGTTTTCAGTGATTGAATGCTATGCATGAGTGCGGCCGTCACCGATTCTTGCTCTGCTTGGCAATCCTCCTTTAACTGTGTGTCGTTCAACTAGTGCTTTTAAATGCAGCTGTTAGATGAAGAAAGCTTGTATTTGGATTGATTGGATAATCATAGCGCACGTTGGTTCTGGCTAGTCTGATGGTTGCTGTTTTAACTTTGACAGTATATTACCTCACTTAAACCTTGTGATGGTTAGTTGTGCTGATAAGTTCACCTACAGGTCAGAAATTCTTTTAATGGTTCAAGTGCTACTGCAAAGTATGTCTTTAAGTTTCTTGTTTGTAAGACTCATTTCAAATTCAAATTGGGATTCAGAGCTCACTACATAATTTAGCTGTCTGAGAATATCATTGGTTTCCACTCATGCGTCTGATCTCATGAGTTACCGGTGTGGACATCTCATTGCTCATTATGTCGTAATGCTGAGTATTCTGTATCTGAAGTCTGTTTTTCCCCATCTCTGAGCATGCAGTCAAACCTGGATTCTGCGAGCCTGTCTTACACGAGGAAGAGCATTAAGAAATAGGTTGCCTATTAATTTTTGTCCATGTTTGTCAGCTCTGTCCATGTTAAATGCTCATGAGGCAGTTCAAAGCTTTTTTGGTGGAAATGTAACTTCGCTTAAGATGGATCCCTTTTTTCAAGCTGTTCATCAGCATTATATCAACAGCAAGAAGCATGTGTTTTACAGCTAGGCTCTTGATTTGTGCTCGTTGAAGACACATTTCTGGGTTTTGTTCAATCCGGTTTTGACCCCTTGTTGAGTTTTGATTTAGTTTTCTGGAAGGAGTGTTTTATAGAGGGGAAAAAAAAACATTTTAGATGGCATTCATCCACCTTTGGTGTTTTGCTTTGTTTTTTTGTTCGGATCAACTCAATTCGTTGGCACACTCCCCATGTATAGGAGAAACAGCCATTGAAGGCACGGGATAGATTTAGCTGTTCCTACTGTTCTTGGTTGGGGTTAGGATTGGGGCTAGGGTTATACAAAACCCTACAAAAGTTGAGAATTGGGCTTTTCTAGTATACAAGAAATTGACATTTCTTTGCATCAAGTCTGAATTTCTTGTATGCTGGAATTGTTCAAAAGAAACATTTCTCGTAGGTGTGAATTGGGCTTGACTGTTATACGAGAAATACGTAGACATTTCTCATATATACAAACAGCACACCTTCAAATTGCCATGAAACCTTTGCTCATGGTATGAAAGTTTGGTTATGACCTTGAAAATGTGCTTTTAAAAATGCTTCAGATGCTCTTAGCTAATACCTGAAAGCAATTATTATTCTTTAGGTTTTGTGAATTTCACAGAAGTAGCCTGTATACGATGGGCTCCAAATGATATTAGCACCCTGGGCTGGAAGTGCACCAAAAATACAAAAAAAAAAGATAATATTATGCAGATGCATCAGAATGCCAAGGTGCAAAACATCATATAAGTTATTAATTGGCATATGGATCTGACCAATACCATAGACATATTTATTAAAATAAACAAGTTCACTAAAATTAAAGTTTTCAAATGACTGGTACTCCTAGTTTAGAACTTGGTGCAACCACGTCTGGCAAGGATAACATTGTTGGTTCTTTTCCTATCCTGTTTGAAAGGGTGAAGGTGTGGTCTTCTGTCCAGCCCACAGGCTTTTAATTATATTGAGGTTTGGTGACTGAAATGGCCATTGCACACCATTTGTTATCTGGAAGCATTTCTGTGCAGATAATGAGATGTGTTTTGGGTCATTGTCTTGCTAGAATGTCCATCTATGTTAAAGCTTCCAACCTCTGGCAGAGGCAGTGAGATTGTTAGACGAATTGCCTGATACTTGGTGGATTCCAATAAGCCACTGGCCCTGGACATCTGAAGTTCAAATAGTTCCAAAACATCTCTGATCCACTGCTATATTTTACGGTGGGTATACTGTAGTGTGCCTTTCCTGACCTAAGCATTCAATTTAGGTCTCGTCTGACAGCACCTTTGTCCAGTCATAATTCAAGTGACCTTTGGTAAACTGCAAGTGCTTGCCTCTGTGTCTTGGGGGTTAAAAAAGCTTTCTTCTGATGACACTGTAAAAGAGCCATTGGTTACAAAGGTGGCATCTTCTGGTGCTTTTTAGACCTAATGGCTCCAAGATGCCAAGGCCTGGAATTATTTAGCATTGATTCTTGGGGATTTTTGCCTCTCTCATTATCTCTAGGGGTGCCAAATAATCCCTTGATTTGGAGGAAATTGATTTTTTTTCATTAAATAAAGGAATAATTTTGTTTGATAACATAGGGACATAAAGTACACTATTTCTCACATTTTGGCATTTTTAATCTATCTTTATTGAGATCATTTATTTTTTAGTGGTATTTTGGTGCATTTCCAGTCAAGGATGTCAATATTTCTGGAGCCCACTGTTTCTAATTCAGGTTGTTTATGAACTCGAAGACATTGTATGCTTTCATTGACTAAAGCCCAAAATTCTTATTGACAAACTGGTTACAGTATGGAGATGGGATATATTCTGTGAGTATAATAATAATCGAGTAATAATAGATTGATTATAAACTCTTGGAAATTGCATGCACGTTCCTAGGAAATATATTTGGTTGGATTATATTGGGCTGAGCATTTTTAAACATGATTGCAAACTAAGGGATGATCTTTTAATGGAGAGCAGACAGATAACTTTCCTTTCAGTTTTTGTTCTTCATTAAAAAATAGTGACTGTGTTTGTCTGTTGTCCCTAAGATCCACAGTGCTGCTGGAATTTTAGTAAGAGGACGTAAAGTATAATGTTACCTGGGGTTTGTAACGTTAACTCATAGGCATTCAACAGAATGAATGTGAGAATATAAACTGAGTGTAGACAATACTTGAGTGTTATGGAAAAACCTAGCAAGTCTAATTTTGGTCGAAACTAAGTTAGGGACATTTTTGTACTTATTAGGCTTTGCCTCAGTAAGATACATGAAAAATAATCATTGATTTCCTATGTTTTCCTGTGGCAAAACCAAGCAAGTCATCGGTATTTAATCGGTTGTGAAGTAAAAATCAAACATGTTGATCTTCCTTGGTTCTTCCACATAAAATTTTCTATTTTTCAATGATAAAAACCTGGTCAGCGAATTAGCCAGTTATGAAGCAGCATACCTATATTATCTGATCTGTGAGGTATGTCCCCATGCAGAGCACTGGATGTGCAGGAAATTCGTGGTCAGAATTCGTTTTTTTTTTCCTTTTTATTTCGGCATGATTGTAGAATCATTTCATGACAATTTCAACACAACACAACATGTATCATTACCGAAAGGGTCGCGGGGGAAGCAAAATCGCTTATCAGAGTCCCGCCCCCAGCTTCCAGAAAAACAGTTTGACTATGGTTAAGATATCATAAGGATTATAAATCACAGCAGAGCTAATGTCCATGTGCGCTACGTTTTAAACGTCAGAAAGTAAGATCGTAAATTGATGGATATCATGAGAATTATAGATTACAATTAGGTGAGTGTTCATATAACTTAGATTCAAATGCCACTCTTGATCCAAAGCGACATTGTCCGGAAACCCCATTCTTGATCATTTGGTTTGTTCCGGCTAATTTGGAGTAGATGAGAGGGAACAATAATAGATCATCCATGCCTTCCCAGATTTTCTTTATCCTTTGGTCAATCAAATGCAGTCTAAACCCCAATGATGGCAGACCCGCTATCATGAATCCGGTTAGATAGACATCCTCTACATCCTCGATGTCCAGGACTGTCAAACACTGCGAACGCCACTTTCCCCATGAATCCATGATATAACCGGCCGGGAATGTCCCATCCGGGCATGTCGGTTCTCCAGAACCTGTCCGCCTCCCGGAAATAATTTTGTCGATTGCATTTAACGACCAGCTTATAAGATCCATTTTGGTTCAGCTGTCTGTAGTAATGTGCTGTGAGTTGTCTTTCGGACAGATAGTCTGAAGCGTCCAGTAAATACAAGATACAGAATTAACAATATTGACATGCTAATGCTAATATTCACATGCTAATATGAAAAATGGCTTGAAGAGGGAAGCAGATGGTGGAGTTAACACTGAAAAACTGTCAAATGCCACTGCAGCTGCATAATCCTTAGGTTTTTGTCCATCATATTGAGATTTGACAGTTTATATTTTCAGAAGGAAAAATTTCTTACTAATAAAAAAGAAAAAATTTCCCCCATAAATATCTCTTATTATGTATTGAACAAACAACTACCTTGTCAGTTTCATTGTCGGACAAGAGCTTAACCCCAGAGGGATACGGTTTCCTGTTTTTTTTTGTTACTTACTAGGTTTTTCCACAATACTCAAGAATGCTCTGTGCAGTTTTCATCCATTTATCTCTTAAACCTGGGATGTATTTGGGTTTTTCGCTCTGAAACCTGGGATTTCTAAATATAGTTTATTGGTTGATTCGACCTTTTTTGACCCATTGCTTCCACACTGTATTCTGGGGTTGTCGCCATTGACAGCGAGTCTTGGAAATCCAGTGGTGGTGTGGACTGTAAATAAAAACTGCAAGTCATTAATAAAACGTTTTATTTCGTTGACACTGAAAACAAAAAAGATGATAGCAGATTACTGAAATAACAAGCAAAGAAAAGGAAATAAATTCTTTGACTGTTTTCAGAGTTGTGAATGATTTTGACTGAAGAACACTGACATGAATTTTAGGTTTGTTCTTTCTCTCTGGCAGAATAATTACCTTGTGTTCATGGCTGAGCTGTTCTGGTGGTTTGAAGTGGTTAAACCGTCTTTCGTCCAGCCTCGTGTTCTAAATATCAAAAGTAAGTATTCAAGAAGTCTTTAATTGGCAGTAGTGAAGCTTTTGAGTGTATAGTAGTCATTGAATCTGTGACTATTCAATAGCATTTCATCTTCTTCTAGACCCTGCCCTGACCTCGCCAGATGTGCCCACAGTGCCCATTTCTAACATCAGCAGTGAAAGCGCTCACACTCCTGCAAGTCAAAAGCAGTCCAGGTTAAATATTCATAAATTTGAGAAACCTTAGGATAACTGTGATCGTATGATATTTTTCCCCCTTCATGTTGAGAAGCTATATAATTAATCTGTTATTGCATATGTCATTGACTAAGTCTATGTCTCTCCCTCTCAACTATACTTAACAGTCTGCCTGAAAGTCCAGAAGTTCAGGCCACAACTTCAGGTATGACTCCAGGTCTTTTTCTCGATTTCTTGATATATTGTTATGTTTTGTCCTGGGTGTGATATAATGATTTTGTCTTCGTGTATGTTTCCATGTGGCAGGTGTGATAAGACGGTCAACCTCACTGTCATACATGGATGGGTGCGTTGGGACATGGCCGAAAGAGAAAAGGTCAGTACAAAATGAATGAAGTGGCAGTTCCTGAAAAGCTTGACTTTTCATTCTTTCTCATTTCCTAAATTTTGAGTAATGGGATGTTGAAATGAAAAATTCTGACGTTCTTCTGGGTGATCAAATGGTGAAATCCTGAAAAGATCGAAGAGCGTAAAATATGAAATCAAACCAACTTAAGCCGCTTTCACACCGGACGCATAACAAATTTTTCGCACGACAGATGACATTTAAAGTCAATGCAAAGATGCGTTCGCGTCTTGGCAGTGACTTTGAATGTAATCTGTCGTGCAAAAAATTCATTTCGCGTCCGGTATGAAAGCAGCTTTAAACTGTATCTTGTGATGTATTAATTTTGAGGCGTAGCTATAGAATGACATGACGGTACATTTGTGGATCAGTTTCTTCACTGCTGTAAAAAAAAATACATACTGTCCTCTGCTTTCACAGGTCCTCAACTCATGGGATATCCTTTGAAATCCCGTTAGACAGAGATGACATGGCTCGACCATCTGTGGGGCGAGGTATGAGCAGGTCAGCTAGTACAGATGGGCTGGGCCATAGGTTTGCACATGCTCCTGGGAACCTGAAGCGAAACCTTTCCTTCCAGCCAGTCAACGGGCATAGCAGGCAGGGCATTGAAGAGGAGGAGGGCCATCACAGTGGATTCCCCAATGGGCTGGCATTAGATGAGCACAGACCCCCTGGGGCCACCCCCAGTATTGAGGAAGCTCTGGAGATTATCCACAGTCCTGAAAGGCCGGGCAGCAGCCTGCCAGGGAATGGGGCAGATAATGGATTCTTTCTTCATGGGAGGGACAGTGGGGACGGCGTAAGTACCAAGGCTCAACCAGCGGATGACCAGGACTCGGCCTCAACTGAGGTAGACACTGGAATCCATGTACGAACGGAGGATATCCAGGATGAGGACTCTTCTCTGAGGGACTACACAACCAGTATAGACTCTGATGCTGACCACGAATTTGAGTCAGTGCCTAATAATCCTCTCAGTGATGGCCCAAGTCCCGCCCCTTGCTCTCTGAGTGGGCCGTCCCGCCCAGGGAGCTGTACGTCCTCCGGGTCTGGCGGCATCCGTATGACCAGCTTCGCGGAGCAAAAGTTTCGGAAGCTTAACCAATACCAGCATGTTGATGGGAGAGATAGCGGGTTCAGCTCTGTGAAGACGCTGCCCGAAAGGTCTGAGCTCAATTTACCGTGCTCTGTGGCCAGGGCCTCCATGCCTGAAGAAAAGAGCCCCCCCGTTCGTGCCTCTTCCCTGCCCCCCTCGCCTCGGGATCCCACCCATTTGCTGGCCTCGGAGATGCTGCAGCTGAAGATGAAGTTGGAGGAGAAGCGGCGAGCGATTGAGGCCCAGAAGAAGAAGGTGGAGGCAGCGTTCACCCGTCACCGGCAGCGCATGGGTCGAACGGCTTTCCTCAATGTGGTGAGGAGGAAAGGGAGTGGGACCTCGCCGCTCAGGGAGGAGGCCGCAGGCTCGGAGACTAACGGGCTGCTGGCGTCCCCTGATAGAGATGCTCGCCCAGCTGAGGAGGAGAAAGCAAAGCTGGGGCAGGGCAAACCGGAGGCACCAGATGGGGCAGAGCAAGGTCACAGAGGGTGGCGTTCGCCAAGAGAAGATGGTGGAGCCGGGGAGGCAGACCTTGCGGAGTACACCCGCTCCATCGAGAGATTAAACACCTCGCTGAGTTTCTTGCAGACGGAAATGCAGCGACTGGCACAGCAGCAAGAGGTAATTTTGCAAATGAGGGAGCACCAGTCCTGGACCGTGTCCCTGCCTGCTGGCCCCTCCCCCTCCACGCAGAGGCAGGTGCGTGAGCTCCGAGGCTCTGCCACCCGTTCGACGGGCTCCCTCTCTCCGGTCCTGTCATCCACGGGGTCCCCGCGCCCCTCCCATCGCTCCCCCACCACCATCAAAAGGAAATCAGCCTCTTTCCACTCGCGCACGCCACGCACGCCCAGGCCCAGTGAGCTCAAGATCGCTCCCTTGAGCCGGATGCTGAACACCCCACAGTCCGTGGACAGCCTACCTCGACTGAGGCGCTTCTCGCCCAGCCAATCCCAGCTCAGCTCCTTTGCCTTCCTTGGACACGATGAACCCGCCCCTTCCCCTGCACCCGCCCATACTCCTCCCCCTCTTTCTGCCCCTGAGCTCCAAGGACAGGATTGTGGCCAAAGGGAACCAAAGCTAGACCAGCCTAACCCCCAGACAACTGTGGGACCACCCCCTTCTCCAGCTGGAGGGCCACAGGGGCTGGAAATTGACACATGTGCGCAGGGATCAAATGAGCCGAAAGTGCCCGCCTTGTCAGAGGTGCTGACACAGCCTGTCGTAGAGGCAGTCAGGACGACCCCAGTAAAACGCGACCCCATGTTGAATACGAGCAGCAAGAACCTGATCGAGGTACCACTATCAGTATTGGAGGCCCAGGCAGGAGGCAACAGCGGCACCTGCAGTGGAGAGGAAGAGCCTCTTACTGAACTCCTTTCTAGAGACCAGAAAATCTGCTGTGGGTTCTTCTTCAAGGTAAGCATGTGCGTTATACCTGTGTTTGACCGCAGCTTCTGAACCAACCAAAAGATTAGGGCTGTATATTGTGAAAAGTTTCGGTGTTGTCACTAGTTCCTATATTTGTAAGCAATCACAGATATTGTGTCACAGTTCAAGATTATAAAAGTGCCCTAGTTTTATGAGGATTTTGACTAGGATTATTCAGGCCGGCGGCAAGATCTGTTATGTCTGAGCTCAATGAAGGTCAGGACACTGGCTGATGAATGATTTAACAGAAGTTACTCTCTTATGAAATATAACTGGCCTGGCCACCACCAGAATATTTGGTAAGCAGTGGAGATTAAGAGGAAATAAAGTGTGCCTTTGTAATAAAGCATACCTTTAAAATAAATCTAGTTATTATAACTAAAGAATAATACTTGGCAATAGCAACTGCTAGTAAAGCCACCACAAACCTTTGCAAGGGATTTAAACCTATCGGAGTTCAGAAAGTTTTGAAGAGGCAAGATTTTGACATGACGTTCTTTGGGTTATCCACAGGATGATCTGAAGGGCGAGGAGGACATTGCACTGAAGCGAGCGGCTCTGCTGGAGAAGAGGCTCCGTCGGGAGAGGGAGGCCCAGCAGAAGAAGCTGGAGCTGGAGGCAGAGCTCGAGCAGAAGAGGGAGTTGGCACGGTGAGTCACCACCTGGTTGTTAAGACGTGCCTCTCAAGACTGTCCAAAGCAAGAGATCCTCTGTGATGATATTGGTCATCATTATTAACAAATATTACGAATCAAACTTTTTTTTGTAAAAAATATAAAACTAGATATGAGTCGTATGTAAGCACGTTTTGTGTAATGCACTAAGGTTTACAACCTGTGAGGACAAGATCATATGCAGAATGTTTGACTGTAATGATATTCTAAAAAGAAATAAATGAAAACCTGCCGTAATTGGCAAAGTCGAAGTTAGTGTGAAAAAAGAGGGGAGAAAGTTTTCCCTCGTGATCACCCGCTTTGTCAGGCCTAATTCCAAATGCACAAGCAACAAATTAGCTTTTATTCAATTTTGCTTAAAGGTAACCGATCTGTTCTTTTTTTGAAATAATTTAGTAGATATGACCAAAACAAGTGGGAATAAACCAATGTTTTCTCTAAGAACATTTGCAATAAAAAATCATTTTTACGACCCGCAAAAACTCCCTGCGTCATTTGAAATACATCATTAGTATTCATGAGTATGCAAAAATGATTTCACGTGAAAGCGGATGTGCGCGGTGGAAGCAGAAATAAAGAGAAGTTGGCCAACAGCAAAACGCCGCGGCGAAATAAATGTCTCACTGATTCGGCCAGTAAAAGTGCTAGAAAAGGCCAGGAAGAAGATCGATTGATGACCAGGATAAATATAAAAGGCCAAAGCGATCGCTGGCAAACTTTTAAAGCCAGGTTTGTAGATATTTCCGATGAAGATGTGGCCAAACTTTTGCTGGATACATCAGTAAACTTGATGCCTGGTGCAAAATGCCCGATTCCCCTGTTTCCTCGCACTTTCAGATCGTTGCAGTTCTTGAAATCGTCCCATATTTGTAACTAGACATATTTATTGTAATTCATTTTTAATGCATAAATGTACTTTATTTACTAGAAGTCGAATCTGATGACTGATCTGACATGACTTTTCATGCAATTCGCTCATGGATATTAAGTATTAGGCACGCCACGGTCTAACAGCCACAATGGCTGATGGTTATGGTTGTGTAATTGCTTTCCTTCAGAATTTATCCTTGTTTGGGGCTGCGGACGACATTAAACTAACACACAAATCTTTTTATTGGAACAGCCTGGCAAATTGTGCAAAAAAAAAAAGTTGAGGATAAGGAACAAATTGGTTACCTTTAAGAAAATGGTGGAGTATATGACTGATATTTAACTTGGCTCTTACCCATTTGATTTATAAACAGAACTTAAATGTGTGGGAAAACGACCAATATTGAATGTGACAAATATAACCATGTATTAAACATTGTTAGAAATTGTTTTGCAGTTATTCTACAGTATAAAAAAAAATAGCATTAATTCCCATAAGGAACCATTTTGGGTGGATTATTGAAATGTTTACTCTGAAAATAGCATGTTCGTTATAACAATAAACATAACATCCAAACATATTTTTTGCTCGAAATTATCTATATTTGGCTCATTTTTGGCCACCTAGTCCCAGCAATGTCAAGACTGCTTTGCAATGGAAGAACCTGAATGGTTAGCAGAGGAAGTAAAGCATTTAGTTACATCCAAATTTGCTACTGGTATTGTAGAATTCTGAGGGTCGCAATAATAATTACACACTGGCTGAAACAAAATCACATTGATTTTTAAACAGGTAAACGTTCTGCATATTTACCAGCATGAAATTAAACAATATGTCCGACTTCTGTTTTGTGCAAATTCAGCAGAATGAGGCCCGAGGAGAAAATTCTGCAAAAATGTCATGAATTTTCCTGTCACATCCATCCTTTTCTTCAGGTTAAAGGCGGAGGAGGAACGTGAGAAGAAGGAAGATGACAAGGCGAGACGGGAGTACATTAAGCAGGAGTATCTTCGAAGGAAGCAGCTAAAGTTGATGGAAGACATGGACGAAGTCATTAAACCACGTCCACCCGGCTCCAAGCAGAAGAAGCCACGACCGAAGTCCATGCACAGGGACAGTGCAGAGTCGCCCCGGGTCATACCCCGAGCAGCAGGTAAACCCCACTCTCTCCACTGTTGATCTTTCAGACAGCCCATTAATTCCACATGTTACGCTCCAGAATAAACAGTTTATAAACACCTGCAAATTTTTTCTTTGCTCGCTGAACTCCTCCGGAGCTGGTGGAAAAATGTGTCCCAGGATGGCTTAGCATCCTTTCTCAAAAAGTACTTCATCTTTATGCCCTAGGCCTCCATCCTGCTGAGACTGGACACGTTTTGCCTGTAGCATTATTCTTCAAATTGCGCTGAAGAAAGCAACATATAGCCTTCTGCAAATTTGGATATTTGTCCAAATCGTGTTAGTGTCTGCGGATAAATTGCACCCATTTACCTCTCTTGGTCAAATCCTTTGGGAACATTTTAATGGCTGTGGTGAACGATATTGCTCATGCCGTTGCTTATTTTGCTTACTATTCGCCATACTGAATTGATCATCTGTCACCATGATGACGTCAATGGCACAATTTTAAGGTCTTGTAAAATTGTCAATTTTAACCCTAAACATCTTAAACTTTAAAATGATATATTTTAAACAGAGGTGGAGAATCCAGGGGTCAGAAAGTAAAAATCCAGCCAGGTTTTTCTCCCTCCCACAGAATGAGCTGATCATTCATATTGGCTCCATTTCCTGTCGGAAGTAAATCCAGGTGGTTGGAGTAAAGTTCTGGGGAGGATTTTTACTTTCTGAACCTGGACTTTCCACCTCTGATTTTAAACTGTTCATTTTGTGAACATATGAAAAAATTTTCACTTCAGGCACCTCAACGGATTCTACCAAGTATGAGGAAATTCTCACTGACAATCTGGTTTCCTTAGTCAGAAGGCTGAGACTTGGCCATCGGTGAGCTTTCCAACAGGAAAATGACCCAGTACACCCCAAAATGAACACAGGAATTGTGCTGGAACAATGAAATCAATTTTCTGCATTGACTGTCTCTGTCACAAGACCTAAATCCAATCAAAAGCTTGTGGGCTGAATTGAAGAGGACTATTGATAAGGGCAAACCCATGAATGTGACTGATCTTGAAAGGATCTGCATACAAGAATGGTCCAAAATCCTTTGAAATGTGTACCTTAACCTTTTCAAATAGTACAGAAAAAGATTCTATCCTGCTATCATTACCAGAGGTGGTTGCACCAAGTACCAAACCGGGGTCTTGGCATTTTGAGTGCATATCTATAATGTCATTTTTGTCTTTTTTTAATAGTATTTTTAGTGTACCAATCAGGGTTGCCAATAATGCTGGAGTGCACCGAATGTTACCTGTGTCTATCAGCCACTTGTATGCACTTGAGAATTTCCTGTTGACCTGATGTCCCTCATCCATTTCATGCCACCTAAAGTACTCTCTGGCTGAGGACACTGGTCGCCGTTTCAATTTTTGTTTCCATTTTTCGACGTCCTGATGTACGGCCTGTGAATTTGCATTTTGAAGTTGCTGTTTTAGTGAGTAGCATAGCTCTGCACAAGGTCTTTGTGCAAATTTGTTAGTGCATATCTCACCCTAGTATATATCTCACCCCTTTTGTCACACATGCAGGTTCGAGGCCACGTGTCTTTTCGGTCTCAAGCCTGTCACTGGCGTCTCTGAACTTGGGGGATAATGAGAGTGTCAACTCTGACAGGAGGACGCCAAGGTAAGCACATCCTCCTTCATCCCCCCCCTCTCGAAACGACCTTTGCATGAAAAGTCTCAGTAATAATTACACGTCCATATGTGTGACTAATAATGCCCTTTTTCATTGATGGAGTAGAAGGCCTGTGTAAATGATGTAAGAGGGATGAATTATGTTCAGTTGGTTGTTTGGTAGTTTCAATCCAGTGATTTAAGAATGTGAGTGCAAACTTCAGAGAAACTATTTGTGTGGATGTGTCGCACATTACTGCCCTACAATGGAAGACTGCAGTATCTGCAACATATAGAGATACCGCAGTCTTCCATCGTAGGGCAGATTAGTTAATCTCCTTTATCAAAATCTTTTGTTGTACCACCAGCTAGTGTAGTAAATTTATAGTTTGGTCTAACTGACTTATGACCTTTCTGTGTAAATTCACTTTGAGTTCTCATTTGTAAATATTTCTAGTTTTAGATGCTGTCAGTTTAGGGTCATCACAGAAAGGTCATCTTTCCATCACTGAGGCTTGTGTTGAACCTTGTGTCTGAAAGGTCATTATAGTTTGTTCAGTTTTACAAATGTATCATTGGTCAACATTATTTAAGATCTAGTAGATAAGGTATAACAATCTTGTTGTGTTTGTGAGGCAAATTGCCTGTATTATCGTGCTGATTGAAACACTCACTGAAAGACTGTTGTCAGATTTAACATTAAGCAATCAGGTTCGAAAAGCATGGTTATACTGTAGACACAGCTGTCTTGTACATAAAAGGTATGGCCAGAAGGTAGAAAAATTGTCTGTTATGGTATCTTTGGTCAAGCTATAGTAGCGTTTCCACCGTAGGAACTTTCTCCAGGGACTGGGAACTTTTTGAGGTTTCTCAACATGTGTTTCTAATGGGAGGACCAGGGTCTATATGAAGTTCCATGGGAGATTATTTTACCACCCAAAGAGTTCCTATTCAGTGGGTAGTACTTTCTAAAAGTAGCAGAATTTTGGGATTGGGGCTCACAGCACTGAACATTTCTGATTGGTTGAATACTCTCAGCATTTTATTTTCATATGTCTTCGGAATAATGTACCTAATCTTCTCAGGTCTTCTAGACTGCTGTGGAAATGCAAAGATCAATTGACCAAAGAACCTTATACGAAGTTCCTTGAAAAGCCATCCTTGGAACTAAAAGTTGTGACTTTGCTTAAGTTATTGAAAGCATAAATATTCATTTTGGGAGAAAGCTTAAGCCTGTTGTGGGAAATTATATTGAAGAATTTTTCCATTTGTCCTGCAACTGGCATGTGTTAGTCATTGTTTCTTGTATGTGCTGTAATCTAAAACACCAGATGGTTAACATTTAACTTCAGCATCAGTTAATTGGTGACTATGGGTGGAATATTTAATTGCAAGAGCCAGTGTCTCTGCTAGAATTGAATTACTAGAGCCTTGATTCTGACCTTTCCTTTATCTGTTGGCAATTTTGACTCGGAGCTACAGTCCTTCTGTTGTCTGTTCTTCACCTATTTGTCTTCCATTTCTTTCCCTCTCTCTCATTGTTCTTCTGACATTATTTGGCATTTACAGAAGCAATAAATTAGCCTCTGGCAATCTGTACTTCTTTCTGAACTCTCCAAAAGTGAAAAAGACAAGGTTAGTTCTTCTCTAGCGCCATTTATAGGTCACTCTTTCCTTATGATCCTGAGACATCTTCAGAGGTAACACCGTCTGGCTGCAGGTCACTGTCTGTACATGGATGGCAATCAAACCAGCTTTCTATTCCTCATCTCACTGCTTACAGACTTATGAAACAGTGTGTGGGATGGATTTAAGTGAAGTTTTCATTTGATATCAGTGAAATGCAGTTACACTCCTTGAGGGAAGTTATCAAACCGGCTAATAAATCTCGAAAACTGGCTTCAAGTATTGCCTTGGAAAGGGCTAATTTCTTTCTTTTTTTAAAAATAATTAGGGTGATGACTTGTTCTTTTATTAGTCCCACACAGTGATTGCAGCAACATTGTGTCTTTCTGCCAGTAGCCGCTCTACGGAACCATCGTAAAAGTGCTTAGTTCAGTGCGAGATGAATCCCGTCTTTATCATTGCATGTGTTCGTTGGCACATCCATTGTTCAGTTGCGCCCCTGCTGTTTCATAGCAACCTTCTGAACCCTTATCATTGCTTTTTCATCTGTGGCTACAAAAGGACCTTCCGCTTCGCTTGCGCCCCCCCCCTCCAGAGCTATGAGAGGTGGCACATTATTGTTGTTCAGTTCATTACAACATATTCAGACATGCTGTCCAAGAACATCATCAGTGGCTGAGGTGTGTTCTGGGTTCAGTAGCTGTGTCTAACTACACATATAACCATTTTGCTCCAGGCCTGATTCCGCTGATGACTTTCTGTCCCCCAGCTTGCTGGGAAGTGGAAACGGAGAGAGGGATTGGGAGAATGGTTCAACAACGTCATCAGTAGCATCAAACACTGAGTACACAGGTACAGTCTGGGAGTCAATCGATGTTGCTAAATTCCTATGTTAAGGTGCTTGAAGTTAGTGTGGGTTCTCTGTAAATGTCCTTTTGTTGTCAAACTTAGATATTTTTCAATCATCACTATCAGGGGCGCGTTTCCCGAAATCACAGATGCTAACTTACATAGTTGGAACCACTGCTTGTGAATGGACTCACTACTGTAAGTTGCAAACTTAATTAGCAACTATGCTTTTGGGAAACGCACCCCAGATTTTTCGTATATTTTCTAAAATTCATGCTGTTACTGAAAATTAATTGTCCCAAGTCCGAGTGCCCCAGGTCACTTGTTGCATCCACGTGCACGTGCCACAGTTGGCTAATAAAAGTGCGCAAACTAGTTCATGCTGTGGTACACAGGTAGACTGGATACTAACATTGGTTTGCTTGCTTCCACGAAGGGCCCAAACTGTACAAGGAGCCGAGTGCCAAGTCCAACAAGCACATCATCCAGAATGCCCTGGCCCACTGCTGCCTGGCAGGCAAGGTCAATGAGGGTCAGAAGAACAGGATATTGGAGGTGAGAGGTCACCGTTTATTTCTATCCAGCTAAAATACTGCTGAATTGTTAGCGCTTGTGCATGCAATCCCTGTCTATACACGCCTGGAGCTCCACTGGTTATTGTGGATCAATCTAGGTAAGTTTGCATTTGCTTAGGCAGCGGTTATTATTATTTAGGCAGTTTCACTTTCAAGTCCGAAAGGATTCTGGGATATTGCAAAATGAGGAGTAAATTGGGCGCATGGAACAACTGGAGGCTTGGTCCTCCATTCAGTGCGTTCAGTTCAGAAATCCTACCAATGAGTAGAACGTCTTGGACTTCACTTGCAGTCTGACCTAGATTGGTGGTTGTTTTTGCCCGCCCTAGCAAATAAATGACAGATACATTAACCCTTCCTGATTGACCCATTTTACTGCCTTCCAAGAGGCCCTCCGTGTTCATCGCTGATGAGAGAGCCACAAACACTACCCAGCCAAAAAAAAAAGTCACACCGTATTATTTTGTTGGACCGCTTTTGGATTTTCTTTGCTTGATACAATAATTTCTGAATTCTGAAACACGACCACAGGATATGTCCTCCGACATAGTAGTTCAGAAGCATCTCACTAGATCAGTTAGGGTTGATTGATTTGTTGCCTGCTGAAACACATAAACCACCACAATCATTATCCAGTGGAAGGCTCTTACCCAGGGGTCCCCAGTCTTTCCCAGAATGGGCCGGTGTGGGTGCAGGCTTTCATTGCAACCAAGCAGCTACACACCTGATGCTTCTAATCAAGGTTATTAGCAAAGAGTCCAGGGGTTAATCAGTGGTATCAGGTGTGTAATTGTTTGGTTGCAATGAAAGCCTGCACCCACACCGGCCCTTTCTGGGAAAGATTGGGGAGCCCTGCTCTTACCTGTTTGCTTAGTTATACCCCCCGCAACAAAGTTTAGGGGGCTATACTGGATTTGCTTTGTCCCTCCGTGTGTGTGTGTGTGTCTGTGCGTGTGTCTGTGTGTGTGTGCGTGCGTCTGTGCGTCCGGACCTAGATCTCATACCCTACTCATCCGATTTTGAAAATTTCTTTTCTTGCTGGATGGTCTATTGACTGTGGTACTGCCCGACTACCTGCTGTTGCGGGGGTATCCTGTAAGCCATGCTTACTGACTAAATCTAGTTCTTTCAGATTTTTATGTTTGCCTTTTTTCTTGTTACTTGCAAGGCAACTAAAATATTTCAAATACTGTTGGCAGAAGTGAGGCAGAAGTGATCTTGTTTCAATTGAAAGCCATCAATAAATAATTTTATGAATTTATTTCTGTTTTGTTTGATTCCATGATGTATTTTACTGAGTATTAGTAATTAGAATGCAAATCCAAATTACTGTCGCATTTTTTAAACAGGTCGGATATATTGGCCAATGATGTTTAGATTACTGATAGTTGCTCATACCTTGTCTTTTCACTTTATTAAGATCAGATTCTGCAGGTAAAATTGCAATAATAATGTGACTATTATTAGACTTGACTTGACCAATTACAGGACTTAACTTGAATTGCCCCAGAAAAAATGACTTGGGACTTACTTGAGACTTGAAGGTTAAGACTTGAGACTTACTTTAGACTTGCACATGTCTGACTTGGTCCCATCTCTGGCAGACGCATTTTAGAAATGTAAAAAAAGTCAAAAGCCGCATATCATCGACTTTATATGAAGTGTTTCCATCAACGCGATTTCCACCTGCCTCCTGGAGCGGAGCCCGCATGCATTTTTTTCCGATCGGACCAGGGAGCGATTCCATCTCCAGCGCGCACGAATCGCACAAGGAATTCCCCATAGTTCAAAGGGGTTTCCCCACTTTATTGTGTTAATAAATGAGTACCTTCGAAGCAATGTGTATTTATTGCCCTGTTCAGAGGAGAGCCGAGGTTTCTGCAGCAACACACATGTTTACCATTCTCAGTGAATCTAAAGCATACTACCACTTTAAATTATGATCTGGGCTGTGTAATGCCACGATATCTTTGTGATTTGTATAGGCCTATATCAGAAGTGTTCCTTTGTATCACACGCTTAAGTTTTTTACAAGATGATTAAAGAGTAGTGGTTCTCATTCGACATTTGTACTGAGTTTGAACATAATTTCTTCTAATTTTTGCAATTCAGAGGATGAATCAGAGACTTCACAATATCAGACTTTATTATTCAACTGAACATAATTCCAGCCATCTTTATCTTTTTACCGTCTTTAACGGTGCTTTCTTTTCGTTTGTTTCTTCTTCTGTATTGGAATGTAGCTTGCTTGTCAGTTGTAATTATTATAATGAGCTCTTCTAATCTTATAATGAGCTTAGTAATCTCTATTACTGTATTTTGGGAGTGTATTCCTACCTTCAGTAGTGCTGTGATGGGTCCTGCCATGAGGACAAAAACGGATGAATAGCATTGTTCAGCCGTTTATATGGAAACACAGGACGCATGCGATGTCCCCTGTCTGCCCCGTAGCCTGTCGTAGCCGGACTTCAGCCATACTAAGCCATTACCATTTATACGGCTGAAGTCAGGCGCCGGTGCAGACACGGGTACGTCAAAAATTACATATCATTGTCTTTATATGAAATGTTTCCATCCAAGCGATTTTCACCCGGCTCCAAGAGCGGAGCCGCATGCGTGTTTTTCCGATCGGACCAGGGATCGATTCAAGCTCCGGCGCACACGAATCGCACGAGGAATTCGCTCTATACCCAGGGGACAAAACCCCTATTTTTTGGAAAACAGACATGGGATGTTGTAAAAGTTTTTTGCCAAAAGTCTTCTCTATACCCCAAATCAAGAAAACTGAAAACAAACTTGGAATGTTGTAAAAGGTTTTGCACCAGAAATGATATCTAGGACCTTCAAAGATCACAACCTGGGTGGAAAACCCAGTCAACTATTTACTGGAAAGCTACAGGGGGCCAAAAACGCTCATTTTAAAATTATATAAAAGCAAATATTTAGGTACTACAATGGCATAAATAGTCCTACAACTTTAAAATTTGGCAGAGAGTATCCTAACACGTAGAGGAAAGCAGGAAAATGGTGTTATGGTGAATATCTATGCCTAACATGTACATAGAAAATTTCCCTAATTCATAAGCTTCCATTTGAGTCCAAGATGGCCTTTTTATCTCAAAGATTGCACTTGCTGTGGCCTAAAGTCTTCTCTATACCCCAAATCAAGAAAACTGAAAACAACCATGGAATGTTGTAAAAGGTTTTGCACCAGAAATGATATCTAGGACCTTCAAAGATCACAACCTGGGTGGAAACTCCAGTCAACTATTCACTGGAAAGCTACAGGATGGGTCCAAACAAACAAACCTACCCCCATATAGGCATAACACTACAGGTGAATAGGATAAAAACCAAAAAAAAAAAAAAAAAAACTAATACATATCACCATGAAACATCTCCAGTTGACCACTTATATTGAGAGTATGGTTTTTGTATTACAAGTTTTAAGAAATATTGTGTTTAAATATGCAAATGAGTCATTATGTGAATAAATATTGACTAATTTGCATAACTTTGGTGGCTTTCTGTGTTGTAGATCAAACTGAGTTAAACTTATCTGGGAGTGGCGAGTTAATACCCTGCTATCATTTGTGCAAATCAATGCCTCAGTGTTCATGAAAAATATCCTTTTATGATAATTTTAGAAACAAAATTCCTGGCAGCAAAACATTTATTTTCACCTCGATTTTCGTGAATTGAACGTAAAATAACCATCTTCTTGGCTAGAACTAGAAAACAGGATGGTGATTTTTTTTTTTTTTAAAGTAACCTGAATATAGGCTACATGTCCAAATTACAACAGGTTTTAGTATTCATGTGTGTCTTTTTTTTGTAACTTTATGCTTTCTAATTTTCTGATTCACTGCTGCTGTCTCTGTACTCCATTGTGGCAGTGTTCAACTTGCTGCATTTGGTTTCCAGTCCCTGGCAAAGGCACCCTATGTAGCATGGAACTGCCTTCCTTGCACAGGAACAGTTCTTCTGGCAGCCTTTGCCACATCCACATGAGATTGTCTTGTTCATCAACACAAGCCAGGCTGGCTTTGTAGATGGGAAGGGGAACTGCTTTGGCTTTATCCATAGACCATCCAAAGACTGTGCATGAGGAAATTTCTGGCTTGGCGATGTGTGCACTCCTGCCAATGATTGTTGCTTGACCAGCCCTTTTCAGGTGCAGCAGAAATGTGTCTTCTGTTGGGGATAGTAACTTTAAGAGTGTTGATTTGTTGTTCAGAAACTTGTATGCTCTCAGTTTGCTCAGATCAGAATCTTCAAAGTGATCCGCTGTGGCTGTTGAAATGAAACACGCAACTGTAATTATATCCCCGAACGGCGAATGGCGTTCCGGGGGATATAATGTTTTTGGTCCGACCGCCGCCGCCGCCATACTAGGTGTTAACGCGATTACTTCAGTAATATTTCAATTACGAATTCCAAATTTTGCACATAAGTAAATATCATAAAGAGGAAGAACTCATTCGATTTTGGACAGTTTACAACGTCTAGATTGGCCACCAGGGGCCAAAAATGGGAAAAATCACTGTTTTTATCATATCTCTGGAAATATTTGTCCGATTGACCTCAAATCAAGTGCAAATGAAAGGTCGTGACCTGAGGATGTGTCCCACGATGACATTATACCTGTTTGGTTCAAAATTTTGACACAAGGTGGCGCTTTGTCACATAAAATTCACCATTTTTGCTATATCTTTGGAACTATTTCTCCAATTGACATGAAACTATGTGCAACAGCAGGGTCATGACCTCACAATGTGTCACATGATGACATCATACCTGTATGGTTCAATATTTTGTGATGGAAAATGACCATTTTGGCCATATCTTCAGAACCATTTGACCGATTGACCAGAAATTAAGTTCAAATGAAAGTCTATTTAAGGATTGGGGGCGTTCAGGGATATACCCCCAGCCGTCGCCTTCGACGGCATAAGTCTAGTTTTACTGATGGGCTAGTGACATTATAAACGATAAGACACACACATCCCTATACCCAATAGGCTTCATGCCGGATCAAACATATCCTGTAAAGCAGAAAAGGAGAGGGATGCGCTCACTAACCTACATAGCACCTGTTGTCCTGATTAACTGCAGCAAAAGTAAAATGAAAATATAGCGGCAAGTGGCAATTCCGGGGTTCAAGCCAAGGATGACCATTAGTAGTTGAAAGCTTTAACAGCTTAAATAACAAATGTTGCCACTAAACGTGGCCATGTCCCCAGTAAGGTGACAGAAATCGACTAGGGTGAGCAAATCACAAAATTAGACATTGAAGCCAAAGATGAATAAAATCAGGCAAAGAGTTCTTGAGATTTCGCGTTCACAACAAACGGGACGTGACAAGCGGACAGCTGGACAGATGGCTGATGAAGCTGAGGACTATGTCCACCGGCCCTAATGCACCTTGACCCCAAAGATGAATGGAATCGGTCAAACCGTTCTTGAGATGTTGCGTTCACAACAAATGGGACATGACGGACTGGCGAACGGATGGACAAAGCTGAAGGCTTTGTCCCCAGCCCTTAATACACCTTGACGCCAAAGACGAATGGAATCGGTCAAATTGAGATATGATGTTGGACAAAGCATTTGTAAGTGGTCAAATGGTCGTAACGACCTTGAGAATAATGGCAAGGTCACGTCAATCGAGTGGGCTGTGAGCACTCCTGTAATACACCTTGACACCAAAGATGAATGGAATCTGTCAAACCATTTTTTTTTTTTTCCAATTTATTTTGTATAGCGCTTTTCACAGAGACTGTCACAAAGACGCTTTACAGTGAGAGTTTAAAGAAATAAAAAGGCAGTGCCCAGCCTATTCCCCACTACAGCAAATGAGGCAGGAAACTCCCAGTAGGGAGAAAAATCCTCCAACAGTGGTGAAAAAAACTCCCCAGTGGGAAGAAATCTCAGGAGGAACCCGGCCATAGTGGGGGAGCCCATCCTCCGCGGGCTAGCTAATTAAGAACAAAAAAGTAAAATGGAGTGAAACGACAGAAGAGTTCCATTTAAGTCCATCTAAACAGTGGCAACGGTAGCTTCAGAAAGTGGCAAGTCGAGGATGGTGCAGGACTGGACCAGGGCCGGACCGGATCGGATCAGGACAGCAGGACAGCAGCAGCCAGCGCTCATGGTGAGGGACAGGGCTCATACGGTCCAGGACTCAGGGAAGTGGGGGAAAGATCCTCGGAAAGAGACACAGAAGAAAGGGGTGTGAGGCACTGGATAACTACTGCATGATAATAAAAGTACCGTCCTCTGTCATGTGCCAAATGAGAAGTTATAGGCAGACTGGTCAGGAAACAGTCAACACCCCTCCATCCACTTCCTGCAGCACAGAGGCCCAACACTTATTCCAGGCTGTTAGATCACTTTTCATTTTCTAAACAATAGTACCATATGGACCTCCCCGGTGACTAAGGCTGTAGCAAGACCCACCGGTGCCGTGTTAGTGCAATCTCAGTGCCACCGGTTACACATGGATTTAAGCAATTTTAACGACTAAAAGCTAGTATCCTTCATCCACTTATTGCAGCACAGAGACCCTGAAATTCCATCCGACCAAGGCTGCGTAATTTTTCAATCAGATACCACCAACACCATGTGGACCTACCCGGTGACTAAGGCCGTAGCAAGCCCCACTGGTGCCGTGTAAGTGCTATCTCAGTGCCACCGGTTCCACATGGATTTGCGTAGCACTACACCAGTGCCATATGGACCTCCCCGGTGACTAAGGCTGTAACAAACCCCACTGGCACCGTTAATGCATGCTCAGTGCCACCGGTTCTACATGGATTTACTTAACTCAGGCTTCCAATATCTTGTGACCCCATCAACTAGTTTTTAGTCAGTCCCATCAGAGCCAAGTAATGTTTTATACATTATAATCATGATCTAATCATAGGCTTGACTAAAAAGGTAAGTTTTTAGCCTACTCTTGAACACAGAGACTGTGTCTAAGGCCCGAATGTCCGTTGGGAGATTGTGCCACAAGATTGGGGCTTTGTAGGAGAATGCTCTCCCTCCAGATGTAACTCTAGATATAGTTGGAATTTTCAAATATCCAGCACCTTGTGAACGAAGTAATCTTGGAGGGGAGTAAGGAATGAGAAGTGCACTAAGATATTCTGGGGCCAAATCATCAAGCCTTTGTAGGTAAGCAGTAGATAGAACTTAGGATAGAACTGGTGCAGCCTGACAGTAAAACGTCACAGTAATCCAGCCGAGAGGACACAAATGCATGAAACATTTTTTCGGCGTCCTGAAGAGACAGCATTTTTCTCAGCTTAGATATATTTCTAAGATGAAAGAAAGCCATTTTTATGATGTTATTAATGTGACAGTGCAGAGAGAGTTCTGAATCAAGGGTGACACCAAGGTTTTTAACAACAGCTTTGGCAGAAACCCGGAGACTGTCGACGTTGAGAGAAAACTTGAGGAATGTGTCTCTGAGTGATTTGGGACCAATTACCAATATTTCAGTTTTATCTGGATTTAAAGGGAGAAAATTCTGTGTCATCCATGCTTTAACGGCTTTAAGACACATCTCTAATCTAGTTAGTGGATCAATTTCACCTGGCTTAAAAGATATATAAAGCTGCGTGTCATCAGCATAACAATGGTACTTCTCGTCATAACTACTTATGATGCTTCCAAGGGGAAGCATGTATAAGGAAAACAGCAGAGGGCCCAGAACAGATCCTCGAGGTATTCCAAAGTTCACCTTGGGATACTCAGAGGAATTACCATTTACTCTGACAAACTGACATCTATCAGAAAGATAGGACTTAAACCATGAAAGGGCGAGTCCAGAAATACCAACCAGATTTCCTAGCCTGTGAAGAAGAATATGGTGGTCTATCGTGTCGAAGGCAGCACTTAGATCAAGTACGACTAGGACAGAGATGCGGCCACAGTCCATGGAGAGAAGTAGATCATTCATTACTACAGTGAGGGCTGTTTCAGTGCTATGATGTTTTCTAAAGCCAGATTGAAACCTATCATTTACCTTATTCATTTGCAAGAAGCAAGTGAGCTGTTGGGCAACACATTTCTCAAGGATCTTGGATAGAAATGGAAGGTTTGAGATCAGCCTATAATTAGCCAAAACTGTTGGATCTAAATTTGGTTTTTTGAGTAGAGGCTTAATTTCAGCCATCTTAAATGAAGTCGGAATCAAACCTGAAATCAGGGAAGAATTGATTATGTGAAGAATTTGACTGCCATTCTTGAGATATCGCGTTCACAACAAATGGGACATGACGGACAGACGGACGGAGCTGAATACCATGTCCTCCGCCCCTAATACACCTTGACACCAAAGATGAATGAAATCGGTCGAACCGTTCTTGAGATTTGTTGACAAGGAATTTGTCTGTGGTCAAATGATCGCAATGACCTTGAGAATAATGCCAAGGTCACAGAAATCTACTGGGGTCAGCATGTCACACCAATATACCTCAACACCAAAGATAAATGGAATCGGTCAAACCGTTCTTGAGATATCGCGTTCAGAACAAACGGGACATAATGGTCGGCCGGGCGGAGCTGAATACTATGTCCCCCGCTTCGCTTGCTATCGTGGCAGCGGGGGACAAAAACCACTTTAATTGTGTGTTTTAGGTATTTATGTGGAGCTATTTTTCCAGTGTAATGATTGGACCTACAATTTATGATGTGTAGTCTGATTTGTGTTATGTTAGTCTATTTTGTGCTTTTATGGCGCCCCCAACTGGTCAATTTGATTAAAAATTTCAGGCTATGTTTCAGGTTCTTAGGTGGACATATCCTGTGAGTTTTGTAAAGAGTGGAAAAACTATTTATGATTTATAGTCTGATTTGTGTTACACCACGTTGTTTTGTTTTGCATTTATAGCACCCCCTATCGGACAATTTCAATGAAATTTTCAGAGTATGTTTCAAGTAGTTATATGAATATATCCTGTGAGTTTTATGGCTATCGGACAAACAATATCTGATATATAGTCTGATTTGTATCATACCACGCTGCTTTGTTTTGCATTTATAGCGCCCCCTATCTGTCAATTTGAAAGAAAATTTCAGAGTTTGTTTGAGGTACTTATATGAACGTATCCTGTGAGTTTTATGGCTATGGGACAATTAATTGCTGATTTATAGTCTGATTTGAGTTATGCCATTCTGCGTTGTTTAGCAGTTATAGCGCCCCTTATCAGTCAATATGAATGAAATTTTCTGGGTAGGTTGCAGGTACTAATTTGAATCCTGTGAGTTTTCTGGCTATAGGACAAAAAATTGTTGATTTAAATTATGATTTGTGTCTTACCATTCTGATTTGTTTAGCAGTTATAACGTCCCCTATCAGTCAATTTGAATGAAATTTTTGGGGTATGTTTCAGCTACTTATGTGAATATATCCTGTGAGTTTTATGGCTATAGGACAAACAGTTGCTGATTTATAGTCTGATTTTTGTTATAGCGCCCCCTACGGGCCGATTTGCATGAACCTGTCAGGGTTTGTTCCTGGTAATTATGTGGACATATTCTGCAAGTTCTGTGATAATTGGCCAAATGGTTGTTGAATTTTGTCTATTTATGTGCAAAGCCACACCCTAGCTGAAGTTCATTGGTTAATATCTAGGAAGCAAAATGAGATTTGCAAATGTCGAAGGAATCGGACCTACGGTTTAGGAGGAGATGTTCAAAATGTGTTTTTTAAAAACATCAAAATTCCGAAAAAACCAATGTGGCGGACCTTTAAGATTCTTATGGGAAAGAATGAGAGAATGTACCAATAATAATAATAATAATAATAATAATAATAAAAAGCGAAAACAATAGGGTTTCACACAATGATAACAAATATTACCTCCCCTGCTCCTCCCCAATGAGATGCGCCCCCCCACACACACACACACACAAAAACAAATAAACAAACACATCAGCTGAGCTGACGCTAACTGAAAAACTCTGCTACCGCTGGATTGATAACGGCAGTAAACTGCTCTGAATACGATTTCACAAAACACTGACACAATTTAGTACTACATATAAAACATTTCTCTAATCATTTAAGTTCTTCTAGTGCATGCTAAAGACCTCTCTGATAGCAGACATGGCTGCGCTTCGCCGCTCTGAGGGAGAGAGCACACAGCAGGGCTCAAAATTAACTTTTTTGCTTGGTAGCGCTGCGCTCCTAAGTTCAAAAAGTTAGGAGCGCGAGCAAAAATTTAGGAGCGCACACACCGAAATCAAAGAAGCGCCAATATATATATTCTTTAATGTTTAAGGAAACTACAATATTACACTCCGCATTAACAATACAACTGTCTCCAACAAATGACCATTATGAGACAATATGAGAGTCTTTAGTTCATTGATTAACAAAGGTTTCCACAACATTGGCTTTATGCCATATCTGCAGGCCAGGATTAAACATTGGGTCTGCTTTCTCTCTGCTGTTCTATCAATCTCCTCACTGCCTGTGAGCCATCAAATATGTCCAGAGGACCCTCCACACTGATCCGAATGAAATCTTCAGTTGTGTTAGGGTTAAATGCAGATCTAAAGTCGTAAAGTCCTTTTTTTCGCCTCAATATTGCAATATGAATCAGTCCACAGCGGTAACTTTGCTATTTGTTGGCTTATTTTAACATTAGCAGACTTTATAATGAGTTGGATATGTTTGTTTTAAGATGGCCTATGCCTATGCAAGGACTAAAGATTGGTGCGGCCCAGAGCTCCCCTTAATTACTAACCCTGACTTGTATACGCAATCATTAGCATAATTGACGAACAATTCTTCCAGGATTTTCCTGGCTTTTTTCTTGTTTTTTTTTTTTTTTTTGCGGTAACTTGTGCAGTAGCACAAAAAGTGGCAATGAAGGTTGCAATGTCTTGGCAATTAATTTTTTTGTCGCGAGAAATTTGCGTGGATTGTTTGAATTTGCTTCAATAGTTGCAATCGCGGCATGCAACTTCCTTGAGGGACTGAGCAATAGATTCACTCCGAAAACACGCCGGTACGGTACTGCATATTTCGGCACGGCTTCAATCATTAATGTGGACGCGTAATTTCGTGCAATTAAATCAGCGTTATTCAGAATTGCACACAGACGTTTCAAATGGTCTAATATTTTATGTAAACAAAACGATCATGAAGCGCCAGTTAAATCACTTGATGTGTGGAAAAGGTAGCGCGCACGTTTGAGAGCAGTTGGTCATTCATAAAGCGTTGAACAAGTTTTGAGTGGCCTAAATATTTTTTTCTGATCTGAATTTATCCCATTATTTAGTCGTCAATAGATCTCACGGAGAGAGAAACCGTAGCTTCGATTGCCAGAGGATTATTGTCAAAATTGGAAAACGTGTTATAATAATATAAAAACAACGGAGTACAAGCCAGGAACAATGGCAGACGCAAAGGCATGGTCTGGGCTTCACCATGTATCACTGCAGAGACGCCACTGCACACGCAATTATCTTCTAATTTCTGCATTTTCAGGAAAACGTTACGTGTACTTGCAAATATATAAACGTTTACTGGTCTAAAGACGCGCTGTAAAAAATGTTAATCATTTTTGGAGATAGGATACTGAAGATATGAGCGAAGAAACCGAGACGGCAATTTTGATAAGTTGCAACTATTAACAGAACACCGGACCTACTCGTTTACGCACATTTGTCACAGTATTTTCTGTGTTTCGTGCTTTCTCCATGTTTGGAAGGACTTTCTCGTTTAAAGTGTTTGGACTCAGTAGATAACGCGCTATGCAGCATAGCTACAATAGTAACTCTCATTCCCGCGAAATGGATTGTTTGACGGCTAATATTAACCATTCTAGAATCAGTAATGAGGTTTAGGACGTCAACCTCCCCTTTCATTGGTCAGAATGATTACCGGAAAAATATATTGGTGAAACCATGCACGAATCAAAAATGCAAATATCAGCCTAATATATCGGCTGATGTATCGGTCGATCCTCAGTTTTTACTACTTGAAGCCCAGTTTTTTATGATTGAGCGGCGGTGCAGGGGTCTTGAATAACTTTTTGGTATCATTTGCTGTGCTACTGACATAATTCGGTTTGACTCTTGAATCAGGAACCAAATAATTGGCCCTGAACCCTCCATGAATGGGGCCCAACCCTTTCCCAACTCCCCTGCTGGCTGCCCGGCGAATTGGGATGGTGTTCTGGTTGGTTTTCTCAGCAGCTTCGATAACCTCCTGCGTGTACTTTTGGAACTGCATATCCTCATACATGAGCAGATCTCGGGTCCTGATGTCATAGTCCATCTGTTCCTTCTTTCGGAGTTGCTGCTGGCGCTTCTTTTCTGCCATTTGCTGGAGTAGCACCTGGTCCATGGCTTTTCGAGAGTCTCTCTGTTTCTGGACGGCTAATTTTTCTTTCTCCCAGTGGAGCAGGTCGGCTTTCTTGTCTAAGTCGAACATTTTGAGCGCCTGCTGCTTCTCTTCCTCGACTTTGCGCTCGTTCAGTCGCCGCTTGTGCTCTCGGTCGGCTGCGATGGCCTTGGCCATGTCTCTCTCCCTCTGCTGCTTCTGTTCGTTCTTTTTCCTTTCGTGGGCCTCCTTAGTTTGTCGCTGCATGGCGGTAATCCGAGCGTTAGCTGCTTCAGACTTGCGGGCTCGCTCACGCTCCTGCTTGGCGATCATGTCCGCAACGACATCGGCTCGCCGCTGTCGTCTCTGCGCCCTTTCTTTCATCATCACATCGTTTGCCCTCTTCCTCTCCTCCTCCTCCCTCAGGTATTTCTGGCGCCTCTTTTCGGCCAGCGCCTCCTGTCTGCGCTCTTTCTCCCGGATGTCGCGGCTTTCCGCTATTTGTTTTCGGTAGGTGCTCCTGTTAGCCTTTATCTGCTCACACTGCTTTTGCTGTAGCTGCCGCCTCTCCTCCTGCAACTTTTCGTCGAGTTCCTTGCACCTCTGGATCTCCTTCTTTTTATCCAGCGCCATCTGCTGTCTTGCTTGATCCTTCAATCTCACCTGCTGCCTCAATCCCTCAGTGTAAGCCTGCTTGTCCCTCTTTTGCTGTGTGGCTCGCTGGCGCTCCTCCTCCACCCTCTGCATCTCTGCCCGCCGGCGGTCGTCTATGGACTGCATCGCCTCCTTGGTTTTGTCTGCGATCATCTTCTGCTGCCGCTGCTGCCTCTGCAGGCTCTGATCGTTTAAGGCCTCCACGAACATGAGTTCCCTGTGGAACTGCTTCACTGCATCACTCTGGTAGAACTCCTGCCGAATCGCATTTTTATTTCCCCTCCGCTTGTGCTCTTCAAAGCGATTTGTGCCATTTGTCCCATTAAAGGGAGTGAAAGTACCAAATGTCGCCATCTCGACGGAACGGTTTCAGACTGTATGAAGCTTGAGATTTATCGGAAAACTAGCGCTCTGCATCATAGAGATACACGAGCTCCATTTCATGCAACTTCGTCTTTATATACTAGTGAGCAATGCACCATTATGATGTCATCACACGCACCTCTACGATGCCATCACATTGCTATCACGTCATCAGGTGGTCTCCGTAAACACCAAAGTGGCTGTCACACGACCGACTCGAGTCGCTGTCTTGATGTCTTGTGACTTGACTTGATAAAAAATAAAAGACTTGAGACTCGACTCGGACTTGGAAGTTAAAGACTCGGGACTTGACTCGACTTGAGACACAATGACTTGAGTGTTATTCACTTCATGTTTTCAGTTTGAATATAAAATTGATAAATTAATTTTAAAAATAATATCGATTACCCGGTAGTAGCGCAGGCTGAGAATGGCGTTGTCATGATTGGATCACTACCCTGTCAATCAGCCATGCCCTCTCCACGAACCTTACGTGTTCATTGCAGAAACACGCCCCCTGACATCAGATATATGCATCAACCATTGACTGTATAAAATAGGCATCAACCTGTCAGCGCGGGAGGGGAACAGAAAGTCATCGTCTTCGGCCTTTTTTTTTTTTTGGAATTACTGTTTTGACGGCAAAAGATGAACAGCACAGTGAAGACCTGCGGCATAAACATCTCGGACAGCCAGACGACAACTTCAAACTTTATTCTTCATTTGAAGAGCCATTCTGCCCAGTAAGTGCTTGTCAGTTAGCTAACATCATGTTAGCCTAGCTTGAAGGCGTGAATGCAAACTTCAAACGCCGGTGTCTCCAAAAAAGACAGCTCTTGCTACCGAAGCCAGCTTGACTATCCTAATCCATATGAAAAAAGAGGTGTATAGTTACGAGCAGTAGCCTACGTAAGATACAAACGGGAAGAGATTGCTACACAGTAAAAAAAAGAGGTTAAAAACGGAGAACGGGGTGCTTATCAAAAATGGGCATCCAAAACATTGATGCAAAAATGGAGAAATTTGAGGCTCTCCTGAATCAGTTAGGGTTGATTGATTTGTTGCCTGCTGAAACACATAAACCACCACAATCATTATCCAGTGGAAGGCTCTTACTCAGGGGTCCCCAGTCTTTCCCAGAATGGGCCGGTGTGGGTGCAGGATTTCATTGCAACCAAGCAGCTACACACCTGATGCTTCTAATCAAGGTTATTAGCAAAGAGTCCAGGGGTTAATCAGTAGTATCAGGTGTGTAATTGTTTGGTTGCAATGAAAGCCTGCACCCACACCGGCCCTTTCTGGGAAAGATTGGGGAGCCCTGCTCTTACCTGTTTGCTTAGTTATACCCCCTGCAACAAAGTTTAGGGGGCTATACTGGATTTGCTTTGTCCCTCCGTGTGTGTGTGTGTGTCTGTGCGTGTGTCTGTCTGTGTGTGTGTGCGTGCGTCTGTGCGTCCGGACCTAGATCTCATAACCTACTCATCCGATTTTGAAAATTTCTTTTCTTGCTGGATGGTCTATTGACTGTGGTACTGCCCGACTACCTGTTGTTGCGGGGGTATCCTGTAAGCCATGCTTACTGACTAAATCTAGTTCTTTCAGATTTTTATGTTTGCCTTTTTTCTTGTTACTTGCAAGGCAACTAAAATATTTCAAATACTGTTGGCAGAAGTGAGGCAGAAGTGATCTTGTTTCAATTGAAAGCCATCAATAAATAATTTTATGAATTTATTTCTGTTTTGTTTGATTCCATGATGTATTTTACTGAGTATTAGTAATTAGAATGCAAATCCAAATTACTGTCGCATTTTTTAAACAGGTCAGATATATTGGCCAATGATGTTTAGATTACTGATAGTTGCTCATACCTTGTCTTTTCACTTTATTAAGATCAGATTCTGCAGGTAAAATTGCAATAATAATGTGACTATTATTAGACTTGACTTGACCAATTACAGGACTTAACTTGAATTGCCCCAGAAAAAATGACTTGGGACTTACTTGAGACTTGCACATGTCTGACTTGGTCCCATCTCTGGCAGACGCATTTTAGAAATGTAAAAAAAATCAAAAGCCGCATATCATCGACTTTATATGAAGTGTTTCCATCAACGCGATTTCCACCTGCCTCCTGGAGCGGAGCCCGCATGCATTTTTTTCCGATCGGACCAGGGAGCGATTCCATCTCCAGCGCACACGAATCGCACAAGGAATTCCCCATAGTTCAAAGGGGTTTCCCCACTTTATTGTGTTAATAAATGAGTACCTTCGAAGCAATGTGTATTTATTGCCCTGTTCAGAGGAGAGCCGAGGTTTCTGCAGCAACACACATGTGTTTACCATTCTCAGTGAATCTAAAGCATACTACCTCTTTAAATTATGATCTGGGCTGTGTAATGCCACGATATCTTTGTGATTTGTATAGGCCTATATCAGAAGTGTTCCTTTGTATCACACGCTTAAGTTTTTTACAAGATGATTAAAGAGTAGTGGTTCTCATTCGACATTTGTACTGAGTTTGAATATAATTTCATCTAATTTTTGCAATTCAGAGGATGAATCAGAGACTTCACAATATCAGACTTTATTATTCAACTGAACATAATTCCAGCCATCTTTATCTTTTCACCGTCTTTAACGGTGCTTTCTTTTCGTTTGTTTCTTCTTCTGTATTGGAATGTAGCTTGCTTGTCAGTTGTAATTATTATAATGAGCTCTTCTAATCTTATAATGAGCTCAGTAATCTCTATTACTGTATTTTGGGAGTGTATTCCTACCTTCAGTAGTGCTGTGATGGGTCCTGCCATGAGGACAAAAACGGATGAATAGCATAGTTCAGCCGTTTATATGGAAACACAGGACGCCTGCTATGTCCCCTGTCTGCCCCGTAGCCTGTCGTAGCCGGACTTCTGCCATACTAAGCCATTACCATTTATACGGCTGAAGTCAGGCGCCGGTGCAGACACGGGTACGTCAAAAATTGCATATCATTGTCTTTATATGAAATGTTTCCATCCAAGCGATTTTCACCCGGCTCCAAGAGCGGAGCCGCATGCGTGTTTTTCCAATCGGACCAGGGATCGATTCAAGCTCCGGCGCACACGAATCGCACGAGGAATTCGCTCTATACCCAGGGGACAAAACCCCTATTTTTTGGAAAACAGACATGGGATGTTGTAAAAGTTTTTTGCCAAAAGTCTTCTCTATACCCCAAATCAAGAAAACTGAAAACAAACTTGGAATGTTGTAAAAGGTTTTGCACCAGAAATGATATCTAGGACCTTCAAAGATCACAACCTGGGTGGAAAACCCAGTCAACTATTTACTGGAAAGCTACAGGGGGCCAAAAACTTATTTTAAAATTATATAAAAGCAAATATTTAGGTACTACAATGGCATAAATAGTCCTACAACTTTAAAATTTGGCAGAGAGTATCCTAACACGTAGAGGAAAGCAGGAAAATGGTGTTATGGTGAATATCTATGCCTAACATGTACATAGAAAATTTCCCTAATTCATAAGCTTCCATTTGAGTCCAAGATGGCCTTTTTATCTCAAAGATTGCACTTGCTGTGGCCTAAAGTCTTCTCTATACCCCAAATCAAGAAAACTGAAAACAACCATGGAATGTTGTAAAAGGTTTTGCACCAGAAATGATATCTAGGACCTTCAAAGATCACAACCTGGGTGGAAACTCCAGTCAACTATTCACTGGAAAGCTACAGGATGGGTCCAAACAAACAAACCTACCCCCATATAGGCATAACACTACAGGTGAATAGGATAAAAACCAAAAAAAAAAAAAAAAACAACTAATACATATCACCATGAAACATCTCCAGTTGACTACTTATATTGAGAGTATGGTTTTTGTATTACAAGTTTTAAGAAATATTGTGTTTAAATATGCAAATGAGTCATTATGTGAATAAATATTGACTAATTTGCATAACTTTGGTGGCTTTCTGTGTTGTAGATCAAACTGAGTTAAACTTATCTGGGAGTGGCAAGTTAATACCCTGCTATCATTTGTGCAAATCAATGCCTCAGTGTTCATGAAAAATATCCTTTTATGATAATGAAAGAAACAAAATTCCTGGCAGCAAAACATTTATTTTCACCTCGATTTTCATGAATTGAACGCAAAATAACCATCTTCTTGGCTAGAACTAGAAAACAGGATGGTGATTTTTTTTTTTTTTTAAAGTAACCTGAATATAGGCTACATGTCCAAATTACAACAGGTTTTAGTATTCATGTGTGTCTTTTTTTTGTAACTTTATGCTTTCTAATTTTCTGATTCACTGCTGCTGTCTCTGTACTCCATTGTGGCAGTGTTCAACTTGCTGCATTTGGTTTCCAGTCCCTGGCAACGGCACCCTATGTAGCATGGAACTGCCTTCCTTGCACAGGAACAGTTCTTCTGGCAGCCTTTGCCACATCCACATGAGATTGTCTTGTTCATCAACACAAGCCAGGCTGGCTTTGTAGATGGGAAGGGGAACTGCTTTGGCTTTATCCATAGACCATCCAAAGACTGTGCATGAGGAAATTTCTGGCTTGGCGATGTGTGCACTCCTGCCAATGATTGTTGCTTGACCAGCCCTTTTCAGGTGCAGCAGAAATGTGTCTTCTGTTGGGGATAGTAACTTTAAGAGTGTTGATTTGTTGTTCAGAAACTTGTATGCTCTCAGTTTGCTCAGATCAGAATCTTCAAAGTGATCCGCTGTGGCTGTTGAAATGAAACACGCAACTGTAATTATATCCCCGAACGGCGAATGGCGTTCCGGGGGATATAATGTTTTTGGTCCGACCGCCGCCGCCGCCATACTAGGTGTTAACGCGATTACTTCAGTAATATTTCAATTACGAATTCCAAATTTTGCACATAAGTAAATATCATAAAGAGGAAGAACTCATTCGATTTTGGACAGTTTACAACGTCTAGATTGGCCACCAGGGGCCAAAAATGGGAAAAATCACTGTTTTTATCATATCTCTGGAAATATTTGTCCGATTGACCTCAAATCAAGTGCAAATGAAAGGTCATGACCTGAGGATGTGTCCCACGATGACATTATACCTGTTTGGTTCAAAATTTTGACACAATGTGGAGCTTTGTCACATAAAATTCACCATTTTTGCTATATCTTTGGGACTATTTCTCCAATTGACATGAAACTATGTGCAACTGCAGGGTCATGACCTCACAATGTGTCACATGATGACATCATACCTGTATGGTTCAATATTTTGCCACCAGGTGGCATTTTGTGATAGAAAATGACCATTTTGGCCATATCTTCAGAACCATTTGACCGATTGACCTGAAATTAAGTTCAAATGAAAGTCTATTTAAGGATTGGGGGCGTTCAGGGATATACCCCCAGCCGTCACCTTCGACGGCATAAGTCTAGTTTTACTGATGGGCTAGTGACATTATAAACGATAAGACATACACATCCCTATACCCAATAGGCTTCATGCCGGATCAAACATATCCTGTAAAGCAGAAAAGGAGAGGGATGCGCTCACTAACCTACATAGCACCTGTTGTCCTGATTAACTGCAGCAAAAGTAAAATGAAAATATAGCGGCAAGTGGCAATTCCGGGGTTCAAGCCAAGGATGACCATTTGTAGTTGAAAGCTTTAACAACTTAAATAACAAATGTTGCCACTAAACGTGGCCATGTCCCCAGTAAGGTGACAGAAATCGACTAGGGTGGGCAAATCACAAAATTAGACATTGAAGCCAAAGATGAATAAAATCAGGCAAAGAGTTCTTGAGATTTCGCGTTCACAACAAACGGGACGTGACAAGCGGACAGCTGGACAGATGGCTGATGGAGCTGAGGACTATGTCCACCGGCCCTAATGCACCTTGACCCCAAAGATGAATGGAATCGGTCAAACCGTTCTTGAGATATTGCGTTCACAACAAATGGGACATGACGGACTGACGAACGGATTTTCGGCTTTGTCCCCAGCCCTTAATACACCTTGACGCCAAAGACGAATGGAATCGGTCAAATTGAGATAAGATGTTGGACAAAGCATTTGTAAGTGGTCAAATGGTCGTAACGACCTTGAGAATAATGGCAAGGTCACGTCAATCGAGTGGGCTGTGAGCACTCCTGTAATACACCTTGACACCAAAGATGAATGGAATCTGTCAAACCATTTTTTTTTTTCAATTTATTTTGTATAGCGCTTTTCACAGAGACTGTCACAAAGACGCTTTACAGTGAGAGTTTAAAGAAATAAAAAGGCAGTGCCCAGCCTATTCCCCACTACAGCAAATGAGGCAGGAAACTCCCAGTAGGGAGAAAAATCCTCCAACAGTGGTGAAAAAAACTCCCCATTGGGAAGAAATCTCAGGAGGAACCCGGCCATAGTGGGGGAGCCCATCCTCCGCGGGCTAGCTAATTAAGAACAAAAAAGTAAAATGGAGTGAAACGACAGAAGAGTTCCATTTAAGTCCATCTAAACAGTGGCAACGGTAGCTTCAGAAAGTGGCAAGTCGAGGATGGTGCAGGACTGGACCAGGGCCGGACCGGATCGGATCAGGACAGCAGGACAGCAGCAGCCAGCGCTCATGGTGAGGGACAGGGCTCATACGGTCCAGGACTCAGGGAAGTGGGGGAAAGATCCTCGGAAAGAGACACAGAAGAAAGGGGTGTGAGGCACTGGATAACTACTGCATGATAATAAAAGTACCGTCCTCTGTCATGTGCCAAATGAGAAGTTATAAGCAGACTGGTCAGGAAACAGTCAACACCCCTCCATCCACTTCTTGCAGCACAGAGGCCCAACACTTATTCCAGGCTGTTAGATCACTTTTCATTTTCTAAACAATAGTACCATATGGACCTCCCCGGTGACTAAGGCTGTAGCAAGACCCACCGGTGCCGTGTTAGTGCAATCTCAGTGCCACCGGTTCCACATGGATTTAAGCAATTTTAACGACTAAAAGCTAGTATCCTTCATCCACTTATTGCAGCACAGAGGCCCTGAAATTCCATCCGACCAAGGCTGCGTAATTTTTCAATCAGATACCACCAACACCATGTGGACCTACCCGGTGACTAAGGCCGTAGCAAGCCCCACCGGTGCCGCGTAAGTGCTATCTCAGTGCCACCGGTTCCACATGGATTTGCGTAACACTACACCAGTGCCATATGGACCTCCCCGGTGACTAAGGCTGTAACAAGCCCCACTGGCACCGTTAATGCATGCTCAGTGCCACCGGTTCCACATGGATTTACTTAACTCAGGCTTCCAATATCTTGTGAACCCATCAACTAGTTTTTAGTCAGTCCCATCAGAGCCAAGTAATGTTTTATACATTATAATCATGATCTAATCATAGGCTTGACTAAAAAGGTAAGTTTTTAGCCTACTCTTGAACACAGAGACTGTGTCTAAGGCCCGAATGTCCGTTGGGAGATTGTTCCACAAGATTGGGGCTTTGTAGGAGAATGCTCTCCCTCCAGATGTAACTCTAGATATAGTTGGAATTTTCAAATATCCAGCACCTTGTGAACGAAGTAATCTTGGAGGGGAGTAAGGAATGAGAAGTGCACTAAGATATTCTGGGGCCAAATCATTTAAGCCTTTGTAGGTAAGCAGTAGATAGAACTCAGGATAGAACTGGTGCAGCCTGACAGTAAAACGTCACAGCCGAGAGGACACAAATGCATGAAACATTGTTTCGGCGTCCTGAAGAGACAGCATTTTTCTCAGCTTAGATATATTTCTAAGATGAAAGAAAGCCACTTTTATGATGTTATTAATGTGACAGTGCAGAGAGAGTTCTGAATCAAGGGTGACACCAAGGTTTTTAACAACAGCTTTGGCAGAAACCCGGAGACTGTCGACGTTGAGAGAAAACTTGAGGAATGTGTCTCTGAGTGATTTGGGACCAATTACCAATATTTCAGTTTTATCTGGATTTAAAGGGAGAAAATTCTGTGTCATCCATGCTTTAACGGCTTTAAGACACATCTCTAATCTACTTAGTGGATCAATTTCACCTGGCTTAAAAGATATATAAAGCTGCGTGTCATCAGCATAACAATGGTACTTCACGTCATAACTACTTATGATGCTTCCAAGGGGAAGCATGTATAAGGAAAACAGCAGAGGGCCCAGAACAGATCCTTGAGGTATTCCAAAGTTCACCTTGGGATACTCAGAGGAATTACCATTTACTCTGACAAACTGACATCTATCAGAAAGATAGGACTTAAACCATGAAAGGGCGAGTCCAGAAATACCAACCAGATTTCCTAGCCTGTGAAGAAGAATATGGTGGTCTATCGTGTCGAAGGCAGCACTTAGATCAAGTACGACTAGGACAGAGGTGCGGCCACAGTCCATGGAGAGAAGTAGATCATTCATTACTACAGTGAGGGCTGTTTCAGTGCTATGTTTTCTAAAGCCAGATTGAAACCTATCATTTACCTTATTCATTTGCAAGAAGCAAGTGAGCTGTTGGGCAACACATTTCTCAAGGATCTTGGATAGAAATGGAAGGTTTGAGATCAGCCTATAATTAGCCAAAACTGTTGGATCTAAATTTGGTTTTTTGAGTAGAGGCTTAATTTCAGCCATCTTAAATGAAGTCGGGATCAAACCTGAAATCAGGGAAGAATTGATTATGTGAAGAATTTGACTGCCATTCTTGAGATATCGCGTTCACAACAAATGGGACATGACGGACAGACGGACGGAGCTGAATACCATGTCCTCCGCCCCTAATACACCTTGACACCAAAGATGAATGAAATCGGTCGAACCGTTCTTGAGATTTGTTGACAAGGAATTTGTCTGTGGTCACATGATCGTAATGACCTTGAGAATAATGCCAAGGTCACAGAAATCTACTGGGGTCGGCAGGTCACACCAATATACCTCAACATCAAAGATAAATGGAATCGGTCAAACCGTTCTTGAGATATCGCGTTCAGAACAAACGGGACATAATGGTTGGCCGGGCGGAGCTGAATACTATGTCCCCCGCTTCGCTTGCTATCGTGGCAGCGGGGGACGAAAACCACTTTAATTGTGTGTTTTAGGTATTTATGTGGAGCTATTTTTCCAGTGTAATGATTGGACCAACAATTTATGATGTGTAGTCTGATTAGTGTTATGTTAGTCTATTTTGTGCTTTTATGGCGCCCCCAACTGGTCAATTTGATTAAAAATTTCAGGCTATGTTTCAGGCTCTTAGGTGGACATATCCTGTGAGTTTTGTAAAGAGTGGAAAAACTATTTATGATTTATAGTCTGATTTGTGTTACACCACGTTGTTTTGTTTTGCATTTATAGCACCCCCTATCGGACAATTTCAATGAAATTTTCAGAGTATGTTTCAAGTAGTTATATGAATATATCCTGTGAGTTTTATGGCTATCGGACAAACAATATCTGATATATAGTCTGATTTGTATCATACCACGCGGCTTTGTTTTGCATTTATAGCGCCCCCTATCTGTCAATTTGAAAGAAAATTTCAGAGTTTGTTTGAGGTACTTATATGAACGTATCCTGTGAGTTTTATGGCTATGGGACAATTAATTGCTGATTTATAGTCTGATTTGAGTTATGCCATTCTGCGTTGTTTAGCAGTTATAGCGCCCCTTATCAGTCAATATGAATGAAATTTTCTGGGTAGGTTGCAGGTACTAATTTGAATCCTGTGAGTTTTCTGGCTATAGGACAAAAAATTGTTGATTTAAATTATGATTTGTGTCATACCATTCTGATTTGTTAAGCAGTTATAACGTCCCCTATCAGTCAATTTGAATGAAATTTTTGGGGTATGTTTCAGCTACTTATGTGAATATATCCTGTGAGTTTTATGGCTATAGGACAAACAGTTGCTGATTTATAGTCTGATTTTTGTTATAGCGCCCCCTACGGGCCGATTTGCATGAACCTGTCAGGGTTTGTCCCTGGTAATTATGTGGACATATTCTGCAAGTTCTGTGGTAATTGGCCAAATGGTTGTTGAATTTTGTCTATTTATGTGCAAAGCCACACCCTAGCTGAAGTTCATTGGTTAATATCTAGGAAGCAAAATGAGATTTGCAAATGTCGAAGGAATCGGACCTACGGTTTAGGAGGAGATGTTCAAAATGTGTTTTTTAAAAACATCAAAATTCCGAAAAAACCAATGTGGCGGACCTTCAAGATTCTTATGGGAAAGAATGAGAGAATGTACCAATAATCGTAATAATAATAATAATAATAAAAAGCAAAAACAATAGGGTTTCACACAATGATAACAAATATTACCTCCCCTGCTCCTCCCCAATGAGATGCCCCCCCCACACACACACACACACAAACAAATAAACAAACACATCAGCTGAGCTGACGCTAACTGAAAAACTCTGCTACCGCTGGATTGATAACGGCAGTAAACTGCTCTGAATACGATTTCACAAAACACTGACACAATTTAGTACTACATATAAAACATTTCTCTAATCATTTAAGTTCTTCTAGTGCATGCTAAAGACCTCTCTGATAGCAGACATGGCTGCGCTTCGCCGCTCTGAGGGAGAGAGCACACAGCAGGGCTCAAAATTAACTTTTTTGCTTGGTAGCGCTGCGCTCCTAAGTTCAAAAAGTTAGGAGCGCGAGCAAAAATTTAGGAGCGCACACACCGAAATCAAAGAAGCGCCAATATATATATTCTTTAATGTTTAAGGAAACTACAATATTACACTCCGCATTAACAATACAACTGTCTCCAACAAATGACCATTATGAGACAATATGAGAGTCTTTAGTTCATTGATTAACAAAGGTTTCCACAACATTGGCTTTATGCCATATCTGGAGGCCAGGATTAAACATTGGGTCTGCTTTCTCTCTGCTCTTCTATCAATCTCCTCACTGCCTGTGAGCCATCAAATATGACCAGAGGACCCTCCACACTGATCCGAATGAAATCTTCAGTTGTGTTAGGGTTAAATGCAGATCTAAAGTCGTAAAGTCCTTTTTTTCGCCTCAATATTGCAATATGAATCAGTCCACAGCGGTAACTTTGCTATTTGTTGGCTTATTTTAACATTAGCAGACTTTATAATGAGTTGGATATGTTTGTTTTAAGATGGCCTATGCCTATGCAAGGACTAAAGATTGGTGCGGCCCAGAGCTCCCCTTAATTACTAACCCTGACTTGTATACGCAATCATTAGCATAATTGACGAACAATTCTTCCAGGATTTTCCTGGCTTTTTTCTTGTTTTTTTTTTCTTTGCGGTAACTTGTGCAGTAGCACAAAAAGTGGCAATGAAGGTTGCAATGTCTTGGCAATTAATTTTTTTGTCGCGAGAAATTTGCGTGGATTGTTTGAATTTGCTTCAATAGTTGCAATCGCGGCATGCAACTTCCTTGAGGGACTGAGCAATAGATTCACTCCGAAAACACGCCGGTACGGTACTGCATATTTCGGCACGGCTTCAATCATTAATGTGGACGCGTAATTTCGTGCAATTAAATCAGCGTTATTCAGAATTGCACACAGACGTTTCAAATGGTCTAATATTTTATGTAAACAAAACGATCATGAAGCGCCAGTTAAATCACTTGATGTGTGGAAAAGGTAGCGCACACGTTTGAGAGCAGTTGGTCATTCATAAAGCGTTGAACAAGTTTTGAGTGGCCTAAATATTTTTTTCTGATCTGAATTTATCCCATTATTTAGTCGTCAATAGATCTCACGGAGAGAGAAACCGTAGCTTCGATTGCCAGAGGGTTATTGTCAAAATTGGAAAACGTGTTATAATAATATAAAAATAACGGAGTACAAGCCGGGAACAATCGCAGACGCAAAGGCATGGTCTGGGCTTCACCATGTATCACTGCAGAGACGCCACTGCAAACGCAATTATCTTCTAATTTCTGCATTTTCAGGAAAACGTTGCGTGTACTTGCAAATATATAAACGTTTACTGGTCTAAAGACGCGCTGTAAAAAATGTTAATCATTTTTGGAGATAGGATACTGAAGATATGAGCGAAGAAACCGAGACGGAGATTTTAGGGCTGCGCAAGCGCCGAGTCGCGTGGCAGCAATTTTGATAAGTTGCAACTATTAACAGAACACCGGACCTACTCGTTTCCGCACATTTGTCACAGTATTTTCTGTGTTTCGTGCTTTCTCCATGTTTGGAAGGCCTTTCTCGTTTAAAGTGTTTGGACTCAGTGGATAACGCGCTATGCAGCATAGCTACAATAGTAACTCTCATTCCCGCGAAATGGATTGTTTGACGGCTAATATTAACCATTCTAGAATCAGTAATGAGGTTTAGGACGTCAACCTCCCCTTTCATTGGTCAGAATGATTACCGGAAAAATATATTGGTGAAACCACGCACGAGTCAAAAATGCAAATATCAGCCTAATATATCGGCTGATGTATCGGTCGATCCTCAGTTTTTACTACTTGAAGCCCAGTTTTTTATGATTGAGCGGCGGTGCAGGGGTCTTGAATAACTTTTTGGTATCATTTGCTGTGCTACTGACATAATTCGGTTTGACTCTTGAATCAGGAACCAAATAATTGGCCCTGAACCCTCCATGAATGGGGCCCAACCCTTTCCCAACTCCCCTGCTGGCTGCCCGGCGAATTGGGATGGTGTTCTGGTTGGTTTTCTCAGCAGCTTCGATAACCTCCTGCGTGTACTTTTGGAACTGCATATCCTCATACATGAGCAGATCTCGGGTCCTGATGTCATAGTCCATCTGTTCCTTCTTTCGGAGTTGCTGCTGGCGCTTCTTTTCTGCCATTTGCTGGAGTAGCACCTGGTCCATGGCTTTTCGAGAGTCTCTCTGTTTCTGGACGGCTAATTTTTCTTTCTCCCAGTGGAGCAGGTCGGCTTTCTTGTCTAAGTCGAACATTTTGAGCGCCTGCTGCTTCTCTTCCTCGACTTTGCGCTCGTTCAGTCGCCGCTTGTGCTCTCGGTCGGCTGCGATGGCCTTGGCCATGTCTCTCTCCCTCTGCTGCTTCTGTTCGTTCTTTTTCCTTTCGTGGGCCTCCTTAGTTTGTCGCTGCATGGCGGTAATCCGAGCGTTAGCTGCTTCAGACTTGCGGGCTCGCTCACGCTCCTGCTTGGCGATCATGTCCGCAACGACATCGGCTCGCCGCTGTCGTCTCTGCGCCCTTTCTTTCATCATCACATCGTTTGCCCTCTTCCTCTCCTCCTCCTCCCTCAGGTATTTCTGGCGCCTCTTTTCGGCCAGCGCCTCCTGTCTGCGCTCTTTCTCCCGGATGTCGCGGCTTTCCGCTATTTGTTTTCGGTAGGTGCTCCTGTTAGCCTTTATCTGCTCACATTGCTTTTGCTGTAGCTGCCGCCTCTCCTCCTTCAACTTTTCGTCGAGTTCCTTGCACCTCTGGATCTCCTTCTTTTTATCCAGCGCCATCTGCTGTCTTGCTTGATCCTTCAATCTCACCTGCTGCCTCAATCCCTCAATGTAAGCCTGCTTGTCCCTCTTTTGCTGTGTGGCTCGCTGGCGCTCCTCCTCCACCCTCTGCATCTCTGCCCGCCGGCGGTCGTCTATGGACTGCATCGCCTCCTTGGTTTTGTCTGCGATCATCTTCTGCTGCCGCTGCTGCCTCTGCAGGCTCTGATCGTTTAAGGCCTCCACGAACATGAGTTCCCTGTGGAACTGCTTCACTGCATCACTCTGGTAGAACTCCTGCCGAATCGCATTTTTATTTCCCCTCCGCTTGTGCTCTTCAAAGCGATTTGTGCCATTTGTCCCATTAAAGGGAGTGAAAGTACCAAATGTCGCCATCTCGACGGAACGGTTTCAGACTGTATGAAGCTTGAGATTTATCGGAAAACTAGCGCTCTGTATCATAGAGATACACGAGCTCCATTTCATGCAACTTCGTCTTTATATACTAGTGAGCAATGCACCATTATGATGTCATCACACGCACCTCTACGATGCCATCACATTGCTATCACGTCATCAGGTGGTCTCCGTAAACACCAAAGTGGCTGTCACTCGACCGACTCGAGTCGCTGTCTTGATGTCTTGTGACTTGACTTGATAAAAAATAAAAGACTTGAGACTCGACTCGGACTTGGAAGTTAAAGACTCGGGTCTTGACTCGACTTGAGACACAATGACTTGAGTGTTATTCACTTCATGTTTTCAGTTTGAATATAAAATTGATAAATTAATTTTAAAAATAATATCGATTACCCGGTAGTAGCGCAGGCTGAGAATGGCGTTGTCATGATTGGATCACTACCCTGTCAATCAGCCATGCCCTCTCCACGAACCTTACGTGTTCATTGCAGAAACACGCCCCCTGACATCAGACATATGCATCAACCATTGACTGTATAAAATAGGCATCAACCTGTCAGCGCGGGAGGGGAACAGAAAGTCATCGTCTTCGGCCTTTTTTTTTTTTGGAATTACTGTTTTGACGGCAAAAGATGAACAGCACAGTGAAGACCTGCGGCATAAACATCTCGGACAGCCAGACGACAACTTCAAACTTTATTCTTCATTTGAAGAGCCATTCTGCCCAGTAAGTGCTTGTCAGTTAGCTAACATCATGTTAGCCTAGCTTGAAGGCGTTAATGCAAACTTCAAACGCCGGTGTCTCCAAAAAAGACAGCTCTTGCTACCGAAGCCAGCTTGACTATCCTAATCCATATGAAAAAAGAGGTGTATAGTTACGAGCAGTAGCCTACGTAAGATACAAACGGGAAGAGATTGCTACACAGTAAAAAAAAGAGGTTAAAAACGGAGAACGGGGTGCTTATCAAAAATGGGCATCCAAAACATTGATGCAAAAATGGAGAAATTTGAGGCTCTCCTGAATCAGTTAGGGTTGATTGATTTGTTGCCTGCTGAAACACATAAACCACCACAATCATTATCCAGTGGAAGGCTCTTACCCAGGAATCCCCAGTCTTTCCCAGAATGGGCCGGTGTGGGTGCAGGCTTTCATTGCAACCAAGCAGCTACACACCTGATGCTTCTAATCAAGGTTATTAGCAAAGAGTCCAGGGGTTAATCAGTAGTATCAGGTGTGTAATTGTTTGGTTGCAATGAAAGCCTGCACCCACACCGGCCCTTTCTGGGAAAGATTGGGGAGCCTGGGGAGTTTAGGGGGCTATACTGGATTTGCTTTGTCCCTCCGTGTGTGTGTGTGTGTGTGTGTGTGTGTCTGTGCGTGTGTCTGTCTGTGTGTGTGTGCGTGCGTGCGTCTGTGCGTCCGGACCTAGATCTCATAACCTACTCATCCGATTTTGAAAATTTCTTTTCTTGCTGGATGGTCTATTGACTGTGGTACTGCCCGACTACCTGTTGTTGCGGGGGTATCCTGTAAGCCATGCTTACTGACTAAATCTAGTTCTTTCAGATTTTTATGTTTGCCTTTTTTCTTGTTACTTGCAAGGCAACTAAAATATTTCAAATACTGTTGGCAGAAGTGAGGCAGAAGTGATCTTGTTTCAATTGAAAGCCATCAATAAATAATTTTATGAATTTATTTCTGTTTTGTTTGATTCCATGATGTATTTTACTGAGTATTAGTAATTAGAATGCAAATCCAAATTACTGTCGCATTTTTTAAACAGGTCAGATATATTGGCCAATGATGTTTAGATTACTGATAGTTGCTCATACCTTGTCTTTTCACTTTATTAAGATCAGATTCTGCAGGTAAAATTGCAATAATAATGTGACTATTATTAGACTTGACTTGACCAATTACAGGACTGAACTTGAATTGCCCCAGAAAAAATGACTTGGGACTTACTTGAGACTTGCACATGTCTGACTTGGTCCCATCTCTGGCAGACGCATTTTAGAAATGTAAAAAAAATCAAAAGCCGCATATCATCGACTTTATATGAAGTGTTTCCATCAACGCGATTTCCACCTGCCTCCTGGAGCGGAGCCCGCATGCATTTTTTTCTGATCGGACCAGGGAGCGATTCCATCTCCAGCGCACACGAATCGCACAAGGAATTCCCCATAGTTCAAAGGGGTTTCCCCACTTTATTGTGTTAATAAATGAGTACCTTCGAAGCAATGTGTATTTATTGCCCTGTTCAGAGGAGAGCCGAGGTTTCTGCAGCAACACACATGTGTTTACCATTCTCAGTGAATCTAAAGCATACTACCTCTTTAAATTATGATCTGGGCTGTGTAATGCCACGATATCTTTGTGATTTGTATAGGCCTATATCAGAAGTGTTCCTTTGTATCACACGCTTAAGTTTTTTACAAGATGATTAAAGAGTAGTGGTTCTCATTCGACATTTGTACTGAGTTTGAATATAATTTCATCTAATTTTTGCAATTCAGAGGATGAATCAGAGACTTCACAATATCAGACTTTATTATTCAACTGAACATAATTCCAGCCATCTTTATCTTTTCACCGTCTTTAACGGTGCTTTCTTTTCGTTTGTTTCTTCTTCTGTATTGGAATGTAACTTGCTTGTCAGTTGTAATTATTATAATGAGCTCTTCTAATCTGATAATGAGCTCAGTAATCTCTATTACTGTATTTTGGGAGTGTATTCCTACCTTCAGTAGTGCTGTGATGGGTCCTGCCATGAGGACAAAAACGGATGAATAGCATAGTTCAGCCGTTTATATGGAAACACAGGACGCCTGCTATGTCCCCTGTCTGCCCCGTAGCCTGTCGTAGCCGGACTTCTGCCATACTAAGCCATTACCATTTATACGGCTGAAGTCAGGCGCCGGTGCAGACACGGGTACGTCAAAAATTGCATATCATTGTCTTTATATGAAATGTTTCCATCCAAGCGATTTTCACCCGGCTCCAAGAGCGGAGCCGCATGCGTGTTTTTCCAATCGGACCAGGGATCGATTCAAGCTCCGGCGCACACGAATCGCACGAGGAATTCGCTCTATACCCAGGGGACAAAACCCCTATTTTTTGGAAAACAGACATGGGATGTTGTAAAAGTTTTTTGCCAAAAGTCTTCTCTATACCCCAAATCAAGAAAACTGAAAACAAACTTGGAATGTTGTAAAAGGTTTTGCACCAGAAATGATATCTAGGACCTTCAAAGATCACAACCTGGGTGGAAAACCCAGTCAACTATTTACTGGAAAGCTACAGGGGGCCAAAAACTTATTTTAAAATTATATAAAAGCAAATATTTAGGTACTACAATGGCATAAATAGTCCTACAACTTTAAAATTTGGCAGAGAGTATCCTAACACGTAGAGGAAAGCAGGAAAATGGTGTTATGGTGAATATCTATGCCTAACATGTACATAGAAAATTTCCCTAATTCATAAGCTTCCATTTGAGTCCAAGATGGCCTTTTTATCTCAAAGATTGCACTTGCTGTGGCCTAAAGTCTTCTCTATACCCCAAATCAAGAAAACTGAAAACAACCATGGAATGTTGTAAAAGGTTTTGCACCAGAAATGATATCTAGGACCTTCAAAGATCACAACCTGGGTGGAAACTCCAGTCAACTATTCACTGGAAAGCTACAGGATGGGTCCAAACAAACAAACCTACCCCCATATAGGCATAACACTACAGGTGAATAGGATAAAAACCAAAAAAAAAAAAAAAAACAACTAATACATATCACCATGAAACATCTCCAGTTGACTACTTATATTGAGAGTATGGTTTTTGTATTACAAGTTTTAAGAAATATTGTGTTTAAATATGCAAATGAGTCATTATGTGAATAAATATTGACTAATTTGCATAACTTTGGTGGCTTTCTGTGTTGTAGATCAAACTGAGTTAAACTTATCTGGGAGTGGCAAGTTAATACCCTGCTATCATTTGTGCAAATCAATGCCTCAGTGTTCATGAAAAATATCCTTTTATGATAATGAAAGAAACAAAATTCCTGGCAGCAAAACATTTATTTTCACCTCGATTTTCATGAATTGAACGCAAAATAACCATCTTCTTGGCTAGAACTAGAAAACAGGATGGTGATTTTTTTTTTTTTTAAAGTAACCTGAATATAGGCTACATGTCCAAATTACAACAGGTTTTAGTATTCATGTGTGTCTTTTTTTTGTAACTTTATGCTTTCTAATTTTCTGATTCACTGCTGCTGTCTCTGTACTCCATTGTGGCAGTGTTCAACTTGCTGCATTTGGTTTCCAGTCCCTGGCAACGGCACCCTATGTAGCATGGAACTGCCTTCCTTGCACAGGAACAGTTCTTCTGGCAGCCTTTGCCACATCCACATGAGATTGTCTTGTTCATCAACACAAGCCAGGCTGGCTTTGTAGATGGGAAGGGGAACTGCTTTGGCTTTATCCATAGACCATCCAAAGACTGTGCATGAGGAAATTTCTGGCTTGGCGATGTGTGCACTCCTGCCAATGATTGTTGCTTGACCAGCCCTTTTCAGGTGCAGCAGAAATGTGTCTTCTGTTGGGGATAGTAACTTTAAGAGTGTTGATTTGTTGTTCAGAAACTTGTATGCTCTCAGTTTGCTCAGATCAGAATCTTCAAAGTGATCCGCTGTGGCTGTTGAAATGAAACACGCAACTGTAATTATATCCCCGAACGGCGAATGGCGTTCCGGGGGATATAATGTTTTTGGTCCGACCGCCGCCGCCGCCATACTAGGTGTTAACGCGATTACTTCAGTAATATTTCAATTACGAATTCCAAATTTTGCACATAAGTAAATATCATAAAGAGGAAGAACTCATTCGATTTTGGACAGTTTACAACGTCTAGATTGGCCACCAGGGGCCAAAAATGGGAAAAATCACTGTTTTTATCATATCTCTGGAAATATTTGTCCGATTGACCTCAAATCAAGTGCAAATGAAAGGTCATGACCTGAGGATGTGTCCCACGATGACATTATACCTGTTTGGTTCAAAATTTTGACACAATGTGGAGCTTTGTCACATAAAATTCACCATTTTTGCTATATCTTTGGGACTATTTCTCCAATTGACATGAAACTATGTGCAACTGCAGGGTCATGACCTCACAATGTGTCACATGATGACATCATACCTGTATGGTTCAATATTTTGCCACCAGGTGGCATTTTGTGATAGAAAATGACCATTTTGGCCATATCTTCAGAACCATTTGACCGATTGACCTGAAATTAAGTTCAAATGAAAGTCTATTTAAGGATTGGGGGCGTTCAGGGATATACCCCCAGCCGTCACCTTCGACGGCATAAGTCTAGTTTTACTGATGGGCTAGTGACATTATAAACGATAAGACACACACATCCCTATACCCAATAGGCTTCATGCCGGATCAAACATATCCTGTAAAGCAGAAAAGGAGAGGGATGCGCTCACTAACCTACATAGCACCTGTTGTCCTGATTAACTGCAGCAAAAGTAAAATGAAAATATAGCGGCAAGTGGCAATTCCGGGGTTCAAGCCAAGGATGACCATTTGTAGTTGAAAGCTTTAACAACTTAAATAACAAATGTTGCCACTAAACGTGGCCATGTCCCCAGTAAGGTGACAGAAATCGACTAGGGTGGGCAAATCACAAAATTAGACATTGAAGCCAAAGATGAATAAAATCAGGCAAAGAGTTCTTGAGATTTCGCGTTCACAACAAACGGGACGTGACAAGCGGACAGCTGGACAGATGGCTGATGGAGCTGAGGACTATGTCCACCGGCCCTAATGCACCTTGACCCCAAAGATGAATGGAATCGGTCAAACCGTTCTTGAGATATTGCGTTCACAACAAATGGGACATGACGGACTGACGAACGGATTTTCGGCTTTGTCCCCAGCCCTTAATACACCTTGACGCCAAAGACGAATGGAATCGGTCAAATTGAGATAAGATGTTGGACAAAGCATTTGTAAGTGGTCAAATGGTCGTAACGACCTTGAGAATAATGGCAAGGTCACGTCAATCGAGTGGGCTGTGAGCACTCCTGTAATACACCTTGACACCAAAGATGAATGGAATCTGTCAAACCATTTTTTTTTTTCAATTTATTTTGTATAGCGCTTTTCACAGAGACTGTCACAAAGACGCTTTACAGTGAGAGTTTAAAGAAATAAAAAGGCAGTGCCCAGCCTATTCCCCACTACAGCAAATGAGGCAGGAAACTCCCTGTAGGGAGAAAAATCCTCCAACAGTGGTGAAAAAAACTCCCCATTGGGAAGAAATCTCAGGAGGAACCCGGCCATAGTGGGGGAGCCCATCCTCCGCGGGCTAGCTAATTAAGAACAAAAAAGTAAAATGGAGTGAAACGACAGAAGAGTTCCATTTAAGTCCATCTAAACAGTGGCAACGGTAGCTTCAGAAAGTGGCAAGTCGAGGATGGTGCAGGACTGGACCAGGGCCGGACCAGATCGGATCAGGACAGCAGGACAGCAGCAGCCAGCGCTCATGGTGAGGGACAGGGCTCATACGGTCCAGGACTCAGGGAAGTGGGGGAAAGATCCTCGGAAAGAGACACAGAAGAAAGGGGTGTGAGGCACTGGATAACTACTGCATGATAATAAAAGTACCGTCCTCTGTCATGTGCCAAATGAGAAGTTATAAGCAGACTGGTCAGGAAACAGTCAACACCCCTCCATCCACTTCTTGCAGCACAGAGGCCCAACACTTATTCCAGGCTGTTAGATCACTTTTCATTTTCTAAACAATAGTACCATATGGACCTCCCCGGTGACTAAGGCTGTAGCAAGACCCACCGGTGCCGTGTTAGTGCAATCTCAGTGCCACCGGTTCCACATGGATTTAAGCAATTTTAACGACTAAAAGCTAGTATCCTTCATCCACTTATTGCAGCACAGAGGCCCTGAAATTCCATCCGACCAAGGCTGCGTAATTTTTCAATCAGATACCACCAACACCATGTGGACCTACCCGGTGACTAAGGCCGTAGCAAGCCCCACCGGTGCCGCGTAAGTGCTATCTCAGTGCCACCGGTTCCACATGGATTTGCGTAACACTACACCAGTGCCATATGGACCTCCCCGGTGACTAAGGCTGTAACAAGCCCCACTGGCACCGTTAATGCATGCTCAGTGCCACCGGTTCCACATGGATTTACTTAACTCAGGCTTCCAATATCTTGTGAACCCATCAACTAGTTTTTAGTCAGTCCCATCAGAGCCAAGTAATGTTTTATACATTATAATCATGATCTAATCATAGGCTTGACTAAAAAGGTAAGTTTTTAGCCTACTCTTGAACACAGAGACTGTGTCTAAGGCCCGAATGTCCGTTGGGAGATTGTTCCACAAGATTGGGGCTTTGTAGGAGAATGCTCTCCCTCCAGATGTAACTCTAGATATAGTTGGAATTTTCAAATATCCAGCACCTTGTGAACGAAGTAATCTTGGAGGGGAGTAAGGAATGAGAAGTGCACTAAGATATTCTGGGGCCAAATCATCAAGCCTTTGTAGGTAAGCAGTAGATAGAACTCAGGATAGAACTGGTGCAGCCTGACAGTAAAACGTCACAGCCGAGAGGACACAAATGCATGAAACATTGTTTCGGCATCCTGAAGAGACAGCATTTTTCTCAGCTTAGATATATTTCTAAGATGAAAGAAAGCCACTTTTATGATGTTATTAATGTGACAGTGCAGAGAGAGTTCTGAATCAAGGGTGACACCAAGGTTTTTAACAACAGCTTTGGCAGAAACCCGGAGACTGTCGACGTTGAGAGAAAACTTGAGGAATGTGTCTCTGAGTGATTTGGGACCAATTACCAATATTTCAGTTTTATCTGGATTTAAAGGGAGAAAATTCTGTGTCATCCATGCTTTAACGGCTTTAAGACACATCTCTAATCTAGTTAGTGGATCAATTTCACCTGGCTTAAAAGATATATAAAGCTGCGTGTCATCAGCATAACAATGGTACTTCACGTCATAACTACTTATGATGCTTCCATGTATAAGGAAAACAGCAGAGGGCCAAGAACAGATCCTTGAGGTATTCCAAAGTTCACCTTGGGATACTCAGAGGAATTACCATTTACTCTGACAAACTGACATCTATCAGAAAGATAGGACTTAAACCATGAAAGGGCGAGTCCAGAAATACCAACCAGATTTCCTAGCCTGTGAAGAAGAATATGGTGGTCTATCGTGTCGAAGGCAGCACTTAGATCAAGTACGACTAGGACAGAGGTGCGGCCACAGTCCATGGAGAGAAGTAGATCATTCATTACTACAGTGAGGGCTGTTTCAGTGCTATGTTTTCTAAAGCCAGATTGAAACCTATCATTTACCTTATTCATTTGCAAGAAGCAAGTGAGCTGTTGGGCAACACATTTCTCAAGGATCTTGGATAGAAATGGAAGGTTTGAGATCAGCCTATAATTAGCCAAAACTGTTGGATCTAAATTTGGTTTTTTGAGTAGAGGCTTAATTTCAGCCATCTTAAATGAAGTCGGGATCAAACCTGAAATCAGGGAAGAATTGATTATGTGAAGAATTTGACTGCCATTCTTGAGATATCGCGTTCACAACAAATGGGACATGACGGACAGACGGACGGAGCTGAATACCATGTCCTCCGCCCCTAATACACCTTGACACCAAAGATGAATGAAATCGGTCGAACCGTTCTTGAGATTTGTTGACAAGGAATTTGTCTGTGGTCACATGATCGTAATGACCTTGAGAATAATGCCAAGGTCACAGAAATCTACTGGGGTCGGCAGGTCACACCAATATACCTCAACATCAAAGATAAATGGAATCGGTCAAACCGTTCTTGAGATATCGCGTTCAGAACAAACGGGACATAATGGTCGGCCGGGCAGAGCTGAATACTATGTCCCCCGCTTCGCTTGCTATCGTGGCAGCGGGGGACGAAAACCACTTTAATTGTGTGTTTTAGGTATTTATGTGGAGCTATTTTTCCAGTGTAATGATTGGACCAACAATTTATGATGTGTAGTCTGATTAGTGTTATGTTAGTCTATTTTGTGCTTTTATGGCGCCCCCAACTGGTCAATTTGATTAAAAATTTCAGGCTATGTTTCAGGCTCTTAGGTGGACATATCCTGTGAGTTTTGTAAAGAGTGGAAAAACTATTTATGATTTATAGTCTGATTTGTGTTACACCACGTTGTTTTGTTTTGCATTTATAGCACCCCCTATCGGACAATTTCAATGAAATTTTCAGAGTATGTTTCAAGTAGTTATATGAATATATCCTGTGAGTTTTATGGCTATCGGACAAACAATATCTGATATATAGTCTGATTTGTATCATACCACGCGGCTTTGTTTTGCATTTATAGCGCCCCCTATCTGTCAATTTGAAAGAAAATTTCAGAGTTTGTTTGAGGTACTTATATGAACGTATCCTGTGAGTTTTATGGCTATGGGACAATTAATTGCTGATTTATAGTCTGATTTGAGTTATGCCATTCTGCGTTGTTTAGCAGTTATAGCGCCCCTTATCAGTCAATATGAATGAAATTTTCTGGGTAGGTTGCAGGTACTAATTTGAATCCTGTGAGTTTTCTGGCTATAGGACAAAAAATTGTTGATTTAAATTATGATTTGTGTCATACCATTCTGATTTGTTAAGCAGTTATAACGTCCCCTATCAGTCAATTTGAATGAAATTTTTGGGGTATGTTTCAGCTACTTATGTGAATATATCCTGTGAGTTTTATGGCTATAGGACAAACAGTTGCTGATTTATAGTCTGATTTTTGTTATAGCGCCCCCTACGGGCCGATTTGCATGAACCTGTCAGGGTTTGTCCCTGGTAATTATGTGGACATATTCTGCAAGTTCTGTGGTAATTGGCCAAATGGTTGTTGAATTTTGTCTATTTATGTGCAAAGCCACACCCTAGCTGAAGTTCATTGGTTAATATCTAGGAAGCAAAATGAGATTTGCAAATGTCGAAGGAATCGGACCTACGGTTTAGGAGGAGATGTTCAAAATGTGTTTTTTAAAAACATCAAAATTCCGAAAAAACCAATGTGGCGGACCTTCAAGATTCTTATGGGAAAGAATGAGAGAATGTACCAATAATAATAATAATAATAATAAAAATAATAAAAAGCAAAAACAATAGGGTTTCACACAATGATAACAAATATTACCTCCCCTGCTCCTCCCCAATGAGATGCGCCCCCCCACACACACACACACACAAAAACAAATAAACAAACACATCAGCTGAGCTGACGCTAACTGAAAAACTCTGCTACCGCTGGATTGATAACGGCAGTAAACTGCTCTGAATACGATTTCACAAAACACTGACACAATTTAGTACTACATATAAAACATTTCTCTAATCATTTAAGTTCTTCTAGTGCATGCTAAAGACCTCTCTGATAGCAGACATGGCTGCGCTTCGCCGCTCTGAGGGAGAGAGCACACAGCAGGGCTCAAAATTAACTTTTTTGCTTGGTAGCGCTGCGCTCCTAAGTTCAAAAAGTTAGGAGCGCGAGCAAAAATTTAGGAGCGCACACACCGAAATCAAAGAAGCGCCAATATATATATTCTTTAATGTTTAAGGAAACTACAATATTACACTCCGCATTAACAATACAACTGTCTCCAACAAATGACCATTATGAGACAATATGAGAGTCTTTAGTTCATTGATTAACAAAGGTTTCCACAACATTGGCTTTATGCCATATCTGGAGGCCAGGATTAAACATTGGGTCTGCTTTCTCTCTGCTCTTCTATCAATCTCCTCACTGCCTGTGAGCCATCAAATATGACCAGAGGACCCTCCACACTGATCCGAATGAAATCTTCAGTTGTGTTAGGGTTAAATGCAGATCTAAAGTCGTAAAGTCCTTTTTTTCGCCTCAATATTGCAATATGAATCAGTCCACAGCGGTAACTTTGCTATTTGTTGGCTTATTTTAACATTAGCAGACTTTATAATGAGTTGGATATGTTTGTTTTAAGATGGCCTATGCCTATGCAAGGACTAAAGATTGGTGCGGCCCAGAGCTCCCCTTAATTACTAACCCTGACTTGTATACGCAATCATTAGCATAATTGACGAACAATTCTTCCAGGATTTTCCTGGCTTTTTTCTTGTTTTTTTTTTCTTTGCGGTAACTTGTGCAGTAGCACAAAAAGTGGCAATGAAGGTTGCAATGTCTTGGCAATTAATTTTTTTGTCGCGAGAAATTTGCGTGGATTGTTTGAATTTGCTTCAATAGTTGCAATCGCGGCATGCAACTTCCTTGAGGGACTGAGCAATAGATTCACTCCGAAAACACGCCGGTACGGTACTGCATATTTCGGCACGGCTTCAATCATTAATGTGGACGCGTAATTTCGTGCAATTAAATCAGCGTTATTCAGAATTGCACACAGACGTTTCAAATGGTCTAATATTTTATGTAAACAAAACGATCATGAAGCGCCAGTTAAATCACTTGATGTGTGGAAAAGGTAGCGCACACGTTTGAGAGCAGTTGGTCATTCATAAAGCGTTGAACAAGTTTTGAGTGGCCTAAATATTTTTTTCTGATCTGAATTTATCCCATTATTTAGTCGTCAATAGATCTCACGGAGAGAGAAACCGTAGCTTCGATTGCCAGAGGGTTATTGTCAAAATTGGAAAACGTGTTATAATAATATAAAAATAACGGAGTACAAGCCGGGAACAATCGCAGACGCAAAGGCATGGTCTGGGCTTCACCATGTATCACTGCAGAGACGCCACTGCAAACGCAATTATCTTCTAATTTCTGCATTTTCAGGAAAACGTTGCGTGTACTTGCAAATATATAAACGTTTACTGGTCTAAAGACGCGCTGTAAAAAAATTTTAATCATTTTTGGAGATAGGATACTGAAGATATGAGCGAAGAAACCGAGACGGAGATTTTAGGGCTGCGCAAGCGCCGAGTCGCGTGGCAGCAATTTTGATAAGTTGCAACTATTAACAGAACACCGGACCTACTCGTTTACGCACATTTGTCACAGTATTTTCTGTGTTTCGTGCTTTCTCCATGTTTGGAAGGACTTTCTCGTTTAAAGTGTTTGGACTCAGTAGATAACGCGCTATGCAGCATAGCTACAATAGTAACTCTCATTCCCGCGAAATGGATTGTTTGACGGCTAATATTAACCATTCTAGAATCAGTAATGAGGTTTAGGACGTCAACCTCCCCTTTCATTGGTCAGAATGATTACCGGAAAAATATATTGGTGAAACCATGCACGAGTCAAAAATGCAAATATCAGCCTAATATATCGGCTGATGTATCGGTCGATCCTCAGTTTTTACTACTTGAAGCCCAGTTTTTTATGATTGAGCGGCGGTGCAGGGGTCTTGAATAACTTTTTGGTATCATTTGCTGTGCTACTGACATAATTCGGTTTGACTCTTGAATCAGGAACCAAATAATTGGCCCTGAACCCTCCATGAATGGGGCCCAACCCTTTCCCAACTCCCCTGCTGGCTGCCCGGCGAATTGGGATGGTGTTCTGGTTGGTTTTCTCAGCAGCTTCGATAACCTCCTGCGTGTACTTTTGGAACTGCATATCCTCATACATGAGCAGATCTCGGGTCCTGATGTCATAGTCCATCTGTTCCTTCTTTCGGAGTTGCTGCTGGCGCTTCTTTTCTGCCATTTGCTGGAGTAGCACCTGGTCCATGGCTTTTCGAGAGTCTCTCTGTTTCTGGACGGCTAATTTTTCTTTCTCCCAGTGGAGCAGGTCGGCTTTCTTGTCTAAGTCGAACATTTTGAGCGCCTGCTGCTTCTCTTCCTCGACTTTGCGCTCGTTCAGTCGCCGCTTGTGCTCTCGGTCGGCTGCGATGGCCTTGGCCATGTCTCTCTCCCTCTGCTGCTTCTGTTCGTTCTTTTTCCTTTCGTGGGCCTCCTTAGTTTGTCGCTGCATGGCGGTAATCCGAGCATCAGCTGCTTCAGACTTGCGGGCTCGCTCACGCTCCTGCTTGGCGATCATGTCCGCAACGACATCGGCTCGCCGCTGTCGTCTCTGCGCCCTTTCTTTCATCATCACATCGTTTGCCCTCTTCCTCTCCTCCTCCTCCCTCAGGTATTTCTGGCGCCTCTTTTCGGCCAGCGCCTCCTGTCTGCGCTCTTTCTCCCGGATGTCGCGGCTTTCCGCTATTTGTTTTCGGTAGGTGCTCCTGTTAGCCTTTATCTGCTCACATTGCTTTTGCTGTAGCTGCCGCCTCTCCTCCTTCAACTTTTCGTCGAGTTCCTTGCACCTCTGGATCTCCTTCTTTTTATCCAGCGCCATCTGCTGTCTTGCTTGATCCTTCAATCTCACCTGCTGCCTCAATCCCTCAATGTAAGCCTGCTTGTCCCTCTTTTGCTGTGTGGCTCGCTGGCGCTCCTCCTCCACCCTCTGCATCTCTGCCCGCCGGCGGTCGTCTATGGACTGCATTGCCTCCTTGGTTTTGTCTGCGATCTTCTTCTGCTGCCGCTGCTGCCTCTGCAGGCTCTGATCGTTTAAGGCCTCCACGAACATGAGTTCCCTGTGGAACTGCTTCACTGCATCACTCTGGTAGAACTCCTGCCGAATCGCATTTTTATTTCCCCTCCGCTTGTGCTCTTCAAAGCGATTTGTGCCATTTGTCCCATTAAAGGGAGTGAAAGTACCAAATGTCGCCATCTCGACGGAACGGTTTCAGACTGTATGAAGCTTGAGATTAATCGGAAAACTAGCGCTCTGTATCATAGAGATACACGAGCTCCATTTCATGCAACTTCGTCTTTATATACTAGTGAGCAATGCACCATTATGATGTCATCACACGCACCTCTACGATGCCATCACATTGCTATCACGTCATCAGGTGGTCTCCGTAAACACCAAAGTGACCGTCACACTACCGACTCGAGTCGCTGTTATGATGTCTTGTGACTTGACTTGATAAAAAATAAAAGACTTGAGACTCGACTCGGACTTGGAAGTTAAAGACTCGGGACTTGGCTCGACTTGAGACACAATGACTTGAGTGTTATTCACTTCATGTTTTCAGTTTGAATATAAAATTGATAAATTAATTTTAAAAATAATATCGATTACCCAGTAGTAGCGCAGGCTGAGAATGGCGTTGTCATGATTGGATCACTACCCTGTCAATCAGCCATGCCCTCTCCACGAACCTTACGTGTTCATTGCAGAAACACGCCCCCTGACATCAGACATATGCTTCAACCATTGACTGTATAAAACATGAATCAACCTTTCAGCGCGGGAGGGGAACAGAAAGTCATCGTCTTCGGCCTTTTTTTTTTTGGAATTACTGTTTTGACGGCAAAAGATGAACAGCACAGTGCAAGACATGCGGCATAAACATCTCGGACAGCCAGACGACAACTTCAAACTTTATTCTTCATTTGAAGAGCCATTCTGCCCAGTAAGTGCTTGTCAGTTAGCTAACATCCTGTTAGCCTAGCTTGAAGGCGTTAATGCAAACTTCAAACGCCGGTGTCTCCAAAAAAGACAGCTCTTGCTACCGAAGCCAGCTTGACTATCCTAATCCATATGAAGAGGTGTATAGTTACGAGCAGTAGCCTACTTAAGATACAAACGGGAAGAGATTGCTACACAGTAAAAAAAAACAGGTTAAAAACGGAGAACGGGGTGCTTATCAAAAATGGGCATCCAAAACATTGATGCAAAAATGGAGAAATTTGAGGCTCTCCTGAATTTATAAAGCCTTTATTGAACACTGGTTACATGCCAGTAGTTTATTTTATTTATTTATTTATTCATTTATTTTTTTAGGATTTGTACTTCACTTGAGTTTTGACTTTAATTTTTACTCTACAACATTTAAAAGATAAAAAGTATACTTTCACTTCGTTACTTTGACACAGGCCACTTCGTTACTCGTTACAAATTAAAATATGAATGTAGTTCATCATGAAGATTATTTGTATTTGGCGCGTTCAAGAACGACGGTGCTCGGCAGGGTATAAGTACAGATGTTGATGCCAGCAGACATGAAGCTGCAAATTTATGCACGCAGTTACAATATTCTATCACTAGATGGCAAACCAGGATCAGTTAGTGAATATTCGCGAGCAAGGTAAGTTGAGACACGGCTAATTTAAATGCAGGATTTCTACTTTTATTAAAGCATTTACATTGTGATATTGACACTTATAGTTAAGTTAATCCTCTGAGTATTGCACTACTGTTTAAATGCTATATTTTAACACACGGGACAACTAGGCCTCTTCAATACTAATGATTTCTATAGCTGAATGTATAAAATAGCAAGTGACTATTCAACCCTGACAACTGTACACTGTCTGTTGTACGCTGTCCGATATGGATTAACTATAAGACCAGCAATAACGTTTGTTTTAGTAGTGAGAACAGCGCTATTTCTTAGATTAACATTTGTGCCAGTGCAACTGGATCTTGAACTTGATTATGACAAAGTGATTGATATGTGCGCCTGTAGATACCCCCGAATAATGCTCTTCATCAACCCATTTAGTGAGAATTAAAAATTTCCAGAAGATGATTTTGTCGCTCTGCATGCCTACTGAATATGCCTAATGTGCAAGTAGGAAATTCACTTCAAAGTGAACTAAGTACCATTCTCCATGAAAGAAAGCAACTTTAATGTTGTATTTTTAATGTTTAATCCATGATGTATCCTGATTGACGCTTTGATCATTTTCACAGTTTGTCCGTTTCTATCGGAATAGGACCGAAGTCTCTTTGTTTTGATTGTCTTTGCAGAGTCAAGTGCAAACTTATACCGTAAATTGAGAGAATTGTTAGTAGGGAAAAAAGCTTTTTTCAGCTAACTATAAGACCTTGAATTTTGCTCCCAGATGCCAGGAAAATGGGTATTTGGCACTTAAATTTTCAAATTTCAGGCTTTGCGCCTTCGGAACTCGTATGGGGGCTGCGCGCCGTCGGCGCTTGTATGGGGGCTGCGCCACCCCTTTCCAAAATTCCTGGATCCGCCCCTATACTTAACAATGTTCGAATCAAGTGAACTGGTTTATTCTGTATTGCGGTTTCAAAGGAAAAACAAAGCATCCCTTATGGTCGTCTGCTGAAATGTTCTGTAACATCAGCGGTTTTCTTTAAGTACGAATTGTAAGCCCAACAAATTAAATCAGTTGATTGCAACAATGTAAACAAAAATTACTCTGATTGCACCCAATTCTTTATTGAAAGTTATTTCCACTTTGTGTCTATTTGAGAGACACGATCAGAGTCCATCAGAATTTTCGACTTACTGATTGTAATAGTTTACAGTAAAACGACATTGGGACTTAACCTCTCTTGTTCACAAAAGAGATGAACCAGGTTAATTCAATAAATCATAACCTATGAAGTAGAAGGTGTTATGATCCTGTCAAATACAAGCATCAGCCTATTATGCACTCATACTTTAACCTCGCGAGTGAAACAGGAGAATCGGTAAGCGGAGCACGAGTAGAAGGCTTAAAATGTTTAAAACAGTTTAAAATGGTTGATTCCTCACTGGGAATCTTTTTTCTAAGAACAATAAGGTGTTACTTGTTTTTCTGTGGACTGCATGTTAAAAATTCATGTGTTTAGAGCTCTTGGTGTCTCAAGGAGATACAGATGAAATACGTACAGATGATTCTGATGCTTAATAATATATTTCTCATTATACCCCCCGCAACGAAGTTTAGGGGGGTATACTGGATTTGCTTTTTTCCGTCCGTGTGTGCGTGCGTGCGTGCATGTGTCTGTGCGTGTGTCTGTGTGTGTGTGCGTGCGTCTGTGCGTCCGGACCTAGATCTCATAACCTACTCATCTCATTTTGAAAATTTTTTTTCTTGCTGGAAGGTCTATTGACTGTGGTACTGCCCGACTACTTGTTGTTGCGGGGGGCATCCTGTAAGCCATGCTTACTGACTAAATCTAGTTAAATCTTGATGATGACTTTTTTTGGCCTGGCAGTGTATTTTCATTCCTGTGGCCTGTCTTACCAGAGATTTCACATGGACCTATGTTGTACAATAGCATTTCCATGTTTATAAACAGTTTAGAAAATAAAATTATTTTATGCCTGGCTTCAAGTATAAAACCCCAGTCTATTCCATAAAATGCAAAGTAAAGCCCTGACAACTGTTCTCATGCTTTTATTTGTTGTGTTTTTGTTTCCACAGGAAATTGACAAATCGGAGGCCAACAACTTCCTGATCCTTTTCCGAGATGCGGGCTGCCAGTTCCGTTCACTCTATACATACTACCCTGAGACCGAGGAGATCACCAAACTGGCAGGCATAGGGCCCAAGTCCATCACAAGAAAGATGATCGAGGGCTTGTACAAGTATAATTCAGACAAGAAACAGTTCAGCCACATCCCCGCAAAGACCATGTCTGCCAGCGTTGACGCCATAACCATATACGGCCACTTGTGGCAAATCAAGAAACCGGCTATGCTCAAAAAAGCATTAACACTCAAGTCTTAATATGAAGAAGTTGTTTTTGCCACAGAACCCTCACTTTCAGATTCCGCTTCACCGCACATGTCTGTTTGGTGGAAACTGGACGCAGAATTCCTGATGTTATTTATGCACAACTGGAATGTAGAAGACTGTTCAGCTGACTATTTGTTTGAGTGTGAGATGGTGAACCCTTTGATTAAATGTGTCAATGCGTGCGCTGCGTACATGTTTGTGTGCTCACATGCTTTTCTGTAGGTGCCAAAAAGTAAAAATATGGATGCCATGTTCTTGATTTCAACACTTGAAGCCCTGAATGTCAATCACCTGTAAAGACTGAATTTTTCATATATGCTGACATTTGTGGCCTTATGCTTGGTTTATTTTCGTATTGAGGGTGCTGCAGGTTTGGATGGTTGTTCATTGAAAGGATTATGTGCGATTCCAGGCTTATTGCTTCTTTATGGTTGGAATATGTATTGTTTAGTCTGCATATATATATGTGTGTGTGTTATTTTGCTTACTGACGAAAGTGACTTCACCACAGTGAGCGGATTTGGCTGCTATGACCGTAGATAAAAGTAATGTTAAAATATAAAATTTCAGCCAGAATAAATATATTTTAAATACATTTCAAACATTGCAAGTATTATATAATATCTACATTTAATTTTTTACATTGTTTTTAGAATAAACTGAAACTTGCATTCAGGGCAAGATGTAAAATGTATGCTATTCTTAAGTATGTTAGTATATTAACAAAGGACATTCCTTATATTTTAATTGTTCCATATATTTGCAGATATTTCTTTTATCAAGGATAAGTAAGTTCAGGGCGTTAAGCAACTGCTGAATTTTATTTAATATTGTAGTAGAACAACAATTTGAACCCTCATCAGTTGTAATTTTTTGATCATACGACTGTACAGGTCAATTTCATGCTATTAGTAAAAGAACAAATAAATTGAAATATCTACCTATTAAATAAAAAGCAATGTTTTGTTAAATACATCAATAAGCAGATGGCAAACGGTTCATAAAATTACACCATTTCATTTGGAAAATTGATGTGGTCAGGAAGGCTATGCATCTTATCAAATAATTCTTAATCCTGACAGAAAAAAAATAATTTAAATGAAACATAAATTATTGTAATGTCCTGGTGAAGCCACACGTTAAGTGTTTTGCCTGTTTTAAATGCTTGCTTGCCATCTGTTTGCTAATGGCTAAAATATTTTATTTAATAGGTAGGAATGCATTTATCAGAATTTTCCACTGTGCATTTTGGCCTGTAAAGTAAAATGTCTCACATTTAAATTTGTTGTGGCTTGTTAAGTCCCATTCATTAACAATGTTGCATAATATGCTTCAGTGGTAAACAAATTGTCAAAGATTAAAGACACGCATTTGCATACTGGTAGTGACATTTTCATCCAAAACAGATGTAATAGACTGTGTTAAACCATAGACTACATGGTGATATACAATAAACAGGCCTTTTATCATTGAGAGAGGACTGTTTACTCATCTATAAAACCAGGCTTCAAAATAGGGAGCAAATCTACTATGAGTGTGCAATTTAAAATGGAAGTGTAATTGTTGTTTAGACCACAGCCAGATGTGTTGATAATCATATTTTAAAACATCCAATAATGGTGGTTCTCCCTGGTTAACAAATTGACTTGACACCGAATTACAGTGTGAAAGCTTTTGTATAGTGTCGCTTGCAATGGTTGTTTTGACTGCATACATATCAGTAGCCAGGATATGTATTCATTGTTAAACCTTTTTCTTTTATTTCATTTATGGTCTGTTCCTTCATGAAACGTTCCTTTACTGTCCCCTCTTGATGTAAAATGCATTCCACGTTTAACTGTGCACATTGTTAACATAGAGCCCCACTGCCAGTGTTACTCATGGAGAACTCAGAAAAAAGTTTTGTGTTGAGAATTCGACAGGGAGCCATTTCCAGTCATTTTGTTCTGTTACTATGAAAAATGTCTTGTTCTTGATCTAACTGATACCCCGTCTGTGCTGTAATGTAGGAACTTGTTTCACTATCTTGAGCTACATGCACTATTGATGGTGGTAGTGGAGGCAGATTGATGAGACCACATCTACAGTACCAGTGGTGGCATCCTAGGATAGAGAATATCCAACCCTCAAGACCCTCCTTCCCTGACAGCATCCATAATGATTTGCGGCTCTATGGGGTTCTGGCAGGTATATTTTCTACCAGGATCCAAATTGGGAACAAGCCTACTTGTGGCATCAACAGTTCATGCTTTTTATGAAGAGTGAGAGTGCGTCTTCAGTTGTCTGTTGATGTTGATCATCATTTTTTTTAAACATCATGTGTTTCTGTTATGTATGTTCTTTTTATACATTTGATGGTATTATAAAAATGTACATTTTCATCAAGGCTCTGAATAAACTTAATTTGTAAGCCGATGACTATTATGGCCATAAATGATGGAAAATGACAGTCTCAAAAAATGACATTATGCACACAGTATTTAGATAATATAGGCTATGCAAATTCAGTTTTATTCCTGAATTGATATCCTACTTTTACCCTAGCTGTTCTTTTCACATGGATTAGCTCTGGTCTAAAACACAAATTCCCCAAATTGGCAATTTTACTGCCAGATGAAGTACTCATAGGTTGTTATATCACCTAAGCAAGGTTTACTTTTTTTCTAAACCAGAAATTTGTCCACACACAGCCCATATGAGTACATTTTTGTGCACGGGAAAATCAAATTCCGTGTGCGCTTGGTCAATTATGGTATGTCTGAATCCAAAATGGGTAATTATTTAGCCTGCCTTGTTCTGGTTACACCATTGTATGCAAGCCTGCCTGTGGATTTTTTTCTCTCCATACTGAATTTCATTTGGTCTTCCTTGTTCAGTCCTAGCTTTTGTGAGTCAGCAGACAGGAATAACTGCAGGTGGCAGGTTTGAATGCTACTTTTAGTGGTCTGTTGTCTCCCTGCCCTGCTCCTGGAGTACCCCTGCCCTGCACATTTTCGACGTCTCCCTGATGTAACACTTCTGATTCCGCTGATCGCTTCATTATTGGAATACTGGATGAGCTGAATTGGGTGTGTTAGGTTGTGGAAACATCTATAATATCTAAGGCTTGGGTGCAACTGAAGTATGGTTGGAAAATGCTTGTCTAAACCAGCTCTTACTGAGTACATGTTCTAATTGGACACACACTGTGTAATAGTTGAATTAGTCACATTTATTGTGTTGACCAGAAGAATTGCCATACACGTTAATGCACAATTCTGTGCAAATTTAGTATTTTCATGTCTCAAATTTCTTTAATATAAAAATTTTAAATACGAAATCGGTTCATTACAGACATAATTAGGATATAATGAAGAAGCTTATTTGTGAATACGCATTGATTCCCTCAGTATTAGTATGCAGTTTTATAGGTGCCTGAAATATCTTTACTTGAGTTGTTGTGGGCACAAGCAAGTATTTGATGTTTGCATTAAAACTAACTCCATCATGAAAGTTTCACTGGTTTTTTTTTTTGCAAATCCAGCAAAGAAATATCTATTTCACTTGCCAAAGTGAAACCTGTTCAGTTTAATGATTCAGGGAAGGGGTTGTAGGACAGGTATTGCAGTGCTCGTATTCATATTTGGCTGTTTAAAGTCAAATTGAATAGCTTTTAGTTGTTGAATAATGCTTTTCTGATGTGCAACTCTGTAATACACAATGAAGTATAGCTTCTGTACTCTGGGGCTGCGCTATCCTATAAATGTCAACATATTGCAGAAACAACTTGTCTTTTCATGTTTAAGTATTGCTTTGAATAAAATCAAGCGAGGCCTCAAGGAGTTATATGTGTTTTTATCAACCAAGATGGTTTTATTTTCCCGTCAAGAACCTTTGAGTGAAGGGATTGGAAATTGAAATTTTATTTAGTCTATAATTTTTAGGGGGGCCTATGAAGACTACATTTGCACTAGACTACATTTGCAGAGGGTCCAGAATGTTTCGCTTCAGCCCTGATTCTTGGTCGCCAATAAAAAAAAAAACCACTGTGAATGCTGTTTTCCGCAGAACAATTGTTATCCTTTTTTCTCTCAATTAGTAGGTCCTCACTACAAGCCAGGTTGTCATAAATCGCTGTATATGTCAAGAAGAATAAAGGTCCTGTGTACTCATAGTACTATTTTTACAGCGCTGAACAACTGGCCTTCATACAACGGCTATGACAATTGTTGACCAAATAAATGCCAGAAAATTACTCCTAGACACCTTGCTAGAGAGGAAAATTGTGTTCAAATTCTAGGATTGCAACAGTGGTTGAAACGACGAATGTGAAGAGCAGTAACCACGCCCTTGTCCGAATGACTTACCGCGCTACTGCCACAAGAGGTCTCTTTATGCCTCATTTCGCTCTCGAGTAAAAGAGGACGGGGACACTCAAGCGAGGAGTCAGAACAAAGTCTGAATGTGTTCGTTTAGATTCGGTATCGATTTCTTGCACGTTCACGTTGTTCATCTTACATATTAAATCTTAAGCGAAAATGATTCTCATTTTAAAAAAATCTCAAAGCCAGGACCCGGAAGATATTAGTTGTTTGATGGCTGTCTTGAGAACTCCGACAAGCGTTTACCGAAAACGTGCAACTGGACGGCGCACGACAGTACGCAAATGTTGGCACCTCTCCCAATCCCACGACCGCGTTTAGGACCACTAATTACCTAATTCTAGTCCATTTTATTTTCTGAAGATGCTTATGACAAAGGGAATGCCATCTTTTCAGGTTAATTAGCGTACAAAACGTTATATCTCGAGCAATGACGTTGACGATATTAAACATGACACTGGCCACCCTCCACTGAGCACTCTAGTTGGCTAACTTTTTGTTCTGAAATCCCGAACGCTCTCCAGACGTTTCCGCGGATGAAATGCAACTCAGGCCATGTCTGCTTGAGCTTCACGTTACGCATCAATCACCATCAACCTCCAAGCAAATCTTCTGATCATAAGTGTGAAAGACACAAAGCAATCATTGCCTCGATTTAAGACAGTCAATTCCTTAGCGGGTATTTGCGCTCGACAGCGGGGTAGGGGTGAAGGCAACCCTGGAGGCAGCTTGGTTGAGTCGGGGTCTTGCGTGACCGTGCAGGATATTCGAATTTGATTGGTAATTCTGTGGGATCCGCTTGACGACCACAACCAGAGGCAAGGTGGGTTAGTACGGAGAGAAATCGAGTAGGAGGAGACGGCTACAAGAAAGCATCAGCTAGCTACTTATTGTAGGACAGATCTTAGAGCCTAACCGTTAAACTGAGACGACATAACCTCCTCGTCAACCAGATATCCACTGGGATCACAGTGAATGCATGTGTTGAGGATCTGGTGAGAAAGTCATTTTGTTTCAAGGTTTCAATCATTTATTTTGGCTGATGCTAGTCAACATTAGCATGATTCGTCAATATGCTATTGCTGGAACATTTTCGCGTTTCTTGCCTTTTATTTCCATTATCTGTGGATGTCACCGCTGGTATAGGTGATGTATCAGGTCTAATGAGTGGGGTTAGCGACTGACAAACGCGTTTTGCATCATTTTGCGTGCTGAGTTATGATTACGATTTATTTGATTAGTGGTAAGGTTTCAATTTTCTTGCATTCATCATTGCACGCTGCAAGGAAAGAACATGCTACTTTGTCAGTGCTAGCGGTGACAGTCATCAGTGTAAAGCCTGCCGTAACATTAGCATCCCAGCTGGAAGAAGTATTAAGGATAACGTTTACGTGCCAGCAGCCTAGAAATTATAACGGCCTATTTATTATGCCTTGCCTTTACCGTTACCTTGTTTGAAAGTTGATGCAGTTTCATTATTTCATGGCGCAAGATATGACGCATGTACAACATTACTGTTAACTGACAGCTTGCCAAGATGGTTGCTATGTTTTGTAAATAACACTGATTGTCAAATTATCTCGGAACTCGTGACAATTGCCGTCGACCAAAGGTGTTCGCAGTTAGTTGCTTTATAAACCAGTGACACCCTAAACCAGTGGTTTTTAACCTCGGTCATTGGGTGGTCGGGTTGCAGTTTGTATACATTCTCGCTTTTTTCCCCTCTCTATCTTTGTAAACAATGGTTTGCCTTTAGATTCTTTGTATTGTGGTCAGTTTTAACTTCCACACTTTAACCCGTTTGGAGGTCATTGACTTATGTTAGTTGAATTTGGTTTTTTAAAACGTGGTTTAGTGGAATGATTTGTCCTCCTGGCCCACAGGAAAAAAACGTGAATTTGGGTGGTCAATAGTGGTGTGGTTTTCTGGAGTTTAACATTCAGGTTTAGACTTTGAGACCACAGTATACATTACAACTGGAATAGCTGTGCAAAGCCATGCAATTCTGCTTGGCAGATATTGTTATAGCTCATTTTATGTGGGTTAAGAAAGCACTTACTTTCCTCTGAACTTGAAAAGCTGCAAAGTATGAGAAAATATTTGGAAAAATGACAGCTTATTCAAAATTACACCATTGCAATGAGGACTGGAACAAAAACCGACTGACACAATTGTGCCCTCAGGACTGGGCCAGGGACCTCTGCTCTTATCAATCCACTGTAAACCCTGTCGTCGCTAAAGAATGAGCATTGCCCTCTCAAAATGTGTTTGAGTGACATTCCTGATCTACACTGATTGATTCATTGACTGAGGTGGAACATTTTCTTCCAAACGGCTGAAAACAAGCATTGTTATCACTACCACTAATTCTGAATAAACTTGGATTTTCCTGGTTGCTGACTCTCTGTCCATATTCCCAGAAACATGCCGATTGTCATGATAATTTACGGAGAATCTGAGTTGTTTTGCCACCACAGTAACCTAGTAATATCTGATCTCATTTAGTACTTGTAAGTGGTATTATTAGCAGGGCTAGCTGTAGTCAAACCAATTAATGAGGCACAGTCGTCTGTTGGGTCATATATGATAAGATATTTAACCATTTATTAAGAGACGGCAATGTTCAGCTGTAACTGAAAGGGTTTTTTGAGTCCGATTTATTGCAGACTGCAACCAGCATTCTCAAGACCTCATCCATTCAGTTGGCACTGAATATGGTTTCTGTCGGACTGTCAGAGGTATTTTAGATGGTCTGGAGGACATTCAATAGAAAAAGTTCCTTTCAACCTAACATTTTTAACTGGGCTTAGGTGTTAATAGCCTCTTGTCTAACAATGTATGTCTCACCCATTTTTTTCTTAATTGATTCACTTAGAATTTCTTCACATTTCAATCAATATTGATCACAATGTATGAGCTGTTTCTGTCTAAAATAAGGCTTCTCAAGCATTCCAAGTTCATGAATCACTCATTAATGGCTGAGAATCTGTTTAGTTTCTCTGAATGTCTAGCATGTATGAGACCTGCATGCTCTCCCTCTTGTAAGTTTTTTTCACGATCTGTTCATATACTAGTCATGAGTACATATGCCAGCCCATATATAAGAATTCACTGGTCTAAAATCTACTGTTTATGCTCTCTGGATGTTGAAAGTGTGTTGGTGTATATGATGGTTCCCCTACCCCATCTCCTCAGTTGACAGTCCAAAGCTGAAGCCATGACGGCCGAGGAGACCATCAATGTCAAAGAGGTGGAGATCATCAAGGTGATCTTGGACTTCCTGAACTCCCGAAAGCTCCACATCAGCATGCTTGCTCTGGAGAAGGAGAGTGGTGTCATCAATGGCCTGTACTCAGATGACATGCTCTTTCTGAGGTACTGGTCAATATCTTCCTTCTTAGATCTCCGTGCCCAGTAGGGCTGGCCCACCAAGGGCCCATCTTAAGGTCTGCTGATCGAAGGAGGCAATCAAGATGCACCAAAATGCTTCAGGACACAGCACTGGCCCTTAAATGATGGCTATTTATGCTTTTAGCCCATGAAATGCATTCCTATTGATAGATTTAAGGGCCTTTTTGCCTTTTTCAGCAATGCTAAATTAACCAATCACAAAATAGCAGCAATTACTTAAAATAAAGGAGAAAAACATGGGATTTCATTGCCTGCTTGCTGCGTTGTAAAACCAGTTCATTTTCATAATTTACCTTTATTTTACTTGGAAAGTGTTTTTGAGAACATCTCCCTTTTTCAAGGGTGTCCTGGGAGAAATGCCAGATAGAACAGTTGCAAGTCGGGAGAGATGGAGAGAAACGGGGTTAAAGATCTAGGAGCAGTTTTTGGGCTAAGGGCCTTGATGCATGTAAAGTTATTGTGATTCTGTGGATTCAGCCAAAATGGCGCTTCTGCATGAAACTTCAGCTTTTGAACACTGTATAGCATGTAAAAGAGAGAAGACATGATGCAATGCAGAGCTCTGGCTCTTAATGCCTTGACTGACTGGCTGCTTAGTCTGGAGCCATAATGGGGGCGCACTCTGCAGCCCAGTATTGTATTGTATTGTATTGTATTGTATTTTTTCTCATGGCTCACAGAATGCTTTTATTCCTCTGTACAGGCAGTTGGTTTTGGATGGCCAGTGGGATGAGGTGCTGCAGTTCATTCAGCCTCTCGAGTGCATGGACAAATTTGACAGGAAGCGGTAAGTGCTTAGCAGGTTCAATCCTGCAAGTGGATTAAAGGCATTACTGGAGTCCAAGACCATATGGCAAAGTTTCCTTTGTTGTCTTTTGGATGAGATAATATGATTAAAATCAGCTTTTGAAATGTTGTATCTTCAAGCTTGTAATTGTCATAGCCATGTCTTCACCGTTGAACCCTGAGCTGAGTCACTGATCAGAGTTTTCTGTTGTTTTCTTTTACAAGTAGGGGATTGGTGTATCTGCATATCTGACCTATAGAAGTAGTAGTATGATACTCAATAGATTTGTTTCGGAGATGGCTGTATTGTGGTCCGTAGGTTTCCTTGCAATGACTTTTGTCCATAATGCCCCTTCCCTGTAGATTCCGCTATATTGTACTGAAGCAGAAGTTCCTGGAGGCTCTGTGTGTCAATAATGCCATGTCTGCTGAGGATGAGCCACAGCATGTAAGAGAGAACCACACCTCTCAGCCCTGCTTACTAATGCGCTCTGTCCTCCCGTGATTGTGACTTTGATGTTTGCATGTCTTTTTGTGTATTTATAGATGGTACACGTATGTGCTTAAGCGATGCGCAGTACCTGTAGTCATATGTGCATTGATGTGGTTCTGTACGTAAACGCAGATGTTAATGAGACTTTAAAACAGTATAAATCTGCTGCAAACGATGTCTCATTATTTATGAGCTCCACCACGCGTAGCTACAGCAATCAATAATTAAAATCTAACCGAAGAATCAAAGACCCCTACATGCAGTTCTAAACCATTAATGAGTCTCTGCCTGATATCTCTGTGCTGGGGTAGAAATTGCAACTTGGGTCGTAAAACTGGCTGAAGTTCGGGCTTTCGGTTGTAAAGGCAAAATTAGAAGGGTTTGATCCAAGTGTATGGCGATGAAGAAGGGTTAATGCTGATGTGCTCAGCCTGCTGCCTCCTGTTCCACCGTAGCTGGAGCTGACGATGCAGGAGGCCGTAAAATGCCTACATGCCCTGGAGGAGTTCTGTCCGTCCAAGGAGGATTACAGCAAGCTGTGCCTGCTCCTCACGCTGCCCCGCCTCACCAACCACGCCGAGTTCAAGGACTGGAACCCCAGCACGGCGCGCGTGCACTGCTTCGAGGAGGCCTGCGCCATGGTGGCCGAGTTCATCCCGGCCGACCGCAAGCTGAGCGAGGCCGGCTTCAAGGCCACCGGCAACCGCCTCTTCCAGCTGCTCATCAAGGGCGTGCTGTACGAGTGCTGCGTGGAGTTCTGCCAGAGCAAGGCCACGGGCGAGGAAATCAGCGAGAGCGAGGTGCTGCTGGGGATCGACGTGCTCTGCGGGAACGGCTGCGACGACCTGGATCTCAGCCTGCTGTCCTGGATGCAGAACCTCGCGCCGGGGCTGTTCTCCTGCGCTTTTGAGCAGAAGCTGCTCAACATCCACGTGGACCGGCTGGTGAAGCCAGCCAAGGCGGGGCACGCCGACCTGCTCACGCCCCTCATGAGCAAGCTCTCGCCTTACCCGTCCTCGCCGCTACGCCGGCCCCAGTCCGCCGACGCGTACATGTCCCGCTCCCTCAACCCAGCCCTCGACGGGCTCTCCCACGGTCTCTCCGGTCAGGACAAGAGGGCGCCCGATGGCGCGGGTCGAATGTCGCCCATGTCGCACTCCTATGCGAACTTCCAGTACCCTGGCGGACCTAACCTGAGCCGCAGCCTGATGATGGAGAGTAGCGGTTGCCATAGCATCTTCGAAGAGTCACCAGAGAGGTATGGTCCATGATGCTGTGTCTCTTTCGATGACTGTCCTTCCTCTCTGTTGCGCATCTCATGACTGTGCTGCTCCTGGATTCTATCCTTTATTCATCTCATACAGTTAAAACTTGTGTTTTCTGATCTGTCTAGCTTTTAGGGTTTATGCTTTGTCTAAGCGGAGATGGCTAAACCTTTGTACTGGCTCTTAATTGATTTAATTTAGTTCCATTCAGTTCAATTTTATTTCTGGCATGCTTATCACTGAAGCGCTGCCACGAAAAAGCCTTACAGCACAACAAAAAGGCTAATGCCTGTCCCATGTTGTCAAAACTGAAAATGCTGTAAAATGAACTCCCAGGTGGGAGGAGAACCTTTAAACTGCATCAGTGTAAACACAATTAAATGGGAAGAAATCTGTCAAGGAACTTGGCTATAGAGGTGGACCCATCATCCACTGGCTGGCAAAGTCAGTGGTAATTGGATGGGGGTTTTGTTTATTTGCTATGTAGTAAAAAAGAGGAATTAACATCCTCTGAGTGTGGTGATTCCATAATTTTTGCGAGGGGTTGTACATTGTTGACTTTTTTGGCTCCTTTTCATGGCTTGAATTTATCCCCGTCTCATTTGAAGCAGAATTGGCCACTGAGTGGACGTCAGCAATGCGTAGGTCGCTTGCTTCTGGTAAAAACTGGAAAGCTTCAGATTGCTTTGAGAGCGCCGTTACTGCGCATTTGTCTGACTTCACGACAACTGAAATTTTCTGTGACTCATGGTCTTGGTTTACTGAGCGACATGAGTAAGGGTGTTTTTCAGCTGATTTCTCCATATGCTCCTGCTCACCCCTGATAATCCTGTTATATGTGTAGTAATGAGGCTGCAGATTAACCCCTGGGCAGCAGGGGGTCATTTCGCACATGTGCACAGATGGCCACAGAGGATTCCCCATGGATTTCACTGCATATTGGCTTAGGGTCTTGAATGCTCTGAGCTTGACCATCAATTAATTAAAAGACTCGGCAGCTTCAGATGGTACAGAAGTGCGTTTTTGTTTCAGCTCCAGGACTGACACACCAGTTGACCAAATGCTGTCTTCAGAAAGGCCGACCTCGGGCCCGGGGATGGATGCCGTGTCTCCAGGCTCAGCAGAGAAGAATGAGGTTGGTAACCTATTCCCTCTGTTATTTTAGTTGAATTAACGGTCAGGCGGATTAGGGGTTGATATATGTGTGATAGTAAATGTCCTGAAATTTCTTTTTGAGTAAGATCTACTAGTAAACAGGAAAATTCCAGGTTTTCAGGTTCCAGAAGTCGACGGTTTGGTTTTTATGGTCTCGAGGTCACCCTCCAGAGGGCCAAAATTGAATTTTTAAGAAAAATAGGTTTTTGAGTTGAAATTTCTCAGTGTGCTCCCAACAGCCCAGCTTCATTTTTACTATTGTGAGTCTATATTAGGAGAAGTTTTGGAAAATTATGAAATTTTGGTGGGCTGTTGAGGACGCCGCCTATAGGGGGTACTTGAAAATGCCATCTTGGACCAAAGTAGCAGTCCTGTTTCAGGCATTCTTGCTTGCGCCCTCACTAGCCCTAGCTTGTTTATAGACCATATATTGTGTTTCAAACCTTGCCTTACTGGGATGGTCGAAAAGGGGGTAATACAGTTGAACCCCACTTCAATCTTTTTGGTACATATAGTGAACATGTAGGTCTATCAAATAAAACAGATTTCATTCAAATCTGATGGGGGGTGCATGGAGATCTACAGCCGAAGAATACCTATTTTTGCATTTTCACCAAATTGAGCGCCACCTATAATTCCGCGCCCTCACCATTCAATTTCAAGTGGATTAGCATAAGGCCCTGTTATAGAATCATATCATATATAAAAGAGCTTGGGCTAGTGAGAGCGCAGGCAAGGAATGCCTCAAACGTAAGTGCTACTTGGGCTCAATGTGGTGTTTTCAAGCGCCCCGTATAGGTGGCGCCCTCAAGAGCCCAATAAAATTTAGTGATTTTCCAAAACTCTTCCCAACACATTGACATCAGTGAAAATGAAGTTGGGCTATTTAGGGCGCACAGAGATATTTCAACTCAAATACCTACTTTTCTTAAAAGTTCAATTTTGGCCCTCCAGAGGGTGACCCTTCCGGAGACCCTAGCAGCCAAACCATTCACTTTTGGAACCTGAAAATTTGGGATTTTCCTGTCGACCCTCTACTGGAAAAAAATGTAGTCAAATATCTAACCGCTATACATCACCCACCACCTGAATGGTATAAATTCTGGCAGTTAACCACTGGAAATGATTTTTTTTTTCTGTGATTTTATGTGGTGTACAAGAAAATTTGGTGGGTGAGTTCTGCAAAAGCGCAGTTTTCTGTTCAACGGGGAGCGACAAGGGTGTGGTATTAATCAGAAACATGAGATGTAAATGAGAGACAATTTTGAAGAAGTGGCACTCGTACCTGCATCTGTTTATCTCTGTCTCTCTCACTCTTTATTTCATGCTCTTTTAATCCGAGTCTGCTTCTGTAACAAAGGAAGATTGATCGGAGTGCCGGCGAGAAGCAGACAGTCATCGCCTTGCTGCATGAACATCTGCAGCATGAATTACTGCCTGTCATTTGATTTGATGAGTGTGGATTGGGTGATTGTGAAAACAAAAGGGGTCAGGTGATTAGATGTGGAAGACTGATACTCTCTGCAGTAAAAATACAAATCAGTGCTCTTAAATTATTTCCTGGGTGTGTGGTGGGTAGGCAGTGTTCATTGCAGCATGCTCTGGCTTCGTTGTGAGGTGGTTTGATGGGAGAGTTGCAGGTGATTTATGGCTATCCAGGGACTGAGGGGGATTTATTTATTATCCAGGAGGCCCGTGTGAGGGTTGTTGCTACACCAGTCTGATCATGAGAAAGAAGAGGACTTGTAATGGAGGCTGGCTGGCCATTGGCCTTTTCCTGTGCCAGTGTTGCTAAGATTAGTTTCCACCGTGGGAGTAATCGACTTGTTTGACATTTCCTTTCTGTTGTAAGTAGCCCTGCTTATGGTTGCCAATAGTCCCTGACATACTTTTTTGACAGTGATATTACCCCATTGGAGCCGGGCTAATATCTGCTGATTGGAAACCTCCGTTGCAAAGGAAAATTCTTCAAAAAAAAAAAAAGGGATAGATTTCGATTCTTCCAAGATATTCACATTGCATCTTCTCACGTTACTGTGATTTTAGCATTGTCATGATTCATGAATGCTGTAGTGTCAACAGAGCTTTTGATTGAATGGAGTAGAAGACATTTTTTCACTGCTACATTTAATGCTGGCATGAGTTTCACAACTGATGGCTGTGTATTAGAACATTCCCTTAGGCCAGACTATTGCCTAGTCGCTAAAGTTGCTAATGGGAGTTCAGGATTCAGAAGGGTGGTGGTTCAAACCCCAGTTAAGCAACAGTGCAGCTGTTTTGCTCTTAACCCCATTTTGCTCTATGGAGATTGGCCCCCATTTTGTCTAACCGGCTGTAAGTCACTTTGGGTAAAATTAAATCAAGTAATGTTAATCCGGCATCATTGCATTTTGGGCTGTGAATTGGCTCCATGTGGGAGTTTTGATGTCCTTCAAGATGAGCTGGAGGAGTCAGAAGGCTCAAAGTTGTTAGTGATATTTGTATATTCAGAGGTGATGGTCACCTAGGCTTGGGAGCATCTTTTGTTCTGTGAACCAAGATGAGGTACATTTTTGAATCTGAGCCCTGCAGCTTAAATAATGTCTCCCCTTATCTGTTGTAAAATGTGAGCTCTATCTGACGTTTAGCAGAAACCTGAATTGGCTGAAACTACATCATCATACCCCCGAAATGTTGTGTTCGTTGAAATTATGATATTATTTTGATACCTCGCCGAAGATCCTTTGTGTTGGCATGTTAACTTGAACAATTTCTCTGGAAATTTCACAGGTAACTTTGTGTTAATTACCAGTGCACGGATGAGGAGCCATATTTTTTCTCCACCTGGCCAAACTATTAGTTGTAAAAAATATTTCAGTGAATTGACAGTTTTGATTGGAATCACAGGAAACTTTTAGTGCTGATATGTGGCACATGGAAGGTTGAACTTGATTGTTTTGAGTCACGTTATGATCCTTCTCATGGAGGCATCACTTGGTCAACCTTTCTATTTCCAAATGCAAAGACTATGATGGGAATGATGTCACTCCTCTTGTCATCATTACTGGGGCGGAGAAAAGGTGTGTTATTGATGTTGGTCACTCTGTGACCTTTGCTGTCATGCCATCACTAGGATAAACTTCTTACTTTTAAAATTTGCAGTGATTTGACAGTTTTTCTGGGAATTGCATTCATTTTTGTGTGTTGATCCCGAGTGCATAGAGGACAAACCCTACTGTTTAATTTCTGAAATTCTGAATTTTTGAAATGTGTATTCTAAAATTTTGCATGTGTATTACCAACATACTGAAGTGGTGCCTTTTGATATTTTCAGATTTCTGAAAATTTTATGTTTTCTTTCCATGGAAACGAGTTGGATTTGGACTCTGTACAGAGATGGGTTTGTTTCCGGAGCAGAACTCAAAAACCGTTCAATATATCTCACTTACACTTTGCATGAGCATTACCCATATACTGAAGTGGTGCCTTTTGATATTTTCAGATTTCTGAAAATGTTTTTTTTTTTTTTTCTTTCCATGGAAACTAGTTGCATTTGGACTCTGTACAGAGAGTTTCATTTCCGGAGCACAGCTCAAAAACCGTTCATTATATCTTTCTGAAACTTTGCATGTGTATTGCCCACATACGGAAGCGGTGCTTTTTTATATTTTCAGATTTCTGAAAATTAGATTTTTTTGTTTCTATGGAAACAGGTTGGATTTGGACTCCATACAGAGATGGGTTTGTTCCTGGAGCAGAACTCAAAAACCGTTCAATATATCTCACTTACACTTTGCATGAGTATTACCCATATACTGAAGTGGTGCCTTTTGATATTTTCAGATTTCTGAAAATGTTTTTTTTTTTTTGTTTTCATGGAAACTAGTTGCATTTGGACTCTGTACAGAGAGTTTCATTTCTGGAGCACAGCTCAAAAACCGTTCATTATATCTTTCTGAAACTTTGTATGTGCATTACCCAAGTACTGAAGTGGTGCCTTTTCATATTTTCACATTTCTGAAATTTTTTTTTTTTTCCTTTCCATGGAAGCGACATGGATTTGGACTCAGTCGCAGGGCTGGGTTTGTTTCCGGAGAAGGACTAAAACACTGTTCATTTATGACTCTTGTTTTTTTTTTTATTGCCTTTGTCAATGTATGCTTCCTAGTCTTTGGTATTATGTTGCCAGTACATACTTCCAGATCATTCCGGAGGAAAATCACTTCAAACATTCTTGTTTGAATTTCTTTGAAGGTATAGGATTGACCTTACTTTTGCAAATAATCAGGGGCCCGGGGGGATATGTCCTCTTCTGATGACTCTTGTTAAACAATGCTCTGACTCAAACTGCTTTAATGGGAATCATCAAATGTGCTTTCAACATTCCTGGTGCGTAGCGGAGGAAGTTATTGATAATGGAGGCTTTTTAATGTGTCCTGTAGCAACACAACTTGGTCAAATGTAAAATTTCTAAATGCAGTAATTCCAACAGTTTTGATTGGCATCATGTCATGCTTTGTGTGATTATACCTTGGAGATCAAGGAAGAGTGTGATTGGCATTGGTCACCTTATGACCAAAACTTGCAGCGAACATTCGTGGAGCCCAGAGTAGTTCTCCCGTTGGTTTTCTGGACCCTATAGCTACGCTTTTTTGTTGTGTGGTCACTAGGACAAACTGTGAACTTTGCCTGCAGGGAGGATGTTGTCGTTTCAGGAATATTCCCTGTTGTTGTGTACTGACATCATTTATCTAGCTTTGGAGTGCTTGGTGATTCAGGCCTACAGCCTGGTGGTTTGCGCAGGGATTCAAAATGTTGGTGGCTTAAGCCCAGATGTAGCCACAGTAAGATCAGTACAACTGTTGGTCATTTGAGCAGGACACTTCAACGTGCCGTCCTCTGCTTTTTCTCATCAACTGTTAGTGGCTTTGGATAAAAGTTTCAGTGAAATAATGGTGTCATCATCAGAGGACTGGTACTTTGAAGATGATCACTTCAACAGCAGTTACTGCATGCTTGATTATAGGTGATGGGGAGTTTTTTGGCTTGTACTTCCTCAGCTGCGGGACTCAGCGGAGCAGTTCCATGAGTATTACCGCCAGCGCATGCGCGTGCAGCAGCACTTGGAGCAGAAGGAGCAGCAGAGACAGCTGTACCAGCAGATGCTCCTGGAGGGAGGAGTCAACCAGCCTGAGGGGTCCAACGTCCAGCAGAACCTGACTGAGAAGTTCCTCAACAGGTATGCTTGCAACATGAGCGGAGGTAGCACAGACCCACCTGTACCTATTTTACATTGGTACAGTCGAACAGAAATATCTCCAACAGATAAGTGTGTTGTCCCTTGTTCGGCGGTGGTACCATGTGCTCCCTCATTAGGGGCAGAACTTATTAGGTGTTGCCACATAATGACATACGTCAAGTTTTATGAAAGGAGTCCATTGCTATTGGTTTAAACTGAAAGCCTAATGGTGTGATACACACCTGAATCATTGCTTCAGAAAAGATACGGACTTTTTTTTATTTTGTAAGACGCAACTATTCCCACCCGCAGCATGTAGTGTTGTTGTGCTCACTGGTTTGGCGCTAGCTCTTTTGAGCCAGCATCAGCATGTCAAAGAGACTTTGTTCATCAAGTTACTTAAAGTGGCTCAAGACGATTTTTACCCCTCAGCCCAACATGGGCACGAGGGGTATTGTCGTCCCTTCAGCGGGCGGGTGGGCGGCTGGCAATTTTGTCCGGGCTATTTCTCTGTAAACACTTGGGTTAGGAAGTTCTTATTGTATATGTGGACTCACCATGGGCGGTAGGTGTGCCTTTTTGAGGTTTCGTCCCAGTTTGACCTTTGACCTTGCAGCAGTGACCTTCAGGGCTGAGGGGTATTGCCTGCTTCAGTGAGGCCCATTTTATTTCTTACTGTCCTACTAGCATTTTAAATCGTCATTATTGTTTTTGCCGTGGTGAAAAGACAATGGGATCGCTTTTTGATTTGCTTTGAATTTAGGAACAAGCAGAAGCTTTTGTAATGACATGCATATGCGTCGTAGTAAGATTATTGCTTTGCACAAAAAGTAACGTCAGCAGGGGTGGAGGGGGGACGTTATGTTAAAAGAAAGCATCAGCGGACACTGTGAGTTTTATTTAATTTTATTTTAGTCTGTAATCGAGACAGGATAGTACAAACAAATTCTTTAGTATACGTCGAGAAAAGGTTACTGAGTGGTCAGCATGTTTTTTTTTTATACAAAATGACAGAAACAGAGCAACAGATCCTGTGCAGTGCCTGTCCGCTTATTTTCACATGAGCAACTAGATCATCCTGATGGCCAGCCGGACTGAATGTTGATCCAGTAGGCCATGGCTATAGGGTTGGGGGCTGTCTGATTTTCTCAAGGGATTTCTTCCTGTTAGCTACCATAACTGATGGGGAGTAGGGCCTCTAGAAATCAAGAGAAGTTTATTTTGATTGAAGAAGAAAAATACCCTCTTCCATGATCAAAACCATTTACTTTATTCATATCCTTCGGCTAAAGCGCTTTGAATCCTTGAATTTCCGTAGAAAACTCCTTAATATACGAAAGCGTAATGCCTGAGTGACTAAAATATATAAATGCAAAACAAAATGATGATGGATTTGCAAGAATGAAAGTAGATTTTGACCCGTAGTTGAGCAGATTTACTTCGTTCAAAATGGTGAGCAAGCCTGCACAGTAATCGTGACGCAGCTCCTTTCAGGATTTTTTTGTCCTTGTGATATTCATAAGAATAGAATGCACTCATACTGGCCTTTTATTCATTTTAGCATGGCGGGGGGGATTGCACCGCCTTTCCTGTGCAATTTTGGAAGCTAATGACGTCATGTAGGATCAAAACTAATAAATTATGTAAGAAGAGGAGCAATCCAAAGCTACTTTGTTGTCTGTATATCTGAAAATGGCCTGGAGGAAAGTGTCAGAAAGTGTTGGTTTCGCACTGACCGAATTTGGAACCCTCTGAAGGAAGGGGGTCATTTACATTTATAAACCTCTCTTGGCAGGCGAGGGTGTTTGATTAGTCCTGAATGGCCAAGATGATGTGGTGTCTGTCTGAAGCCCCACAAGCCTTTGGGGATCCATGATGATGCGGGGGAGGGGACACAGCTGAGGCTCTCGGTAGGGCAGGACTCCAGATGGTTCAGGCTGAATTTTAAGGAGGTGGAGGAATAGACAATGCTGCTCCAGCCTGTCCCTCTGAGCTGGTGTGATGCACAGTCTGCCAGCTGGCCTCACCTGCTCAGAGCCACATCAAATCCTTTTTCTCTTACTCACCATGTCACAAAGACAGCATTTTGACGGTAAATTATAGCTTTAAAAGTGCCAAAATGGAGCTTGCGAAGAACCAAATTTTGTTTTGCCTGATCATCTATTGAAATTTCTCATCAGATCCTTAGATGAAATATAGATTTAAACTGCTAAGAGTAAATAAATGACTGACTGCTTTGCAATTTGTGTGTAATTCGAGTTATTCGTGATATAAGCCGTGGCTGGTTTGTCAGGTTCATTCAGACTGGCTTGCTGTAGTTATTCTTAATTGATGATTCAAGCCTCAATTCCCTCTCAAAGTACTTGGTGTAGTTGGCCTTTATGTTTTATGTGAAGTCAAGTAATTACACAAAGACTGGTCCTTTGGAAATGTCAATGAATAGTGTTATAATAAATCTATAATTTTATGTTTTTAGCAAAAATAGACATTGTCATAACTCTTGAAACTAAGTTGAAACCACTTCCACTGTCAAATGGTTGACTATGTACTGACCATGTGCCAATTCAATAGACCTAGGATATTAATGGGGGATTTCATTTCCTTTTCATCTAGTTTAAATTATGCATGATGAAGACTTTTGTCCTGAGACTGCAGAAACTGATGAGAGGCATGTTGGCACTTATGCTGATCTGGAGGAAGTTCGGTCTGAAAGGGGGCAGGGGGGTTCCTGGTTCTTATACTGCACCAGAGGTGTTGATGTTAGTGCTAGTATTTTAAAGCGAAAGACAAATTTTGCATTAACCCAACGTTAAATAAAAGAACAACCCTTTAGGATTTCAGATACTGACTTGGTTTTCATAAAAGGTTGAACTGTCTCCTGCCTCCTGTATAATTCTAGCAGGTGCACCTTACAGTGGATAAACATTTTAACTAGCCCCTAAACTCCCCAGAATAGACTTCATTCTGAACACATTTCACCATCATCTGCGCCACATTGACGCATTCCCACAGTATCAACGAAGAGCTGTTTTCATACATTTTTATGGCAGAACATATGTTATATTTGTGGATTTGATTTTTCACGGTTTGCTAAATTTCCAGTTTTTTTCGCAGTTTGGTGTCAGAGCACTTATGGAAAAGTAGATGTTTCAGGTCTTCATCAGTGAGAGCTTTTTTTTTTTTTTTTAAGAAACCTCTTACCGTTAAAGAGCTTATAGGGCATTGTATATTGCTTTTAACGGGAGAGTGGTGGATTCCATGATTGTTTCGATCTGGATGTTTAATAATTTATTGTTCAGTACAGCTTTCCCTCAAAATTGCTAAAAACATTTTGTAGCTCCTGCGGGGCAGTTTTTTTTTTTTTTTTTTTTGTTTTGTTCAGACCAAAGTTGGCTTTCACTAGACTGATGGATTTTTGTGCTAACACTTTACTGGTGGATTTTTATGCGAACACTATGCTGGGGGATGTTTGTGCTAACACTAAGGTCAGTTGTGCTTACATTGTGATGCTGGTTGTTGGTGCTAGCACTGCACTTGGGATGGTAATGCTAAAGTGAATGTCAGTGCTTCTACTACGCGGGAGGATCTTGCTAATACTACACTAGAGTTGGTAGTGCTAACATTGTGATAATGATTGTTAGTGCAGAAACTGTGTTGGGGGATTTTTGTGTTAAATAACTAGTACTGTAATTTGTCCATGTATTCAGGTCCATTCAGAAGCTGGAGGAGCTGAATGTAGGAATGGATAGCCTTGGGGAAGAAGTGCATTCTCTGAGCCAGCAGTGCAATGGGAATGCAGAAAGCATCAACGCCACCTCGGACAAGCCCCCAAACACTGCCACCGTGCTCAGCAGCACCCCCCAGAGGGGTGAGGCGCAAGGGCTGCCCGCACTGGAAGAGTCTCAAATCCAGACCCCTAAGAGGTAAGCTGATTACTTCACACTGTGGCAACCCAACTTGTATGCCGCAAGGCTAATGATAATCAGGATAATAAACATGATCATGGTAATAACCGGGGATGCAATTGGGAACAGATTGCATTTGTATAGAAGCTTTTAAGGTTGCAAAACATGTTATAATGCATTTTACAAATGCTGCAGATTGGTGATAGTTACCTAAAGCATCACTGATTAGTAGTTTTCAATCTGTGTGATGCTGCATGTTGAATGTTTTCATTCACTCGAAGAGCGATCACCAGTGATATAACTGTGTGTCTGTCCTGTTTCTCTAGCATGCCGAAAGATAGAGCAGGCCTGCCCGCTGGCAGCGAAGACTCGCGGTGCTCCACAACACAATGCAGGGGTGTGGAGGTGAGCTCCAGTAGCATCTCTGGTCATGTAAAGGCAGTCTGGTAATGGGTGAGAGAGTCTGGCTCATTACTCATAGTAAATAAGTAACTCTTCTGTTTCAGCTGGAGACTGCATGGGTGTGCATTTCCGATGCATATCTCTGGGACTGATCAGTACATTTCCATGAAACTTGACTCACCCATTGAGCGTAGCTTTTTCAGGGTTTAAGCTTCATGAAAATATTTTCGTGCTCCAATATCAATGTCAATCATTGCCAATATATAATGATGGATCCCAGAAACTGAGGCCAAAACATCTCGATTGCCGGTTAGTGGATGCCTGCAGTACAGGTTGTAAGTGTCTCCCCTCCACTCAGGCTTGGAAGTGTCTTTGCCCCCCGTGATAGTGGAATGGACTGTCAAATATTTTTTTCACAAATGGTTTTTCTCATAACTCCTTGTTATTTTGGAAGTCTAATGAACGTTGAAAGTCGAGGGTCTTTGATTGGAACATGGCATCCTACACTGTTAGCGGCTGTACTACTGCTGAAAAATAAAACCTGTTGGCTAGCCACCACTTCCTTACACTCATAGTTTGAAACTTTGCAAGCTCAGAACAAGGGCGGACCAAGCCTGAACATGTGCTAACTTAGAATTTTACTGACGAGTGCCTGGCTGGCCAGCATGAGGCTCTTGAGCAAAGAACAATGCTGACCCAAACCATCGATATCCCTCCCGTATCTCGGCAGTGCAAAGCCAATTATGCACTGATCTGAAAAGGCTAGCAGCCTCAGCTGGCACTGGCACAGCTTGGATTCGAACCCGTACCGTGGTCAGTACTGCTCTGCAGTGCAGTGCCTCAACCAAGTGAGCCATAGTGATGCAATACTCAAAGGAAAGACCTTTTTACCATCTATTACCCATTATAGAATCTTGCTATCTTGCTAAAATTGTTGCCTGGCTTGCTAACTAATGTTAGTATATCAAATTTCAGTTACAGGTCGCCTAGCTAGTTGACTAGCCAAGTAGTTAAGTTAGAACTAACATAAAAACGCATGATAGTGGGGACTCTGTGTTCCCATAGACTGTATTTAAGTACGTTTTTTTTTTTGAAGGGCTGAGTCGGAATTTTTGAGCTGGGGTTATATGAGGTACTTGGTCTGGGAGCATGTTTACATGGACAGCAATAATCCGGTATTAAGACGATAATCTGAATATGATGCTGCTGTGTAAACGGCACGTTCTGATGGCCTTAATAGGAATAAGGTCATGATCAGAGTGAGTAATCGGATTAAGACCTGAGGTATTCTGATTTAATTTGTATCATTGAAGTGCATTGTTGACATATGTTCACATCTCTCAGGGCTTCTGGTAGTCCTTGAATCCCAGGGGCATTTTTAAGGGCAGAGTTTTTCCCAGAGGTGAAGACATTTAAAGCCCTATTTTTGGGAGGGTGAACCATCAAGATGGCGAGTGAAGGACCTGTACATTGCCAAATTCATAGTTTTAAGGAAAAAAATGAAGAATCCTGCACCAGAATCCTGCTATCTTGATAATAATTTTCTCAATGTAGAGTGTATGCCAGTACATTAATGTAGGACAGAGTTCCGCTATTGTGGACCTCAAATACGAAACTAGCTCTGGTTTTCTTTCCTCCAAGGCGATTAACAAAATAGTTAGCAATGCTGATTGGCCCAACTCATTGCCAGGTAAAGGGAGGGTGAAAAACATTTCTCCATCCTTGAAGACTGTGATTTGAGGAATAGGGCCATACAGTGAGGGCTGTTCATATTTGAGCAGTGAAACAATTTCAAATGGCTGTAATTCGTCTGTATAGATATAGATACATTCAGAATTAATCTGTGTCCTTCTGGAATTGCGTAGCAATTACAATTTTAATTTTTATCACTGTCCCAATACCTGTGTGATACCCAGTTTATTAGACTGTAGCTGTCTGTTGCCAGTAATTTTGATCTGTAATTTGTGATGCCATGCAATGTAATCAGAATGTGCGATAAGTCGAAGGTTTATTTTGTGGCACTTGCCCTCTGCTTGGAACAGGGTGATAAATCCAAAGCCAACTTCGTGGCAGTAAGCACTCTAGAGGACACTCAAGCTGTGCGCGCGGTGGCATTCCACCCCACGGGGGCGCTGTATGCTGTGGGATCCAACTCTAAAACACTGCGAGTCTGCGCCTATCCTGATGACCTGGACACAAGGTGTGCCACTTTCTTAGGTTGAAGGCTAACGTGTCTGATGCTCCTTCCACTATATGTGGAAGGAGGTGAAGTGAAAATTCTGCCAAAAAATAGCAGATTGCGCCAGACCAGCATTTACGCCCGTTTTTTGCTCTGCCAATCCTCCAGTAATAACTGATCCCGGTCGAAATGTTGTGTATTGGTTGTTCCATTCTTGATATTAACCATTAGTATCAGTGTTGGTAATATTATTTCTCATCTTGGTGAAAGTGTGAAAATTGCTGTTGTTTGTCCCTCTAGCGGTGTGGGCACATCCAAGCAGCCGGTCGTGCGGTTCAAGAGGAATAAGCACCATAAGGGCTCCATATATTGTGTGGCCTGGAGCCCCTGTGGTCAGCTGCTAGCCACTGGGTCTAATGACAAATTTGTCAAGGTCCTGCCCTTCAACCCAGAGTCCTGCAATGCCACAGGTAAGGAGGGGGGGGGGCTCAGGAAATATTGGCAGGGCTTAGGGTCCTTGACCCTTCCATTCTCTTATTGACAGAACCTGAGTTTCTACCTCCTAAAATGTCCACCTGAGGCCCTTGCCACATGTACACAGATATATTTCGATACAAATATTTTCCCACCTTAGTTATAAAACATCCGTCCACATGACCTCATTTTACAAACTATCTGCGTCCACACAAGAAGGTAAAAATGACAGCCAGCAGGCAGCGTCGGCATTTAAATTAGATGTTATTAAATGCTTATTTTCGTATTGCCTTGGTATAGGCCTGAGGGTCACCGTATTACTGCGACCCAAGGGCCAATACTAAGGCAATGCGAAAATAAGCAATTCATAATATTTTTATTAATTGGTTACGTATGTTGTGCTATCATCACAATATTATGACTATGACTTTTGAAGTACGCGACTTCAAGACTCATTAAAGAGCTAAATGCTAGGTCCACGACTGTCATCTGCTTTTTTGAAGTGAGCGAATGCCACAGTTACCACTGGTCACTTGTGCGCCTGCTGAACTCGGCCAATACAGCTTAAGGTCGGCCTATACAACTTGGCCAATACAGGTTGGCTAATACAAGATATATTGGCAGGCCATTTTTACTGTAGGCGAGTGATAACAAGCATGACCAATTAATAAAGAGTCTTATACCAGAGAGGAACATCACACAACGTAATAGTGGACTTGCGCAAGTTGAGCTGTGATATCACTGTTTTGCAAAAGCTCAGTTTTGCATGTCCACACGCATGCACAAAAACTGGCGGTCTAAAAAAAAAAAAAACTTCACCTTGGAAGGTGTGTTTAAAAAAATCTCTGTTTTTGTACCCTAAAATGCAGTTTGTGTGTGAAAAAGAGGCTAAAACAAACAGAAAAATTAGCTCTATCAAAAATATTTGTGTATGCGTGGACAGGGCCTAAGCCGGCAAAGATGCCCTGACTCCTCCTGTATTCATTTTTGTGTGACACCCCAATTCTGAAAGGAAGACAACAGAGGCTGATTGCTTTGAGCTCTCTGCCATCCTGGCTGGGTTTGTGATTCCCTGATATTTTGATGTCTATTGGTTACAGGCCCAGACCTTGAGTTCAGCATGCATGATGGCACCATTCGAGACCTGGCATTTATGGAGGGCCCCGAGAGCGGGGGCTCCATACTGATCAGTGCTGGGGCTGGGGACTGTAATATCTACACCACTGACTGCCAGAGAGGACAGGGACTGCATGCGCTCAGTGGACATACAGGTACTACCCCAACCCCCTAATATTCTGCAGTTGTCAAATGTGGTTTCTCTTTTTATGCCCCCTGCATAAAATGCGGGGGGATATATAGGCTTTGCCTCGTCCCTCTGTCTGTCTGTCTGTCTGTCTGTCTGTCTGTCCGTCCGTAATTATTTTGCTTCCGCAGCAGAACTGGGAAACTTTGCAAGATATCAATACCAAATGTATAGTCTGGATGTGTGTTTTGCTACGTTGGAAATTTTGGGACTCCTATATTTGTCATTTCCATGGAAACAAATATGGACTTAGCGCAAATTAGACTGTGTTAGTTTTTCAGTTCTGCTCAGGAAACAATGTTAGATATCAGCACCAAACTTTGTACATGTATTCTGTGTATAGTCTAGATGTACTTTTTGCTACTTTGGAAACTTCAGGATTACTATTTTTGCCATTTACATGGAAACGAATCTGGACTTGGTGCACACCAGGCCTAGTTAATTTCCGGAGCAGAACTCAAAAACCGTTCAATATATCTTACTGAAACTTTGTATACTGAAGTGGTGCCTTTTGATATTTTCAGATTTCTTAAAATCTTATTTTTTCATTTCCATGAAAACCAGTTGGATTTGGACTCTGTACAGAGATAGGTTTTTTTCCGGAGCAGAACTCAAAAACCGTTCATTACCGGTATATCTTTCTGATTACCCAAGTACTGAAGTGGTGCCTTTTCATATTTTCACATTTCTGAAATTCTTTTTTCTTTCCTTTCCATGGAAGCGAGATGGATTTGGACTCAGTCGCAGGGATGGGTTTCCGGAACAGAACTAAAACATTGTTCATAAATGACTCTTGTTTTATTATTGCCTTTGTCACCATGTGGTTCATAGTCTTTGGTAGATGTTGCCAGTGCATACTTCCAGATCATTCCAGAGGAAAATAGCCTCAACATTCTTGTTTGAATTTCTTTGAAGGTGCAGGATTGACATGACTTTTGCAAATAATCAGGGGTCGGAGGGATATGTCATCTTCTGATGACTCTTGTTTTTTTTATCAGTTTCATAAATATTTTTAGGTCAAATATGTCCACAGAACCACTAGATTTCCCCAACCTAATGAACTGCAAAAATGGTTTCTTTAGAGAATTTCAAACTGGCTTAGGTGACTACGATATTTTGCAAAAATTATTTTGCCAATTTGAAATCGGTGTTCTGAATTTCTGATGCTAGTGCCCTGGAATTCACTCTCTGAGTGAATCTGACATTCTCTGATCCCTCCATTGATTCTTCCATCCAATGAATGATAAATGAGTAAACTGCACATATACTGAACGCAGTACAAAAAATGATTTACAAACAAGTGACTGAATAAATGGCTCAATACCTGCATGCCTACCTGGTGCTTGGTCTGTCAATATTTATGCTATGACAGAAAGGAAAGAGGGCTACAATTCTGACATGTTATTCTTGGCAATGATTATAAGTGCCATGAATAAATACTTTACCAATTCCTGATTTCTTTTATTTTTTATATTTGGCATGTATAATGGTTTTAGATCTTCAAACAAAAATTATTTTTTAATATTTAATTTATTGAAGAAGAAAAGCTATTCAACACCAATGGCCCTATGTGTAGTTTCATACTCATCTAGTCAGCCTAATTTAATTAATGACTTAATTAAACTAGGCTTATGCCGTCGGAGACGACGGCTAGGGGTATATCCCTGAATGCCCCAATCCTTCAATTCCCCAATCCTCGAGTAGACCCAATACAATATAAAGCCCCTGGTTCCAAAGATATGGCATAAATGGTGAATTTTATGTGACAAAGCTCCACCTTGTGTCATAATTTTGAACCAAAGAGGCATAATGTCATTTTGGAACACATCCTCAGGTCATCACCTGTCATTTGAAGGTGATTTGAGGTCAATCGGACAAATATTTCCAGAGATATGATGAAAACAGTGAATTTTCAGTTTTTGGTCCCTGGTAGCCAATCAAGAAATTGTAAATTGTCCAAAATCGAATCAGTTCTTCCTCTTTATGATACTTACTTATATGCAAAACATGAAATTTCAAATTGAAATATTACTGAAGTTATTGCATTAACACGTAGGGCGGCGGCGGTCGGACCAAAAACATAATATCCCCGAATCTGCGTTTGGGGATATAATTAGACTAGACTCACACAGTCTTGATTACTGCGAGACCAAGTTGAATCTGAACATCACTTGGATGTAACCTTCCCATCAAATGACGCCAACTTGGCCGGCCACTGCTGGGAAGATTCACCTCTCTTCCTACCAGAATTCTGCCAGAAGCACGGATGGTATAAAAAGATGGAGGAAGTATTCGTGACGTCACCCATTGGTTTCAGCATACCATTTAGGAAGTCCCAATTTTGGCAATTTGAGCAGCGCCATTTTGTCATTTTGAAACCGGATGTGATTTCATTTGGAAGAGAGAGCGTGAAATGAAGATCCAGGGAGGACCGCAACCACAGCAACCAGCGACGTCGTACTGGCCATTTAATAGAATGGCATTTTTAGAGACTTCTGCATTGGCCTCACTTTTCAGACCCGGGTGCTGCGTCCATCTTTTTATATAGTCTATGGTCAGAAGCGCTTCAACTACTCATTCAGGAAGTCACAGAAAATCACAGATCCTCTTAGGAACTGCAGACTTCACCAGCCCATGATGAGGCCAGTCAGGCAAAAATGGAATCTATGGGAGAGCTGCCTGCTGAAAATAGCTGTTGAGCAACAGGGGCATGAAGGCTCTTCTCCTGCCAAAAAACTCCTTGAAACCTCCAAGCTTTGTAATATTTTTGGGTTGGTAGGCCTAAAGTGCAATTTCGTGGATAACATGGGTCGCATAACATTTGGCATTCAGGAAACATGGCATTCTACAATAAGAACATCTGACCAACAGTCGAAAATTGGAGTGACAGTCTGGTGTCGGGATATTTAGCTGCTTCAGGGTCTGTGCAACTTGCCATAATTGACAGATGCATGATTTGTGCTGTCTGCTAGAATATATTGAGGGACAATATCTGGTCAATTGTCTGTTATTTGATGCTGATGTAAATTGGGTTGTGTTACTAAACAACGATGCACACTCTGGTGCACCTCTGAATCCACTAAAACAAAAAAATTTTGATTTTGGAGTGGCCTAGTCAAGGTTGCTAGTCAACCCTGTTCCCCGTTGAGATGCTTGGGCATAGCCTTAAATGGGCAGTTTATACTTGACAAGCCTTTATGGCTGCTTTAAAAGCAATTCTGCAAAGAATTGTGGGCCACAATTTATCCACAGCAATATGAAAGACTGATTTCAGACAGCCATGGAAGGCATTTGATTGCACTTAATATGGTGTGATATCGGACTGCACTGTGAATGAACTTTACATGCTGATGGCTGATCAGTTGGGCCTTAATATTTTGTTGAATCCCAGGTCACATCTTGTCCCTGTTTACCTGGGGTGGGTGGATGATTGCGTCAGGCTCCCAGGATAAGACGGTGCGGTTCTGGGACTTGCGTGTTCCAAGCTGTGTGAGGGTGGTGGGAACAGCCTTCCATGGGTCAGGTAAGTGTCTAAGGCGATGATTGAAGTGTGCGGGACAGATTTCACAGTTCTGCGCCAACGCACTCTAGCAATGATCTATCACACGCTTGAACACTTCCGGAAATTATGTGATGTTTTGTTCTGGTCCCACCCACGTGACTTTTTGTTCCGAATCCTGCCCGCATAAAACCTGAGTCACCTGTTTTCTGCAGGCTGTCTTCATTTATTCCCTACTTGAAAATGAAATTTGTGGATTCTTTGACCAGTGTTTGCCAATAATAAACTGAAAATGGCCCTAGGCCATATGCGAGGAACAAAGTAAAACAGCCAGTGTACAGGTAAACCGGCAAAGAGGAAAATCTCGCATTTTGGGCTAGACGTCAATAAATCCAGTCTGTAAAAGCCTGACCTCAAGGTACTTGTTGACAAACTAGCTTTGATATGCTTCAGTGTTAGTTATAACTACCTGGTTAACCAGGTTAACTAAGGTGACCTTTTACTGAATCTTGCTTGACAAACTAATATTATTGGACAACGTAGCTTCGCTGCTAAAATTAACATTGCATTACGCTGTGTTCAGTGGCCACATTTTCACAGTGAAGTTTCAATCCATTTTTATTGGCTGTTCAAAATCACTTGGGTTTTTCTGGCGTCTGACAATTAAGCATGTGTAATTCGGGAGACCTTGCGTAGCCTTTTTAGGAATGCCTCAATTGGTGAACTGTTATGCAAAAACTCCATTGACCTCCATTCATTTTTTTTCTCGAGTGCATGTTGTCTGTGTCAGGGAATCACAGGCTTCATATGTAGACCTTTAATGCCCTCAGTTCCAACTTTCATTTTCTTCTTCTGTGTTTTTGTTTGCATCTCAAAGCAATGTTAGTCCTCTGGGATAGCTTTCCCTCTACCATCTGTGATAACATCCATGCTGTGATTTAACACAGGGATACTCACTCTTTTCCAGAATGAGCCGCAGTGGGTGCAGGCTTTCATTCTAACCATGCAGTTACACACCTGATTCTACTAATCACGGGTCTTTGGCAAAAGCCTCAAGGCTTGATTAGTAGAATCAGGTGTGTGACTGGTTGGTTAGAATGAAAGCCTGCACCCACAGCGGCTCAATCTGGAAAAGAGTGAGTATCCCTGATTTAACATGTTGCTTCTGCACCAACATGAATATTACTTGTTGACAAAATGAACAAAAGCATTTTCAGACAGTAGTGCATGATTTTAATACAGATGGGCTCTATCATTCTGTAGGATTCCTGCAAGTTGTTTCCCATCTCCCACTCACGCCAACATATCTTGCACTCTCTCTCAGTCCACAATGAAAACTTGACCTTGACCTGCACCGAACACTAATTCATTGGGTCCTGTGGTAACGCAGACCTCTAGTCCAGTGCTTCTCAGCGTTGGTCCTGGGGACCCCCAGAATATGGTGATTTTTATTAGAACTGCAAGGGCAGTCACTATGATAAGCAGCTGTTGTTTTTTCGTGTTCCATTATTTCTCATCTTTATGCATGATTTGAAACGGCAATTACCGTATAATATGTATGCCAGAAACTGTTGTATTGAAGACATATGCAACAAAAGAAGAAGATTTTTCAATGGCCAAAAGAAAAAAGAGTGACTCGATTACTTTGGTGAACGTGTAACTTTTACATAATGCAGGTTTAGCTCGTTTTCATTAGCCTTTTCTTTTAATTGGTCATGAACTGCCAAATTGCTTTTTTTTAGCAAGCAGTGTGACCTCACTTTCATCTTTTTGAAGGCATTTGATTATTATACTTCATGATTTACAATTTACCGCTGTTTGTACACAAAGAAAAAGATTTGCAAAATGGTGCAATAGGAAAATGGAACTATTCAGGGCATGTACAGCTATTTCTGGTGTAATGTGGCTTGAAAGGCCTTGAAAACATTTATAGAAAAATTCATGTTCAGAACAAATTCTGGGATTGCAATTTTTGTTGGAACGAAAACTATAATCTTGCATTCAGGTTGCCCAGATTAACGTTGAGATCAGCAGCTCCAGTCTCCATTGGGACCTTGTAGCTGTAATTATATTTTTGTCCACGAGGGGTCATCACATGGTCTGCTTTGTTGTTCCATAGATCTGTCTGGCTCAAAATAAGGGTAATTGTCTGACTTCGAGCTCGGCCCTAGCATTCTAAATTAATAATATTGTGTTCATAATATTTTGTCACTTTCAATATACCAATTACCAATATACCAAATAAATATGGTATAAAAATGTATAGTTTGTGTGCAGAACATTAGCTTGAAAGAACCTCAGGGTCCTGCTGGTTTTTATGCTCATTATAAAACTAGCAGTTCAGATGTCAAACCTGGTGAAGTACCGCCTAGGATCAGTTATGAACTGATCAACCAGCATAAATGTTAGTATACAATGTTTTATGTTGAAAGGAATTTATAAGCTAAAATGCCCCACTTTTTGGCTATTTTATGGTGCTGTCTGTAAGTGTAAATCTACACCTGGGCAGAAGTACCACCCAAATAAAAATAATATTTTATGAAAACTGTCAAGTCCTGACTTCTGTACATTTGTATGGAGGCTTCTGCATGCATTGCACATGCATTTCATGTTCAAAAGGCTTTGTCATGAACTGTCCTTAATCGGACATGCTGAATGTTAATAGTTTGGTGGCACTTCTGAAAACCTAGGTTTCATCTTGGCCATATATTGACTTTGTTTCAATCAGTTAAAGTTTAGTCTTCAGGGAACAGTTTTTGACAAACACAGGTCTCCTTGCCTTCTTTAAAGGACAGTAGGCCCATACTTTAAATGTGCTAAAAACGTATGCTTTCTTTAAAAGCTCATGAAGTGAAGTGTCAGATTCTTTTCAAACTGGCTGCATGTCAGGAAAGGTATGTCTGAGTCACATTTCCAAGAATTGGGCTGTGTTTGTTGATGTCATTAATTTAGTCCTTTGGTGACGTGGAACTTAAGAATTGGGTGGTGCTGAACTTTTGCCCAAGTTTATACTTGGATCATGGTCTAGGACTATCATGTGAACCATGTTGGGCATTGCAGGCTTTTTGTAAAGAGTTTTGTCCAAACTCTTACAGACTGTACTGTAATTTGAAGGCATCTTGAGATGATCACTTCTTGTCAGAAGCAATGATAACACGGTCTTTGTCCATGGTTTGACAGGCAGCCCGGTGGCGTCGGTCGCGGTGGACCCCAGCGGCCGGCTGCTGGCTACAGGGCAGGAAGACTGCGGCTGCATGCTCTACGATATCAGAGGGGGCCGAATGGTTCAAACATATCGCCCGCACACCAGCGACGTACGCTCAGTCCGCTTCTCGCCTGGGGCTCACTACCTGCTCACCGGCTCCTACGATACCAAGGTCATGGTGACTGACCTACAAGGTAGAGCCTCACTGGTGCTGAGAGTATGAGTGAGAGATATTTGCTTTAAGACATGCCATCATAGGCTTTTAACAAATGCCCTCAGCCAGAGACACATGCAAGACAATTCAGTACTTGGATCAGCGCCCGCTGGCCGCGAAGCATGGCGTCAAACTCCTATTGTTGCCTTGATGCTTTCAAAAGCCCTCTTAAAGCATCATCCGCATCAACATTGACAGCCGTCAACATGACCGAGAAGCCATGAGTGTCAATCTCAAAATATTCAACAAGAGAATGTTTAATTTTGAAAACACCTACTAGTAAAGCTTATTTTAAATGATAACAAAGTGTGACGTTCAGGTTACTGCACACTGTGTGTTATATGCAGACATAATTTTCCTCCTAAATTTAGCCGTCTAGTGAATTAAGATTATGATTCACTTTACTTCACCCAGCAGCTAATTAGCTAGCTAGCTAACTTAGCAGTGTTAAGTTCTTACCGGCGTACCTTGAGTTAGGTACTGTCTAACTGAAGATCGCTTGATAACTTAAATGCCCACAAAATAACGGATTGCCTCTCAAAACTGCGACTTGATTAAAAAAGCTGGTATATTGGTTTCGACAACTGCATGCGAGGTTTACGCTAAATGTGTGCCGCCAACCATCATGACAAGGCAAAAGAGTTAAATAACCTAAATGACAAATGCGTTTCTATTGAGTTGACGCTCACGAAATTGAGCAGTGGCGAAACGTAAAAATCTGACACGCATCACGTGCTGCCTGTGGCCGTTGCTCCATTGAAGTTAATGTAACCAATTTTTTGACGCGTGTCTCATGCCACCAGTGGGCATTGGGCTAAAGACCAATTACATCAGGAAAGACTGATCATCAGGGTTGCCAGATTCAGTTTGACAGCTTCTGGCCTAATACCACTTCCAAAAAATATTTGAAACTACTATTACTAGGATTAGGCATACCAACCCTTGATGCAATTTCCTCCACCCAACGTAATAAAAGAAGCCCAACTGGACAGAAAATAGCCCAATCTGGCAACACTGCTGATTATACATGTTGTAGATTATAACGTAGGAAGGCCATGTTCACAGGTACCTACAAACTAACAGTTGAAGGTAATTTTTTTGTATAGTTGAGTCCCCCCCCAAAGTACGAAATATTACCTTTGCTCGGCTTTTGAAGCTGTTTCTGTCTCTTGGTTGTACCATCGTCCATGCTCCGATGGTGATATTCAGATAAACGATTGTCAGATTCATTGGAAACTAGCAGTATTTAAACTTGGGATTTTCGGGATGTCCATTTTGTGTGAGATCAACCATCAAAGATCAAAAAGTAAAAGTCCGAGCGTGATTTTTTTTTTTTTTTTCTCTTTCCCCTTCAATCACTTGGATTTTCTAAATGGAACATTTCAGCCAGGAGGCTGACGTCACCTGATCAGCTGGCTTAGCTCACAAATCGAAGTCAAACATGGCAGGTCTTTTTCTTTCTTGCTCCTGGAATGTGCACTTGTGATTTTGTGTGTGGTTGTAAGATTCACTCTTTATTGAGAAACCGAAAATTTAAATTGTAAAATATTAAACTTTTTGAAAGTGTCAATGCAAAAACCAGTATTTTTCTAAATTTCAATGCAAGTGCGGCAAGAGCTGCTTTTGTGATTTTAAAACCATCCGTTATGACGTAGCATTGAAGTGTTCTGTGTTACCGTAAGCACACAGAAACTGCAGTTTATGCTGGTGATTTTCCTTATCTTTGTTTGTCCCTTTACAAAAAGCCAAGCTATATTTGCATGACTGACTGTCAATATATGCATAAGAATATATGGGTTGAATGAATGTGGTGAATTTTTCAGGTTTGCCCTGATATTTTGCATTTTCCCTTGCATCACTGTACACCCTTTCCTCAGGCAAATTTCATGTTTATCGCGTGCTTTCGGTAGCACAGGATTTTGAAAATGGATTTTTTAAGCTTGGCACGGTCACGTAGCTTCAGGCCACAACGGCTGTTACCGGTGAGAGATCTGAATGTAAATCAGAACTTTAATCGCTGCTTTTCGTCTGTTTCCGTTTCGTTCTGACAGGCGACTTAACAAAACAACTGCCTCTGACAGTGGTGGGCGAACATGGCGACAAGGTGATTCAGTGCAGGTGGCACACGCAAGACCTCTCTTTCCTGTCGTCTTCTGCTGATCGGACCGTTGTTCTGTGGACCCACTGCCCGTAGATTACAGCTGGAGAGGAAGCACACAGACCTGCGTCCGAAAACTGTTCAAGACTCCCCTTCTCACCCGCATGAATGAGCCTGGCGGCATTTCTCAGGCTGCCACAGAAAACGCACCTCATTCCCTGTCTAAAAGTAGAACCAGGCAGATTTTATTTGATCATTCTCTGGGTGTTTTCCCTTCATATTGTTTCAACAGGTGCCATTTTAATTTTATCAGTTTTATTTTATCAACTCTGGGCAGTGCTGAAATTGTATGCTTGATTTTTATTGCAAAGCTCATAGTCATTTGTGATGTTATTTTTAAAACGAAAAGCATACCGATTGAACTGCTACGTACCCTTGATCATTTATTTACATATTCTAAACTTACTAATTTATTGCTTGCACATATGCATGCTGAATAACTGCCAGATAATGGGAGGTATCCATTTTAAAGTGATCAGGTGTACTCCATGCTATTCAGTGAGCGAGCTAATTGTTGTGTATTTTGAATATGCAAAATGAAGTGAGTGTAAAATTTGGACCTGTTCATTTTGGTGACAGTTGCAGGTAGCAATGGGTAGATATCACATTCCTGTCAAATTTATTTCCACATATGTATATGGCCCAGTATGAATGAAAAATTATCTAATTGTGTAATTTTTTTGCGGTTTGCGAGTGCATGCATGATCATAGCGTGCAGAATTGGGTCACTTTTAACACAGTGTGAAAGTAGCCTTGGTTACCAAATTGGGGTGCCACTTGACAATGAATTACGGTAATCAAAGCTTTTAGTGAGGAATCAAGCAACTAATGGTAAGACTCTTGACTCCATAAAGGAGGAAGGGATGCAATTTTTATGGGCCGTGCTTGAAAATCCTGCATTATTATTGGATGGCGCCATAGGAGAGTTTAAACAGCCCTGGTTCGGCTGAAAAAACCAGGCCTGGATTACTGCATTAGGATTTATATCATGCGCTAGACGTTTGGCTGAAGGTAGTGAGGTGGAAACAGCATCTTACTGCACCTTCCCAGATGGCAGCACTAAGTATTGCCTTAGCATGCTTATCATCATTCCTGCAGCATACCTGCTTCTAGTGGATTGCTATGGTCCTGTTGATGTGATCAATGATTCCTCTGTCCTCCCCCGAACTACAAATGTAAAAGAAGTATCGCCATCTACTTTACAATAATTGTGTTTGGCTGTGTTCCCTAAATTGGGCACCATTACTGTTGGATATTTCAGTAATTCATACTCCGGACCCCCATGTCATAAACGCATCTTGCATCCTCTTAAAGCGAAAAGCAGGGAGCAGGAGACCATTGTATGTGTTCGTGCCTTTACATATCAATTTGCATAGACGGCTCTATTAACTCTTAATGAAGTTGGTGGGCTTAGTTGTAACCGTATGTCATTGTACAGACTGTAATTTTGCACTGTTTAATTTTAGTATTATGCTGCTATTTTTTTTAACTTAAAGATCTATGTAAAGCTACTAGCTGTCTAGCATGGCTGCATTCAAGCGAGAATGCTATAAACAAGATAATTGCGAGCCGTTTCTGAGGATCGGTCAGTCCAGGTCCTGTTAATACACAGTTACGAGGGCCTTTTAAAATTTTCAGTATACAATTTTTAACTTCCTGTTCTGACTAGTGTTTTCTTTTACTTCTGTAAATTATGAAAAATGTATAGAGGAAGACATTTTTTTCTAATGGTAAGACCAGTATTTTGTTTTGGAGGCGCTTGCAAAATGATCACTTCCTCGTGGTCCGAATCAGTCCCTTGAATGTCTTGCTTGTAAGTAAAAGCACAAGAAAAATGTAGTTCCTGCACAGTTGTGTATAACCTCCAAAACTGGATGACGTGTGCAGTCATCATGAATAAATGTAACATTCTTCAACCTCATCAACTCCATAATTTCCTCCTTGTATACCTCACAATTATCACTCAATTCATGTTTACACTGCCAGACCTTATAATTAAAACTGATGCGAATGCAGATTGAATTAAATGTGAGGGTAGTTTACTGATACAAAAGGGAGCCTTTACAAAAAGTGATAGGACAATGCATGTGATCAATTTTTGGTCTGATAAAGCGCAATTTAGCCATTTTGCGGCACATTCGCTTTGTGCCATTTTTACCATACCCGCTTTGCCCTTGGAAGTCCAGACAGCTTTTTCTTTTAAAATAGCTATGCTCAAGATATGTTTGAGCTGTGCATAAATTAATTCCGTCATAAGTATGGATGTATTTATTTGTTGCAATGCTTAAAAATGTTTTTGAACTGTATGTGTAGTGTCTTTTTTTCCTGAACTGTTTATAAACATGGACATAATGAAAACTTCTCCAATGTGACTGTTTCTTTGTTTCAATAAAGGCCTGACTCTTTCTTGCATATACGTCATTTGCTGTATGAAACAATGTGCGGTATAGTAAGGTCTGATGGATTGTACAGTATATCAACAAAGTGCAAGTCATTTTCAAGCTCTCGTACAACTAAGAGCATCCGTTTCAGCTGAAATGCGTTAGTGTTTTTCTATGCCCCCGTAAACGAAGTTTCGGGGCATATAGTTTTTCACCTGTCCGTCTGTCTGTCCGCACTTCAACATGGCTATAACTTCTAATCGGCTCATGATAGGCCTTTGATACTTGGCATATGCATTGCTTGCGAGAAGGCATTACAGATTTCGGGGGCATATACTTTTTCACCTGTCTGTCATATAGTCATATAGTTTCTCGTCTGTCCGCACTTCAACATGGCTATAACTTTTGACCAGCTCATGATAGGACTTTGATACTTGGTATATGCATTGCTTCTGAGAAGGCATTTCAGATGGGGTCATGACTTTTGACATTGTGACCTTGACCTTGGAGCATGATGCTTGGTGACAAAAACTTCAACATGGGCCACGGGAGCATCAGTGTTTCACAAACACATCTTGTTTTTTTTTTAAATGCAGTATTTGACTTCTAAATTGTATTCTAGTATTCCATCTGATTTTTAGCTCACCAGACGACGAAGTCAGATGAGCTTATGTCATGGGCTGTTTGTCCGTCGTTCGTCGTCCGTAAACATCTTCTCCTCCAAAACCACTGGGCCTATGAAGCTGAAACTTGACAGGTACCTTCCTCCCCATGAGGACACCAAAGTTTGTTCAAGGCGTTCCGATCTGTTTTCAAACATGGCCGCCACGGCGGCCATATTGAAAATCACATAATTGGCCATCTGAAAGCTATTTATGCACATATTCAGCTGAAATTTGCTATGTGGTCAGTACGTGGCAAGATACGTCACGTATCATACGGCTTTTTCCATATTTCGAATTTTGACCTTGCTTACACCTTCAACTTTATACAACCCCTGTGAGTTACATTGAAATCTTCCAAAATCATCTTCTCCAAAACTACTTAGCCAATGAAGGTGAAACTTGACAGGTACCTTCCTGCCTATGTGGACACCAAGTTTTGTTCAAGGCGTTTCGCTCCGATTTCAAACATGGCCGCTACGGCGGCCATATTGAAAATCACATAATTGGCCATCTGAAAGCTATTTATGCGCATATTCAGCTGAAATTTGCTATGTGGTCAGTACGTGGCAAGATACGTCACGTATCATACGGCTTTTTCCATATTTCGAATTTTGACCTTGCTTACACCTTCAACTTTATACAACCCCTGTGAGTTACATTGAAATCTTCCAAAATCATCTTCTCCAAAACTACTTAGCCAATGAAGGTGAAACTTGACAGGTACCTTCCTGCCTATGTGGACACCAAGTTTTGTTCAAGGCGTTTCGCTCCGATTTCAAACATGGCCGCTACGGCGGCCATATTGAAAATCACATAATTGGCCATCTGAAAGCTATTTATGCGCACATTCAGCTGAAATTTGCTATGTAGTCAGTACGTGGCAAGATACGTCACATATCATACGGCTTTTCCCGCATTTCGAATTTTGACCTTGCTTTCACCGTCAACTTTATACAACCCCTGTCAGTTATACTGAAACCTTTAAAACTCTTCTTCTCTTAAACTACTTGACCAATGAAGCTGAAACTTCACCAGTATCTTCCCACCCATTAGGGCACTAAATTTATTCAAGGCATTTCTCTTGAGTGGTCAGATGAGCTACAGGGCCCGTGGCACTATTTTTTTCTTTTACCTGGATGTGTGATCATTCTCTTTGAGCAGATTACCTTTTTGTGTTCAGCAATCTCAGTGGAATTCCATTAATTCAACCGCAACTTTTTTCCCCCCCATTTTTTGGGGGGACTGGGTTGTCGCTCTCAGGAAAGGGTTACATTGATGGACAAAGCCCTGCCCCCATTACTGATTGGTTTAGCTCTTACTCCTCATGGCTATTAAATGGTTCATCAGATTGGGTTGTTCGAAATGCTGGCATCATTACCTCTGCCAAGGAGGTTATATTTTTGCCAGCATTGGTTTGTCTGGCTGATTTTGTACAAGATGACTCAAAGTAATGAACGGATGTCTCTGAAATTTTGTGGGTGGGTTGCTATTACATCAGAAATTGACCCCACTGATTTTTCCCGTGATTGGTCAAACAATATGGCCGCCGCAGCAACCATCTTGAAATCTTATATTTCAGATAGCTTAAAGGATTCAACAAATATAATGTAAATAAATGCACTTGGTGCTTACTGAGTATTGCATATAAAACACTGATAACACAAAAAAGTTTGTTCTTTAAATCCTCATAACAAAATTTATGAGCATTTAAATAAAGCTATGCCAGTTCCAAAAGTCAATGAGCCATTTGATCATGTGACTGTGTGGCGTCATACCAACGAAAACAAAGCAGAATATGCAGCAGTTTCTACAAGATCAGTCATAGTTTTGAGAGCTATTGTCTGTTATCACATGTTTATCGCTGCACTGCGGAAGAAGATAACCTATGCGCACTGAGGGAAATAATATCTCAACATCTAAAGGAAAAAATAATTACAAATAATTGGGCTCAAAAACTCCACACTGCTATCATTTTGAACACGCCCCTTTCAATGAATGAGTCAACTTCTCAGAACAAGCAGTGTGCATGTCATGACAATTTGTTGTTTTTCCTATTACACTACTACGTCTGCAAGTAAATTATTTGCCATGCAGAAATTTCACTACTACCACTAACAGTGGTTCATCAAGTTATCGATGTTGCAGTTGCACTGCCATTTTTTTAAACACAACAGTAAGTGCTTGAATGATAACTGTTCACCATTAATGCTGGTAAAACTAGAAAGCTTTCATATGATTATACATTTAAAAGATCCACCCAAAGCTTATTATAATGCACCATTAACCCTTTCCCCATAGACTTTGCCCTTCTTTTCCCCATAATAACAACAAATGAAGACCCTCGGGGAGGCCAGGGAAAAGGTCCATCAATATACAGATTGATAGACACCCAATATACAGATAAGCGTCATATGTAGTCATTATGGGGAAAAGAGTTAAAGCTGCTGTTGAAGCAAAACTGAAATAACACAATAGTACTACTGAAACTAAAAGCTGACCTATACTTAGGCGTCATATGTAGTCGTTATGGGGAAAACAGTCGCGCTTACACTCCCACAATGTGCTATGGTTGCTTCATTTTTCCCAGCCGGTAAGCAAACAAGAAATATAAAAAATAATGGTGAAGCCACTGCGCCCGCTTGGCCAAACATGGCCAAAATCGAACTTGGCCTAGATTTTCATCCCGTATACACACTCATATAAAATATGAAAAGGATCCCTGAAAACCTGATGGCATTAGAGCGCTGACGAGGCAATAAAGTCAACGGACACACGACAGACCATCACGAAAGCATCTAACCACAGCCTGATAGGCCTAGAGGCCAAGCGAGCCAAAAATGACACTATGAAAACAGAAAAGCAGATTATGTTGAAAATAGATGAGGTTTTATTCCTCCATAATTGCGTTTAAAATGTGCAATACATTACAGCACCATGGAAGTGATAAAATTCATTCTTTTACCTGACATTTCCATCAATTTTTTTTCTGTTCCCCATTTCCTCGCTGATATTCTTCCCCTAGCTGCACAACTTTATTCCCTGACAAGGGCATGCAGAAGATAAAACAGCACTATAGTGCTGCACCCTTCGATGAAACTACCATTGAGAACCTAATAGAAAAAAATACTAACAAAAGCAAGTTAAAGTGAAAAAGCAGTTAGCATAAGCTTGCTACATTACAAAAAACAGAATAAATACAAATGAAACTGGACTTCTTTGGATGCATCATCCCAAGAAGTGAGGAGTATTAACCAAATGCTGTACATTAAAAATTATTGGGGAACAACACCCTCCTGTGCAGGACAAAAAGTTGGGTTAACGTCTATGACATCCACAGTGTAAACCATGGGCACCCATCAGGAGGCGAGTGGAAAGCTTCCCGAGAGGTGGGAGATGAGGAGAAGCTAGCTTTTGGACTGGAAAGTTTCCTGGAAAAGACCAGTGTCATGTGACGGTTTAGTTATAGGTGGACCGTAGGGCATTGGCGGGCAAAGTGACACGTTGTTCGTCCATCCTCTTGGCCTGCGAGCGCATGATGAGGCTGAAGAAGTCTTCGTCCGGCACCGTGGGGCCCTTGGAGGCCAGTGGCGGAGGAGCACATCTTTGGTCGTCCAACCTGGAACCCTGTGAAAACGCAAGCATGTGCAAGAACTTCAACCACATGAAGAGGGTCCTTCAGCACTGCAATACACGTCTGTATTAACAAGACATTTTGTCTTAAAATAGGACCGAGCTTCACAGTTTTTCTCTCTCAAGTTGAAAGTATGGACTCCTTTTAAGTTACCATGTGCTTGAAAAGTTACATTTTCTTTCCCATTGGAAAATCTTGAAATAAGTCAAAATAGTCTCACCCCATTGACAAATTGTCTTACTCAGAAAAAAAAGTAATAGAAAATAGGTCTTTTTAGTCTTAATACAAGAGTAAACTACTTGGCAACTTGGACTTATTTTTCAGTTTTTGCAGTGAGGTCAAATGATCGAGAAAAAACAGCTTTAGAGTATATTAGAGAGCACTCGCTATCATTTCAAAGGGTAAGATTTCAACCTAGGGTTCAACACGGGCTGAAATCAGACCAGAAAATACTTAAGAATTCAATGTGCAAGATCACCTCACTTGTTACAAAAACCATATTTCTAAGAGGACTTTAAAAAGTCATCTCAAACCACCTCTAAATACATGCCCTAGCATAAGCAGCAGCTGAGCCAACGACCTGCAGTTAGACAGTCTCACAGCTCACGTTGATGAAACCAGGAGATGCGTTGGATGAATTAACACAAGACGCTCGGCATGGAGATATGAGTATTACCTGACACTTGATGAGCATGTCGAAGAAGTCCTCGTCGGGCTCTGTGTTGTCGGCGCTGGCCATCAGGTGGCTGAGTACGGACTGGCTGTTCTGCTGGTTGAGCCGCAGCCCCGGGAAGCTGCCGCCACTTGTCCGCTGGTCATCGAGACGCCGGCTCTGGGAGTTTGCCACCATATTCAGGAGCTGGTCACGACCTGGGGGGCCCAGTGAGTCTGACTGGGCTACAAGGGGGCGGTAAGGGGCAGGAGGATTAGTGTCACTGGGACTGCTTTAGACCCAACTGGCTACACAAGGGTTCTCCATCAAGATATCCAAAACTCCAGAAGTTCCAGACTCCAAGATCATGTTTTTTTTTACATATTCAAGAATATGTAAACCAGAGAAACAATGTGACCTCTTCAGTTTCAATATAGCAATATTACATTTACTTCATGTCTATTTCCTTGGGCTTTAAAACAGTTTCCAGAGCCAGTTATCTTTCCATTTCGCCTTCAGTGATTTCTTAGCGTACAACATCTTGATCTCATCAAGATGAAATAAAAAATTCCCCTAAAAGCTTCAATCCAAGACCAATACAAATATGTCCAGTGTCCTCATTCAGTAGTTTGGAAGGGGTGGGATTGCTCACATTTCCTCATGCCTTTGGCTGGTGCAGAGGGGCTGGAGGGAGTAGAGAGACGGCTCTTTAAGTCCTGGATGGAGCACCTCTGGTCGTCCATGCGGTTGCTCTGGAAACGGCTGAGCAGGTCAAAGAAGCCTTCGTCGCCCAGCACGTCCGGACTCGACTTCTGTAAAAATGTGAGACAAATAACATTCAAAGAAAGGCTGAGCTAGCAAGTTAAGCCAATACATCATATAGTGCAGCTTGAAGCCAAATTAAACTTGTATGGTTACAAGCCTGCCCACCTTCTCTGTGTACTGACTGTCGCTCCGTGTGTCAAGGGTGTTGCTGCTGTCCTGGAGGACTTTAGCCCCAGAGCTGGCGTTCTTGTGCTTCCTGCTCCTGAACCGATTTACGAAGGACAGCTTGGAAGATGTCTTGGACAGGGCAGATTTGGACGGCTTGGCCAGGATTTCGCTGCTCCATTTGGGTCCCTTCAAAGAGGAGAACGTGGACACACACAAACAATGAGTCGCAAGTTCATAGGAAGAAAACCCGACACTTACGGATACGTTGCACTCGGAATGTCCTCTGATGGTAAAGACGAACTAAACGTTATAGCATTCGGCCCATAGCATTCGTGTTGAACAGGATGACTGGATGGCTCACAGAATGAGGCTGTCCATTGTGCATACAGTTCAATGTGGACAAAAGTTATGCCATGAGATTTTGTTCAGTTGGTGCATCTTGACCTTTGGCAGGAGATAGGGGATGGCAACACTTACATTCAGCTTATCGGGCGTGAGCTTCATCAGCTCCAGGTTCTCCATGCTGTGGCGCCGGCCCGCCCTCGGCCTGGCTCCTGAAAAAATCACACAAGAACCAAAACCCACTTAATGAGGTTCATGAAATGGAAAATCTCAAGGGAAATGACCGACTGAAGAGTTAGCATCCACTGCCCATTGAACTCTAGATTCAAGTGACAAAGGTTAGTGTCCCTAGCTACAGAATGTTGACGAGACGATAGCTTTATAGTACGGCAATTAAAATCAGATGAACACAAGACCCCAGCTTACCATGTACGCCATAGTCAATCTCCTTTTTCTCAGACAGGACTGAGGCGTTCGTGCTGTAACTGAGCCCCAAGACCGTCTGGAGGTCCGAGACGTTCATCCTGGCCGTTAGTTCTCCACTGCGATCTCCCGTCTGAGGAAAACACAGAAGATGACATATGTTCTAACGTCGCTTGCACCACACTTCCCACAGGTGCTCAATGACATAACCATGCCAGTCAATCTGCTCTGAGTTATCAGTGAAATGTTTTTAAATACACAAAAATGTTGCATCTGAAACATCTGCAGCAACACTGTATGAATCCATACCCCTAAAATCTAAATATTGACGGTATTTTTAATGTCATATAAAAGGCGTAAATAAATATACTCTTCCAAAAAAAGTCCTATACATTGTTTTTAGCATCAATTTATTATACATGAAATGTTTTGACAAATGTTGAAAACATTGAAAAGAAAGTGTAATCAATAATTCAATATTTGTATAGTTTCTTTTTTGGAAGAGTATATTTCAATATGTTTTCCACATTTGTCAAAACATTTCATGTATAATAAATTGATGCTAAAAACAATGTATAGTTTCTTTTTTGGAAGAGTATACATATTAAAATACACATTCCCCTTGACCCCCCCCCCCACAAGAAAAGGGGAAATAATCTTGCCCCATGAGCAATGACATAGGTACACAGCACCAAATACCATTTTGAGTCATAATTTAGTGATGCTGACATTATGCAGTAAATTCCCAAAGACTGGGACATTTCTTCAGTATGTATGCTGTAAAATGATGCGTTGCATATGTGCTGGGGTTTGCTTAGATTTTTAGAGCCAAAGGTCAACAGACACGGTTTCAGTCACTTGTCAGAGATAATTGGAGGAGACAACGCACCTCTCTGGAGATTTCCAGATGTTTCTCTGCAAAATGCATAGCCTGGTCATTTTTTCCAAGGGCCGTGTAGGCATTCCCTAAACTCCAGCAAGCGCGCCCCTCTCCGATCCTGTAAAGAAAGGCGACAACTCACAAAGGGTCTTTCAAGACAACTACAATTCAAAAACCTGTTATTTCAAATGATTTACGGCCATTTCTTTAAACGTCAAGACTAGTTTGTCGGCGCAAAGCTAAAAAGAGAGAGGTTTTCAATGGCCATGCGAGTAATAACATTCAGCAGTTTCCTTCTGTGGAAAACTAAAAATGACTACACTCCCCACACCCACCTCTACCCGCTGACTGGAAACACTGACTCACACTTCAGTTGCTGCAGGCACAGCCCCACTGGCTCTGCTGCACTGGACTGACCTGTCGTTGAGGTCCTGCGCGATGATGAGATGTTTGAGGTGGTAGTCGATGGCCCTCTCGTAGTCCTGCAGAAGGGTGTAAGTGTTCCCCAGGCTGTAGCAGGCCTGGGCCTCGACTGCTCGGTCCTGAAGCTGTCGGGCCAGCTGCAGGGTCCTCCTGCACGTGGATGAGCGTACCACATCAGGACCCGGCCCTCACTTTCAATACATGCGCTTTTATCAACAGCTACCTGTGCACACATTCCAACTGAGAACCTTCAATATCCAGTCTATCAAGTGCCACAATGCATCCCCTCAAAATGAGCCTTTTTTTATTTTGAACCGCTTAGCAAGCAGAACAATCAATGAATTTTGTTTCTTTTGTCACTGTTTAGTCCTTATTTTGTAAAGCGTCTTTGAGTGTCCAAATAAGCGCTATACAAATCGAATTTTTTATTATTATTATTATTATGAAATTGATGGCCTCATGCAAGAAGGGCGCAAGTCTTATTTTACAGATTTCAAAGGAGAGCCAAAAAACTGCCACAGGGCCACCTGTTTAATAATTTGCCAGCAGATAAGACTTTCTTACAGGGCATTTTAACCCCTTTAGGATGGGAATTTAGTCAGCTGAGGCTTGGCTAGTCTCAGTTATTCCAAAACAACCAAAAAAAGTCATTTTTGACCGAAGAGTCACTTACGCCCTTCTTGCATAAGGCCATCGAAATGAAATGTTAGCAGTGAGCACCTTTCATTTACGTCGAAGCCAACTGCGTACACGGATCAGCAGCGCTATATTTACATTTATATTAAAAAGCATTAAAGAGCCATCATTTTTGTTTACATGATACATTGAATAAAATGCAGACTTTTGGTTTTCACAACACTTCCGCCAAGCAGCTCATGTTTGTTACACAGTAACAGAATGGCATTCTCTGTGTTACATCTTTGTTTCTCATTTTAAAAACACACAAAACGATTTCCATCTCGGTCCCTGTGCAAACTCAGCTGCTGTCCAGGGCTGCACTGTGCCGATTTGTTTTCGCAGCTGGACCTGAACAGAGAAGCTCGCCCACGGAAGATGAAGGAGTGATGGCTGCTTACTTGTAGTGTTCAGCTGCCACTTCAAATTCCCCCAGGAAAATGTAGGCGTTCCCCAAGTTACAGTAGGCCCTTCTTTCCGCCGATCGGTCCCCAAACTCCTTGGCAATAAGCAGACGCTGGAAACCGAGAAGTTGAATTAAAAGACTATTAGCACTGAGATCACTGTGCAGTTTAGTTTCACTAGTCCAAAAGGAACTGCATATGTTGGGAAGCAGGCAGTGCTAAAAAAAAAAAAAGCCTCAAAAATGTTAAACAGATCAAACATTGGTACTGAGAAAGACGCTACAAGTGGCATAAAATTTACGCTTACTAGGTGACATAAGGCATTTCATTTCATACCTGCTCGTGTGATGTGACTGCATTCCGAAAGTTTCCCAGCAGGTAGTGCGTGTTCCCGAGGTTACCGTATGTGCGGCCTTGTGCTGCCCTATCCCCCAACTCCTTCACAATAGACAAATTAGCCCTGCAGACATGGATAAAAATATTGAGAAATCAGAGATAATTTGGCAAGTTTCTTGCAGTTTTGACACCCACCATCTCAGATGTTGCGAAAAATAGCAGATGGTGTTCACTGATGAAATTCTGATTTGATATACACATGCTTATTGATTTCTTAAAACGGTAACCCATTCGTTCCTAAGCCTCAACTTTTTTTTTTTGCATAATTCGCCTGGCTGTTCCGATGAAAAGATCTGTGTGTAAGTTTTAATGTCGTCCTCAACCCCAAACAAGGATAAATTCCGAAGGAAACCAATCACTCGACCGTTAAGAACAGCCATTGCGGCTGCTAGACCGTGGCCATTTCGACGTGCCTAATACTTAATATGCATGAACAATTTGTATGATAAGTCATGACAGATCAGTCATCAGATTCGACTGCTAGTAAATAAATCACCTTTATGCATTAGAAATTGATTACTATACATGTGTCTAGTAACAAATATGGGACGATTTCAAGCACACTAATGATCTGAAAGTGCTAGGAAACAAGGAAATCAGGCATTTTGCACCAGGCATCAAGTTTACTGACATATCCAGCAAAGGTTTGGCCACATCTTCATCGGAAATATCTCCAAACCTGGTTTTAAAAGTTTGCCAGCGATCACTTTGGCCTTTTATATTTATCCTGGTCATCAATCAATCTTCTTCCAGGCCTTTTCAAGCACTTTTACAGGCCGAATCAGTCAGATATTTCTTTGGCCGCGGAATTTTGCCGTTGGCGAACTACTCTCCATTTTTGCTTCCACCTCGCACATCCGCTTTCGCGTGAGATCATTTTTGCATACTCATGAATACTAATGAGGTATTTCAAATGGCACGGGAGTTTTTGTGGATCACAAAAACTATTTTCACATTCAATATTCGAGGGATTGTAAGCGTTCTGGGAGAAAACATTTATTTATTCCCGTTTGTTTTGGTCATATCTATTAAATTATATAGAAAGAAGACGACTTTGGTTACCTTTAAATAGTAGTTATTCAACATGGGCCAAGCCTGTCATTTTAAGTGCAGTTTTTTTTTTTTTCTTTTAAACTTTCAATAAATTTAAAATTATGAATCATATCAGGACCAGCTTAGACAGTATAAGGGCAAGAAATACAAAACAACAATCAAACAGCCCTCATTAAGGCACTAAGAAACCCATTATCGGAGTTTAACTGGACAATACAATTGCACAATGTGGGACAAGACAATATGAAGCTGAACTGCCAACATTAATTTCAGGACACCTGATAGATTATTCTCATTGAAAACTGTGGTGGTTCCTCCCCTCCCCGCCCCAATGTGTGGAGAATTAAATCCCGAAATTCATCACATTATTATGGCCTTTCTCATTTCAGCACCCACATGATCTGCAAGACACATAGGAGAAAGTGGTTGTCAGGCTCGTGTGATTTGACATGGAATTATCAGCAGTTTAATAATTCTTCCCGTTTAGAAGCCATTTGGAAAGAGAAACTTATTCAAATAACAGGTTTCATTTCTTTAAATGAACAGTAATTACACACAATGAATTGAAGCTTACATTCCATTCTGCTATGCATTCACACACTCATGAAAAATAAATGTTGTGACTTTCAGCCTTCATGCTTGCTTTCTGTTCTTGGCTCTGACCAGCCATAGGCTGGCTTGTATAGTACATGTAGGCCCAGCAAAAGGCTACAGTATCTCTGGTGATGTGTTGCATTACTGCCTTACATTATAATAATGCAAGGTCTCCACACTACCCTGAAATCCCATAAATGCAGAAGACTTCTGGATGCTGCAAAGTGACATAATTTCATCTTATCAGCATTCACATGGTTCACCTGATATGAATATAAACCAATCCGATAGGCCCAGCTCGGTAACACAGCAAAATAAGGTTGTGCCCAGTACCTTGGCTAACATGACACTATGCTAGAAATGCAGGAATAGAGATCCCACCCTGAATTAGTCATACACCATGCACGCAGTACTCTGGCTCGCAAATTACTATTCATCTGAGAGCATATATCAGGTCCAGCCATTATGCTGCAGCAGTGGTTTTAGATGGGTTAGGCCATTAAGTGGTCACATTCTGCTCCAACCTGGCAGAGAGTCTGAGTTAAGCGTAGATTCAAGCGCAGTCCACAAGGACTTACTCGTAGTACTCTGCTGCTCTGCGGAGGGCTATCATGGCCTCCTCTGGGACGTCACCGGGATCCACCCCACTCCAGCAGATGCTCTTTCCCTTGGCGTGGAAAACGTTTCCGAAATTATAGAGTGCTCTGGCCTCCCCCACCTGCCAAAAGTAGAAGAAAAATATCCTCGGCTTACAAGACCAGCACACAATGAAAATCCCTCAGCACTCCCTTTGCGCTGGTCATAGCCGGCGGTGACATAAAAAGTTACCACTTTAAACATCTTCAGCAGCAGCACAGGATCAATAAAAAACAAGCATGAAAAAGTCAGATCACCCCCCCACAGCCTGGGAACTAAATGCAGTGGAGGAACAAACAGACAGAAAGTATGACGGACCAAAGTAGGAAAAAGCACATCTACAGAAGATGTATCCAGATATGAAATTTCGTTGGGAAATGCTGAAATGCTTCGTTGGGGCCTTGAAGGGGTGACTGACAGTTGGGAAAGCGGATGGACAACACTCATTCCTACATATCCATCCACTTTGTGGCGGGGATAATAAAAAAGAACTAAACGAACGGTCTCCATAAACAGAAAATTGATTAAATAACTGAAGACTTGCTTTGCCGAAACCTAATCCGTAACATAAGGAATCATGAGGAAGAAAAAAACTGCATCAGTGAAGAATCTCACCCTGTCGTGTAGGTCTCTGGAGATGTCCAAGTGTCTCTGGCAACAGACCACAGCATCATCAAACCTTCCCAATACCTTAAGGGTGTTACCGAGGTTACCGCTGGCTTTGGCTTCTCCAGGGCGATCTCCAATAGTTCTGGAAATAAATTCCCATTTTCAACTCCATCAGGCATCAAAGCAGCTAGTATATCATTAAAAAGATACCCCATCCAGCGAGGTGGAGCTAGCAAGGGCTGCCACGTCAGTCAGTGAGCAGCACCCATGTTGTCACTTTTCATTAATATAATTGACTTCCTTGCCAGAGCCGCAGCTTGAGCTTAAGCTGGAACAGACCATACATGTCAACACAATTCCAGCTTAAGGCTGGCAAATGAAATCAAGATGGCTTCAGGTATTTTTGAAAGTTGTTCCAGAGAACATAAACACGTAGCATGTAAATAACAAACTTTAATGCATAAAAGTGGCTTTTTTAGGTGTTTTGCTTGCTTAGAATGCCAGAATCAGGTTTTGAAAGACGAAAGTGACGACACAAGTATCAGAGGCCGTTTGATAGTATAGCTACTAACAGGCTAATGCCTAGCAGCCTACGCTAGCACTAGATAGACAGGATGGTTCACTGCAAAACTGTCTTGAGGGAGTTTTTTTTACTCATAAAAAACAAATGAGCCCAAATCGTGTTTTGGGTGGAGTACCTCTTCAAGAAGGAAATCATAAGAGTTGTTGCTCAAGTTAGTCAAGTTGAAAATTAAATACAAGCCATCAATTAACTTCAATGTTTCAACAACATTCATTTGTTGATATCACATGAAGGCCCTTGCCGTAAGTAAAAACTGTACATGCAACATTTTTCAATATAAACCATGATACATGCCCGACAGGACAAACATTGCAATTGTTTTTAGCCACAGTGATAACAACTGTTGGCCATTTGCTCTGAGCTATACTGGCAGGTTTTAGCCTTAAGCCCAGTTCAGATCAAAGATTTGCGACGCAACGAGACCATTTAAGAACATCACACAGAGGAGTTGCAGCAGTGCGAACTGGCCCGTCTCAGCTAGTTGCAAGCCGGCTGATGGCGTCGCCAGCGATTCAGCTTGTCAAATTGCAAGAGGCTGGTTTTGGACGTTAAGCACTTAAACCATCTCAATAGCCAATCAGCTTGTAGTGAATTCAGCTGGTCTCCGGGGTTACATCTATCAGCTGGTCGGAGCTGCGCAGGGAATAACCAAGAAAAATTTACAAAAGAGGGCAGGTCTCCCGTTGCGAACAGCTTAGCATAAGCGCCCTGGGTATTTCGTTGAAACACCCATGGACCAGTAGCGCAGCCAGAACTTAAAACTACGGGGGCAATTAACATCTCTTTAAAACAATTATTAGTTCTGACTCGATCGCAGTCATTTTTTCTAATTAACTAAGCCTTCAATCAGATAACACTCCTCGCTATCAGGTGTTGCTTGTTCAGCTCATTCAGGCAAAACGACAATCATTCATTTGGACACGCAAATCTGTGCATTTCAAATCTCTGTCTTTGGTTCAATTTGAATAATTCAATCGATCACGAAGCACAGGTTAGATTGCCTGATAAGCCGAAAAGGTAGCGCAGAAGTTCCAGAGCAGTTTAATACTTTTAAATACTTTTCGAGAGGTAAAGTACAACTTGTGAGTAACTTATTTTTCTGAACTAAATTTAGCCTATTGATTAGTCGCCCTTAGATGGCATCACGAAAGAAGTTGTGTCTTTAATTGCCAGTTGATTATTCATATAAATGGAAATCGCTCTAACAAAGGAAAATGGCTGAGAACTAGTTAGGTATAAAAATTGTAGTAAAGCGATGATGTGTGGCTGCTCAATTTTCAGGTGTGGCTTCGCCACTGATTTGAAATGCCCAAAATTGCAGGTCCAAATGAATGATCGTCGTTTTTGCCTGAACGAGGTGAACAAGCAACACTTGATATGATAGTGCGGAGTGTTTTCGGATTGAATGTATAGTTGATTAGAAAAAATGACTGCGATCAAATCAAATCGAATAAATGTTTTCAAGAGATGTTATTGCCCACCCAATTTTAAGCTCTGGTCATGTCACTGCGAAGGACAGCTCCAAATTCTCGCCCCTTTCTTTTTTGTGTGTCCTCGCTCATTCTTAATAGCAGAAATGCAACTGTTGAGCCAAACTCATCATCACTGCTATCCATATTTTCAACCGCGGCAACAAATGTATCAACAGGAAAACTGTTGACTACTTATAAAGTTTCACATAGCTGCCATGATGAATGACTCCATTGGTACTTGTCATTGTCTGTATGTGTTATGATGCCTTGACTTAAAATGCCCTATTTTAATTTATCTTTATTGTTATTATTTTTATCTTCCCTGTCATTATTGGCCAGGTCTACCTTGAAAAAGAGATCTATGATCTCAATGGTACCATCAGGTAAAATAAAAAAAAACAAAACAAAAAGGCCTGAAAAGCCAGTAGTTAGAACTGAACCACATGGTGTATCGTTCCCACATCAAACACTCCGTCTCATCTTGTCGCTTTGGTGTGAACTGGCTGGTTTCAGAACGTCGCAGACCGGCTCGTCGCAAGTCGTGGCAAGTCTCAGCCCGTCTGGTCAAAAATCTTTGGTCTGAACTGGGCTTTACATGAAACCGCGTTTGGCCGAATAAGGAAGTGGTTACCTGGTCAGGGTTAGGTCATGCCGGTGGAACTCCATGGCCTTGATATAGTCATGAAGGTGGAAGTATGCATTTCCCAACTGGCTGTAGATGGCGCTAAGTATCTGAAGATCTTCTGTTCCCACCTGAATGGCCGCCTCAAAAAAGGAAACTCCGGCACGGTAGTCGCCCACCTTACACAGCCTCTCTCCCTCCAGGGCCAGCTCCAGGCAGGAGGCCTCCATCCTGAGTGGCAGGGGAGGAGAAGAGGAGAAACCATGAGAGGATGGCCAAGGGCAAGGAAAGGTCACACTGACTCACAGCACTTCATTCAGGAAAGCAAGAGCACAAATATTACCACAGTCAATGTTTGCAGAAAATCTTGGACAGCCACAACCCTTCAGAATATTCTCGTCTGAACTGTTCAATCATAACATAGTTTAAAACTAGTTTCGGAGTTTGCAAAAAAATGAATGGGAATCACTTCTAAAACCTGACAAAAGCCAAAAATGTTGCCACTTCACATGCTATGCAACAACAATAGGGCCGGGCCCACATAATTACCTGGTGTAGGTGTGTGAAACATTCCTTTAAAGGATTAATATCCAAATACGTTAATACCCAGAGATGACAGGAAGCAGGTTTAAAAGGCAGGTACCATGAATATAGCTGGAGTGTCTTGTGAAATAAATTGTGTATTTAAGTGTCCTTTTGGTGAGTAAGTGCTAATGAAGCAAATAAGATGTTTCATCAAGTCAGTTCTTGGAATTTGACCACAACAGGGGAGTATCAATCTTTCAAATGGAGCCGAAATCAATAAACCACAAATCTGAGATGTAACATCGTGGGGCATTTGTGATCCTTTCTTTTTCATTTTCAAAATATGGAGAATTCATTTACAAAAAATAAATCATGCACAGGGACACAATCTAGCAAGCTGCATGAGTGGTTGGTGGTCGGGATAGAACCCCTGGGTAAAAATGCATTTGCTTAGTCATCTAGGCACTTCAGAATGAGTTTACAAATTTTTGCTGCTTTAACTGCAATCCAACGGTGCCATTGTTCCACAATATACACCCTCGTCTTTAGTCGCTCCTTGTCGTCCTCCATTCTAACATGTTTTGCAGCCCAATTGGTTTCAAAATTATTTTTGTTTTGGTCGCCTTCATTCTTACAGCCAAACCCATGTGTTAGATCACATGACAACAATTTCCAAAAATCACGCATCAGACTTCTATATACTCACTTCCTCAGACAGAAGAAAAGCTGGTACCCTCTTTGCATCTTTATAAACAATAAATTATTATATCTATACTTATAAGATAAGATTAGACTTTAGAAACATAGTTCATCAGTGAGCAAAATTTTTTTTTGTGGAGAAAGAAAACTTCACACTTTTTTTTCCTGATTTTCCTGGTACCCATCTTCAAAGTCCCCACAAAATGAAAACAAAGAGCCAATTTATTCCGTATATTTATACATTTCCTCTAAAAACAGGAAGCCAGGGAGGCTGCTCTCTTCCAGACACCCCAGTCTGCTCTGATTGGTCCCACCAGGCCTGAGAAGGTGCTGCCCACCATTCCGCACCAGCCTGCTAGTGTTTGTAAACAGGGAAGCTCACCCCTTAACGATTTGCATCTTGCCAGTTGAATCAATACACATTTATTTTTTAGCTACATCATTGTCTACAGGGCAATGGAGCATGGCAGGCAGTAAAAACAGTATTAACTGATACTCAAAATTAGTACAACCCACAAAACTGTGAAGGAAGCGAAGAACTGGATGATGGAAATGGAGGGCAGTGTGATGCCAGACAGTGTGACTGCAATGACTGATCCTACGATGTCTGCTCGAGTCATGACTGCCAGTTGACTAACCACCATTAAAATCAGCCTGTAGCACTGCATTCTCCATTGCCATCCACAGCGGTTGACTGTTCAGCTGAGGGCACTCCCAGCTGCCCCTAAGGAGAGACATGGGCTGGGATTGTATAACGGGCCTACATATGAGCATGATGCACACTTATTTTCTCTGACTGAGTGGAAATCTGATGTTGACATGACATGACATGCAGGGCTTGATCTTCGCACTTGCCGTGGCAACTGAAAATTCATTTGGGCAACCGGATATGCTCAGACTCCTTGCCTTGTTGGTGAGTGAAAATTCTGTATGATCTTCACTAAATATTTGCATAATCCTACCGCAGAACTGATCTTTATACATGCAGTATGTCAGAAGTTCAAACGAATTCCACCTTATTTTCATTTATAACGCAGTATTGCCAGATTGGTTGCACAGTTTCCTGCCAAAAACGGATTCATTTATTTAAGCACTTCATATTAAAGTGCCCCTATAAAGTGCCCCTGACTTTTCATTCGTCATTCTTGTATTCTGGAAGTCTATTAAAAAAGGTTTAAATGCGTCATTGTTGATAAAGCACTTGAGTTTTCTCATGCTGGCCATTTCATCAATACCTAACAACAATGAACAAAAATTAATTGATAAAAATGGAGGTGAAGAAAATGCATGTGATATAAAAATGGAGGTGATGAAAATGCATGTGAATTGAAAAAGTCAAATTATCAAATGAATTGAAAAATAGTGATATACTGTCAATTGATTTGATAAACTACATTCTACTATTCATCATTTACCACACCTAACTGACATTTATCATTTACAGCAAGCAATTTTTGTTACTTCCACCCAAACGACGAATCCAAAACCACGCCCACTGACTTGCTGATGTTTTTGGCTCTCAACTTGCAGGCCTTAATGCGCATCAATTGACATCATGATTACACAAAATAAGGCTACAGTTCGTCTCACTTACTTACTCGCTAGCGAGCTAGTTGGCTACCAAAAAGAAAACGCATACATTTGTGTCTTTGAATTATAAATGAAAACTGGCCACATCTGATAATGTTGTGTTATCGGAGATTCAGTAATGGTAATTTAAATGAATGGTCACAACCTGTTTTCAATCAATCATTAATTTTAAGGTATTGTTTTGAGCCTCCCCTATCGCCAGTTCACCAGCCGCCACCACAACAGTCACTTTTTTTTTGCTGAGTTCGCAAGTTTCGTCACCCAGGTTTGAAATAATTTGACAGCTGCAATGTTGGCAACATTGTTCAATTCGCCGGAATCTCCCTCATCATTTTCATTATCTGATCTTGAACTGTTGCTTACTTCTGGTTGATCAACTTCCTGATCATCAACTTCAAAGCTGAAATCAAAGTCAGTTTCAACCATTAAGGTTTCACAGCAAAAAAAAAAAAAAAGAAATAAAAACTTTGTTCAAGCTTTGACATCTCACAGAATTGGCAGAACTATGAGTGTTTTTCAGGAATCATGAATGGGAAGTGATTTTTTCCATCATTTTCCATTAGCGTTTTTCAATTTCTGTTGCATCTAAAAATTACATTAGTCTTGTTCAGCATAATTTTACCTCTACGCTCATACCAAAATAGAGTCCATTTGCCCACGACCCCATGGGTGTAGCTCCTGAGTGCCCACAAGTGGTATCTTGGAAACTCTGACCTCTAGAGCGTTCACAAGCCATACAGTGAAATGGGCACATTTCAGCATGAAATTTTGCTTTATTTGGCCAATTCTATTGCAATGCCAACCAAAAATCGGTTGCTGTCACAATCTAACTATAACCGATGCCCACTCCAAACAAGTCGACATGGTCTACAACATCCCTCGCCAATCATGCGCTTCTTATTTTCGAACTCGATCAAGGCCTTCATGGTCTGAAGCTACACACCAAATTTGGTTACTGTATCTGTAGTAGTTTCTGAGTAAATCTGTCCCCTTTATCTCGGACGGACGGACGGAAGGAGGTCAAACCTATATCCCCCTCCCACTTCATGTCGGCGGGGGATAATAACAAAGGAATCGCTCAAAATTTTTTGGCCAGTACAGCATCCATAAGAAAATATCGGTGAACGCAAAGGCAAAGATGACAACCATGAATCCAAAGTAGCTGCACAACTCTGTCCAGGGCCTAAAATGAATCGAGCTTAAAATCAATATTTAAAGTACCGCTGATAAAATTGTTGACTGACACAATGCAATAATAGCATCACAGGCACATAATACACGCATGTACGTGGAGATGGTTGCACAAAGCGACCCATTTGTTTTCATTTTCAAACATCAAAGATTTCATTGTGTGTCTACCTGCTAAATTCCCACGTGGTGTGCCTTGGGAATCTTATTGTTGAACCCCACACCCAATGACCAACTGAAAAACAATGCATGTTGTTTAAATCAAGGGAGTGCCGTTTATCCAAGAAGCATAACTTCCTCTGGAATGCCCCCAAACAACACTTTCCCACTACACTTATTGCCTCAAACATGGGACTAACCCATAAAATCAGGTCCAAATCTGACCAACTAGATTATCTTGTGACAAAAGGATGTACCATAATAGTACTGTGTGGGTTTCATTTACCAGCTCAACTGGAACCAAGTCAAAATGAGTTCACCGAATACCACATTTTTTACATTAGCTTAGTCAGGTGGTTTTCTTTTTTCAATCCAAGAAACTAAATTACCATATGAGATTTATTGGTCTTGGATAATCTGGACTGAATGGCACTTTAAATTCTAATATCCCAGGTACTTGCAGCAAGACAATGAATTGTATGATGAGTCTATTTTGAATTTGTCATTAACACATATTATATTTTTCTAAAATGATTAATTTACCATTTAAATAACACTAGTGCTTCAAAAGAATGCTTTACATATGCCAATTAAGAAATGATTCTGATGGAACTGCCAACATTGCATGATACATTGATTTAATACAGCAGAGGAGCTGAATTAACAGATACCTGTTGTCCTTGACACAATCACAACACCCGAACATCAGGGACATCTCAAGATTTATGATCACCTAGGAGCGGCTTTGAACACAAGTTTAAGAATGTGCAGTCCCCCAAAGCCTGTGACAAATCTTCTCCAGGGAATGAATCATCAAAAGTCACCTTCTTAGGTACACACGGGTTACAAAACATGGACAACATGATAGATAATATAGCAAATACCCCAGAAAAATTCCTGTGAAGGACCCCTTGCTCGGAAAAACCGGTTCCAATGCACCAGCTGTCTGGTACAGTCTTGTTAGCAAGTCAAAATACCTTTGTCCTCCAAGCACCAGATGATTACTGTCACTTGTCATTAGCCAGAAAGGAAGTTAAGTGATTACAGGGACTTTAGGGGCCACAGGACATATTAATTGGCTTTGTTATACCTGCCTGTACACTTATTACAATATCTTAAGTGGCCACATATACAGTCAAGTTCATTTGGAAATTGACAACATTATTGTTCTTTTAGCAGTCTATCACAGTGTACTAGATATGAAACTAACAATGACTATCTGCTGAAAGTGCAGACTTTTAATTTTAATTTGATGCCATTTCCCACCACAATGTGTGAACGGTGCAGGAATTACAATACTTTTAATGCATGGTCCCTTCCCTGAGCAATCAGAGATATGGTCGAATAGTCGTTCCACGGCCAAGCATGTGTTATTCCCTCATTATTTCATATACAACCCCAATTCTGAAATACAGTGGGGGAAATAAGTATTTGACCCCTTGCTGATTTAGCAGGTTTGCCCACGAACAAAGAGTGCAACGGTCTATAATTTTAATGATAGGTTTATTTTAACAGTGAGTAACAGAATATCACCAAAAAAGTGGAATAAGACATTGTATGCATTTTAGGAATTTATTTGCATATTTTTGGTCAAAAATAAGCATTTGACCCCCTGGACAAACAGCATGTTCATATTTTGTAGAAAAGCCATTATTGGCCAGCACAGATGTCAAACAATTTTTATAGCTGTTGACAAGGTTCGCGCACATTTTGGCAGGGATGTTGGCCCACTCCTCCCTGCAGACAGCCTCCAAGTCATTCAGGTCCTGAGGCTGTCGCCTTGCAACCCGAATTCTAAGCTCCCTCCAAAGCTTTTCAATTGGATTCAGGTTTGGAGACTGGCTAAGCCACTCCAGACCCTTGATGTACTTCTTCTTCAGCCACTCTTTTGTTGCTTTGGCGGTGTGCTTAGGGTAGTTGTTGTGCTGAAACACCCATCCTCGACCCATGTTCAGCTCTCTCACTGAGGGAAGGAGCTGTTGGTCCAGAATTCCACGGTATATGGCCCCATCCATCCTCCCCTCAATGCAATGGAGTTGTGCCATCCCCTTGGCTGAAAAGCACCACTGTGCTTGACGGTGGGGATGGTGTTCTTTGGGTTGTACTCTGTGTTCTTTGCCTTCCAAACACGGCAAGTTGAGTTGAACCCAAAAAGTTCTATTTTGGTCTCATCTGACCACATCACCTTCTTCCAGGCCTCTTCTGAGTCATTAAGGTGGACAATGGCGAACTTCAGGCAGGCCCGTACATGTGCCCTCTTGAGCATGGGGACCCCGCGTGCGCTGCAGGATTTCAATCCATGACCGCGTAGTGTGTTACCAACTGTTTCTTTTGTAACTGTGGTCCCAGCTGCCTTCAGTTCATTAACCAGTTACCCCCTTGTGATTCCTCAGCATTCGCATGATCAGGGACATCTCACGAGGCGAGACCTTGCATGAAGGCCCAAACCGAGGGAGGTTGGCGGCAGTGTGGTACTTCTTCCATTTCCTGATAACTGCACCGACAGTTGATCTTTTCTCTCAAAGTTGCTTCCCGATTCTCTTGTAGCCCATCCCAGCCTTGTGTAGGTCAACAATCTTGTCCCTGACGTCCTTAGACAGCTCTTTGGTCTTGCCCATGGTGGAGATGTTGGAATCTGGTTGTTTGGGAGTGGACAGGTGTCTTTTATACAGGTAATTAGGTGAGGCAGGTGTATTTGATGTAAATAATTAGTTGGGATTGGGAGTGCGTCTTAAAGAAAGACTAACTGGCTTGTGGGACCCAGAATACTTGCTGTTTGATTGGGGGTCAAATACTTATTTTTCCTCATCAGATGGTTATCAATTTTTATAAAGTCATATGATGTGATTTTCTGTAATTTTCTTTGTGATTCTGTCTCTCACTGTTAGAATGTATATACGATTAAAATTATAGATCGTTGCATTCTTTGTAAGTGGGCAAACCTGCAAAATCAGCGAGGGGTCAAACACTTATTTCCCCCACTGTAGTTGGGACAAAGTGTAAATTGTGAATAAAATCAAAATGCAATGACTTTCAAATCACACCGGCCAGTATTTTATTCACAATAGAACAGAGATAACAAAGCAAATGTTGAAACCGAGAAATGTTATAATTTAATCCACAAAATGAGCTAATTTCAAATTTGATGGCAGCTACAGGTCTCAATAAAGTTGGTACATGGGCCTGTTTACCATGGTGTAGCATCCCCTCTTCTTATTAACACAGAGAGGAGGCGTCTGGGCATTGAGGAGACAAGTTTCTTGAGTTTAGCCATTGGAATTTGATCTCACTCTTTTTTAATACAGGCTTCCACCTACTGGAGAGTTTTGAGTCTCCTTTGACGGACTTTTCGTTTAATTATGCGCCAAGTGTTCTCAATTGGTGAAAGATCAGGACTGCAGGCAGGTCAGTTCAGCACGCGGACTCCTCTACTATGAAGCCATGCTGTTGTAATAGCGGCAGTATGTGGTTTTACATTGTCCTGCTGAAATACACAAGGCCTTCACTGGAATAGATGTCTCCTGGAGGGGAGCATATGTTGCTCTAAAACCTTTAAATACCTTTCAGCATTCATGGTGCTTTTTAAAACATGCAAGTGTCCCACACCATATGCACTATGCATCCCCATACAATCAGAGATGCTGGCTTTTGGACTGAACGCTGATATCAGGAGGGGTGGTCTTTCTCCTCTTTAGCCCGGAGGACACGAAGCCAATGATTTGCAAAAAGAATGTCAAATTTGGCCTCGTCTGACCACTGGACACTTTGCTACAGTCCATTTTAAATCAGCCTTGGCCCATGGCAGTGCTCCTGGATCATGCTCAATAATGGCTTCCTTTTTGCATGACAGAGTTTTAGGTGGCATCTGTGGATGGCACAGCGGACTGTGTTTACAGACAGTGGTTTCTTGAAGTATTGCTGGGCCCATTTAGTAATGTCAATGACAGAATCATGCTGGTGAGTGATGCAGTGGCGTCTGAGGGCCCGAAGATCACGGGCATCCAGTAAAGGTCTTCGGCCTTGTCCCTTATGCACAGAGACTTTTCCAGTTTCTCTGAATCTTTTGATCATGTTATGCACTGTCGATGAGACCCTCAAAGACTTTGCAGTTTGACATTGAGGAACACTGTTTTTAAAGTATTCCACAATTTTTTTACGCAAGCCTTCACAGGTTGGAGAGCCTCTGGCCATCTTTACTTCTGAGAGACTCAGCCTCTCTAAGACATCCCTGATGCCAATTAACTTAATTACTTGCAAAATGTTCTTTCAGCTGATTCGCTTATATACAGCGGTGCTTGAAAGTTTGTGAACCCTTTAGAATTTTCCATATTTCTGCATAAACAAGACCTAAAACATAATCAGATTTTCACACGAGTCCTTAAAGTAGATAAAGAGAACCCAGTTAAACAAACGAGACAAAAACATTCTACTTGGTCATTTATTTACTGAGGAAAATGATCCAATATTACATATCTGTGAGTGGCAAAAGTATGTGAACCTCTAGGATTAGCAGTTAATTTGAAGGTGAAACTGGAGTCAGGTGTTTTCAATTAATGGGATGACAATCAGGTGTGAGTGGGCACCCTGTTTTATCGAAGTCTGGTCTTCGCAACACGTTTGTGGAAGTGTATCATGGCATGAACAATGGAGATTTCTGAGGACCTCAGAAAAAGGGTCGTTGATGCTCATTAGGCTGGAAAAGGTTACAAAACCATCTCTAAAAAGTTTGGACTCCACCAATCCTCAGTCAGACAGATTGTGTACAAATGCAGAAAATTCAAGACCATTGTTACCCTCCCCAGGAGTGGCTGACTAACAAAGATCACTCCAAGAGAAAGGCATGTAATAGTCAGCGAGGTCATTAAGGACCCCAGGGTAACTTCTAAGCAACTGAAGGCCTCTCTCACACAAGCTAATGTGAATGTTCATGAGTCCACCATCAGGAGAACACTGAACAACAATGGCGTGCATGGCAGGGTTGCAAGGAGGAAGCCACTGCTCTCCTAAAAGAACATTTCTGCTTGTCTGCAGTTTGCTAAAGATCACATGGACAAGCCAGAAAGCTATTGGAAAAATGTTTTGTGGACGGATGAGACCAAAATAGAACTTTTTGGTATAAATGAGAAGCATTATGTTTGGAGAAAGGAAAACACTGCTTTCCAGCATAAGAACCTTATCCCATCCGTGAAACATGGTGGTGGTAGTATCATGGTTTGGGCCTGTTTTGCTGCATCTGGTCCAGGACGGCTTGCCATCGTTGATGGAACAATGAATTCTGAATTATACCAGCGAATTCTAAAGGAAAATGTCAGGACATCTGTCCATGAACTGAATCTCAAGAGAAGGTGGGTCATGCAGCAAGACAACGACCCTAAGCACACAAGTCCTTCTACCAAAGAATGGTTAAAAAAAGAATAAAGTTATTGTTTTGGAATGGCCAAGTCAAAGTCTCGACCTTAATCCAATCAAAATGTTGTAGAAGGACCTGAAGCAAGCAGTTCATGTGAGGAAACCAACCAACATCCCAGAGTTGAAGCTGTTCTGTATGGAGGAATGGGCTAAAATTCCTCCAAGCCGATGTGCAGGACTGATCAACAGTTACAGGAAATGTTTAGTTGCAGTTATAGCTGCACAAGGGGGTCACACCAGAAACTGAAAGCAAAGGTTCACATACTTTTGCCACTCACAGATATGTAATATTGGATCATTTTCTTCAATAAATAAATGACCAAATATAATATTTTTGTCTCATTTATTTAATTAGGATCTCTTTATCTACTTTCAGGACTTGTATGAAAATCTGATGATGTTTTAAGTCATATTTGTGCAGAAATATAGAAAATTCTAAAGGGTTCACAAACTTTCAAGTACCACTGTATTCATCGCTTTTTCAGCCCCTTTTCTGCCTGGGTCCCAACTTTTTTGAGACCTGTTGCAGCCAGAAAATTTGAAATAATCTCATTTTGTGGATAAAAATGTAAAATCTATTTATTTCTATTGTTAATAACATATTGGCTCATGGGATGTGAAAGTCATTGCATTTTGATTTTATTCACAGTTCACACTTCGACCCAACTATTTCGGAATTGGGGTTGTACAAGGAAGCAGGTAAAATGTACAAAGTTGATTTAATGTTTGGCATTTGCAGTTGGAATCTGTAGTGGTTAATTCTTATTGAGAACTCCATAGAGCTGCCACTGCCAGTGAAGCAAGCAATCATTAGGCTGAAAAATCTAAAGTTTCATTGAAATGGCAAAAACATCAGGTATGGCCAAACATACCATCTGGTTCATTCTTTACCATGAGTGCTTGGAATGCCAAAAAGCCTGGAAGATTACCAATGACAATGACAGTGGAAAACAGAGGAGTAAAGAACATCCCTTCAAAACAGTCAGCCAGATTGAGCACACTTTCCTGAATGTCTGTTTTAATATCAAAATTCAAAAGATGACCTCGGAGTAAATCAAGGGTTTACCACAAGGTGCATCACACACTTAAAACTCAAAAATCAGGGTGTTTCCCAAAAAAAATCTAAAAAAAAAAAAAAAAAAAAAACCATGAACAATTCTGGAAAAACATAATATGGACAGATGAGACGAAGGTCAGTTTGTACCATAATGGTAGGAAGATAAGAGTATGGAAAAGGGAAGGAATTGTTTATGATTCAAAGCATATACCACCTTATCCATTAACCCTCTCCAGGCTCATGTTGCAAATTTGCAACAATAAATCAATTGATGACTGATAATAAAATATAAAGGCCAGATGGGAAATGGTTTGATAAAGCTACCCTTCTAGGTCAGTACTGCAAAAATACACCGTTACTTCCACCTGCAGCCACTAGTGTATGAGAACTAGTCTCCATGAATGAAAGATTTTTCATATCTCAAAATAATGAATTGGGCTGGAGAGGGTTAAAGCATGGTCATATGGGCACATAGGGCTGCCAATGAAACCAGTTCCATTGTATTTGTTAATGACGAGACTTTAAAAAAAAAAATAAATGAATTTGAGAGTGCCATTATTGACTCACTCATCTAACTGCTTCAAAAACTCATTCCATTGTGCTTCTAAGTACAGATGGACAATGACTCAAAGCATAATGAGCTATTCTGAATCCAAACAAGCATATTTTTCATTTGCCCAGGGCAAAACTGAAGTCAAAGTGCCCCGAAAACAAATAGGAACTAAAGACAGCACCAGTGAAGACCTGGCAGAGCATATACAGGGAAGAAAGCCAGAATTTGATAATGTCGACGGGTTCCAGACTTGAGGCAGTAATTGACTGCAAAAGATTTGCCAGTGCTTCTAAGTTCACTAATAAAATTGAAAATTTAATTTAATATGGTTAGTTTGTTCAAACACTTCTGAGCTCATAACACTGGAGGGGACTATGTATAAAATGGTAGTAATTCATACATGGGACACAATATTTCTGGAAAACCTTTTATTTAAAGGTGATAGCTACAAGTTTTCCTTGCAGCCTTGTTCCTTTAATTCCTCCCGGCCAGTAGGTGTCGCACTCACACTTGTCCGCTCTCGCTCCAACCTTCAATTGTACTGGTTGCCAGGTACGCCAAATATCGGAGGTGGACGGAGAGCAAGAGAGATGTCTTTCATGGTATATTAATTGTTAAATCATGAATCCTTTCAGTGTGCCTATATAACACCATTACTCACTGTAACAATCTCCTTGTAAAACATGTTTAGTCTAGCTCACTAAACAGCTAACTGACTAATGCTATCGTATAACGTCTTTTTAAACGACTGGCAACCCCTGAGCTCCGCCTCACGTGTCATCAATGTATTAATGCGTTGCCAACGTAACCAGATGTAAATATTTATAAACTTTGGACCCGTAATATTTGATAAAACAATCATTTCTGTAGTATAATTTTTTTTCAGTAAAATGAATACTTTTATTCTGCACCCCTCTAGATATTCTGTGGATGTATTATTTTTGAAAAATTGTAGGAAAAAAAATAAATAAATAAAAAAAAAAGTTGTCGCAATGACCTTTAAACCTGAAAGTCAACACGTTTTATTGATTAATTTTAAATTGAATGTGGCGGTGTAGAGAGAGCAAAAAACAAAAAAAAAAAGAAAATTGTGTTAATGTCTGAAGTCTTATTCACCGTTCCTTATCAATGATAAAAGGGAATCACTCTGAGAATAGTTTGGAATTCACTTCACCTCAAAGACTATGAGGTCGTGAAAGCGACTGACAAATGTAACCCAGGTGCCCCTTCCTACACAGTTCCTTTCTTTAACTCCCAACCGCATTCAATTTAAATGGAAGCATTTTCCCCAAGCAGGGAACCTCAAAAAAAATACTGCGCTTTTTCACGCACATGATTTACTGCTTATCCACATAATTTCGACACAGGAACTGAGTCACCAAGCCATGTGCAGACAAGTACACACACAGCTGTAAGTGTGTCAGCGTCTTAACATGCTTTTCTCTCTAGGAAGTAATTACACTTTCAGGTGTGTAATCCAATCGGCCGTTAAGGAATAAGAAACATTTATGATTTTTCCCTCTTCTGGGGCATGTTGAACTGGAATACGTCCAGGGTGAAATGTTGTGACAATTTGATTAGGATGCACACATACTGCCTTTTTCTTTTCAATTACAGAATCAAAGAGCCCTTTTTTTCACCATGAAAATCAAAGAATTTCTAGAAAAAAAAAAAAAGATACCGTTGCGCATTGGCTCGCTTAAAATAAAGCTGGGGTAGCCATTTCGCCTCTTTAGGCAGGTATTTTTTTTTTTTTTAAATGGATGAACAGACTTCACTAAAAAAAATAAAATAAAATAAAAGACTCAAAATACCCTATGCATTTTGCTTAGTCTTGCATTTGTTGTCACTGTGTGCTATCCACAAAGAAGCACTGCCAGGAAAATGATCACACGCAATCTCAGGAAAAAATTACAGGAGTATGAAAAGAACACAATGTAAAGCATCTTTCGGGGAAGCTCTTTTAATCATGAATAGCAAAGACATTCTCTGAACGCAAACAATAGGGTTCTTTTTTGATGACTTCACATATCCACAACCATAACCTACAATTACCTTGAGAAGTTGAGCACCAATGCAATCAATTCAGTAGTGTTACTGATCATTTCAAAGTTCAGAGGGCAAAATGGTCAGTTGACATCGAAGAAAACTGCCACCAGCGCAGGAGTCTTGAGTATTCAGGAGACAGAACAGAGTAAAATAGCCTCCAGAAATATGAAAAAATATTTGAATATCAAGAGAGAAAAGGGCTTGGGGCTTGAGGGGAATGGTGAAATTAGTGAGTTACTGTAGAGCAGGGCTTAGCCTTAGCAATAAAAAGATGTTGACAAATGGCAATGCTATCATTATACACAACGGCTGTTAATCTAGCAATAAAGAAAGACACTGGCAAGATGAAAAATGGAGAAAAAGCAAAGAAATGCAATGACTACATTGCTGTGAGAAAGCATTTGCCTCATTCCTGATATCATCTATTTTTTTGCTGATCAGTCATACAAACCCAAAACCAGTGAAGTTGGCACATTATGTAAATCGTAGATAAAAACAGAATTCAATGATTTGCAAATCCTTCTCAACTTATATTCAATTGAATACACTGCAAAGACAAGATGTTTAATGTTCAAACTGAGAACCTTTTTTGTTTTTTTTTGCAAATAATCATTAACTTAGAATTTAAAGGCAGCAACACATTGCAAAAAAGTTGGCACAGGGGCCTTTTTACCACTGTGGTACATCGCCTTTCCTTTTAACGACACTCAGTAAACGTTTGGGAACTGAGGAGACTAATTTTTGAAGCTTTTCAGGTGGAACTCTTTCCCATTCTTGCTTGATGTACAGCTTAAGTTGTTCAACAGTCCGTGGTCTCCGTTGTCGTATTTTACACTTCATAATGTGCCACACATTTTCAATGGGAGACAGGTCTGGACTACAGGCAGGCCAGTCTAGTACCCGCACTCTTTTACTACGGAGCCATGCTGTTGTAACACGTGCAGAATGTGGCTTGGCATTGTCTTGCTGAAATAAGTAGGGGCGTCCATGAAAAAGACGTTGCTTGGATGGCGACATATGTTGCTCCAAAACCTGTATGTACTTTTCAGCATTAATGGTGCCTTCACATATGTGTAAGTTGCCTATGCCTTGGGCATTAATACACCCCCATACCATCACAGATGCTGGCTTTTGAACTTTGCGCCTATAACAGTCCGGATGGTTCTTTTCCTCTTTGGTCCGGAGGACACGAGGTCCATAGTTTCCAAAAACAATTTGAAATGTGGACTCGTCAGACCACAGAACACTTTTCCACGTTGGATCAGTCCATCTTAGATGAGCTTGGGCCCAGCGAAGCCGGCGGCGTTTCTGGATGATGTTGATAAATGGCTTTTGCTTTGCATTGTAGAATTTTAACATGCACTTGCAGATGTAGCGACGAACTGTAGTTACTGACAGTGGTTTTCTGAAGTGTTCCTGAGCCCATGTGGTGATGTCCTTTACACACTGATGTCGGTTTTTGATGCAGTACCGCCTGAGGGATCAAAGGTCACGGGCATTCAATGTTGGTTTACGGCCTTGTCGCTTACGTGCAGTGATTTCTCCAGACTCTCTGAACCTTTTGAAGATATTACGGACCGTAGATGATGAAATCCCTAAATTTCTTGCATAGCTCGTTGAGGAATGGTGTTTTTAAACTGTTCGACAATCAGCTCACGCATTTGCTCACTAGGTGGTGACCCTCGCCCCATCCTTGTTTGTGAATGACAGAGCATTTCAGGGAAGCTGCTTTTTTACCCAATCATGGCACCCACCTGTTCCCAATTAGCCTGTTCACCTGTGGGATGTTCCAAATAAGTGTTTGATAAGCATTCCTCAACTCTCTGTCTTTTTTCGTGCCAGCTTTTTTGAAACATGTTGCAGGCACCTGTTCGAACATTATGTAACTTGTCTTTGCAGTGTATTCAATTGAATATAGGTTGAAAAGGATTTGCAAATCATTGTATTCTGTTTTTATTTACGATTTACACAATGTGCCAACTTCACTGGTTTTGGGTTTTGTATTAGATTTTGATACTTTCATCTCTTCACTTCTGGAGTTACTATCATCACAGAGTAGTGCTGTTGACTGCTGATTTTTAATTTTTTTTTATACTTGTCATATACAGCAGTGGCGGCTGGTGAACTGGCAATAGGGGAGGCTCAAATCAATCCCTTAAAATTCATGATTGATCACGACCTGTTTTCAATCATTCATTTAAATAACCATTACAGAAACTCTGAAAATTCTCAACATTATCAGGTGTGGCCAGTCATCATTTATAACACATACCTGTCAATTCCCCCGCATTTGGTGTGAGTTTAAGCAGCATATTTACAAATCCTTGTGCACTGGGGGTGTTGGAAGCAATGGAATTGCGTAGAGATGTTTCCAATGATCTTATTTCATTAAACGATAATGAAATACATGCACTCAATAAAGAAAAGCGTGAAAAGTCTGGAGTCGTAATCGGCTTGCGTTATAAATGAAAACTCAACATTATCAGATGTGGCCAGTTATCAGAGTTTCTGTCATGGTAATTTAAATGAATGATTGAAAACAGAGCATGACCAATAATTAATTTACAGGGATTGTTTTGAGCCTCCCCTATCGCCAGTTCACAAGCTGCCTCCAAAACTCTACCACTCTACCAAAACTTCAGCCACTGGTCTCCTCATTTCCCAGACATTTACCGACTGTTGTTAAAAGAAGAGGAGATGCTACACAATGGCAAACATCATGGTCCTATCCCAACATGTTTGAAATGTGTTGCTGCCATCAAATTCAAAATGAGCTAATATTTTGCATGAAATGGTAAAATACCGTATTGACCCGAATATAAGACGACCCTGAATATAAGACGACTCCTCTTTTCAAGACCCTTATTTGGAAAAATACTTTTTATTTGAACAAAATTTCAAAAAACATTTCATTGTTTTTCTTGCACATTTCAACATCTTTGGTGTTTATCATGGGGGAGAAAATCATAAAATCATCCATAGCCCTGCAAATAGGAAAAGCGCAGAATGCACTTCACGGTTATATGCCATGAAAACAGTGCAATAAAACGGGCTTAGGCCTACTGGCCTAACTTGTGCAATAAACGGCGCTCATTCGCTTGACAAACACTGTCAGAAAAGTCTGCAAAATGTAAGAGCATTAACATCCAAAAACACTATGAACAGTTTTTTTCCAAATTCATTCTGAATGACGTTGATTTAAATACAGCAAATACGCGTCTAGATGAATGATTGTTGTCCCACAACAACAAGAACAAGGAACACCTGTTAACAGTGGAGTGCTCTCGGAGGGAACCTTCTGTTAATTATGAAAATGAGTGAGAACAGGTCAGGACTAATAATTGTTTTAAACGGAGGTTTTGTACAGGGGCGAAGCTAGAACCGGGAATTGGGGTGGCACAGACACGTCCCTTTATGACAATTAGGATAGTCCTGGCTAGTTCTCAATTATTTTTCTTTATTGACGCGTTTTCCAATTATCGTAATAGGCAACTGAAGACACGGTTTCTCATGCGATCTAACAGCGATGAAGTCATGGGGTAAATTCCGTAAAACAGAATTGGGGTGGACGTAACATCTGTTTTAAAGAATTATTAGTCTTGACCTGTTCGCAGTCATTTTCATGATTAACAAAATGTTCACTGAGAGAGCGCTCCGCACTTAACAGGTGCTGCTTGTCCTCCCCGATTAGGTAAGACGACAATCATTCATCTGGAAACGTTTGCTTAATTTTTCGGTTGCCAATTACGATAATAACGTTGCACTCTGTCATACATCTTTTTCCTGCCCTCACGTTGTTCGTTCTCCCAGCTTCGTTTACAACCGTAAGTTTAAATTTCACATCATAACTTCTCCTCTAATTTTTATTCACCTTACCGATTTTGGAAGCACTTTTTTCAAGTGGATCTTTGTGCCTTGGTTGCATCTTTCTGTCATTAAGTAGCTCATGCAAATGTAAGCTAACACACCCACTCCAGCCGACTTGTTTACAGGATCACGCTAGGGTCACACTGCTCTAAACACTGACAGAGAGAAAAGCGCTCTTATGGCACCACATATTGTTTTACATGGGTAACTCCTTAGACCCCGAATATAAGACGAGGTGTCATTTTCAGGCATTTTTCAAGGAAAAAAATATCGTCTTATATTCGGATCAATACGGTATCTCACTTTCAACAACTGATGTGTTGTATATGTTCTATAGTGAATAAAATGTCAGTTTATGAGATTTGCAAATCATTGCATTTTGTTTTTATTTACATTTTGCACAGCATTTCAACTTTTCTGGAATTGGGGTCGTTCTTTTTTATGACTAAAAATTGCTTATTTTGTCATTTTCCTCAGTTTTTTTAGTCTAGTAATGATTGTTACTCTGAGAATACCCAAGAATTCCATGAAAAAAATACAGTTCCACTTGGCAAAAGAGATATGACACCAAAGTTTCATAACCTTATACAGGAGAGAGATGGTGCATTTAAAAAAAAGTGTGTCGGGCAGCGTGCATGTGTGTACTCATGTTCTCAGAAAATGTAAGGAATCCAAAACAAATCCATCCTTTTTGTGTCTACAGCTTTCATTCAGGAGAAATACAGAACGTTTAAACTTGGCATAGATAATGATACGCTTTATACTCTGATAACGATAGACTGATATTTTTTTATAAAAAAGGTAAAGTTTTGCCATGTTTTCTTGCTAAGCAGTATAGAACTAAGGTTTGCATAGGATTTAGCCCTGGAACATTCCATGAACTTGAAATGGTGGAATTTATGACCAATTTTGAATATATATTAAACAAGGGCATGTTAAGATGATGTCATCAAATGAACTTTTACTGCTACATCACATTAAGAATACATATCTCACATGAACCATCAACTTGCTGAACCTAAGACTAACTTAAAAAAACCTCCTCAAACAAGCTGCCAGCAAATCAGGAGAACACTCAAACACTTACTCACACTCCACATATAAATAAATGGGATCTCTATAAAATAAAAGTTAGGGGGGGAAAAAAATAAGATCAACTAATTTCTAAGAAAAGTAAAATACTTTTTTCTCACATGCCTACCTGTATCGGACATGAGTGGACTGGTCCTCATCGCTCATGCTAGACAAAAGACAGCCTGCATCCATTGAGGTGCATAATACGGGAGGTGCTCCAAATGAAAATCCGCTAAAGCAAAACAGGTCACTGGCAGGCAGCCGCGCTAACTTTGAGGCGATAAATCCTAAGACGCCGTTTTGATGGGGTGTCTTGCGACAGCTAGAATCAGCTGACGAAGAGGAACGCACTCAACCCCCTCCTCCCCTCCCGGAATAGAGTCCAGAGTTGTCGCGCAAATGGCACTTTTTTTTTCAGCCTCTTGGGCGGCGCTCTGCAAAAGGAACACAAGATTCTCCATGTGAAGCCTCGTTCTCTACTAGCAGCCCCATATAGCAACATGCGTCTGCGTGAAGAAGCAGGGAAAGCTGTGACTTAACGTCAAGCCCCGACCACCAGACTGCCATCGGCGGCTATTTTGTGCTGCCAGGTGCGAGTGTGCGCAACCAGCAACGTAAACGTTGGGATTATCAGCAAGACAAAGGCTTCTTCTGTGGTTGTAGCAATCGCCCCCTCAGCAGTGGGGGGTGATAGTCAAAAGTCTTTTAGCGCTACCAAGGGGTTCAACAGCTTCAATGTTACTTCTTCACCAAATAGTCGGCAACCTTGCCGAAGGTCTTGCTGCATGCTCCGCAACGCTTACGCCTGTGGCAGATGAGTAGCTTGTCTTGAATCAGAGAATTTGCTTTCTGGCTCACCATTTTTGATTGGGTGCAGGTGATTAAGGAGCAGGCTCTTTGGCATCTTCTTTAGCACTCAAAGCAAAGCAAAGCTGCCACCGCTAGCAGAGATGACCTCAGGGTCAGAATGTGTAGTGATGATGCCGGATCTGCAGCAAACAACTGAGCCGCGCCTCAAATTTCCCAGAGGCCTCAAGATGAGGCTTTTCTCATGCAAACACTTCATGAGAGGCCATGATGTCCCATGGGTCTCCTAAGACCAAATCAGTTTCAGGATTTAGTATAAAACTGTACATCTTGAGCGATCTGAACTTTGGTCAAACTTTGTCCAATACCATCATACCACTTTGCCCGAGACGCATGATGTTATATGTAGCAAAAATGATATCACTCATATTAGCAAAGTCTGAACTAAAATTAGTGCTATATTAATATTTACTATCAGGTTTCTTTGGAGGTTTTTATTTCTGAGGTAAAAACTGTGTAAATGAGAGAGTTACATCCACCAAGATAAATGGACCCCAGTTTTAGAATTAGATGCTGGACAAAGATTTCACCGAAATGCTGACTTTCATAACAGCAACAGCAACTCTTCCACAGGTCTCACTTTTGAAACATCAACGAGCGGTCCAAGGATACCCAGATATAAGATCGGACATGCCCAATGTAATGTTTGTCTTCATTTTATAAGATACCAATAGCAAATGTGGATGAATTTTATTGATGCGTACAGTGTTAGAGTATGCCAGAGTTCAGTTATACATTGTGTACAAAAAGGACAATGTCACCTCAATGCAAGCAACAGACTAACGCAAAAACTAAATATATCCAAGAGGACCATGTACAGATTAAGAAGGCATGTCAAACTCACAAGAGCATCAATACTACTAGTCATGCGCATGCCTCACACAGAGGTCCAAATCATTTCTGAAATTAAATAAACAGAATAGGAAAACTATTTTTGAAGCATCAACTCAGTGCAGCAGTTTGGTCGTGAAAATGGAAAATAGCACCATAACTTGGCACAGGAAGTCTGTGATTCACCAAGCAATTCCTAAGAGCAGATTAACAAATGAGTAAAGCCAGGTGACATTGAGAAAGATGCTTAGAGATTTCTGAGTCATTATTTTCCAAAGCCAGGCCTCTTAATCCTCTTTCTTAAGGAGAATCCAGGACAGGCAATACTCTTGTAAACGATACGAAGTGGATATTTGAATATCTTGCAAATTGATGCATTAAAATTCATCCATTTTTTTTGTTTAGGGATTTTTTACCCAAACTTGTCCCGCCAGAAGAGAAAACAAACTACATACTTCTCTTAAACGTCTGCATTTTAATTCAAGCAAAGACTATAGCAGAATAGCCCCAAAGCTAATAAAAAACTAATGATTACAATCAAGTAATTGTATTAACGAGGTAGCATTGTAAAATCATAAAGGTTGCCACGCCTTGCTTGCAGGTATTTCACACCACTGAAATGATTAAAGAAATAAACAAAATCTGCAATTAAAATTCATCAAAGGTATTCTGCACCTTTCTGCAACCACTCAAATTCAAAATAAAAGCATATTTCTTTAATCCATTGGCAATTCTTCTTACATACGAAGATAAAAAAAAGACTGCCAGTCTATTAAGGGCCAGTCAACTGATATCACTTTGACTAAGCAACTGACGGAATGTGTAGAGAGACTGGATTCACAACTTGATGAAAACTGAAGATGTAGCCTATTATGCCAATTGTAGATGCCAATCTTTGAGTCAAAAATAGTGGTCTCACTTTTGCTAAAAACATGATCCTATAGACTGGCACTGCTGACTTAAAAGTCTAACTCAGGCACCATAGGAATGGGTGACCCATTTAATGAGACCTCCTGCCTGCACACATAAGAGCTGTGAGGGAAGCAGCAACCCCGTCGTGCCCCACCAGAGGAGACAGTCTGATGGCGGTAAAATAACAAAACCTCCTGTTTTAAACATGTTGCATTCAGTTCAGATATTTTGCAGTCTGAACTAAATAAACAGAAATACTTACACTGCAAAGGGCAGAAATGCAGTACACAGCAAATACCACTAAACACAGCAATTATGCATCTGGCTTGGATGTTTTTTTCCTGCATAATGTACTAAGCTGAAGGCCATCTTACCCAGGCCTACCTTTGGAAAAGGATTCATTTGTTTGCGCTGCCTGTAACACGGCGCAAAAGCAAGCAGTCCAAAAAAAAATGTGCCAAGTTCAGGAAGGTAACCCTGTACTGAAAATATTTACCAAAAAACAAATCGCCAGTATGACCAAGTATGACCAAGACTTGCCATTTTCCAGTGAGTGACAAAATATTTGGTAATATTAAAAATTTAACTTAAGTATTGCCCTACGTAACGAAAATAAATCCCAAAATCAAAAATGCTATCTCACTGAACATAAAAAGCCTGGTTCTACTTCCAATATTCAAAATTCTCCATTGGATCCACCTCAGCTATACTTCAAAGAAGACAAGGAGATAGCAAGAGATAATGCATTATAACAAAACAAAATGTACCTGTAAAACTCATTTTGTGAAATGACCTCACGACAGGAATATTAATGCCATCAACGCAGCAAAGTCTTACACTCATCTTCAACCATTGTGAGTCAGTCTCTCTGGACTCTTGTAGAATGACATTGGGACAGTGATCCTGAAATAGATTCAGTCCCAGCACCATCCACATCAGTAGACAGTGGAGGGTCAGGATGTAATACTGCCTACATAAAGTATGCAACAGTTCATTCCCAAATGACAGTGTAGGTTTTTCTATTCAATGTACCTTCAACTAGTAAGCACAACATAATTAATCCCAGGGCAACTGAGAGGAGTTTGAGCCAATTAAAAGCAAAAATGCCATCAACATTCTAACAGTGTCACTAGGAGTAGAAAATAATGGCATGCAAAAGATGTCAAGTGCAAGTTTTCCAGAGGGACCAAAACTGCACTGCACGATTTCCGTTATACAGAATGACTTCATTCCACCAAACTCTGCTCAAAATTGCTGGAAAAATGCATCTTTTCAAAACCAGAGTCCCCGAGATAAAAAAAATAAATAAATAAGCCTGCTCTCCAAGGCTGTCCAGGTAATTTCCATTTATTAACCTGCAAGCAAAGCGTTAATGGCATTTAAGTCGCAACATGCTGCGCCTAATGTACATCGAAAAAGTGACAAAACTGGAAGCTCCAAGCCAGAAGAGATGCACAGGGGGTCACCACTAACCCCATTACTAACTAGCAAAGCGCATAGCATTCAAGTTGCAACAAGCTACAGTATGCAGAGCAGCAGAAGAACTAGATGATCTAAAGCCGCAGACATGCAGGGATCACCACTAACCTGTAATGATGCACTTCGCAAGTTTTACTTTTCACACAGCTGTGGAGACAGAGCAAGGGAAACATCAAGACATATTCATTCAATATAAAAGCACCTTTGATCCACAAATACAAAAAAAAAATTCAAATGCAAAGACAGTCAGAGCTGCATGTAACAGCCACTGCTGTCTTCAAGACACAGGGAAACCTATTAATAATAATAGTAAACAGAAAATATATAAGTACATAGAAAGAGAGAGAGAGCACTATAAAATTAACATGCAATTTCTTCTGCCCTCTACACAAAAGTCCAAGTTTTTCACAAGCTAAAGCTCAATATATGCTGACTTTAGCTACCTTGCCAGCTGTCAAATGCTGCAATAACAACAAACTTTAGCTACCAAGCCAACTGTGAAATGTTGCGAAAACTGACCAAATTCTGCGCCTTGGAGAACTAACTTTAGGTCATGTTTAGCTTGGAAAGTGGTTTATTAACCAAGCAAATGGTTTGACAGCTGTTGCAACCACCCAGTGAGTGCTTATGTCCAGTTACTTTCGCTACGTCACCCAACTTGGGTAAGCTTATCACAAGTAAATAATCAGTCATAACACCATAAACACCTGCCTATTATTGTATAGGTCCCCCTTTTGCCACAAAAACAGCTCTGACCCGTCATGGAATGGACTTCACTAAACCTCTGAAGGTGTGCTGCGGTATCTGGCTCAAAGACGCCAGCAGCACATCCTCCGAGTCCAGCTAATTCCGAGGTGGGCCTCCATGGATCAGACAAGTTTGTCCAGAACTTACCAAAGATGCTCGATTGCATTGAGATCTGGGGACTTTGGAGGCCAAGTGAACTCCTTGAACTCGCTGCGTTCCTCAAAACATTCCTGAACTATTTTTGCAGTGTGGCAGGGCGCATTATTGTTTTCAAAGAGGCCACTGGCATTAGGGAATATCATTTCCATGAAGGGGTGTACTTGGTCCACAACAAAATTAGGTAGGTAGCACGTGAGAAAGTAACGTCCACATGAATAGCAGGACATAAGGTTTCGCAGTAGAACATCGCCCAAAGCATTGGGCCGCCTCCGCTGACTTGCAGACTTCCCATACAGCATCCTGGTGCCATGTCTTCGCCATGTAAGCAAGGCACGTGTGTCTGGCCATCCACATGATGTGAAAGAAAATATGACTCAACAGACCAGGCAACCTTCTTCCATTGCTCCATGGTTCAGTTCTGATGCTCATGAGCCCATTGAGGTGAAAAGGGGTCAGAACAGGCACATTGAGCAAGTCACTTCTTTCCATTCGCTAAACTAACATTTAAGGTTAGGGAAAAGGTTACATTTAGGGTTATGGTTAGGAGATAGGATTAGGGAAACCAGTGATGACTCGCGTAAACCAAAGCTGCTTGACGGAGATGAAATGACGCCATGTCAGTTTGGCGGATGGAATTAAGTGACGACCCCCAAAAATGCAGCCTTCGAAGGATGTGGCGCTGTATGTTGACACCTTTGAAACTGCACCAGCATGGACTTTTTCAGCAATTTGAGCTACAGTAGCTCTTCTGTCAGATCAGTCCCTCTGGGCCAGCCTACAAAACCCATGCACATCAATGAGCCTTGGCGGCCCTTGAACCTGTCGCCAGTTCACCGGTTTTCCTTCCTCTGACTATTTTGGTAAGTTAGTTACTGACCACAGCAGACCAGGAACACCCCACAAAACTGCGGTTTAGAGATGCCCTGACCCAGTCACTGAAGCCATTAAAATTCAGCCTTTGTCTAAGTCCCTCACATCCTTAAGCTTGTCCATTTGCCCTGCTTCCAACTCAGCAACTCAAAGGATAAAATATGTGCACAAGACTAGGAAAGGGGGTCACTTGGGTCATATTAAGAAAATTGGGAATTTCCAACATAATCAAAGAGTGATCCAAGTTTTTCATTTTGAGAAAAAAAATTTGGGTGAATTTGTGCCCAACAAAGTGTAGTAAATTGACAGTACAGTAGTGCTGGGATATCACTGAGATACCCCGTTAATCTCCGAATGGAAAAAAATCCCAAGTGACCCCTTTTCCTAGACCTGCACATATATTCACTTGCTGCCAAATATATCCTATCCACTGACAGGTGCCATTGTAGTGAAATAATCGATATTATCCACGTCACCCGTCAGTGGTAACAGTGTTATGACTGATGTGTGTATGGTCAAGAAAATGTACCCATTCCTCCGCAACTTGCAAGAGGAGCGAAGCAGATAAGCAATATGCCTTCAACTATCACCAGCATCGCAGCTGGCTTACCAATAAAGACGGTAAAACGGTCCCTGGATTGCCAAACACATGTAGCCAGCTCCTTAATTCACCAGCAAACCAGATAAAGCTGAATAATAACAAAGTTACCAATGCCAAGCAGAGTTGTACACTGATGCGAAAACGTAGATGGCTACATGTTGAAGTTAGCTAGAATAATTAACGATCGCTTGCTAGCTGAAAGTAACTGTTACATGACTAAAGCAACATTAACGGTAGTCAGCCAACTTAAAGACTTATAGAATTAATAGCCAAATATTGAGGGTTTACAGCGAAGCTGAATATTTCGGATCGTTCGACGTTAGTCGCAATATGAAATGCTATCAAATCACAGCAGAAAGTTAACTTAGCCACCGAGAGACACTCTCTCGTTATCCAGCCAGCCAAAGCCAGCAAGCTATAACACACGACCCAAGTTGGACATATTTCTCAAATGTAGGCCTACTGAACCAAATTGTTTAACTCTTAACGGGGTAATGAGCTGGCTAAGTTAGCTAGTCAGTTAGGATTCATACCGAGCTCATAAAGAGTTTCTTTTTTTCCTAGTTAGCCAGCAGAAAGCGTTAGCCAACATTGGCCATTTAGCTTGACATTTAACGCAACATAATGTTGTCTTTAAGTCGAAGTCGAAGATAAAGTCAACGTCAGACATCAGGTGTGCGTGCAAAAAGGCATTTAAAACGGATATAGTTCAGAAATATTTATTTTAGCTGACGTTAGTGGGGGTTAAAAAATTTGTAGCGTTAACAGTCAGCTCGCCAGCGACGTCACCGACGCAACTTCAAACCAGTGTTCGCCAGCTACATGCAGGCAGACCAGTTATCAAATTATTTAACAAGTAAGTTATATTTCCTTGAACAAAAAAGCTTGTCTTCGAGCATGTAGGGTAATGTTAGCATGTTCACCGATGAATCAAGTAGGCGAGCAAAATTAATTAGCTGGCCAGCGCACAAATAATTCCTGACCGTCACATAAAAGTAACGTACATGCTGTTCGCCTAATATGTGGACTGGATACGTTATGGCCAACGACCTCACAGCTTATTTAAGTTAGTGCCATTGACTTACGTTGCGCTTCTTTCGTTCTTTTCTTGAGCTTCAGTTTAAAAGTGAGCCATTTAATTCCACTTCATTCGGCCAGATGTCTTTCCGTTCAAGTCTTTAAATGTAATTCGACCTGTTTCACTTTTCTTTCCGTAATTCCCTTTTGCAACTTACGATTCTATAAAAATTCACACAAGTTCTGACATGTGTCGCTGTTCCAGTAGCCAATCGGAAGTAAAAGTTCGAAGGTAGCCACGCCCTCAATAACAAGTTTCTAACCAATAAAATTTGAATAAAATTTCCAAACTCTGCCATGAAGAAACACCACACTACCACAGGGCGGCCTACGATAGGGTTGTAACTGTGAGCGGTTGTAAGCAGATCCGTACTTATGTTAATTTACCTATTTTACAGACTTGATTTTGTTTGCAAATAAAACAGAACACCAGTGTAATAGAATTCAGGAACAATGCCATGTTCATGCTTCTTTATTATGGGTTCAGGCCTGCAGCAATGTAAGATGTGTACGGTAAGCTTCCTTGCCAATAGTGATTCCTTAAACAATTGGGAGGGATGAAACAAGCTTTCTGTGTCCACCAATCCCGCCACCCCACCTTATGCGAGTTATTCACGTTGCTTTAGTGCAATAAATGATCGCTTTGCGGATCCTGAAGAATAAACAGTCAGCGAAATATTTATTTTGTTACACTTCACCCCAATGACTTCACCTCTTCTGCTTTAAAGGCTTCACGTTACTTAGCAACGAATTGCCTTCCCACTTTCGTGCATTATGTCATTCCAGACGCGAAGCGGTACGTTCATATATTATTGATGAATGAATTGCCCGATCCCTTAGTGTCAGCATTCAGTAACAGACAAAGAAGTTTAATTCCGATAGAATCTTCATTTGTCACCATGTGAACGAACAGGAAACAAGTAATCGCTCCGAGTCATGCAAGAACAACGACCAGTGTTCAGTTTGGGTCGCTGAATGAGCAGCATCATCTCAAAGTAAGTTGCAGACCTCCAAAACCCAGGATGAATCGGTGTAGCTAATGTTCTCGTCTTCAGCGTGGCAGAAGTTTGGCTAAAACTGAGGGGCAGAGGCTATTCGCCCCTCGGGCGGTTCAGCGCTAAAGATCAGAGAGCAGGGCGGATTATAATATGAAATCTCTTCTTGGCCCAACTGCGGGGCAAATAGCAGAAGTGCTTCTCTTATTCGTCCCACCACGGTGCGAATAGCGGAACTGCTTCTCTTGTCTGCCCCGTTGCGGGGCAGATCGCCGATCTCTGTCCCCCAATTCAACCCGCTGTGGGGCGAATAGCCACTTCCAAAACGGCAGTGTGAAAAGCGGTCATTACACTAGACCAAGCAATTCTTCTTTTCCAGTGTTTTGCTCCTCTGAACCAGAACCACTCTGATTTCCGGTACACAATCGAGGCAAAATTCGTTGGGTATTCTATACGTTAGCTGATATATTTCAATGTTACATTATAATGCATATTTGTGCGCTCTAAAAGCTGGATGACGAGTATCTCTTCCCACAGAATCAATATGATATTGAGTCAAAATAATTTACCATCATTTTATCTTTTGATCAATTGTTGTCTTTCGTTCAATGCCAAGAAATGGATGAAACGGGGCCTTCAAGAGGGAATGCCCTGAGGATGAACGAGATAATGTCGAACCGTGACTCATGTGTTAGCTCTGATGTGATGGAGGGGGAAGGCAGCGCCGCTAGTGTGGGCATTGAAAGGCCGCACTCAGTGTTGTGGGAGAGGGTCATCCAACAGACCATATTAATTGACCTTGATGAAGATGAGAGCCTCCATTTCAGTGACTTGCCAGGCACCTTCAACGTTTGTCAGTCACAGGATTCAGCCCCAGGAGCAAGCTTTCATTTAAGTGGTAAGGATGACTCGAAACTTTATGTCTGAATTAAACTACGTCTCCAATGGTTTTGATCATAAATGTTCTGTCCGAAACGTTTGGCATATGTTTTATGGTACTATCTACTGATCTATTCTATATAGATCAGTGGTACTACCCAGTATTTTTTTGCTGTTGTCGTTAAAGCCTTTTTGGCAGACGTGCATGAATGTCACTTTGAAATTGTCAATGAAACAATTGTCAAGCCATTATTTTTAGCGGTTTTTAAAGTTCCCTTCCCTCATCATTTATTCCTTAGGCCAGACTTTTTCATTACTTGTTTCTCGGATCCGCTGACGACCCAGTTCTGAAAACCAATTTTCCCCCCCCCCCCATTTCGCCGATTATTAATTGCCATGGTATTGAAAAATATAATTTTATTGTTATTTATCCTACGTCCGCCAACGTGGAAGGAACTGTGTGTTAGACAATAATCCTTGATGTTCCTCAACTCGACAAAAAATTAAATAAAAAGCTTTTTTTTTTTTTAAATGTCCTCCTTCGTTGCAAATACAGGGTGAATATTCTTCGAGAAACCCAAAAGTGCTGAATTTTTTTTTTTTACTCCCTCCTCAATTGAATCTTTAGGATAGACGTCTGAGAAACAAGTAATAAAAAAGTCTGGCCTTACCTCTCTTCAGTATGTCTTCGGTGCTTTTCACCGTGACAATTTTTCGTGGTTGCTTGACAAGCTGTGAGAACCCCCTAGTGGTTATATGGTGAACGTCCAGTTTTATGAAAATAAGTAGGCACTCTCTTATTACTTCGTTTGCCTCCCTATATTTTTATGACTCCTGTTGACAGACTTCATCGTCAAAGTCTTTAGATATTGACATAGACGTAATGAGCATGAAGTGAGTGATACATGCTGTGATTGTTCATTTTTCTCAATGGTATCATCAAAATGTTCAGCACTCCATGTAACGAATTCAGCATGTTTACATCAGCGCCTGAGCCTTTTAATATTATGTTAAATTCTGGGTGTAATTTTGGATTACATTCATCATTTTTCATTGATCAACAATTGGTGTTCTAATTTTTTTGATAATTAAATTGGTACATTATTTTATTAATGGCATTCTGATTGACAGAGGAGTGCTCTTGGGTATGTTATCCTGCCAAATGCCAGCAAGTCATTTTGATTTTCAAATAAAGCATTTTTTAAAGCATGCGCAGTAAAACATTTTATTGTCTGCACAGTACCGTCTGTTGTTGAGATGACTGATGAAAGCAGAACATCAATTGAAGGGAGTTTAGCTGGCTACATCATGTTCATTGCAATTAGGTCATTGCCAGAGCGGTAGGGAATTTATGAGCTTCACCTGCTGTTGGCAGTCTTACCTTGTTTTGTCCACATCACTCATGTCTTGTGTTTAATTTGTGATTTTTGTCGATGTGATGATGCAAGAATGGAAGTAATCATTCTACTTTACAATTTTCCTCTTGACTTGATTGTCCCCATTCATGATCTAAAATGTGTAGGCATGACTTTTTTTACCCTTTGTGGTTAAGCCACTGTGGAAAGGCATTGAATTTGATATTGATATTTCAAAGCTGAAATTTGCACTGCCAAATGTTTTTTATTGTTACGCTGTACTCAGGCTCAGTGCACCATGATTTCATCGCTGCTTTTAAGATTTCCTACCATAATATGTTAAACTTGCATTGTTTTTTACAGTCCATTTTCCCTTCACAAGTCACTGTTTTTTTTTTGTTTTGTTTTGTTTTGTTTTGTTTTTTTGCGCAATTAACTGTTTTTACAGAAAATTTTGATGATTATGACACACATAAAGGCAGCCGAGATGAGGACCCCTTTTCTGGGAGCAGTCTCCTTGACAACCACCACTGCATTCCCATGGATGGAACCCAGGAAGGGGATGGGACACAGAGCAGTGAGATCAGGGTATCTGCACAGAGGCCAAACACAAAGGAGGCGTCAACAGCACATAAGTACGAGGAAGCAGGAAACACAAGTGATGAGGATCAGGAGGATCTCCCGTATGATGGGGATCTGAACCACGATCTTGGCAGCACCACTGATAAACCAGACGGTGACATTATCAACCAGAGTGCAAGAGAGTCGGGACTGGAGTGCATATCTCCTGCACAGTCTTCAATTCTAGATTCTGTTTCAGTGAAGCGGGCGCATGTAAACAACACCTCCCCTTCACTGGTTCTGGAACAAGCTGATGAGATTTATTACCCATCTGCAAGAGAGATTCACACCACTGACTCCAGGACGGGGGTTATAGAGGGAGGCGAGGATGTCCCAGAGGTTTTTGGCCACACCACACCTACTGCGGCTAAAGGACTTTGCCAACCTATGGATGCTGCAGCTCAGTCAAACATCAAAGAGCTCCTGGAACAGCATTTTTTTCCGGATGAGCTGCTCGACCCCAACTTGTTCATTGAGGCCGAGACTTTGCCAGAAGTTTCTTTTGCTGACAGTGCGGACGAGACCATATTGAGCAAAACCCTGCCTTTGCTCAAATTGGGGACAGATATCACGGTCAGCCAGGGTGGCATCATTAAGCAGAGGCTAAAGGGTGAAATGAAAGCTTTTGGAGAAGAAGGCAAACAGCAAGCTAAAGAGTCTCAGGGAAGCAAGGACATGCCTCCAGCAGGAAGTGATGTAGTTCTAAGTCCTCTTGAGGAGTTTATAGAATATGATCGGGAGGTTAGCTCAATCCAAGGTAATAATGGGGTCCAAATACACAGCTCTCTCTTAGCGCGGGCTCAGTCATATAACGAGCTCAAATATGGACAAGGCCAAGTTCACTACCCCCTTCCCGATTTTTCTAAGGTGGCCTCCAAAATTAAAATCCCCAAAGCCAGTGCTGCAAAACCTGCTTGTCACCAGCCGGGTGTCCTCAGGGCCCAGTCATCCCCAGGCATGCTGGGTAAATCCCTGTCTTCTTGCAAGGCTGCCATGGACGTCATTAACAAAGTATTGGAGGACACCATTCAGCCTCCAGAAGCACCGTATATCTTTAGTGAACAGCCAAAACATCAAGAGGAATCGCCAAAATCAACGGAACTTGTACAACATTTACAGGTGAACCAGTTTGAATGCACTAGTGAATTAATCCAATGTAAGCATGATGTTATAAATGTATTGAGCTACAGTTCAGCCTTAAATACAGTAGTATGCAGTGATGATTTCACGCTTTACAAAATGAAGATAAGTCAGCAACCAAGTAATATTCAAGTATTTATTTTACGTAATCATGGCTCATGTAGATGAAAATAAGTAAACAGAAAAACTTTATAGTAAAAACAAAAATAAATGTAGTTGTCAAAGACACAATACCGGGGTTCATGCTACAATTGTCTTTCAAGACTCAAAGCAGAACAAGATTTAAAGCAAAATTCAATGAATGAGGCTGGATTTGAACTCCTCACTGGACTTAAGGAATTATGCAATTTTGCATTCTTTTTCCTACTGCAGTGCCATCTATGGGCCAGTTGGAATCAAACTTGTTGTACCTCTCTATAGGACCACCATCTGGCTGATCAAAGTAATTTGCATTAAGACTGTCTTGTTGCACATCCTTAACAATTGTATAAACTTAACAAAATTCTGAGTGGTGGGATTTTAGATACTCGGCTGAACATGCTGTTTACCTAATTTTGTGCAGATTGACTGCACCGTCTAGGAGGAGATAGAATTTAAAGGTTTAAAAACAATTCAAAATGGCAGAAAATGTGCAAATGCGCAAATGGGTGGGGCTTGTATGGATTGATTCGTCTTGGTCCACAGAATCTAACAAAAAAAGAATTTTGCTTCTACAACTTGCAATTTAAAAGATATAGATTAATTCGCATTATGCATCTCAATTTTGGAAGCCATGTTGTGATGTCATCTGCAGGCTAATTTGCATAATGATGCAGATGAAAATTTCTAAATGCACTATGCCTTGGAAAAGTCGATCTCTAATGTGGCCACCCAGTGCTTTGATTACAACATTTAATCTTTCAGGCATAGTTTCCATGTTTTTTACATCCTTTTTTTTAACCAACTTTATATTTATTTGAAAATGGTACAAGACAATATCGAGAGTTTGGAGCACACATGTAGAGTATGGTGTTTGGCATGGTGTTGCTGAAATGAGCAAGGCCTTGAAAATGAAATCCGATCTGTCTCTTACCAGATGGCAATGCATGTCTATCAAGGATGCTGTGATACTTAGTTTGATCCATGAATCTATCGATTTTTATGAGTTCACTGGCTCCTTTTGAGCTGATTGAACCCCAAACCATAATATTACCACCTCCATGTTCTACCGAAGGGGTTAAATTGTCATTTTTGAAATGTTCTCCTACTCTACAGCACACATAAGTTTTGCGTTTGGATGAGAAAATTAAAATTTTGACCAATCAGTCCAAAGGACTTGTTCCCAGTTCATTGGTGTCCAATCTTTGAATTTCCTTCAAAACTCAAGTCTTTTTTTTGATGTTATCGGCTCTTGGCAGCAACACGACCATTCAGACCATTTTCACTCAGGCGTCTGGAAATAGTTTTCCTTGATACTTTCATCTGTTCACCTCTGGCACAATTAATGTCATCACTGAGTTTTCGTGCTGTTAATTGTCAATTTTTTTTTTTACATGTCATACACTGATTACAAACATCAGAGGTACTTAACTTACGTTTTGCACGTCTATTGCCGTAAGTTTTCAGTGAACCGGTCCCTTTGAAATGCTTTATGGTGTTTTTTACAGTGCTATGGCAGCATTCAATCTCTTACACTCTGGAGTTGCCATCGGAGGGATCCTGGCAGTGCTCTCACCTCGCCTTAAAACGAATTACATCTCCAAACCTGCTTCCATTTAGGTTTCCTAATTACCAACCAAACGTTAATTTGTTCAGTTTCGAGGATCAATCCATATCCATTTCCCCTCAGTTTGCATTATTGTTCATTCTAACAATTATAAAGCATTTTCCTATCCAAGTTAATGGTAGACCTATCATAAAACGTCAATGTCTTGCAAAGCTTCTGAATTCCTGCAGCTTACAAAATGTTTTTTTTTTTTTTTCTTCTTCCTGCATTTACTTCTGATTGGCTTGATACGCCTAAGAAAACCTTTCTAAAAATGTTGTTTTGCCGACTCAGGGCCTTGCGTTGAGGCTGCTCATGTAAAAATAAAACTGTCTACAACCGCTGACATCACCATAATGCAGGTTAACACTACCTATTTCCGAGTAAGAATTGGGCATTAGATTGAATTAATTTACTGAGCAAATGAGCTTCCACTTAGCCATTAATGATTATGACACACTGCTGTGCTTCCAGGAGGAAGACTACAATATGATATTGCATGGACAGTAGTTAACTAAAATTTCTTAAAACTCCATCTTGAAATACAACCCCAATTCCAAAATAGTTGGGATGCTGTATAAAATGTAAATAAAAACAGAATGCAATGATTTGCAAATCTCATAAACTGACATTTTATTCACAATAGAAGATAGACATTTCAGATGTTGAAAGTGAGGCATTTTACCTTTTCATTCAAATATGCTTTTTTGAACCTCAAAAACAATTTGATGTACATGGTACTAGAAGATGTGACACTTTTTTTTTTCAGGCAGAGTATGATAAATTATTAACCAAATACGCAGAGGCTGAAAACTTGATTGATCAGATGAGACTTGGGTCCAAAGTAAGCCAGAAAACAACTTTCTTTTATTTTCTGCCTTCAAGTGGATACATTTATAACTTTCTGAGTAAGTCTTTTGACCATTCTTAATCTCACCTCTCTGTTAAGCAGACACAGAGCCCAGTAGATCCTGTGGCTTTGGAAGGTCGGGATATATTGGAAGTTCAGGTCCTTGAGAACACAACACATCAGGGAGACCTACCCTCAAAGCACCTGCACCCCAAAGGCAAGGGATCAGCACTGCTCCATCTGTCTTCACCTGTGTCTTCAGAGCGAAAAGTTGTGTCACATGTCCCAGTGTTGACTCAGCCAAATGGGGCCTACTTTGAAAAATGTCTCCATGAATTTGAAAAATCCTCCGCGAGAAAACAGGAGGTGTCAGTTATGTTATTTTCTTATGGTTTTGTTTGAGAGAATCTGTAAAACAATGCACGGACTGGTATTGCTGTTCTGGGGCGCGTTTCCCAAAAGCATAGTTGCTAACTAAGTTAGCAACTTACATAGTTCGTCCATTCACATTCAATGGGTCCAACTATGTAAGTTAGCATCTGTGATTTCGGAAAACGCACCCGTTTGTTGTATAATATGATATCGTTCTATTTTTCCATGCAGCTCTGTAATGCAGGATTCTTTGTGGGTTTCATGTAATTTGAATCTTGAAGACTATTACACATTTCAGACAGATTTGAATCCCCAGTCATAGTGAATTTTATAGTCATAATGAATTTTATAATAAACAATATGCATTTACATACACATTCATGAACAGTTCTTTCTAACGACAGGACACTTTAGATAGATTATACTTCATACAAAGAAAGTTTGATATTGGCACTATTCAGAGAAGTTTACTTTTTATGTTCGCCACTGCTATCTATGGCCTTATCATAGGCATCATGATCTTCACTTGGACTGTCTGTAGGATATTCTGAAGATCTGGGCGATCCACGCGATGACTCCTGCCCTACTCAGACAAACCAAATGCACACAAGTGAGGGAGAAAAAATGACCACAGAACTCCTAGAAATTATAAGCCAGTACACGCAAAAGGTAACATGGAAGTGTAGTAAAGCAGTACTGGTTGAGAGGTGTGTAATATCAATAACAATCTCTTGATTTTTTTCTCAAGGTGGATGACTTTCAAAACTGTTTGAGCCTCATGTCTATTGAAATTAACGAGCAGCAGATGGTAATTTTATCTTGTTTGTTTTTTTTTATTGCAACCTTACTTTGGTGTCAAGCAAGGTGTTACATTTAGCTTTATGTTCTAGGTCTTTAAGAGTTTGATGGATGCTTTGGATCAGCTGGAGAGGAATTATATTGCCAAGAAAGATGAACACCGAGCTCTCGAAATGCAGAATTACATGGGTTTAAGTAGGAATACTGGGGAATTTGACCCAGAGAGGTGAGACTGATCCCAATTTCATCAGAGCTGTTGAGCTCCACAGCCAAAATTAGGCTTCAGTGGCTCATGTTGCGTGTCCTCCAACATAGTAGGTATTCACTCATTTGTCTGGGATATTTAGCAGCTGATGAAAATATTTTTAAAATCAAGGTTTACTAATGCATGAAATGACTCAGAAAGGTCAAATTAGAGACACTTGGAATGCTAAAGACCAGACTTTCCTCAGCACATAATGCTCTGTAGGAATTATGACTTGTTTTGGCTGAATGGCCTGCTCTCAGTATTTCAGTTTCTTGTAGGTTTCTTTAAAGAAGAATCTAGAAACAAAATTTCCTTTGATGTTAAAGGAATGAGGCAGCTTTTTGCACTGTAGAGCTGCCCGAACAGTTATTTTTCTAAGGTAGATTGACAGGTGTGTCCTCCGAATACAGGATAGTAGAAGGGGAAATATTCAAGATTAGCATGCAGCTGGAAGACATAAGAGAGCTCATTGACAAAAACATCCGCAATCAGATATCTCCCCCTGCCTCCTGCTCCACCCCTGCACCCTCGCTGCCCCTGGACGCCAGCCCATCTCCTCCACCACCAGCGTGTGAGGTACTGTAAAACTGCAAAAATGCACAATCAAAATTCAACACACCTAACTTTGTGTTAAACATGCTTTGAAAGAAAGGTTTCTTGACTGTTGCGGCTTACTACAACCGATCAGCTTACTAGGTTTTAGGAATTTGCACTTGACACCAATCCACCTGTTGCGTGCTCTCATAGTTACTGAACTTGCTATCATCATGGTCAGATGTGCAAGGGGAGCAGTGATTGGCCTGAATTTCTGCATCTGGTGGTACTTTATAGGAGCTCCCAAGTTCATCACAGAATGTGGGGACCGAAGAGGACTCGACAGAGCTGTCTCACGTCCTTGCCTTTGCTCCACAAACCCGCGACGACCCCGCTTTGATAACGCAATGCAGTGGACACACCAGTACCAGCCCAGAGTACGTGTGCCAAATTTTGTGAATCGATTTGTTGTAGGTGCAATTTTGGCTCCTGGAAGGCTGGTATACTCTTTATCAATTACTACAATCAATGAACAAGTAAATAAATTAAATTTATTCAGAGTATAAAAACATGCAAGGCCTGAAATCATTGCACCAACAAGGAGAAAGAATGGCAATGATTCCCTGACCCTTGGAAACATCAGTAACTATTTTTTTCTAGAAAACAGTAGCTGTTACAAATCTGAGGTGGCATTAGCAATGAAAACAATGCATTTGTTTTCATTGCTAAAGGATACATTTGCAATATTAATCCTCAAAAATTAACATGTATCAATGTGATCTATATATCGCAATTGTTATTAATAATTGATTGACTGATCAAATAAAAATGCTTACAGAACTTATGTCGATATAATTTTATAATTGTATACATCCTGGGTTTTAAATTAAAGATGACTTGGATAATAATGGCAAAGAAAAACTCTGACATTGATTGAGTAGCCCAGTGCTCCGATATCTTTCTCAGTTTTTTTACTGTTTTTTTTTTTTTTTTTTTTTTTTAGCCACATAATACAGAAATAGCTATATGTAGCAGATTAAATGACAGTTCTAATCAAGTCCGATTTGCTTAAGTGGTGAGAGCAGAATAACAGTAACTCAGAAGTACAATACTGCGACAGTCAGATGTCTCTCTTATGCATTTTGACTGGATACTGTATCAGCTCCCATCCTGTACAGCTGACCTATATGACAGCAGTGACCTGTTTAGATGCGATGGTATTGTGTGGTGGGGGGTTCCAATGTTTCTCAAGAAAAACAGGAGAAAAGCAACTCACATTGGTACATCTTTAAAAAGACTGAATACTCCTGACTTATTATCGCTTAAATAATACATTGTAGAACGGGAAGAGGTGAAGACAAATGATATACTGAATGATGGCCCTGTCCGTGTATATCTGGATATTTTCCATTCATCACAGCCAATTGAGGGCCCTTGGTAGAGAAAGAATGGGCAAGGGTGGGATGTTGGTTTCCAGTAGCCTCTGTTTACAATAGAGACAAGGTGTTGGCAGGTAATGTAAGAGAAGAGCAGTCACATACACACACCTGGTCCCTCGTGGGGGGTCAGGTTGCCGGTAGGGGGGTCGGTTTGCAGCCACAAGGGTACAGGGGGCGTCTCCGCAGCCTCTCAGATATCATTCATGTTCCCAAAGCCACTCAGACACGTCTCTGGAGAGGCTCGGCTTCGGCAGATGTGAGGAGGAAGAAGACGAAGAGAGAGCCGACAAGGGTGTGGGGAGTGTACATCATGGAACATTCCTGCCTATGCAGAGCGTGACTCCGCCCACAACATTGGAGACATCGCAAAGGTTAGCAATTTAATTTTTTCTGCATTTTGTTACTGCCGTTTTTGCGTTAGTGGCACGAGAATAATCTGTACTGAACAGCCTGGATCAGTGTTGTGCCCTCTTCAGTTGTCGGCTGTTGTCTAATGGTGTTTTTCTAGGTGAATAGGAAATGATACAACCGTAGCCTCTATCAATATTTTTGCCTCTATTTTATTACTTGTATTTTAAGCATGAACCTATATATGTATTTATGCACTGAACTAAGTGGACAATCTTTGTCATTCAACTTTGAAGGGGAAGTGCAGGGCAGGTTTCATTTATCGCAATCATAGGTTTCTTTATCAGTCATTATGCTATTTATTTGTGCCTTTCCCAGGTCTGAAAGTGTGCTGCCCTGGGGCTGTGATGGCAGTTCCCCCCATTACCCTGTCACGCAAACACAGGGCATCTTCCCTCAAGCCCAAAGTGTGTCACAGGTAGGTGCAGGGCTCACTCGAGCAATAGTTAGCATTTAAAGCAATTCTCACCTTTCTGATATGTCGCACAGCACAGTAAAAATTTGAACATGAACAACTCCACCTTCCTCCAAAGTCCCACCCTCTTCCCCCCGATTCCCACTCTCCTACAAAAAAAAAATGCAGCTACTATATGGTAGTTCGTCAGACTACAAAGGTAACTAAACCTTTTGGGGACATTTTATTTTATACCACATATAGAATTGAATATTATGTAATTGCTGTTGGCTCCATTGACCCATTTCACTCGCGCTGCTCACTTCCTCGCACGCTATCGTTTTTTTGTAGGTTTTTTTATTAGTCGCTATTTATTCACACATGGTGTAAGAGCAAGGTCATTCTGATTGCTGTCCAATCAGAGCTCAGCTGATTGACTTAGCTTGTTCGACCACTCAAAATAGCCTTTCCAACAGAGGGGAGAGAAATTCAGCATCAGACGGCTGAAAATGCATGGATTTTTAAATGGAGTTTTTGCTAAAAAGCTCATATACCTCACAAAATGAGCACAAAGCAAACAAAACCTGCATTTTGAAAATGTGTGGTGTTGGACCCTTATTCAGGTCACAGATTCATAGAATAATTTGCCAAATGAAACAATATGATACAGGACATTTAAACCTTGCTGTATTTGCTAACAATATTGCATATAATATTTCGGAACAATTGGAAAAACTGCAAAGGCTTTATTAGAGCAGTAACTACTGTGTCACTCCCTTTGCTGTCCATCACAGTCGGGCTGGTTGCAGTAGTCAAAGCCTGTAAGTTAGGCTTTATTTCACTGACTCTGATGTTGTTGTGATGTTTCCTGCTGCAGAGAATAGTGATCCCTGAGACAGACAGTGGGTTTGGGGGCTCAAATCCTAACCTTCCGGCTGCGGAAAAAACACCTTTTCAGTCAGAGACGGAGAGGTATGGTTGACATTTTTGTTGAGTGTTTTATGATAACAGCATATATTGGTCTTCCTGTTGTTAACACAAAGTGGTGTCAAGGGTCAGCTGTCATATGAAGATTGGAAACAAGACTGAAAGAGAAATCAGAAACCCATTGAAGGAAACTTATATATATAAAATGTTATGATTTTGATCTGCCTTGCCATGCTCATGCTCTGCTTTTCATTATATGTCTTATTTGGTTTTGGATCTTTGCTATGTCTGACTATTCTTTGATATGTTTATTGTGTATTGGTAACATAGATTTGTTTATGTATTGTCTTAATTTTACTTTTCCATATTTTGCAATTTACCATAGCTTTATTCCGGTCCATGTTTTGCTTTCCATTATGCATTGCACTTTGTCTCCCCCTGTCTGGTCTCTTGTCTTGTCATTGCACACAGCCCCAGTACTGCATGTCACTCTTCGGGTGATTTAATGGTTTCTGGATTTCATCCTTCCTTCCAATCTCGTTTGCTTGGTTCGCCTTACTTTTCTATTTTACTAACCATACTAACAGTTTGTTGTTTTTCGCTAGAAGCTAACACTAACTAACATTGTATACAATACCAACTTACTAACGAGCACTAAGGGATTGTATAGTTTCACTGACTAATTGATTAACAAGCTCTCAGCACTCGACCCTGTTCTAGTCTCCGCCCCTTGTCTCTCCCTAATCTCCTTTGCTGCCTTTCTGTGGAAACTCCACATCTGATCACACTGTCCTTTCCCTTATTATCTATGCACGTTAGAACTCTTTGACCGGAGCCGTATGTTTGTACATAGGTCTGTCCCGTGATCCCTGTCCGCGTTTTGGCGTCTCCCAAATTTCATGTGATTAGGTTCTCCCTCATTTGTTGCTCCCTTGTAATCAGTCTGACTGCTTGCACCTGTGTTCCTTACCATGTGATCTCCCTGGAAGTGTATATTAGGTGTCTCTTCACAGTTCCTCTCTGTCAGATCGTCTCTCGTGTTTACCTGTGCTGCTCTTTATCTCACCTCGTACTAATTGCGTTTCTTTTCTGACTGGATCGTCCGACTATTGATTTTTGGCTTGCCCTTCTTTGATACTGTTGCATCTGTGTATTTGAACCCTTTTTGCCCGACTACGATTTTGTGGATTGCTGCCCTGTTAACGATTCGGATTGCCGTTTGGCCTATGAGTTTGCTTCTCCTACAAACCACTACCTGTGTACTGAATCTGTTTTGTCTGACTACGATTTTTGTGTTTGCTGCCCTGGTTACAACTCTATTTCTGCCCCACTGGATTTTGACTTTTGGATTGCGGACTCTGCACTGTTGCCCTCTGCCCTGCGGGGTTTACCCCCCTCGCTCAACAAAATTCTCCTTTTTGCAATCCTGTGTTCTCGCGTTTGGTTCCAGATCGATACCTCACAAAAACTAATATTATATATAATGTGTTTTGGGGAGACTGGGGTCCAATGAACTATGGCAACCAATGAGCCGTATCACATATTTGTAATCAATAGACGTTAGAGCTGCTTAAAATAGGCAAAATATTTGTCCATTGACTGATGAGTCATGGGGACCAATGAGCTATATCGCTATTTTGCCTATTTTGAACACCTCTTGCATCTACTGATGATGAATGCCTGGTATGGCTTATCAGACCCTAGACCCCCGGAGTATAATTTCATTTATAACCATTAAGGAGCATTCACTGTGATTTATATCGTTTACAATCAGGTCAAGATTATATTCTGAAGAGCACTCCAGTACGATTAACACCAGTGGCTCAGACAGTGACGCCTCCTACTCTGCTATGCAGATGACCACCGTCCAAAATGTTTCATCATGGAAGCACAATGAAGGCCCTCAACTGAGTGCTAACATGGATTGCAAGACTTATGGCAGTGAAAGAGCAATCTCGGCTGCAGCTGGTGAGTGACTCTTTGGTTGACTGTGATGCTGAAGAGAAATGACTATATTTACCAAATTAAACAGCGGATTAATTCACTCAAAGGCACCTCATTCTGTTCCCTGAAGTAACTCTAGCATACATCGTGGTTCTCCTACTCCCTGTTTCTCTAAAATCAATGTGCAGTACTGAACATGCTTCATGACACAACTGTAGTACAAACTAAGGGCCGGTTCATACTCAACGCAAGGCACGCAGGCGAACGCGACCACAGGTCCGTTCCATTCCGTTCACAGAGAAGCCTGAACGCGCCTCCCTTGCTGCGCTGTGCCTCGTTAAAAAGCAGTTCACTGCTCATACAATAGGGGGCAGCAAAGTCCTCTCCGTCTCCTCCTCCTTCTTTCTTCTTTTTGGTGTGTTGAAGACATCATATGGTGCATTATTTGCTTTATCTCCCCTATTGGAATCTCACGGAAATGCACAAGTCGACGCGTCGCGTTACAAAAATTTGGACGACACACTTTGCTACGCAAGGACGTAAGATGGACACCTTGCGTTGCTCAATGCGTTGCCTTGTGTTCGCGCTCGCGTACCTTGCGTTGAGTATGAACCGGCCCTAAGGATTCGCCCCCCTATCCGAGAAGTCACAACACCTGAAGTATCAATCTGATGACAGTGGTTGCAATTTATGTTTGAATTCATCAGGAGGACAGTCTCATACTTCTAGGCAGCATGTCTATTGTGCCGGAGATGACCATCCAGTACCGCCGCCCGAGACACTTGGCTTCTCCAGGGACTGGCGTCGTCGGCACTCGGCACCAACTGATGCTAACACCAACCTCTGCTCCTGCCATAGGTGAGGATGGAGCTCACAGGACTCGCAGAACTGTGTCAATGCAGTGTGGCGTGACGGCTCAGTGCGAACACTGAAACAAAGCACAACGCACATCCTACGTATTAATACTTCTACTGCATCTACCATTACTTAACTGCAGCTACAACAACTACTATCGGTTCTGCTACCAAGACTAAAGTAACTGCTATTGCTAATGAAAATAGCCACACGCCAGTTGTATGTTATATTTTGCTGACTTGCTCTTTTGCATTCCAGTGAGGCCATATCAGCCCTGCAGCTGGAGGTAGCTAGGCTTAAACAGGAACTGAAGGAAAGCCTGTTTCAGCTACCTCACATCACTAAAAGGATGGATTACCTAACCTCCAGGTATGACCAGGTGAAGAGGCCAAAAGCCAAGCCAAGGGCCCACCTTCGAGGCTCCTCCAGCAGGTATTCAATCCTCACCCAATCAGCCGTTAATGCAAACCAGTGAACAGGCTGCACTTAGCAATTTGACATGGATGATATCTGTCAATGGGATGCATGTCTCGCACTGAGTGCTCCTTTTTAACGCTTCCTTTTATTTGAATTGTATCTCAGTGGCTTGAGGCATTCAGGGTATAGACATAGGAAAGAGACTATGAATACAGATTCAAACCTCTCCAAAGCAGAAGATTGGATTTCTTCAGACTTGGAGCCAAGTAAGACTCAAATGTGGCAGACTTCCTTTTTGAATCTAAAATAATTTCTGCAGTTTGTGATGTGGATTTTAGTGATTAATGGTGTGACGCTTGAGCGAAAAAAAATGAGATCTGCTGTGAAAACATTTAGAGGTGGAGCCTCAGAGCGTTTGCTGGGCTGTTTCCAAAAACACAATGGTACAACTTTAAGGTGTATATATCACATATATCACCTTTACATGTGGGAAATTTCAGATGCATTTTGATATTACACCCTGCATTCTGAATCTGATACAGGTTTAATTTCTGTCTAAAGGCTGCATTCAATGTGTATAGGTTTTCCTGAGACAATCTGACAAATGCTCCAAGGCTTTTTGATAGGAGTGACGTGACGGTTTACAGTAAATAGGACATACATATATTAAAGTAGTTTCCTATTACTGCTCTCCCAATTTTGCATTGGTCTTGCACAGATTCAGAAACGGGTGACCCATTGCAATCTATGAGGCTACAGCATTCTGGCACTTTTCATCAAGTTGGCGAAGGAAGGGACGGTTGGCCACGCCCCTGCACTGAAAAGAGATGGAGGCAGCGCAGCGCGAGGCTCGAGTCCACAGGTTTGTCTGCTTTTCTTTGTCCCCTTCACCCCGGACATCCAGCGCTAACGCTGCACAGTCGGTGCAAAGAGAGACAGAGTGAGAAAATTCTCCTACAAGCAAAGGTGGATCCAGATTGAAAATTGGGCAACTATACAAGTAAACCTGACCACTGTGTGGGTCTCTGTGAAAGTCTTGGTCCATTCAGCTTGCATAGGTAATAATTATAATCTAACCAAAGTTTGTTGAAGTGATTTCGACAGCTGCAGTTGTTCTGAAATGAGTGACGGAGGGACCTTTCTACCTTCGAAGAATCCTCCTGGATTAAATAGCTAAACTGGAAATCAATTTACATCTTATTTTAACCCATGTCACCCTCTTTCTTAGTTGACTGATTACTGTAGAATTGCTGCCAAATACTCAATGATTGTAATGGTATCCTTTGGCTGTTACAAATTTTCTTACACTGTGTATTACTTCCTTTGTTGACAGAGGATATGGAAACTTCTCATTCAGAGGTCAGGCCATTTCTAAATGTGGTAAAACCCCTGCAAAAGCCACTGCTTCAGGTCAACTACAGTTCATCCTACAGCTTGCCTGCTGGGTAAATAGTTTTTCAATAGTGATGTTGTGACTGCATCATCTAGTAGTGATGTAGAACCACAGTCATTAAGGCTATTCACTCAAACATGCTTATTGCTAATCCTTACAGGTTCAAGGCCATGGAGCCGCAGTCAGCAGGCCAGCACAGGAGGCGCTCCACACAGTCAGACTCTGCTCTCCTGCCCAGCAACGTCTACTTCCTGAGACCGCAGTGCCATCCTCAAGCCTCTCGGAGCAGTGGCTCCAGCAGCTCGTACAGAAGGGGCCGGGTGAGGGTTCCATCAGTCATCAGACCACTTCCTGTCATTGCGATACTATGGACTCCAGCAAAATCCATTCATGTCTGTGTCAACTGCATATAGCAGGAAAAAAACCCCAAACTGGTCAAATATATCGTTGTCTCTTGTACTTGTTTAAGTGTAGGCGAAGTGTATCACTTTCAATGGCATCCTATATGCATTTCAATGGCATCCTTTACACTGTAAGAGAAGATATTTGATATTCAGAACTCACAGAACATTGCTCACAATTGAAAACTGATACATACATGCTGTACGCAGTATGTTCAAAATACTGGATTTACCGGACTGGCTGTGATTTATGTAATTTGTTGCTTGGCTAGTATTTTAATTCTGACTATTTTATTAGCTATTTCACTCATGAGCATTCAGGCTCAGTCACCAATTGAATGCGATTGTGGAAGTGAATGGATGAATGCGGGGTACTGTTTGTATGTGCTTTTTGTTGCTGAAAAAAGCTCTTTATGAGTGCAATCTATTAACCACTTTCCATGCGTTGCTTGATTACACGGGACTCCCTCTCACCCAGGATGAATACATCAGCAGGACGTTGGACAGAGCTATAGAGGCAGCACAGAGCATGAAGCGCCGGACGGACAGGATGGCTCGGAGCCTCTCCGCTGACCTTGCCAAGGCAGAGCTGCACGGAAAACTTTGCCATCCGTACCCAGGGCGACATCCGGATAACCCGGACTCATAGGGAGAAACAGCAAGATGTTGAATCATTGTGAGTCATTAGTTACAAAAGTGGCGCGTACATGTGTATATCAAAGTACTGGCCGTTATGGGGTTCCAGCAGTCTCCAGTTAGCCACCATTGGTGCTATGTGGTCAATGAAACTCATCAGTGGAAATGTCTAATTGCTCTCAGTGAAATGCTTTAACAAGTGATAACAGTGATGGAATGCAAGTGATACTCTTTTAAAACCTTGTTATATGGCTTTTATGTCTGACCTTCAGCTCTAAATACATTTGTGTGGTGTTTTTGTTTGTCTTAAGAATGTATTGGTTATTTGAAATTAAGATTTATTCAGTAAATATATTTATACTTTTACGTCTCTGTCTCTCGTTCCATGTACAACCTAAAATATTAATTATAAAGTAAATTATTCTGAGACAAATGCAACAAATTGAGGACTGTTGGTGGCTCTGAACTCAGTGAATATTTGTCTATAGCCTGCAGCAGCAAAACCTACCACATGGTGGCACTGCAGCTCTATTTGTTTAATGCTATCTGCCTTCAAGAATATCCAAGTACAGTCTACGGCTGCTATTATTTTATTAGCCTTTGTAAACTATTCTTTCAATCATAATCTCAAAAGACTCCCAAAAAGTTTGATCTCACCATTGCAAAAGGTAAGGGAGGGGCGGCAGGAACATGGGAACAGACAGATGGGTACAGAAGCGCAGGAACTTGGAATCGGTGTGGTGGATAAATGCTGGGAAGCAAGCTACAAGCACAAGGCAGGCACTAAACAATCTGGCAAAGGACAAAGACAAAAAGGAATGCAATATGCAGAAAGACAACTCAGCAACAGGATTCATGTGCAGAGACTGACTGACACATAGGGAACAAGGAACTGGCGTGAATAATGCAGAAACTGGCTCTGTTTAATTTGCAAGAAGGCCTCCTATTGCCTTGGTACCTAGTTAGGAGCTTTCCTTAATATGGACAAGTAGTTTTAAAGGTTTGATAAAACTGAAACTAGGAAGCACTAGTAAACTAGCACTGCTTACATCGCAGCACAGTGTCAGCGGTTCACTGGAAACCTTCTGTCCGTGTACGTTGTGGAGCTTTAGCTCTCCAAAAACTTCAGAGCTAATTTTCAATTCAACATCTTTTCCCACAAAAGAGCCAATGTTCAACATCGAAGCAGATAATTTCTTTCCTAAAAAAATACCAGAGACTAATTTATGATGAAAAGATCTATGAAATTTATCAAAGCTGACCATTGCCATCCTACATCTGTGATCCAGATAGCGAATATCCAGCTTGTTGTGAGGCATTTTGGGATTTTCTTAGGCTCTGAAAGAATTAATTTATATTTTCTTGAAATTTTGCTGAATGAAGTTATACCAAACTAGGATGTTTCCTATGCGTCCTGAGACAGTCCTAAGCAACCGCATTTTGTAAAAATGCCAACTCCTTAGGATGCTTCCTCACAAAGAAGACAACCAATAAGTAATGCATGACATATTACAGAAGGTGACATGGGAAGAAAGATGTAAACAAACGTTAAAGTCAAAACAGAATTTTTGGCTTGGATGTGGGACGTGATACCTGACAGCAAAACAAGTCGAAAATACGTTCATATTTAGGCGAGACGTGTTTCTTGGTGTATGCATTCCGCTTTTACAACCAAACACGCTGTTGTCGAGTTTAGCAAAAATGAAACAAATTTTATGTTATTTGATGATGGCACACTCCTCCAGTCATAGCAGTCATACTTCAAATGTTTGACAAACTCCGGATTTTGTTTCTTGTGCTTGGTAAGAATTCTTTGGTGGGGGGGTTGGTCAATTCTCTAAGGTTTATTTGCTATTGAGGTAGCATATTATTCAACCCTAAATCAGAAAAAGGTGGGAAGATAGGTCAAATCAGAATTAAAGCAGAAAGCAGTGACTACACACCACATTTGTTTTGTGTTATACCTCATGAATTTTTTAGATTTTTCAAAATAAACTCATTTCAATTTCTTGAATCTTGAATCTTGAAAAAAATGTTAGGACAGTAAGGATGCCTTTTCACAATGATTAAACATTTAGGGATTATAGGGATTGAGAACATCAAGTAATTAAGTGTTTCACTTGTAATTTTGTTCCATTGCTCTTGCAAAATGTCCTTAAGGCGTGCAAAAGTTCGGGGTCTTTGTTGACACAGAAATGTGCCACACATTTTCTTTCGGGGACAATGCAAGACTGCACGCAGGCCAGTCCAGCACCAGCACCCTTTCTTTACTCAGCCATGCCTTTTGACGCATGCAGGGTAAAATTTTGTGTTCATTTGTTGAAATGTGCGTAAGTGTCCCTGGAAAAGATATTGTCTTGAAGATGTTATGAGTGAGAATAAGGGCAAGGAGCAGGCATACGCCAGCCTTCAGCCTTATGTCACAATCCTCATATGCATTCCTTGTGTGTCTCTTCACAATTCAGTAGCTTGGGTGTCCTCTAAGTATATGTGCTGTGATTGGTCTATGTCTTGTGTGTCTTTTCCCCTCTGATAAATCTAGTCAAGCAGTTATTCACTTAACGATGGCGTAACAAGTATTCAAGCCCACTAGTTCTTGTGCAAGTTTCTGGACTGTAAATTCACTTTCATGCAAGTTATCAAGTTATCCTAGTCAATGTTTAGGTGTAAAACTCTCCGTCTAATGCAACCTGTGCTTTAGTGAGAGCCTTTTCCCTAAGAGGTAATTCTAATAATTAAGTCGATTTGACTAAGCTTCCAACCCTTATCAGGGTCCAGGATTGGGACCGAGTTCAAGTTAACTCAATTCAAGTCTGTTCTGTTCAAAGAATAAAATTACAATCTTAATCAGGGTCCCAGACTGAGACCACGGTTTTGCTAAGCCATCCAGTTCGCTCTTATTGTCCAGTTTGTAAGGACCAAGCTCCAATCCTGAACTGGAGCTAGAACTGGGACAGCGTTCCCCTCAAGCAACCTATCCATCCTCTGAAGCAGTTCAATGTCTGTGTAACGCCTGGTGCCATCCCGGAAGCCTGGCCGGCAACTGCTGCTCAAGCTTAGCTTATTACGACTGTGCTGAACTGTCTATCCTCCTCGGGGTTTCGTCCTCACATTTCCGTCCTGGGGTTCCACTCCCAAACTCTATCGTATTTCTGTCAATAAACGACCGGTGGGATTGTGCGTCTGACTCCGCGTTTGATTCCTGGTCTGGACTGTGACTGTACAATCCAGCCGCTAATGGAATCAGTGGAGATGCCAAGCCCAGTTGAAGACCTGTGGTACTGGGTGGGAGCGGCTTGGTCAGCGAGAGAATTAACTCCAGAAACTTCGCCAGACCATTGGACCTCTCTCCCGTGAACTCGTGGCCACAACAGGAATATCGTGGGACTCCATCTCTACTGCTCAACCGGCCAGCGCCCTTCTGCAGTAAGCTTTCCCTCCGACGCAAGCCTTCCACAAGCCCAATCTGGAGGTTTTGAACACCGACAGTGGTGACACTACCACCTGTCACAGTTTAATGGCTGAGAGTGTAATGGTGTACAAGCTTCAGCCCTACTCCTTTGCCACTGAGCGATCCAGAGTGGCATTTGTCATCACTCATCTCTCTAGACATGGCGGAGACTGGGCTCCTGTTCGGAGACGCGTCATCCTGCAGTGTAAACTTTCACTGCCTTTGCGGCAGAAATGAAGAAGGTGCTTGACAGTTCCCGCTCGAGTCATGCTACGTTCCACCAGCTGCGACAACGCAACTTGTAGGTGTCGAATTACTTTATCGACTCTGACATCTTGGCTGTTTATATGCCCTGAAATGCCCAGGCCTTAAAAAATGCCTACCTGTTAAGCTTTGCAAAGCAAATACAAGAGGGTTTAATCACCTGTGTCCTACCCTCAGATCTAAGACAAACTGATTAACCCAGTGCTGAGAACTGACAACTGGCTGCAAAAGAGGCAGATGGACCAGCGGGTGAGGTTACTGGCACTTTCTCTGCCTGCATCTCAAGTAGCGGAGCTTGGAACTTCTGACCATCTGGCTCCTCTGAAACCCAAGGCTGTTGACCAGACTTGGCTTTACAAGCTCCCTGCAGAGGAATATTTGTGCCGAATAATGCTGGATCTCTGCGTGTACTGCGGAAGTGCCGCACATGCCATAGCTGAATGCTCAGTTCGACAGATGCGAGCAAAATCAGTCTGAAAGGTGCTTCCGAGAGCTTCTGTCTCAATAGTCCGTCCACTCCTTCTAGTTCACCTGACCTGGCAAGGTTGCCCAGTTACCACCCTAGTCTCGTCCGGTGCCTGAGGATCCCAACTAAGCCATTGCCAGTCCCCCTCCTGTCCCAGTGGTTAACCGGTGTTGCTCTTCTTAGCATCACTGAAGTCACACAACCGGTGCCCAAGCTGACCTCTGGAATCCATGTGGAAGAGTTGGCTTTTCTCTTCAAGGAGTTACCGCATGCCAAGGTGGTGTCGGGGAGACCTTAGTTTGAACATCATGACCCTTGAGTTGACTCGCCTTCTGGCACCATTTTGGAGTGGACCCTTCTTGTTCTTAGTCCTGTCTTCGTGGTGCTGCCTGCCCAGCAATATCTCCATCCTCCCACCATCATCAGGAGCAACCTGACCTGAAGGCCATCCCTGCCATCTACCACGAAGTGGACATGGCTTTTAGCTAGGCAAGCGCAATACCACTTGCCCCCCACAGGCAGTTTCCAATCTTAATCAATAAATGTAACATTGTATGAGGTTGTTGAGACAATACCACAACAAATCATCCCATGAATAAAAAAAGGTCGTAAGTGAAATTTCTGATGAAACCTGTTTTTCTGCACCGTACTTTGTGGTGCAGAAAAACAGGTTTTATCAGGAATGTCACTTGCAAGTTCCAACCATTTGTTATTCATGGGAAGAAATGTGTGCCATGATCAGAGTTAATGGTGGCCCAATGAAATATTATAGTGTGCAACTTTTTTTAAGTGGGCAGTAAATTTTCTTTGGTAATTTCATCATGGCAAGCTCGCTAGTGGATAAAATTAAGTCGTCCCAAAATGCTCCCGTTTGTTGTTCAAACCTTATGACGAATGAACAGGCAATCTGGAAATCCACGCGGTGATTACCACATAACAATAGTTCACTAATTAGATAGAGAAGATTATTCTATTTATTAATGTTTATAATAGCTACCAGTCCAAGTTAAGGTGAGCCACATCTGTCTCTCCCCTCAGGCCATTTTCCTCTTCCAATGGTCTCCACAAGGTATCACCGCTAGTAACTGGTTTTTCCTTGCTGACTGTCACTTTCCTTTTTTGACCACTTGCACCTCTTCTGAAGAATGAATATGTTCATGAGAATCTTTGAAATTAATGATTGAGAGAGAGAGAGACTTGAAGAAAAGTAAGAGAGGGGATGGTCAGCGGTCAGATTAAGAACACTGAAATCGCAACTCATGGCGGGCACAGGGATAATGCTCAACAGGCTGTGCCACAGAGACATGCTGAGGTTGCATATCATGGTTGTTTTTAGAGTTGGTGACCCCAAGATGCAACAAAGCAGTGCAATTCTTGACCTATGACGCTCCCTTATTGTTTCCCTTACCATCCTCTTCACTGTCACTTTTCATCCCTTTTCTGGCTTATTTAGGCCTACTTCCTTTCCACAATATGAATTACTTTGTATTATTGCCCTTGTCTTCCCAAGTGTTTTAAACCATTTATGTATTCTTGGAAACACGTTACCTCACTTTTGATGATCAATTGCCATGTGCCTTTTTTGAATCAACCGTTATTTTGCCTTTTCCATGGTAATGGATTAGAAAGATATATTCCATGCATTTAACTTCATAAAGTTGTACCAAAGTGAAACAGGAAGTCATAGAAAAAAATGATATCATTCCTTTTGCCAGAGAAAAAAATGAATTTGTCAAAAAATTACCAATTAAACTTCAATTTTACAATTGCCAGGTATTTTGTAATAGGTATAGGTAGGTATATCTTGACATCCATGGTTTTATTTAAAAAAAAAAAAAAAAAAGATTTGATGATAAGAAATATTACTTATGTAAAAAAGAAGCACTGAAATGAAAATATGTGTATGGTCTGCCCATAGGTTTGAACTGAACATATGGATTTTTACCGGCATTGTTTTTCATATACTGCCTGTGCAATTCTATGTGTCAAATTTATGGATTCAGTCAAATCCAAATAAATAGAAAGTGGGTCATCTTTCGCATCTTGAATTACAAATGCTGTATTGTTTTCTCTGAGAAGAAGCAGAGACTATTGTACTGACAGATGAGTCCATACACCTGACTCCCTTGTCCTACTGTCCTGGGTCATCAAACAAAAACCTCAGTTATTATATTTCTGTTGAGTTATTCTTGTTCGCTTCTTTAACACTAATAAGACCCTTTGCTGACTCCTCTCCTCGGGGACTGTTTATATACTGGAATATTATATTTCTTTGAGTATTCTGTTCCTCAGTATTTGCAAAGCCATAAAGCCATATTTGCAAAGCTCTGTAGCAGGCCCAGCCTCTTTACAGTGTGTACTGCTGAAACAACACACTTGGCTTCCTTATGCTCAAGGCTGAAGGATTATCTGTCTGCTTACTGAATCTTGGCTTCCAGGGAAAAAAAAGATATAATTATATGATACAAACATGTCTCTCTCGCAGTTCTCGTAACTCATGACTCACTAAAGATCCAGAGTTCGATCTATAAGTATTAGGACAGTAAAACAATTTTAAACATGAATGCCGCTACGGTGGATTTGAAATGAAACAGTCAAAAGAAGTGTCTAAAATGCAGAATTTCTGCTTTAATCTGAAGGTTTTGTCAAAAACATTGTATAAACTGTGCAAAAATTACAGTTATGGGTGAATTGCAACCATTTAGCCCCCCCCTCCCCATTGTAGGGATCGAAAGTAGTTGAACAAGCAAACCCATTTTTGAAAAAGTTGACACATTATGAAAAATGTAAATAATATAAAAATGTACTGATTTGAAAAGCTTATTAACCCTCTTGAGTAGTGAAGACATTACAAGAAAATTGTTTAATTGTCTGACATGTATATTGAATTAATTATTTAAATTGTACAATGTAATGATTGGCTGCAACAGTAAAAAGTTTTAACGGTCAGCTGGTTGCCACTGTGTTAGACCACAATGTCTTTTAGGCTGCATTCACACTTGGCCCATTTGCTCCGTGCCGCGCTGAAGCACCATCTTCCCTCCTCCCTAGTTCCCTGCTGGGCCTGCTCACATTGCTCTGCCCCCAATCGAGCCTGAATACAGTTAACAAGTATATGCGTCATCACGGCTGGATATTGATCCAGTGATCTGATTGACAGCCACTAACTCTAATCACATTTAAAATATTACCATCAAAATCTCTCATCATCGACTTTATTAAAGCATCATTTGAATCAGTTTTGGATAATAAACTAAACATAAGTCCATTTTAATGCAAAACTGGCAAGAATCCACGATAGGCAGGTTGTTTTCTAGGGGCAGTTTGCACAGGTAAAGATATGTGATTTTCATCAGTTCCCCAGTTTTTTCGATTCAGCATCGGGTTTTGAGGATTGTAGAAAACACGTGCAAACACTTCAATCATGTCCGTAAATTGTGGAAATGCGGAACATTATATGAATTTAATGTTGTAGAGGTTTTGAAAACCAAACTTGCTTGCCTTGGGGTAGAAATTTATCAACATTCCTCATTTGAAATTTCAGACACAGGACTTTCCCACGTCTGCTCATCAAAGGAAAAAAATCTAAAACTAGGCTGCCGTGGAGGATTTTGGCTATGTTATCAAATTGGGGGTTTCCCTTAATGCGCAAGTGGACAGTCCAGCCTTGATGCTGATGCTTTCCTGGATGCAACCAAAGTATCCAGTGCCATATTGACATCATAATCACATACCCCGCGCCTCTGCTCATGCTTGAGCAACCGTACCATGTGTCAGCACACCTCTTCCAACTGTACCAGGGCCAGGAAAGTGTACCATGCTTAAGCACTGTACAGAGCCCTCACACTTGGCAAACAAACTGGTCTTTGGAGGTCCAACATGCTTGGGCACGGTACAGTTTTCCCAATGTGTACGCACTCACACTCATTAAGCATTCAGGCACTGAAGACACCAGTTGGTCAAGTTCAGCAAGTGAAGTTTTCCCCCATTCCTCCATTATGCAGGTCTTCCACTGCATAAGTCTAAGGGACCTTCTTGCCATATGTTTCGGATCATAATACATCATACATTTTCAATCAGGGGCAGGTCAGGACTGCATGCAGGCCAATCTAGCACCTGCATTATCTGCTTATGCAGCCACAAACTTTTAATTTGTCTAGAATGCAGTTTGGCATTGTCTTATTTTTAAAAAATCAGGGTCTGGAAACAGACAGCATCTAGATGGCAGCATATGTTGCTCTAGAATTTTAACTTACCTCTCTGCATTAAAGGAAGCTTTGCAAAAGTGTAAGTCACTCATAACATGTGCACTGGCACACCCCCTACCATGACTGACCACTGATAGCTGCTTGGGTTGTCATTTTTGTCTTTGGTCTGGAGACAGCATCTTTTTTCTCAAAAACCTCCAAAAATGTTGACAAGTTGGACCACAAAACATGCTTCTACTATGCAACCATTCATCTTAGATGAAACCAAGCCAAGTTAAGTCAGCAGCATATTTGGACATTTTTGATGTATAGCTTTGGCTTTGCATAGGAAGGCTTTACTTTGCATCTGTGGATGCAGTGGCTAATGATGTTAAATGACAAAGGTTTAACAAAATTTTGCTTGGTCATGTTTTGATATCCATTTTAGTTGCATGATTGCAGCTCAGACGGTGACATCTGAGGGATCAAAGATGGCAAACATTCAGAAGTGGCTCTTGGCCTTGAACTTTACACACCAAGATCTCACACAGTGCAGCCCCGAGACCAGATAAAGCAGGTATTGTGTGAAGAGTCTACCCTGGACAGATTGGTCTCTCCCATAGCTGGTGCGATAATGGAGCGGGTATCTCAAAATGTCTACTCCGCTCTTTACCCGGAGAAAAAGCAGAGGGAGATGGCTGACTTGGAGAAGAAGATCGAAAGGCTGGAGAAGAAACTTGGTGAGAGCGAAAAGCTGCAGGAGGAGCACAGTGTTCGTGGAGGAGTTGTTTGCGGGTTTATGGCCTGGCTGAAGGGCAGGACAAGTGATCAGATGACGTAGCCCTTGAGATTCTTAACAAGAGCCTCAATCTAGGATTCCATGTGACTGAACATGACATTGATAGAACAGATCGGAATCTCCCCGAAGCGCTTTGGCCGTGATGATCAACAGCCTTGCACACTTATCATTAAGTTTATGAGGTATAACCTGCATCAGAGGGTGTACACAGCGAGGACACAGCTGAAGAACATGAGGATCTTGATATGTGAAGACCTGACGTCTTAAAGGCAGGAGCTCATGCGTGAAACACTTAAGTGTAGTTCAATAGTGAAGGCCTGGACCAACAACGGGAGGGTCCGGGTACTTACCAAGGGCAACAAAGTAGTCAACATCAGACAGCGCAGTGATCTGGACAAAGTATAAATCAGGTAACACACTTGATTTTAGATATAAACTTACCTGATTATAATATACAAATACAAAGTATCATTGTTTGACTTCCTTAAATCTGTGAAATCGAACCAGAATGGCATTTTATGTATTTCTTCTTTGAATTGGGCTCATCTTCAGTGTTTAGGAGCCTCTCCTGAAACCTTAATTTCAGAAGCAGTTTGGATGTGTAAAAAATGTTTACTTGACGAATTATCAAGAATCGTTGACTCTTTCAATGACTGTAGTAGTGACGATTCAATTATAATGATCACTTACCTCAATTTGACTATGCTGATCAAAAAGATATTTTTCAAAATGTTAATTCTTGCTCGGGAATTAACATTGCTCATTTGAATGTCTGTACACTCTTTAAAAATCTTGAAGAATTGAGACAGTTGCTTAAAGCTAATTATATTCTAATATTTTGTATTTCTGAATCAAGACTTGATAATTTCATTATAGATGCAGAATTTTCACTTTTAGGATACAGATCTATCAGACTTGATTGGGATAGAAATGGTGGCGGAATCATCATATACATTCATGAATCCATTTGTTTCAAGGTTAGAAAAGATTTGTCAGATTGTACTCTTGAAATGCTTTCTACTGAAATTTGTCCTGAAAAATCAAAAATCATTTTTGTGAATTTATTGGTATAGGCCACCAGACTCTCGAATCGATGTATCTGATAGGATTTGAAACAGTTTGTGGAGAAGCCCAACAGAGTAGCGAACACTGCTGCAACATTAACTGATGTATTATTTTGCTGAAAATAGTGTAAATTATTCTATTGTGAGGTTGTACCATTGAGTCTTAGTGATCGTTTTATGGTTTTGGCAACATGGGAGAATCAACAATTATTGAAGGGAAATCATAAGTATGTTTTTAGTCGCAATGTAAAAAGATTGAATGAAAATGATTTCCTTCATGATTTACATCAGGTTTCATGAGATGATGTTATGCAGGAAGGTGATGAAAAAGCGTATAATATGTGGGCTAACAAATTTTAGCCCAAGTTTTAGATAAACATGCCCCATGTCGAAAGTGCTGGGTTAAACAGTTGAATAATTAATTGATGAATAGTGATATTATGTGATTGATGCGTGAAACGGATCAAGTTAAACTACAGGCAAAAAGGTCTGGATCAGAGGCTCAATGGAACAACTACAAAAAACTTAGAAATAATGTAGCATCAATGATAAGGTCTGCAAAAAGAATGTATGAGATGAAAAGTATATGTCGTAATAAGAGTAATCCTTCAGCTATGTGGAAATCGCTAAGATGTATTCTGCCTAGCAAAAATTAACGATAGCTCCACATGAAAACTTTCGGCGTCTGGTGAAACCGTTACGAGCTATAAATCCATAGCGTCAACAGTCCGGGGTCTTCGTTGTCATATTTTGTGCTTCATAATGCACCACACATTTTCAGTGGGAGACAGGTCTGGACTTCAGGCAGAACAGTCTATTACCTGCAGTCTTTCACTATGAAGCCACGCTGTTGTAACATGTGCATATTAAATTATTTTAAATGCATGCCATGCATTTAACTTTCATGATGCACCAATATCCAATTTACTATCACAAACGCTTTGACGTTAGAAGTGTTTAATAAATTAATTATTATAGCTTCGCACAGCAACCAGTGTGCAACTACGCTTCCCTGCAAATGCAACCTATTCTTTTGAACGCTGAAAAAAATGAAGATTAAGTGCAATCTTAAAATAAATTAGGTTGCACTGTTAAAATAATCCTAGTACAGGAGATCGAATTCAGGGAACGCTGTGGGTTTAGTAATTATTATATCCCCGAACGCCGAATGGCGTTCCGGGAGATATTATGTTTTTGGTCCGACTGCCGCCGCCGCACTAAGTGTTAACGCGATAACTTCAGTAATATTTCAATTACAAATTCCAAATTTTGCACATAAGTAAGTACCATAAAGAGGAAGAACTGATTTGATTTTGGACAATTTACGATGTCTAGATTGGCCACCAGGGGCCAAAAACTGATTTACATGTTAACGCGATAACTGCAGTAATATTTCAATTAGAAACTCCAAGTTTTGCATATAAGTAAGTATCATAAAGAGGAAGAACTGATTCGATTTTGGACAACTTACAATTTCTAGATTGGCCACCAGGGCCAAAAACTGGAAAAATCACTGTTTTTACCATATCTCTGGAAATATTTCTCGGATTGATCTCAAATCAAGTGCAAATGAAAGGACATGACCTGAGGATGTGTCCCATGACATTATACCTGTTTGGCTCAAAATTTTGACACAAGGTGGAACTTTGTCACATAAAATTCACCATTTTTGCTATATCTTTAAAACTATTTCTCCAACTGACATGAAACTATGTGCAACTGCAAGGTCATGACCTCACAACGTGTCACATGATGACATCATACCTGTATGTTTCAATATTTTGCCACCAGGTGGCGCTTTGTGATGGAAAATTACCATTTTGGCCATATCCTCAGAACCATTTGACCGATTGACCTGAAATTAAGTTCAAATGAAAGTCTATTCAAGGTCTATTCAAGGATTGGGGAATTGTAGGATTGGGGGGCATTCGGGGATATACCCCCAGCCGTTGCCTCCGACGGCATAAGCCTAGTTATTTTTTATAATTGTTTCATTTTTTTTTCCGTCTATCTGAATACTTTCTAAATCATCACAGGCTTATACATTGGTGTGTTTCTCTGGCTGTATCTCTCCCACTCTACTTAAAAGACTCCTTATTACCATCTTCAGAAATATTAAGAAACTCTTTGATCGTTTTATTTGGGAAATCTTCCTCTGCAGTCGAGCTCAGCCTTGTGAGACTAAACCTTCAAGTCCCAAACCTCATCCCTTTAGCCACTTACAACCGGAATGCAGTCATGGTACTGACCTCAGGCCTGTCTCTGACCACAGCTTACTTGTCCCAATTGATTGCCCTTCACTTCACTGTCCTTGCCCATTCACCTGCTGCATCCTGTTTGAGTTCTTATCTTTTGTTAGTGCCACTGACGGTATTATCAAACTCAGCCCTTGTGGCTTTCTGTGGATCTGCTCCTGGTTCCTTCACTGCTATTCATAAGTTTAAGTACTTTATTAGCATCCATTTCCCTAAGCTGGAGCCCTAGAAATCTGATGTGCTGTGTGCTCTGGGCTGTGTGTAAGGCTGCTCTCCCACCCATGACAGGAATTCATGGAGAAGCAGCCAGTGCTGTAATCACACCTCACAGTCCCATGCCTTTCTTCCACTGGCTGCCCCTCCTGGAAAGGAATGCCCACCTGGAGTTACAACTTGTTCTTTAAGATCCTTTTTATGGGCTAATTCACTAGTCTCATTCAGGGGAAAGGAAGTGACAGGTAAATGGTTGCAATCCGCAATAGGTCAGCTATCACAGAAAAATTAATCATACAAGCTTGCAAGTCATGCCTTTAAAAAACATAACACCTTGCTCCTGAATACTGAGACACCATGGGAACATGAAACTATAGGTTAAGTACTAACTTTAAACAATATTCCGACTTTACCCATATTTCAGTTATAAAAACCTGCTACGTGGTTTTTTTAAAAGGAATTTCTCTTTGTTTCTGACAGTACAGATATGCTTATTGCACCACTGTATTTATTTCACTGCATGCTAACATCTTTTGAATTAATTTGAAATTCCCTTGAAGAGCATGAGTTATTGATAAAAGAGTAACATTGATGAAAGGAAGCTCATGAAATTTACATTGAGCCCTAAATATCAAAAATCACCTCCTTTTCTGAACTATAGGTCCAGGACTCCATAACCACCTCTGTCAAGTTTGCAAGGTTTCGAAATCTGATTACAGGGTGTTGTGGCTGGTAAAAGAGGGGTACTTTGTTTTACAGGGGTGGTGACTGAGTGCAAAACAAAACAGTGCAGTGACCTAGATGACAAGACTCATGGGACAAACTAGCTTCCCACACTAGTTTAAGTTCAAACATTGTCTTGTGTATAGTACCACGCCTGAGTCTTCAATGATAGGTGTCCAGCTTGGCCATCCATTGCGGCAGTTATTGCCTGCATGGGGAAAAAGCAGTCACATGATTCACAAAAACACAGAACTAAATTTGATGAAAATACAAAGACATGTCATTCATGAAAGAAGGTTGTGTTGAATGTAAAAATATCTCCATTGCCAAAGGGCATAATTAATTATTGAATGAAAAACAGACTGCAATTTTTAGGTAAAAGACATACTCAAGTGTTTCTAAACAGTTTTTCAATAGACATGCATGCAAAATACAAGGTATAGAAATAACATGAATAAAGTCACATCTAGTTTAGCTGGATCCCGTAGATCTGCAAAATAAAGGGGAAGATGAAAATCATTGGCTATAGGAATTAGGTCATCTATATATGACTTTGTCTGTCATCGGTGGAACAAAGGTGTATTCTCTGGATGGCTGAGTTTATGAAAGCAGTCTCAGACTGAAGATTGGCACTGTCAGAAACATCTGGTCAGAAATGTGCAATATGCCAGCATGCTATGACCATATGTTCATATAATGAACAACCAGTAGTCCATATCAAAGAGAGACATAAATGCATACTGTACTGAGCATGTTTCAATCATCAATTACAGGTGGATCTCAATAAATTAGAATATCATCAAAAAGTTGATTCATTTCAGTAATTTGATTCAAAAAATGAAACGTATATACTTTTATATAGATTCATCATACACAGACTGATATATTTCAAGTGTTTATTTCTTTTAATTTTGATGATTATAACTGACAGCTAATGAAAACTCAAAATTCATTATCTCAGAAAATTGGACACTAATTTTAGATAATTAGATATTACTTACTACTAATAAAAAAAGGGATTTTTAACACTGAATGTTGGACTAATGAAAAGTATGAACAAGTAAAGCACTCAATACCTGGTCGGGGCTCCTTTTGCATGAATTACCGCAATGCGGCATGCCATGGAGGTGATCAGCCTATGGCACTGCTGAGGTGTTATGGAAGCCCTGGTTGCTCTGATAGCAGCCTTCAGCTCTTCTACATTGTTGGGCCTGGTGTCTCGCATATTCCTCTTGACAATACCCCATCGATTCTCTACGGGGTTTATGTCAGGCGAGTTTGCTGGCCAATCAGGCACAGGGATACCATGGTCCTTAAACCAGGTATCGGTACCTTTGGCAGTGTGGGCAGGTGCCAAGTCCTGCTGGAAAATGGATCAGCATCTCCATAAAGCTGATCAGCAGAGGGAAGCATAAAGTGCTCTAAAATTACCTGGTAGACGGCTGTGCTAACCTTGGACCTGAGAAAACACAGTGGACCAACAACAGCAGATGACATGGCTCCCCAAACCACCACTGACTGTGGAAACTTTACGCTGGACCTCAAGCAACTTGGATTCTGTGCTTCTCCCCTCTTCCTCTCGACTCTCGGACCTTGATTTCCAAATGAAAGGCAAAATTTACTTTCCTCAGAGAAGGGAACTTTGGACCATTGAGCAGCAGTCCAGTCCTTTTTGTCCTTAGCCCACGTAAGACACCTCTGACATTGTCTCTGGTTCAAGAGAGGCTTGATACAAGGAATGTGACAGTTGAAGCCTGTGTCCTGGATTCGTCTGTGCGTGGTGGCTCTTGAAGCACTAACTCCAGCTGCAGTCCACTCCTTGTGAATCTCCCCCAAATTCTTGAATGGGCTTCCTTTCACAGTCCTCTCAAGGCTGTGGTTATCCCTGTTGCTTCCGTACCTTTTTCTACCACATTTTTTCCTTCCATTCAACTTTGCATTAATGTGCTTGGATACAGCACATTGAATTTTGGGTTTCCATTAGCTGACAGTTGTAATCATCAAAATTAAAAGAAATAAACACTTGAAATATATTAGTCTGTGTGCAATGAATCCATATATCAGTTACACTTTTTTAATCGAAGTACCAAAATAAATCAACTTTTTGGTGATATTCTAATTTATTGAGATGCACCTGTAAGTTTGAGAAATTAGCTCTCGAATCTTGTAGAACTGTAGAATTTTTCCCACGAGATCATTGCTGCCATAAAACACTCAAAACGCTCACTCGTGGAAATTCAGTCAGGATGCTTAGTTAGCGATGTTTAGTGGGATGCATGAGAATTTAGGTGGCACATTTGCCAGAAAAAAAAATGGGCTGGTGCAGTGTTAAAATGTAATGGTACCAATAATTTGTGAGGTATAGCACAGTATTGATATTTTTTTATCCCGGTATTTACAGACATAGAATCTTAGTTAGCTTATTGCTCTGAATCCCAAACTCAGTGCTGTCACACCCCTGCATATGCTGGTTTTTGTTCCAACCACAGTTGCAATCAGAGGATTTTAATAAGCGGTGGATTTGTGTCAATTAGATGCGTTTCATATGTAAAAGTTATTTACCAGTTAAAGCCTCATTTTGACATATCCACGTGAGCCATGAAGAATAATACACCCTTGAACATATTGTTCTTATTTTTCTGTATTGCAAGCAGTTTCTAACAGATGGGTAACAACGGATCAAAATTAAAAACAGAAAAACTTGTGAAGTTCCGAATAAGGTTCTTAAACATAGGTGTTTAGAGTTCTTTCAAAATATTTTGCTTGAACTTTATAACAAAAAACAGGTTTGACTGTCATTTGCTTGCTTAATAATTTATTAGTTTTCACCATCATGTTGTTGTTTCACCACTTAGGAGCCTTTTAATCATAAGCATATATGTGGTTGGGGATCAGACATATTAAAAATATCCCAACCAACTTTGGATCAGTGGGGAAAATGAAAGAAAGATGGAATTTTAAATCTAACAAGATTCAATCCAACATACTGTTTGGTTTGTGGCTTTGTCCAATCAATGGTCCAATCTGAACAGCTCAAGAAAAGGGTACTGCATAAAAAGATGAGTAACAGTGTGGATTGTGAAATGGATAACTAATGTACCTAAATATCCACTCACTTCAATATCCACTCTTCTGGAACTGAGAAGGTTTTGGGGGTGCACAGAGATGATTCGTCGCAGTTTATGAAGGGTGCAGAAAGTGGATGAAATTCAAACATTAACCGTCAACTGATGACCAGTATCAGAAACACCGGAGGTGTGAGCCCGCATGTGGCAGGGATCCATCCAAAATTAAACTAAATTCTGTTGCAACACGGTCGCGATGAAAATAAAGGGTGTAAATAAACTTATAGGAACATTTACCAAGGTGGACATCTGCACTGCTTGTTCAATGATGTTAAACAGATTTGAGTACTATTAATAACAGAAAAAACACATTTCAGTCATAGGAAGTAATATTCTTAAGATTTCAATTCGTCAATGTTTGATAATCATGTTAATATGCGGGGGCCTAAATTAGAAAGTTAATTTTTTTTTAATCAATAGTGGGTCAACTGCATATTTTTTGTTGATTTTATGGAAAATATCTTTCCACTTTCTTTTTTGCAGAGATTTATGGGAAATATGTTGATCAATCAAATTTAATTCCCCGAGAATGTGGTTGTCAAAGAACAAACACAAAAAGGGAAGAAAAAAGAAAGTAGGGAGCAAGATGAAATATGGGTAATACAGCATAAAGTAAATTCCTCCTTGTCTCCTTGTATGCAGCAGTAGTGTACCTGAGGAAAATCAGATGGCCTTACCATAGCTAGCCACTATGTTACTGTATCTGGCTAGTTAGCTAATGAACATATTCCTGTCCTTTGGCGTGGGATTCTATTTTACGTACACTTGTTTTTTATTTATATTTATTTTATTGTATTGGTATGGTTTGAAATCGCCAAATAATGGTTCTTTAAAAAAATTCCTCGTTTTAAAATTATTATCGAACCTTCATGTAGATGATGTGGGATGTTGGACTATGAAGAAACTGAGCGACCCATTTCCAAGTCAGGGGCCCCAGTTCATAATGAGTTTAAAGCACGTTAGTTTTTACTAGTGCCAAATGTGACGAATTTTGCGTTAAAGGCAACAAAACCTATTAAAACTACCATTAACCTATGTACTATTCAAATATATATTTTTGGGGAATTTTTGAAAATTTTAAATGACTATATCAATTGAGAAGGTCAGATTTATACATTGTTAGCAGTGCACCATGTTTGTTTGAATCGGGGTAGCTTGCCATGACATCTGGACACTGGAACTCTTCAGTGCGCGGAGGTTAGAGATGAAATTAACCCTTACATACTATTCGGTTCAAATTTGACCCGTTTTGACTTTTGACAGCAGTAAACATGCCCTAAATGATATTCGTTTAACCTGAAATTTGACGACTTTTCCTAAAGTGACCCAAAATACATAAAAATGAAAATATTTTAAAATGTTATATTTTTGTACAGGTGCAACACATTTTTGTCCGCTAGCGCTCATCATCAATTGTCTCGAACCCCTCATTTCATGATCAGTTTTGGTTGCTGTCCAGAATCTGTCACATACAGGCTGTAACCACATGTGGCGCTCTTGAGTTACCATAGTCCCTCATGGCTGCCCTAAGTGGGGTCAGTCAGTGACAGTGCCTGTGTCCCATTCTCGGATAGACAGCCGACTGATTGTTGAACGGTGACAGTGCAAATGACGCACCTCCTCACTGCGGCTGAGATCTGCCCGTTCCATGCCAAAGGCTCTTTTTCTCTCTCCTGTGACACAAGCTGTTCCATTTCCTTGATGCAGAAGCATTTTTTGTTGGCTTTATGTAGGCTATGGACCACACCAAAAAAAAAAACAAAAAAACAAGTCAAGTGTCGCCGTACACATCAGGAACAGCTCAATGTTTGTTATTACTGAGGTGCTTGGCACATGCACTTGGTGCACATCAGGATTACAATACCACACGCTTTTCTTTATTTCTTCTCATGCCTCACTGGAAAAGCAATAAAAATCAATCGATGCTTCAATTTGCCACAAATACAGTTCATACCTCATTTTTGCGTGTTTAATGGCGCTGAGTATATACAGCACCCTCAATAATTATTGGCACCCCTGGTTAAGATGTGTTAAAAGCCTTAAAATAGATTCAATTTTTATTGCAGAAGCATACTCTCACACCGAAAATTGTAAAAAAATAAAAATAAAAAAAATGTAACCTTCAACTCAAGTGAATTTTAACGGAGAAAAAATAATTAATTTGCATAAAATAACCTGTTACACAATTATTGGCACCCCTAACAATTCCTAGGAAATTAATTTAATTGAAGTATTTCAGTCATTTTTACGAAGTAGTAGTAGTTTACGAAGTTGATCAGAACATCTAGGAACAATTAATTAGTAATTCATCACTTCCTGTTTCCCTGGGGTATAAATATGCCGTGACACAGAGGCCATTTCTCTTTTCCACTCTTCAACATGGGAAACACAAAGAAACACACCATTCAAGTTAGGCAGATGTGTGTCAACCTTCACAAGTCAGGCAATGGCTACAAGAAAATAGCCACTCTTCTGCACCTGCCCATATCTACTGTCAGAGGAATCATTAAGACATTTAAAACAACTGGAACAGTGGTAAACAAGCCTGAACGAGGACGCAAGGTTATTTTGCCACCACGCACAGTGAGGAGGCTGGTAAGAGAAATAAAAAGTTCTCCAAAGCTCACTGTTAAAGAATTGCAACAAATGGTAGCGTCTTGGGTCACAAAGTCTCCAAAACAACCACCAGGCGCTATCTACATGCCAACAAGCTGTTTGGGAGGCTTGCATGGAACAAACCTTTTCTCACTCACAATCATAAATGCAAACGTCTAGGGTTCACTACATGGTAATGGGACTTCAACTGGGACCGTGTGCTTTGGTCAGATGAGACCAAGATAGAGCTTTTTGGCAACAAACACTCTAAGTGGGTCTGGCGGAACACAAAAGATGAGTATGCAGAAAAGCACCCACGGTGAAGTATGGGGGAGGATCAGGGATGCTGTGGGCCTGTTTCTCTTCCAGAGGCCCTGGGGACCTTGTTAGGATGCATGGCATCGTGAATGCTTTGAAATACCAGGACATTTTTACTCAAAATCTGGTGGCCTCCGCCCGAAAGCTGAAGACAGTTCATGACTGGGTCTTTCAGCAAGATAATGACCCTAAACTTGTGGCCACATCTGCACAGAAATGCTTCACCAGACACAGAATCAAGCTCCTCCCATAGCCATCTCAGTCCCCAGACCTCAACCCAATTGAAAACCTTTGGAGTGAGCAGAAGAGGAGAGTGCAGAGGAGAGGACCCAGGTCGCTGGATGATTTAGAGAGATTGTGCAAAGAGGAATGATGGAAGATCCCTCTTTCTGTATTCTCCCATCTTGTGAAACATTATAGGAGAAGATTAGGTGCTGTTTTGTTGGCAAAAGGGGGTTGTAGAAAGTATTAACATCAGGGGTGCTAATAATTGTGGCACACATGATTTGATGTAAAATAATTATTTCTTAATGTGGGATTTTTTTCCCACTGAATAAATGCACTTGAATTCAAGGTTGGATTTTCCTCTTTTTTTCATTGTGGATCTATATTATTTAGAAAAAAACTGAATTTATTAGAAGCTAAAGAACACATCTTAACCAGGGGTGCCAATAATTATAGGGGGCAGTGTATATATACTCGCACTCGCACGTACAAACTACATGAAAACCACCGTTGAAACCAGTGACCACGTAAATGGTCAAATATTATTTCAAACAATACAAATGTTATTTCAATTGTATTACATTGTGATTCCACATTAGTTCTTTGTAAATTTTCTTGATGCAAATGAATTTACTTCAATTAATTTTTTCATGCACTCATTATTCTTCATATATTATGTACGGCACGACAGGCTGAGTCATTAAGTTATGTATGAGAATATTCCTCAGAGGTTTATACACGCACAGAGAATCGCTGAGTCACTCAGTGAAAGAAATCCTTGCTCACGCACATCTTAAATTCCTGCTTCTCACGGAAAGAACATTTATCCTGTCACAAATTTAAACACATCATTCAATGCACAAGACTGCTGAGTGTGCGGATGTCTTTTTTATTTCTCTGAGTGATATACTGTTGAAATTACAGCGATCTAAAAACTGTGTTTTGGTTTTCTCCCAAAAAATTTTTGGGTGATTTTTGAATGGGAAAGATAGAAAAATTAGACGTGCCTCGTGTCCTTTGACTGCTCCCTGAGGCAAAACTATGTACTTCTGTGCTACAACAACTGTAGTACTGTGACAACAACAAATTTTCCTACGTTTTTGGGAAATTTCATGAAGAGAGATTCAAATTTATGGAAGTTATAATGATATGGAAAGTATTTTTTGCAGCCTCTCTGTTCCCAGCTCCCACTCTAGGAGTGACATCACCCACTCTAACAATGAGAACCCAACTCCCATTCTTTCCAATAGGAAAATTTTTGTTGTTTTTTTGGGAATATTTCGGACACCGCATGATGAAACTCAGCCAAAATCGATAGGCTTCATCCTCTAACTACCATCAACGTGCTTGTGAAATATCAAAAGCATCGGAGAAGAATTGCAGTCTGTAGAGCATTCACAAGAAAATCACTATGAACGCAGACACACGATGCGTGACGACCGCAAATCCATAGTACCCCGGACATCCGGGGCTACAATTAATTTACTGAGCAAATAAGCGACCAATAAGCTGCGTTGCCATTAATCATTAAGACATAAGACGTAGCATTTCGTCAAAGAAGAAGGCTACAATATGAGATTGCATGGAGGGCAATAACTGAAATTTGTTGAAATTCCATCTTGAAGAAGAATGTCCTAAATGCTGCTGAAGATGGTATTTAGATAAAGTTTAGATTAAATTTTTTATTAATTAATTTGATGATTGCTGAAATTTTGTAGCCCTCCTAGAACTTTACCAGAAGCTAGACAATAAAGACCTCATCAATGATTTTGCGACCATGAAAGTTCAACGCATGACATGCATTTTAAATGATTTAAATTGCATGCCATGCATAAAACTTTAGTGATGCTCCAAAAAACAATTTATTGAATTATTCAATTACCAATGCTTCGACATAAGGGCCTTTGGTAATTTAATAAATTAATTATAATCACATTGCGACAAGGAGTGTACAACTGCTCTTCCCCGCAATTGTAGCTTATTCTTTTGAGCACTGAAAACATTTTTATAAAGTGCAATCTTGAAATATATTAGATTGCACTGCTGCAAAACAAAAAATTGTGAAAATGGGAGTTGGAATTCAGAGAATGTATTGGATTGATTCATATTTTTTCATCCCTGCAATATCACTATGAAGTACATTGTCATTGAAGCCCATTAGTATTCTCTGACATTTCTTGATAATTTCTTAATAATTACAGGCTTTTATATTGGTCTTGATTATTCAGTTCATAAATTGTGTGATTATTAATCAAGCGATCTTAAACAGGAAATGATTGAAAGCAATCATGCATTTAAAGGTCAGAGGCTCAGGGTTTGACACTATAAAATCCCGTAATCGCCATAACTTTAGGGAGTTAAATAGATCAGCTGATTTCTGATGTCCAAGCATGACATAATATCTGGGATACAGTCACACAAGTTATTTTTTGATTGGCAGGAATGGTTGCATTCATTAAGTAAACTTACAGATATACTGCTAGTTTATTAGTTATACTTCTGTAAACTTTTCAGTTCATGAAAGTATACTGTGACATATACTGCTAGAAAACTTAGAGAGTGTCATTGGATGTTAAATGACCACAGTGAATGAGGACTTCAGGTTCATATCTCATCAGACAGACAACATCCTCATCACTGCACTGGAGTATTATGTATTATTCCACCACAGGGAAGATCCCAACCTACTGGCCCACCAGCACCAACTTACTTTCCCAGACAGTGTCCCATCCAAGCACAAACCAAACCTACACCCACTTAGCTTCAGCCACACAGCTGGTTCAGATCAAGTTGTGGTATGGTTGCTAGTTTTAAAACTAATTCAGACATTTCATTTTAACTATGTCAGATAGCACTGAAGTTCCAGTCTTCTTAATCTCATGTTTGAAAATAATGTGTACATTAATCTGTGAATCTGCACCATCTTTCAAGTATTACAGCACTGCTTATTCTGATTCTATATGAGAGCAAGAGGTATTTTTTTGTTTTGAATTGGGATTTTGCCATCCCTGTGTTCTTATACTTTGGCATCCAATACAGTATTGAGTTTGAAAATTTAATTTATCAAGGAATCAAGTTTGTTCTCAATCCTGAGTATGTGTTTCATTGTAAATTCTTATAAGTACTTTCATCTGTAAATTAAAGCGGAATGCACTGAAGCATTGTCTACTGGTAGAGTACATGAGGTAACCTCTCGTCTACTTATGTTAAATAATATCTGAATAGCAACAGTAATATATTTTAGATTGCAATAATCATAAGCTGTGAGTATGATGTTAAGTTAGCTTAAAGAAGACTTTGAAGTATACTTGCAGTTTAAAAAAAACTACTTTTAGCACCTTAAAAGTATAAAACTAAATTTAAACTATAGAGGACTTGACGTATAGAACTAGTGGACTTGTAGTCCTCCTATGAGTTTACTTGCAATATACTTCAAAGTGTACTTTCATGAACTAAAAAGTCGGCTTGAAATATATAACACGTATAGTTGTAGTACATCTGAATATACTTTCAATATACTTCAAAGTGTACTTTTATAAATTAGACATTGTGCTAGAAGTATATAACTAGTGAAATAATAGTTCATCTTTAAGTTCACGAGCAGTATACTTCATAGTATACTTTCATGAACTGAAAAGTTTACTAGAAGTGTACAACTAATAAACTAGTAGTTTATCTGTAAGTTTACTTGCAGTATACTTAAATGTATACTTACATAAATTGAAAAGTATGCTAGAGGTATACAACTAAATAAGTCACAATACACTTAAAAGTTCACTTATAGTGTACTTGCAGTACAAAATAAAACTTAGATGTAAACTAGATGGGTACTTTAAGTTTATTTTGCTTAAGCTTGAAGTATACTTTTTTGTGTGAGTATGTATCAACTCAGTCAATACTGCAATAATTGTTAAATTTGTTCTCAAATAAAATCAGACAAATGTTTATCTGTTTCTGTGTGGATTAATAACCCTGCATAAAAATCAAGTTCAGCTCCACCCATGTGCTATGTACTCTGCTGTGCCGCCCCAAAGCTGACTTGGTACTGCAAACGTACATGTGGAATATGTAAGTCTACGAGAAAGTAAAAACTGAGTAAAAATATAGTACAGAATACTTCAAGGCAGTGGCGGTTCTAGACAAATTTTAGTGGAGGGGCCCAGGTGGGGCCAGTGTTTAATCAGGGGGGCACATTAAAAACAATAATGATGGCCCTAGACATGGGTCTGCAGCTGAGATGTGCTGCAACACCACTCACTCCCTGGCTCTCTAAATTTCACTGTGTGAATAAAGGCAAAAAGCCCAAAAATACTTTTAAAAGCATTATTAAAGCATTAAAAACTTCTATTTTGCTTTAGCCTATAAAATCATGCTGAAGATTTTTTTCGTGAAGAAAAAATGCATTGACTGAATGGAAAATAAAATACAACATAATAAAGTTTGAAGTATCAGACAAATCGAATGGCTTATGGCCTTAAGAATGGGCGAGTCGTTCTTAGAAAACAAAACTCCTCATCAGTTATTGGGCCTATCAGAACCACAGCACACAAGTAACATTTGTACAAATTTGTCTGTATTCATGGCCACTGTCTTGAGAGTCCAGTCTTATTTACAAAATATGCAGCCAGTGCCTGAATACATAGCAGCTCACACAGGTGTGCATGTCATGCTGACTTTAATTAGTGACAGACAGAGCTACAGTACTTAGAAGGATCTGGTAATTGAGGAGTGATAGTTCTTCAAACATAAATCAAAATTACAAATGTACAGTAGGCTATCTGTGGATTGAAGCTAGTTTTGAAAAGGTGTTTATTCATACAAATACAACAAAATAGCACTAACAAAACAACTGGTTCTAGTTACTGTAATCACCATGAAATAAGTAATCAACATAATCATAAAAGATACATATATACGTATACCCTCTCTGACACAATGTGCCATTTCCATTTATGGAAGCCAATATTACTGTGGAGTGATTGATTGAAAATATGAATTGGAAATATGATGCGGTCAACTGAAATACAATCATAGGTTTGTGAATTGCACTAACGCAAATATTGCCATATATGCGATTTATTTGGTTTCCTGTAATTCCATTTTTTTTTTTTTTTTTTTTTTTACACGGGCAAAAAAGGAGGCGTTCTCCCTTCCTCGTTTCATGACAGTTTTAGAAGAAGAAAAAACTGTAAAGCGATGCATGCAGCTCATCTCACAAATAACCATCCCCACTTAGCATGGGCAGATAGGCTACTGTTGATTACTTTACTTCGTAACCTATTATTTTTCAAAATGGAACAGCCAAGTCAGATGAGGTTAGTGGTTAACATCGCACCATCGTGTGGAACTTTTCATAAGTACTTTGCCAAGTGTGATTCGTATCATAATTCTAAGAGACATTTACAAACCTGACAACAAGCTTTCGTTGCCGGAATGGGGAATGGGGTAACACCGCCACGTCTACAACAAATTACTTTATAAAGTGCAGTCGTGTAGCTGACCTTTGTCTCTCGCAACAGGTTGTTCTCGCTGGTTGCCGCGCTCATATTCAAATTCCAGCCAACGTATTGAGATCAGCGAAAGCAAACGCAGGTAACCAACACACTTTAATTCGTCGCTCTAATCAGTCCATGTAGAATGTTGAGTGACATTAGGTCCGATTTTGGCGCTAGCGCATATCATTGTAAAATATATACAGTATAATTTTATTATTCAGTCAGCACAGGGGCCAGTACGGGGGCACAGGACATCGGTAGGGGAGCACAGGCCCCTGTAGGCCCCGTGTGAAGCCACTGCTTCAAAGAAGCCAATAAGTATGGAAAAAATATTTTAATGTGCTTATTCTTTTGATAGTAGCCTAACTGCAAGCCAGTATACTTGAACATTGGGCATGAATATTTTAATACTTTGAGATACACTCAAGAAAAGTATGATAATCAAAAGTTTAGGTACAAGTATTAGCCAAATGTACTTAGACATTTCTGTGTACTTCTCAGTATAAGCTAAGTATACTTAAGTATTACTTTGCTAAATATATCTCTGATAAGTACATCAAAAGTAAACTGAAAGTGCACTCTCTTATTTTTAGTTTAAAAGAAGTATACTAATAGCACACTTGAATAAACTTCTTTTTCGTAAGGGTCTTGAGGCAGCGATAGTTTGCGAGTGGGTCTGGCAAAAAGGTTGAACTTTTTTAGCCGTGAAAAATACACAAAACATGCCAAATTACTTCTTTACTAGAATGTAACAGAGTAAAATTGCATGCTTACCACTGAGTTTACACCACCCTGCATCACAATTTGTTGAGGTTAAAACCTGTGCATTTTCCCTTTAAATAAGAGGGATTTAATTCCTTGTTTAATTTTGATGGACGTTATTTACAATAGTCTTTAAGTTTGCCATTAATTGTGAAACCTTTGTTTGGGGGAAATTGATTTTTAATTAAATCAGTAAATGATTTTGGTTGGTTTTATCGGAACATCAACATTTTACAGTATTTCTCACAATTAGTTATTTAGAGTTTCTCTGTAAATATATATTTTTAAAATATTTTTTGAAGTATTGTTTGTGCTTTGCCAGTCAGGGGTGAATGTCATTTTGGAGCCCACTGTGTATATTTAATAGCCTATAGAATGCAGGTCAACCTCAAAAAACGCAAAAATTGTCATATGATAAGAACAAACTAATTAGGTTCCACGTTCGAATGTCACTTGAATAGTCTCCATAGTTCGAATGTGGTCAAGTTTTTATCTGGATCATCCACAGCTTAAAACCCGTCCGTGGGGTATATCGCGGACAACAGACCTGGGCGGCAGGTAATGCGCCCCGCCTTCTCCAATCCCTGATAGGTTCTCTGCTTCTTGGTGAGAGGGAGGGATCAAGTGGATGGATTTCAGAAATGCCTACAAGAATTAAAGGGCTGTATTGTATTAAAAAATGAAAAAAGTCAAGTGACGGTCCGAAGTAGGCTAAAGTAAGTAAGCAACTTCATCAAGTGAGACCGAGGGCGAAAACAAGAAACGCAGTTGAAAAGACAGGCTAATATATAATTTGGCAGGATGGGACCTCGCGATTTCACATCGCTGATGCTTTTTATATTAATCGCCTTCTCCGAGGTAAGAATTTAACCTGTTTTAATTGTGCAAGAAAATGTTTTCATATATCCAGCACGATTGTCCGTCTTAGAGGTCGGGATTAAGCAATGTTGTAGCGATTTGACATTTCAAATCTGTTTATGCGGCTGTAAAATAAAGTTAAGCGCGAGTTTACCAGATCTCTCTGAATCACTGCTGAGAACCAGATATCGTTTTTTTACGTTTGTGTAAAGCGAAGCTTCATCAATTTAGTCGTGTATTCTGATTACGCATTCCAGTAGGTTTTACTCCAGAATAGAAATGCAATCTTTGGCTAATTTTCTCACGTTACCAGTGTTATTTTGCTGATGGCATAAATGTAAAAATAGCTTTTACATTTTTATGTTTCGTTCACAGGTCTGGGCTGCTGTAAACGGTAAATAAAAAGACGATCTAATCATGCCGTTGTTTCTGAAACAATCTTCCTCCTGCTACTTATTGCCCTGACCCTGTCACAAGTTATAATCAATAGGCTGCTATACACCACTTGAAATTATGGAAAGTTAGACTTAGATTTTAAAATATGCATTCAGAAGTCGTCATGACAGTGCAATTTAGTTTATTTAGTTTTTTTAGTTTAGTTTATACATAAGTGAGCTAACAGTCTACAATTATGTCTCTCGAAATTCAGGAATGACTGTATCCATTTACACCGTCACATCAAAAACAATGACGGCGAGATGGTCTCGACATGCTGGTGCCAATTCATACAAGCTTTCGGCTACACCAAGAAATTCACCATCTGGGTCAGTGCTGTTCGCTCAGTTCAGTGGAAACACCGTGATGGGCTCCATCGGCCCCCTGTCTCCCAATACCGAGTACACCATAAGAGTAGATGCCATGGATGACCCAATGACCGTGCTCGCTAGCGCCGAAGCTGAAGGAAGCACAGGTTAGACCCCACTGTGAAAACCAAGTGCCTTTTTCTTTGAATGTCAGCTATTACATGTTACACTTCAATGTAACACTTCTGCCTGTGTCACTTCAGCAATATTTAATGTATCATTTGTACGCAGCACCCGAGATACCGGACATTGTGGACGCCAATTCAAAACTCAGCAACAGTATCACCGTAGAGTTTACCAGTAAGCCAGGAGCCAGCGCCTACATTTTGAGAGCTGAGAACGAGGCTGAAGGGCTCTTCACCGAAGTGGAAGTTCCCGAGTCCCCAGGGACCATCACCAATCTCCGGCCATTCACCATGTACACCCTCAGCGTCATGTCTGTCAACAGTGGAGGAAGAAGCCAACCATCTTTGTCTGTTCAAGAAAGGACTGGTAATATTATTAGTACCGTTGGCAAATTTCTGCACTGATCTCTGTGAATTATATTAAGGACCTGTTATTTGTTTGCCAAGAGTTGACTACTTATAATATTTTCACAGAGACCTATGAAAATGATGTGGTTATTTTTTTAACACATTTAAAAAATTGTTTTAACACTATGTTTGTTCTACCAAACATCTATTTATGTGAAGTGTGACGTAATCTGACTTGTTTAAATGACAATGAGCCATGATATTAGATGTGATCCTGTCGCAGGGTCCAGTTTCAAAAGGCAGGCCCAATGACTATGCCCTCAGCCATTATTTTGTATTAGCAGTAACTTTATCTGGATTTGAATTTTTACACAGTTCTCAAAATGAAAAGATAAACCATGAGAACTAAGCTGTGCCTCTCCCCAAGGATATCACTATGTAATGCAAGCTGAGCCATTGAGCTCTTCTAACTGCTAACAGATAGCATTTTCCTCATTCACCAGGCACAAAGCTAGCAATTGGCAGGTGAATGCATCCAAATAGGAGAATAGACATCCGTGGGCCTTAAGTTGTGGGTGTGATATATGTTTGAGCACTTTGAGGCCACAGCTACATTCTTTTTAAGAATGTAGTTGCAGGCCTACGAGATATTGCTTAAGCTTGCTTGTTAAATACAGCGTGATGATAATTTTTTCCGGGGGTAGACCCATATGTCTTTGGGCCCAATTTAAAAATATTATGACCAATGGCATGTTTGGATAATTTAGCAGAAACTGATACTGATATATGCTGATATAGGGTGTAGTATTGCTGATAATACCCTATCAGACATGGGGAACGAGGGTATGTTGTGTCTGAGTTTTCAAGCCACAAAGCCCCCAGATCAGTGGTTTTCAACCGTATTCCTGGAGAGCCACCTTCCTGTTGGTTTTCACTTCAACCCTGACAATGTATCAAATTGGGGCTGGAATGAAATCCAACAGGACAGTGTATTTACATTTAGAAACAGGATTGGGAGCCCCTGTCCTTGATCCTGTTATGGTTGAGTGTGCCGCCACTGTGGCTGATTTGCAGCAGACCTACCTCATAGACTCATACAAAATCCACTGGGTTGGAGATGACACTGCTAATTTCGATACTGTCTCTTTCCCCCAATCTTCGCAGTCTTGCCAGCTCTGCAGCTCACAGCTACCTCTCAGAGCAACAATTCAATCACAGTGTCCTGGGAGCCTCTCGAGCATGCAGTGGGATACAGCCTGAGTGTCATCAGGGAGGGGTCTGAGCAGCGCATCGATATTAACACCACCGACACTATGGTGGACTTCACTGACTTAGAGCCTGGCACTAACTACAGCATCAAGGGCAATGCATGGGACCCTAGCGGTACCCCCGGTGATGACTCAACCATCAGGCAAATTACACGTGAGGGTTTTTTTTTTTGTCCCCAATGTTGATGTCATGAGTACAAATATTTTTGAGTACCGCTGGTGATCTGAAAATAGAGATTGTGGCAGCTGGTGATCTAAAAATAGAGATTGTGGCAGCTGGTGATCTGAAAATAGAGATTGTGGCAGCTGGTGATCTAAAAATAGAGATTGTGGCAGCTGGTGATCTGAAAATAGAGATTGTGGCAGCTGGTGATCTAAAAATAGAGATTGTGGCAGCTGGTGATCTAAAAAATAGAGATTGTGGCAGCTGGTGATCAGAAAATAGAGATTGTGGCAGCTGGTGATCTGAAAATAGAGGAAATAGAGGAAGCAGAAAAAACCCTTTAAGCTAATCGTTGACCTATTTTGAGTCTTTTTTTTTAAATTAACATTATCTGAACTCCAGAAAGACTCAGCGCTATCAAATGTAGCCAATTCTCTTCATTTTGTTTAGACGAGAAGTAGAACGCCTCATTTCCACCTAAAATTGCATTTCAATTAATGTTACTCAAAACTGGGGCTAATCTTTGTGTTGTGTTCCGTGGGTCTGTGTGTTTGGTTAGTCAATTTTAGGTTTTTATTATTTTTGTGATGTCCGTTTTTAGTCCATGTCTTAGTGTTTCACATTTCATTCCTCTCCCGTGTTACTCCCGTCCACGTCTTACCCATGTACTGTCTTTGCTTTCTCCCCGGTCGCGTCATTGTTTGTAGCAGTTTTCTGTGTTAATTGATTGTGACACTATTTCGGGTGATTTAATGGATTCTGGGTTTCAGCCTTCCTTCTGTTCTCGTTTACTAATTTCCCCTTGCTTTTCTATATTACTAACCCCTACTAACAGTTTGTTGTTTTCTAGAATTTACTAACCAAACTAACATTGTATATTAGACTAACATACTAACGAGCACCCGGGATTGTATAGCTGCACTTACTAATTGACTAATAATCTCTCAGCTTTCGCCCTGTTCTAGTCTCCGCCCCTTGCTTTACTATTCTCTGGTTTTGCTAAAGTTTCCTGCAGACTCTCTGCATTCTTATAATCTATCCTGACTTATTCTGTACACTTAGGCGTCCTTTTATCTAGTTTATTTATCCCGTCTTTGGGATTGTCTTGTGATCCTCGTTTGTGTGTTAATGTTTATCTGTTTTAATGTAATTGGTTTCCCTTGTGTTCCACCCCTTGTTAATTATATTAAGTTGCTGCACCTGTGTCTGTCCTCGCCCCCTGCCCTATATCTGGGAGCCGGTTCTCCACGCCTGCAGATCTGACTTCCCTTTGTCACTCTGCGTGACACTCCTTGCCCCTGTGCACTCCCTCTGGTCCCCTCAGTTCCCCTCTGTGTTCATCAGCTGCATACCCTGCCCAGCCTGCCCTTCCTGCTGCCTCCAAGCCCCTGGTGCCCCCTGTCTCCTCCAGTGTCCCCTGTGCCTGTCTTGCCAGTCTGCCTCCACCGTCTTCTGTGCCCGTCTTCCTCGTCAGCGTTTCTGGCCCCCTGAGCTTCAGCGTTTCCGGCCCCCTGAGCTTCAGCGTTTCCTGCCCGTCCAAGTGCCCCAGCGTCTCCTGCCCGTCCAAGTGCCCTCCTGATGTTCTCCCTTACCCTTTTCCCGGCCAGCTGTGCCTTCCGAGTTGCCATCTGCCAGCTGTGCCCACAGTCTTGTCTTGTCAGTGTTTTTAGTCAAGCCACAGCCCCAAGCCATAGCCATAGCCCCAAGCCATAGTTCATAGTCTTTGTCCAAGCCATAGTCACAGTCCCTAGCCATAGTCTTGTCTGCCCCCCTGTCTAGTGTTCTGGTCTGCCCTAGTCTTGAGTTTGTTTTCCTGAGTTTTCTGGTTTCAGTGCTTGGCACGGTGTTTTTGTTAGCCTTAGTGCCCCCTTTTCCCCTTGGTTTTTTCCCTGTGTTTATTTTAATAAATTATTATTTTGGATCCCCGCTTCTGGCGTCTCACTCCCCTTTTGTGTCTCCCTTTCGTTTCCAAGTTCTACAGAGTTCCCCTGTGTGCTTTCCCTCTTGTATCTGTAACACTTTGTTTTATTTGTTATAATTTAAACAATCAAGAAATGTAGGCTCAAAGGCCCACATTACAGGATGTGGTAAAAGCAGGCAAAGAAGTTAACATAGTAGTTTATCTTTTCTTTGTATAAAGAATAAAACATATTTTTTGGACTTGAATTTATTATTTAATTGCCACAATATTGCATTGAGAAGCTACAGTATGTTAAAACTTCCTTTGTGTATTTTTATTTCAAACTCTTTGGCTAATTATACAATGTTTAATTTTCTGCCCGGAAACCTATAATGATGCCCGGGACATGCAAAGCACACACCTTGCAATCAAAATGCTTGGTGCATCCAGCCAGATTCGTCACGATTTGTCGTGTTTGGTATGGTGCTTTTGTGTCATTGCTAAGTGGATCCATGGTAAGACGGTGTTTTTTTTGTGATTAGGCATGTGTCTTGTGACCAGGTTTCTGTAATGCTGGTTCCAGGTAGTGCTTAGTTTGTGCATTATGCCTAATATGCCCGGCTGAGCGTACTGACGAGACGTATGAGTGTGTGTGATAGCAGATATCCGTGAGGAAGTGAGTGCATGCGATTAGGATTCATTAGTGAATTGACCAGCTGTTTGCGGTAACCAGGTCCCCCAAGCCCACGGAGTGTTGACATCTTCCTGAGTGGTGGCCGATCCATGAGCATGGTTGTGAACTGGGACATCGTTCAGGGAGCAGATGGGTACATTGTCATCAGCTCCAGTGGCCAAAACTGCACCTCATTCTCACCATCCACCTTCTGCGTCATCAGCCCCATTGAGTGCGGCCAGAGCCACGCCATCGTAGTTACTGCAGAGAATGAGGCTGGGCCCAGCAGCCCTTCTGATGTGGAGGACTTCCTGACCTGTAAATATCCCACTTTGCCACTTTAAATTCATCCATATTTTGTCTATACTCATTCTACTTTAATTTTTTTCTCTGCCTGTCAACAAAAACACCAAAAATCAGATAGGGGGCATCCTTCTAAAGGTATATTGCTTGAAAGTGTGCACGACCACTCTAACCGCAGCAGTCTCTGGTCTATTAGGCATAAAAAACAGTCTTAAAATTCTTCATGTGTAGTTATTATAATAATTATTACAATCATATCACAAATAGTAACCTCTTTTTCTGGGAGGTTAGATGCAAGTCAGTATATTAACCTGTTTAATCCCAAATTTTTGTTTGCCATGTATGCGCATGCATTTTACTACTTTGGCCTCCCTCACGCAAAATGCGGGCATTTTTTTCTTTCGAAGTTCAAAGTTGAATTTTTTTGCCCAAAGCCATCAACAACACTTTTAGAGCTTCTTGAATAATAATAATTTCAAAAAATCGGTCATAAATGCGACCAGTGGGATGAAACTGGTCAAGAAAAGGACTTAAAAATGAAGGTCCTTTGGATTCATGTAAAGCTTTTGTAAATTTTGTGAGCCACACTTCTTGTAATCAACAATGCAGTCACACTTAAGATTAGATGCGGAAGTAAGTACAATTGAAGGGTGTGTGACTGAGTTTGATTTGGATTTGTCCAGTCCCCTGTCCCCCAAATGCAACATGGATAGATGAGCCAGCCCCAGGAAACTGCTCCTTGCACTGGACAGAGGTTGTACCTGTGGATTATTACACTGCTTTTGTGAAGAGGGATGATGGTGAGGAGATGTGGTGCAACACCACCACCAATGAGTGCAACTTCTACTGCGACTGCGGCTACACGTACTTCATGCTCGTCTTCTCCCACAACGAGGCTGGCGCCAGCCCTCCAGGGTCTCTGGTCAACTACACCACCAGTAAGGGCAGTCGCAGCACACTGTCAACGATTCATGCAGTTCAAACCGTAATTGATGTTCTTCACGAATCACAAAAGTACTGCACACTCCTTTTGGTGATCTATTGTAAACAATTTTTCTCCAACCCCCATGGTTCGACAAAATTTGACTTGCTTATTTGTTCGATCTTCTCTGCCTGTTTTTGCAGTCCCTTGTTGCCCAGAGGACATGGATGTGACGCTAGTTTCTACTGAGACCCTGGAGATCAGTTGGTCCCTTGTGCGGGGGGCAGAGGTCTACCAGACGAAGGCAGCTGCTAGTTCCGACATCATCCTCTGCAATGACACAGCCCCCTTGTGTGTGCTCTCTGACCTCACCTGTAACCGTAATTACAGCGTGGTGGTCACGCCATGCAGTGAGCTACGTGGATGCAACCGAACCTGCAAACCCCACACAGGGGAAACAGGTACTTTTCCTCTTCTAAATCATTCGATTGCAGTGATCAAATAGGATGTGGTCGTCTCACATTCAAATAAACATTTTTTAGCACTTCAAGATTTTATGTCCTGTTTTGTTTCTCCAGCTCCCTGTTCCCCAGAGATCCTGAGTGTGACTCAGGTCAATGAAACCTGCGTCAATGTCTCCTGGAGATCCACAAATCAGGAAGCTACCTATGTGGTGAATCTGACAGGCGAAAAGGGTCTTGAAACTTGCCAGTCAAAGGGAACGTCCTGCAAAATCTTTGACCTGCCCTGTGGCTCCATCTACGAAGTCACTGCCATTGCTACAACTGATGCTGGGTCTAGCCTGCCTAGCTATTCTGTACCCCTGGAGACAGGTATCCCTTGGCAACCCGAGAGGGATGGCCAGGCCAACAATTCCTCTTTTTTTCTGGGAACAGATCTAGGAACTGATTCAATATTCTTTAATTGAAGGTGATCAAACTGACAGGATGTGCTTGTAATTGGGCTTCAATGAGGAAAAAAATTACCATTCCTTTTGCTGTGGGCCGTCTACCTTTAACCACAACCCTTTCTTGATCATTCAGAATGAAATATCAAATCATACCCTTTGTTTTTGAATAATTGGCTGGTCTGAGGGTGAAACTGAAAGTTTAAGAACACTGAAATGTCCTTGTAGACTGTCTGCTTGAGTGTTGATGAATAAATGATGACATTTTTGTGATACCAATCTCTCCCAGCACCATGCTGCCCTGAGAATATTACAGTTATCCAGATGACCCAGTCCATGAGCCATGTCACATGGTCACCTGCCACTGGGGCTGAGTCTTACATTACCTCACTGGAATCGCCTCGTGGAAATGCCAAGTGCCACACTCTCGCCAATCAGTGTATTATGGGATGTATCACCTGTGGTACCAACTACACAGTGTCTGTGGAAGCTATCAGCCGAACAGGCCACAAATCTGAGTGCACCTACCACGGTTTCTCATCAAGTGAGCATGGCGAAATTACTACTCAGTAACACCTTACACACGCACAAAAATGACATAATGCACTATCTGCTTCCTGGAACATGTTTTTGTACTGCTATGCAATTCAATTAAGAGCTCATTTACAATTGCAGTTGCATTTTATGAGCCAGCAGGTATGCTGTATATCTTTTGCATCCAAAATGTACTAATAAAATATTCAGAAAGATAAGACCTAAAAACAGACTTTTATGAATTTAACAAGTTGCACGTTGGTTAATGGCACTTTCATTGAGGATAAGTATAAGTAATTGCACATCATACTGAAAAGATGACTGATTATATTTTGAATTCTACTGTGCTTTCAAAAAAATAGCAGTTCTTTGAGTGTGACAATGGGAATGAATGCCTGAGTCTGACGTCTGGCGTGACTGTCATTTGACTGTGGCAGGTGCCTGCTGTCCATCGAATATCAGGCTTTTACGCATGAGCAACAACACCATCAGGGTTAACTGGCGTTCCTTGAGTAACGTTGGCAGCTTTATTGTGGACCTGCGTGGTGCCCTGTCCAACCACACCTGCACCACTTCGGCGGGTATGAGCTACTGTGAAGTATCTGATGTGCTGTGCGGCGACGTCTACTCTGTGGTGGTCGCCCCAGTGGCAGAGGATGGCACTAAGGTTGCATTCTGTCCCAGAAGGATGTACTCTGGTAAGAATCTTCCAGAACTTTGTTTTCCCACAGTGCAGTCATGGTGTTTGCCTGCAGAAACCGCTTTGGAGCTGCATGTGACATTGTGATTCATCAATTACGTGACAATAATTCACGTAAGAACATGTCTTATGAGAACATGTCTCCTTTGAATGTTTCTGATTGCCTTTCTTTTAATATTTCAGTTTCCTGTGTTGGGAACAGTGTTGGAATGGGTAAGCCCTATTCTCGGTTTTCACCTAACATCACCAGTCTTACCAAATATTGATATCTCCCATGACTGTGCTCCTCTGACTGTGAAGTTCATGTAGTGGTCTGTTTTTTAGACTCCTGTTCTTCTCCGCTCTCTTCTGCGAATTTACACTTCATTTATGCTCAGAAAAGGATAACGATGCCATAGAGAGATTCGGTTGAAACATTCATTTGCTGTATTATGATGCTTTCTGGACGTCCTTGGAACTGGGAATAGTTTTGTGTCCAAGAAGGAATAGTGGTCTCAAACATCTTCCCTTGTGAGAATTTCCACTCGGGAGCTCAACTATGATTTCTAAGCTCCCAGTTTGCTCAACTAAATATTTTGTTAATAATGCGTGAATTACTTCATTATTACACAGTTAACATATACGCAACTACTGTAAATGAGAAATATTATTGCAACTACATTTTGAAATAGGGTGCTCTTGTGAGACATTAGACCTGCGATTCACAAAAGTTCTGTTATATTAAGGTTAGCTTGCTGTCGGATCAAACATGATGAACAATGTCAGCTGATATTGGGGGAGTAGATATTGTTAATATGTAACCTTTTCCGAAGATTTTCGTAGTGGGCATTGAGCTGATCAATATCCCAGCTGAATGGCTAAACCATTAGCAAATGTTTGATATAAATAGAATATTTCGATTTGTCTGGCTACTTGGTCCTACAAACAATTTTTCTATTAAATGACCGATCAGTTAAAAAACAACTTGGGAGTGTAGTTATGACCAAGTAGCATCTGGATTTGTGGCTTTAGTGCCTAGTAAGATTTCAGAGATAGGTAGACAAATTTCCTAATATTGTAAATTAATTAATTAATTAATTAAAAAATTTTAAGGAGAATGGATTTTTTTTAAGGTCTTGAGAAAAAAGGAAAAAACTAATTTTTTCACCAACATGAAAGAACAGGCTGCCGATATCTCAATTTGGCAAAAATATGACAGGCCAATTATACAATGAGGCTAACACTACGCGTTATTAGATTGATACCAGTATTGTGCTTAACCCAGGCAGCTATGGGCTTCCTTTTTTTTTAAAATAAATTTGGTACCTCCAATCCCACCCAAATCTGGAATGCCCAATTGGTGAACTATGTACAAGGCTTGCTCGTTTGTGACCCTTTGTTGCCAATTCAGGAGAGTAAAGACAGTTCACGGCTCTCCTCCGAAGCACGTGCCTGTCAGCCACCGCTTCTTATACTGCTTGATTCTTCACAAGTTCAGAATGAGGGCGGAGGATACCCGGACATGACCAGGCTTACAATCTTCCTGACGAGCGCCTGTCTGGCCAACAGGAGGGGCTTGAGCAACGAAGAAAGCTATTTATTTTATTTCCCATTCCCGGCAGTCCCTTCCCAATTTGAAACCCTGAAGCGTTATAGCCAATTGGGCGCTACTCTGAAAAAGCTGTCGACCATTGCCGGTTGGTACACTGTGGCTCGAACCCGCGACGTGGTAGACACTTCTGCACTGCAACGCAGTGCCTTAACCAAGTGAGCTATCCAGCAGCTAGCTATGGGCTTCCTTGAAATGATTTGACAATTCACAAACAAGCTTTTTTTAGCTAGAATTTGCTGGACTCATCGCTGAAAACCATCAATTTCTTCTCTCCTGCATTAATTATCCCTACCTCTATCCTTGAACTGTAATAATCTTTTTTATGGAACTGAAGCTTATTTTGTGCATAATGATTTTTCTTCATGATTGGCCACGCTTCATAGGACTGTCTTGAAATTTTGTATGACTTTTGATTTTGTATGTTGTCTACTTGTTTATGCTGGACGAGCACAACAATGGCAGATAGCAGCAGTTGTTAAGGTCCATGTCACATGAGTGAAAACCTGCAATTTACATTGAAAACATAGTAATGTGCAGTTCTGAAGTTTGGGCCTTGAGTTACCTACTTGTATTTAGATGTGTGTTACACTGGCTATCTTACATGTGGCCTCTGATACATTAAAATGCTACAGTTATGTGACAATTCAAAAATTAATTTTCTAATTGCAACACATTTTCAGATTTGTATATTGGGAGATCAGGCTTGTAAATATAGGTGTAATATGCAACCTTCACTCTTGTCTATGATCAGAGCCTGACAACTATTGTAGCCCCCAGACGAAGCCAGGCTACTATGGATTTGGCCTCGTCACGCATCCTCCGCCGCCGTCGTTGAGATTGTCTTGTAAACATTATATAGACCACAGATTTAAAGCTATTTTTTTAATATTTGGTATGTATATGGAAAATGCTTAGGACACGGAGCCTAGCCATTTTGGTTGCCGTATAATAGACAAAAAAGGAACACGTGGGCGATGGGCGGCTACACCCATTGGTCACGGGCGACCGATCTGTCTAGATGAAATTTGGAAACATTACTGTCCATCGTTGTCTCTGCATGATTAGATGTGATTACTTTAGCAATCTAAATTACTTAGGTTGAGCAAAGGGATGATTTCTTGAGAAGCGGTTTCTTAAAGAAGCTATCGTAAACTCTAGCTGGCAGAGTATTGCAATACCATGCATTGAGAAAATCTATCAAAACTGATCGCCAAAACTATTTAGTTTGTTATGTTTAAAGCAAAGTTTGAATAGCGTGACAGTGAACCATTTCAATTTGAATTGTACGATGAATTTTGCTTTAGATAGTCCAATTTGATGTTCATTGCTAAGCCTGATTGTTTCTCCCTTTTCAGTAATCTACAGAGGAAAGAGAAGTGTGGATTAACAGACAGTATGTATGTTACTTTTTTGATAAAGTTAAGGTGCATTTAGAATAATTCAGTGCATTCAAAGTACTGAATGTTGGGGGCTTTGTTTTATTTTCTGACTGGTGTTTGGTATTTTTCAGGACAATGAAAATTCAGCTGGACATCAAATTTCTTGCGGCAGAAATGAGTTTCTCTGTTTTTATATTATAGTTAACACTTAAATGATTCCATAAAATGGTTTGTGCATGATTACAGAAATACAAGAACCTATTTTAACAAATTTCCAAGTCATACTGAGCACAAATTTGTGACCTTATTTTTGTTTCAAGCTCATGTGATTCTCAGGTCTGTTTGCCTGCTACTAAGTTAAAGCTTCATGAAAAAAAAAAAATTAAGATTCAAATATGTTTTTTTAAACTGTCAATTAAGAAATAAGAAATAAATAGCCTTGAAATTAATGTGCTTGAATTTATGAAATTTTGTGAAGTCTGAAGCAAACTTATTACGAACTGTTCATATCAAAATTTTCCATACTGGGATTTTTATTGCATGGCATCTTGTAACGAATAAATTTCCAAGAAATTTAGAAGATACCCAAGTAGTCAAGCCTCCAGAGGATAAACGTGAAAACATCTTGACCAAATATTCTCATGTTTCATCTGGATGATACCGGAAAAATGACTTTTATGATGATAATGTGGCATTGTATCCCACATGTTCAGTGAAATAAAAGTAACTCCTTGCAGCATTACATTGTTTGTATCTTATTGTTGTATGGCTGAAAACTGATAATATATGTAATCTATATGGCTCCTCTTACTAAAGCTGACTGTTTGAGAATTTACATCCAAAATACAGTCATTTTTCAATCAACTAAATCCATGAATGAATTGCAGAATAGCAAGGTAACTATGTTACAAAACATGGCTGAGAAAATTTTAAGATACCCATACTGGCCTTCCTCCAGAAATTGAAAGTGGTCAGGCCAGTAAGCTGAAGTACTAACCACTGTTTGCTCCAAGGTGTACCCTACAGTGTCATATTTCTTCTGGATGATTCTGGGAAAGTACTCATGACAATCTGGCATTGCATCACACCAGTTGGTTGATATTGAAGAAGGCTTTAGCACCATTGATTTCTGAGTTTGTATTTCAAAATCAAGGATTTGAAGCAAGAATTCGCATGTGGATTCAGCTAGGAAACAACTTTATACACTATAGAGGGTTGAAAAATATTTTCAGTTCTGAGCAAAGATTCAATTTAAACTGTTGAATGAACCAACAACACTCAGGTTGTAGGCATACCAATAACAAAGGTGCCGCAGCATGTTTTAGGCTTTAGTGCTAGATGTTAATCATTGTTAAGAACAAAGAATCAGCAAGCTAGGTTTCAAAAAGACTTGAGCAAAGTCATGTGAGCAGATCAATTTGGTATGTAATCTTGTACCAGTTCTAAATTAATGGAGAAGGTACAGTGCGGAGAAAAAAATGTTATCATATCTTCTAATGTGAACCCAGCAGAGGGAGTATTATGGCCTGGTTTTATTTTGGAGCTTATGAAACTAGTTGAACCTTTATTTATTGAAGATGTGACGGCTGATGCCAGCAATCATCAGAATCATCAGAAATCTGCTCAAAACCAGTGGCATAGCTGGAGCTGAAAATAAGGTGGGCACAGAACATCTCTCAACACCAATAATTAGTCCAGACATGCTCTCAATCCCTTTTCTTAATTACCACTGCAATTAGGTATTTTGATCACTTGCGTGTGTGTAAGTGTGTGTGTATTTGTGCGCTTGTCATCAGGATTACTTAAAAAATCTATTCAACAGATTACAGCAAAATTTTATGAGAAGTTGGACAGTATGAATGGAAAGAGGTAATTAAATTTCCAGACCACTCCGGATTCAGATTCAGATTCTGCAGCTGTTTATCAGTGCTAGTGGATCAAAACCTGCTGACGGAGGGGCGTGTTTTCTGAGTGACCTCAAGGCAACAATGCACTCAATCCAATAACACTTCATTATCCGGTGTTGCTAATTCCTCTCCTTAAGAAAAGACGACAACCATTCTTCGGAACATACACTGCCCGGCCAAAAAAAAAGTCGTGCACTGAAATATTTAGTTGGAGCCCCTGTAGCTTTGATTACAGCGCATATTCTTCTTGTCATTGTTTTAACATCTATATGCAATGCCAGAACATTTATTTTAGATCAGAAATGCCATAATTTTTGGCCGAGATCTTGTCTTCTCGACATAATGGTTGAACCACTGTGGTCTTTCTTGAGTACATCCCAATAACTTTTAATGTGTTTAAGGTCAGGATTTTGTGGTGGCAAATTTGTTTGTGAAAATGATTCCTCATACCTGTTTTTGTCATTCATGGTTTTCTTTGCTAAATACAGGCCAATAATTTGCCCGTTCTGAAATATTGTTACATCTTTTCCACCATCAGGGGATGTGTCTTCCAACATGAAGAAATGAGTAGCGACGCGCTTCATCAGTCAGGGTAAAATGATTATTGCCAGCTGAAACATATTAATAACCACAATAATGATCCAATTATATATTTGTTCGTTAATTTCCAAATGGTGACTTTTTTTTGGCCGGGCAGTGTATAATGTAGTGCATTTCAATCAGCGTTATTCAGAATTGTGTTACGGTATTTCAAATCTTTGTCTTTGTTTGAAGCGCAGGTTAGTGATATGATCCAGATCAGGAACCAAATACAGAGGCAGAGTGCAATCCAAAAATAGGGTTTATTCACAGTAGTACGGTAAGACAGGGACAGAGCTCAGAGCAGAATGACTCAGTTCAATTCAGATGTAAAAGGGTAGGGTGCGTGGGCGTATCTGTACCAGGCCAGTGGCTTTCCGGGACAGCTGCCAGATGGAGTGCACACTCTGCCAGAGCCGAACTGTCAGATGGCAGGACAGAAAAGTTAAGCAGGAACGCAGTCCCAATCCTGATGACAGTAGAAGGTTGGGGAGGTTGTTCCTAAAAAATAGGCAGAGGAGCAGACTGGGAGTCAGGGGTGTTACCAAGAGAGGGGCAGGGGGTGAGCAGTGCCCACCCTGAGAAAAGCTTTGCCCAACCAATGTAAACTCAAGATAAAAAAACTGATTTACTACTATTTGACAGCAAACACGCAATATCCCTGGTGATTCACAGGCGGACGTAGACAGCCATTATGAGAGAGCTTTACATATGGCTTCAACCTATTTGTGATTAGTGGATTGCTTTGCCAGTCTATTCTGATGTGAAACTAACCAATGGGCACTCTTTATTTACTAGGGACCCTCCCATTCTTTTAGACTGCCGTCATCACTCAGTTGAAGGTCATGTATACGCCCGTTTTCATCAAACTGAGTAGTAGCTTGAGGCTAGCATCTGTGGTACAGCGGGATGTGTACATACACATACATACAATGTATACTCAAATGTAGAGGCTAGCTAACCTATTTTTTATTTGGCCAAAACATTCTTTAGCTTGACGAAGACATGATATTTATTTGGGTGGCTACTCACTTTCCCACAGCCAAAGTAAAAAAAAAAAAGAATGACAAGATGGCGAGTTGCAATTCATATGCAGGAACCAAATAGCTTGCAAATTGCATATCAAAATGCTTTTGATTCAGTAAATAGTCTGGCGAGCAGTTTCTTTGTTTGGCACAAGGGTAAAAATCCAGCCGTCACCCACTCCACTACTGAATGATATCACATTACCTGTGGGCAACAATCAATATTCAGAGCACGGAAGTAAAGTCCCCAAGCTTCACTTTGCATGCTGGAAATCACCAACACACGGAACGAAATAAAGATCGCAATCCAATCCTTCACAACTGCTGTAGCTGACAAGCCAAATATTTGCCTCAAGAATATAGTCGAATAAAGCTGATGTTGTTACAAAAGCCAGGATTACGAATCGTAATTTACAATTAGGCGCCTTTCAATATTCACTAATGCTACTGGTAAGCCCCTCCACTGTTCAATGTCAACTTGTTCAAAAGTGCTAACATTAGCCGGTATAACAGCTAAATGTGTGGGTTTCAGTATGCATCCCATGTGTGACTGTAGATGACCACTAATTACATGGCAAACGCTTGTTACTTCACCAGAAAACTTAACTGACCACTGGCTGACAATACTGCTTTTTGTTCGAAAAAAGTATACTTGTTGGACGGATCTTTGAATTGACATATCAGGGGACTGTATAATACAGTGGGATCGAGATGATCATCCCGTTCATCCGCGGGGGCTTTTTTACGAAATTGTGTGCGCATAGGTAGGCTATATCCTCTTGGGTGGATACTTCAGTCTTAGTGCGGCTAGCCACTCCAAGCGCCTACTCGCTGGCATCGAGTGTAGACTGTAAGGTGCTGGGTAAGGGAAATCTTTCCTAATCACCTTGTAAATAAGGCTCTCTGTTTCCATACAAACATTTTATGTTTTTTGAGTTATTGGTACAACCAACAACAAGTAGAGCCTGAACACATTCAGCCAGCCGATCTCTCTTCGAACAGTGAGCAATGACCGGTAGTAGGAGACCGTCAGGGATCTCATGGCGGTGCGCATCGTTAGAATAGGAATTAGGTAGTTTAAAAGAAACAAGATCATTTGAAACGTCTTTATGCAATGTAATTGCTTCCAATGATCTTATTTCATTTGAACAGTTTAAACGATCATGAAACACATGTAACTTATTGCTTCCAACCCCTGAGTAAAGAAAAGTGTGCGAAGTCCGGAGTCATAATGCAGGTGAAACTGATGAACCTTCATGCACAAGGACTTCAATTCTGTGCGAGAATCTCACACATGCGTTGATTGAATAATTGCTGACTACAGCAGGGGAACGTAAATATACCACTAAAATTCACACGGAATGCATGAAAGTTGACTGGTGTGCGTTATTAATGAAAACTGACCACACCTGTGAATGTTGAGAGTTTTCGGAGCTTTTGTAATGGTAATTTAGATGAATGATTGAAAACAGGTCATGACCAATCATTATTTTCAAGGGATGGGTTTAGCCTCCCCTATTGCCAGTTCACCAGCTGCCACTGATTATATATATATATATATATAAGTTTCAAGATGTTGTACATGTTATATTTTTCGCAGATTTCGAGGTTCTTTTTTTGCTCCCCTAAAGAGGACTAATGCCCACCCAAGCTTGGCATCCTGGCAACGCCTCTGTTGGGAGTTGATTAATATGATTGTGGTCCCAATCCTGGAGACTGAGAGAAAGGCCTTGAGGCTTGTTCCTATTAACTGAACAAGGGAGTGAACTTCTGTAAATTACTATTAATACAGGTTTCAAATACATTTCTAAAGATGAAGAGCTTTACAAGAAAATACTTGCGAAAGGACATATAGCAAGTGACAATTCAGCAACTTGCAAACTCAAAGTAAAGGGTATAAATATGGCAGCACACATATAAGGAAGGGGAAACATGAATAGGACACAGCCAGCCAGAAAGTCACACAAGACGTAAACCAATCAAAGGAGACAATACTTCTACTGGATACACAAGCTGCTGGACGGGAGGAGACAGGAGGCATTCACACAAGATGACAGGTTTGATTGCCTGATGAACCAAAAGGTTTTTGCAGAAGTTTTGTTGCAGTTTTTCGATCAAAAAAGCAAATAAGGCCTATTTATGAGTAAACAATTTTACCAAAGTGAATTTAGCCTATTATCAGGTCGCCCTTGGATTGCATTCAGAAAGAAGCTGTGTCCTTAATTGCGAATGGGGTATTTTTATAATTGGAAGATATGTTATTAAAGGAAAATGATTGGGCACAGGTCGGGACATTTTGTCAGTTTATGGCAATTTTTTTTTCTTTTTATGCCACTGCTCAAAACCATCCAAATGCCTCAAAATACAGTGTTTCAATGTTAATGATTGACTGATTGACCCTATTGCCTTTTCTGAAGAAAATATGCAAGCGATTGCTGCATGTACTTCTCTCGCTATATTTCTATCTGTATATTTACATGGTTTTTTTCCCTGTTCAAACAATAGGATGCTCACAGGCTGAAGTATTTGCACAGCATTATCTGCAGTATTGTGTCATTTTCTGACAGAAAACATTCCATACGATTTAGCCTCTCATCAAACTAGTGCTGATCTATATGTTTTTGACCATTCAGGCATCCACAAGGAGGACAGATAGATTACTGAATGCAGTACAATGATGTTAAAAATACTCTGAATAAATAGTCAAGTAAAACAAACTTCAAATGGACGCAATGAATTGTCCTAGTAGAGCTCATTTACAACTGGCTATTACATTAAAAAGCTCCAAATTAACTATTTAATTGCGGTGAAAATCTTTACTGGTTTATAGGCTAACTTCTTGTGTATCAGGAAGTTTTTCAGCAGTATCATCTCTAAACCTTAAAAGAGCAAAAACATATATTATATGAAAACAAACTTTTGCACTGATAAAACTGATGCATTATGAGTGATCATTACCCACGCCCGACGAGGCGGCGTAGGTATACAGTTTAACACTGTCTGTGTGTGTGTGTGTGTGTGTGTGTGTGTCTGTCCGCGCGACAGCTCGGCCACCACTGAAGCTAGGGTGACCAAACTTTGTGGGGTAGATGATCCTAGGGTACCCTGTCCAAATTTGTATTTTGAGGTGGAAATGTCAAAGGTCAAGGTCAACAATAGGCGTAGGTTAGCATCTCTATAGAGTGCGCATCGCCTAGTTTTTATAATGGAAAGTAGAAGAGACTGGGGTCTGATGAGCCATGGGGACCAGTGAACCATATCACTATTTTGCGATCAATCAGTGACAGAGCTGCTTAAAATAGGCAAAATATTTGACCATTGACTGATGAATCATGGGGAAAAATGAGCAATGTCACTATTTTCCCTATTTTAAACACCTTTGGCATCGATTGATGGCTAAATAGTAATATGGCTCATTGGTCCCCATGGCTCATCGGACCGCAGTCTCCCCTACTTTCACTGCAGGTAGGCCCACTACATTGGGCCTCATAACAATTATAATCAAAGTCTAATATTCCTATAATTGAACCCATTAAGGTGAATAAGATGAAAAAATGTCTGGTAGTTGGATTAGCCAAAATATTGAGGGCAAATAAAAAAGATACAGAAGTAGGCTACTTCCATCCACAGGCAAAAAGTAAAAACAAGAAGCGATTGCATTCCGTGACCCAAATAACCATTTAGTTACATCATCAGATTTACAGCAGCGCTCCTGTAAACATTCTTCCACAGTTTTACCGAGCCAGTCGAGTAGTTTCATCTGCTGCGACAACTGTAGGTCACTCTATAATTTTTCGTGGGAGCGTTACTTGAGACCTTGTCTGAATAACATCACATTATAGACTTTATACAATGCAGTGGCCCCGATGCCTCTCGTAGCTTCAAGACACGAAACCAGTTAGGCAGGAGCGGTTCACTCACTGTTCACTTATTCAGCGAGGTACACCACATAGCCAAAAGTACGTGGTCACTTCGCTCAAACCTCAGATATGCATTGAAAATGGCCGAACAGGACCATTCAGCTTCCATTGTGGGTGGGGTGGGTTGGGCTCATGCACAAAGGAAAGCAATTTTCAGATCGGGAGACGTAGGGGAGACGGGGGTCTGATGAGCCATGGGGACCAATGAGCCATATCACTATTTTACGATCAATCAGTGAAAGATCTGCTTAAAATAGGCAAAATATTTGACCATTGACTGATGACTCATGGGGATAAATGAGCCATATCACTATTTTGCCTATTTTAAACACCTTTGGCATCGATTGATCGCAAAATAGGGATATGGCTCATTGGTCCCTACGGCTCATCAGACCCCTGTCTCCTCTATAGTATAATAAACGGTCAAATGAGAACTGAAAGTCCGCCCAGCAGCCCATTCCAAATAAAAATGTCAGATATTTAGAATTAAAAATGTCTGTTTCCTATTTCGTTCAATAGCCAATCAGTAAAGTGTCCATACACTTTTGGCTAAAAGCTGTACTATTTCATACTCACCAGAATAACATTAAGCCGCTCCAGAAGTAGGAAAAAAACTGGCAGGAACTAGACCATAATTTGCGCGTGCAGATTCTCAATTATGACGCTCCCATCCCAGGTCGAGCCCACCTGAATTTCATCTTTCATGCCCAAATCTTTTTACGCTATTAATGTTGAATTATGCGTGTTAATAAGATGAACCGCAGTTCCCATCTGACTGAGGTTAGACGTATTTATTCAAGAAAACAAACATCTAATACCCTACATCTACACGAGGATGGGCCTTTTCCACGTAGGCCTAATTTAACGTCATGAAAAGCGCATTTGCTGATTTTCTGTTTCGAATTTTGGTCATAGAATAGTTGAAAACAAGCACACAAATAATTTAGTAAGTCGCAGCCTGTAGGCTATTTGCACCGAGAATCTGCTTGAGTGTAAGATGACAGGCAACCCTGCCATTGTCTGATTGTCATTACAGCCGCTGAAAAGATGGAGAATCCCATAGTGTATTCCAGAATGCGCAACGTTTGCCAATTGGCTCCATGACCTCGACATTCAGACACCTCAGAGATTCGGACATACAAAAGCATACAAGCATCCAGTAATAGAGAAAATTTGATTACCAGCAGTTCGCATAATTTTCTCTTTCCACAAGGAAAGTAGAAGAGTCACTCGAAATTGTTGAATTTTCATGGAAAAATATTTTAAATTATAGGGGAGACTGGGGTCTGATGAGGACCAATGAGCCGTATCACTATTTTGCGATCAATCGATGCCAAAGGTGTTTAAAATAGGCAAAATAATGATATGGCTCATTTATCCCCATGACTCATCAGTCAATGGTCAAATAATTTGCCTATTTTAAGCAGCTCTGTCACCGATTGATCGCAAAATAGCGAAACAGCCAATTGGTGTCCTTGGCTCATCGGATCCCAGTCTCCCCTAATCTGTTGCAACATTCCAGATTAAATTCATATGCGGCCCTCTTTCCATCGACTAAAGGGCCGTACGGTGTTTTATTTCTTCCACACCTGCTGAAATATTTCCGTTAATGAGGAACGGGCATCCGTTCTTCAAAATTGTTCACCTAAATTTCAGCCAACATTCCTCACTGAATCATATAGTTTGGATCGAAAATATTAAAGTTAATTGCATTTCCTATCTAAGATTAGGCCAGCTGTATGTCTTTGTTTGGAAGTCGACCCCATGAGTTTCTGTAAAAAGGGTATATCGGATTGCAGTGATGCAGAAGGAGTACGTTTTTTGTTCAAAGGCCTCCTTGGGGTCGTTCTTTTCCATTATATTTCTTACCCTAAAGGCATGGGGAGGTTTACCTGTCCCAATTTCTGCTTCACTGATTGGTTCCAACTGCAATGCAGTGCCTGTCCCCTCGGTAAAAATATCCATAAGATATTGGTAGGCCTATATGACACCACAATATTGCAACCCTGCGCTCATTGTCAAAGATGGAATTGAGTGGCCTCGGTTTTTCTTTAGTACTGGCGTTTCTGACTCAGGTAAATATACTTTAAGCAAAAATTCAATTATATAACGAAAAATACGTTATATTCCCAGACAATACATTTTAAATTTAATATTTTATTTTTACAGATTGATTATATTCAGGCACAAGGTAAGTTTCCCATTAATTTTTCCATAGGAATTTCAATTCACTTTTTCCTGCAATGGAAACGTGGAATTCTCTCGGGCATATTTTAGTATTACGCGCAGAACAATACAGTATTCAGCCAATTATGTTCTATAAAAATTCAGAACACCTCGGCTGATCATTTTTGACCAGAATGCGGTTTCTATATAAAAAAGGATTAAAAATCCCAACTATTGAAACATCCGCACGTCTTATGGATGGGACGTTTAACTCGTTATTTTATAGAGGATGCTGCATGTAAACACACTCATTTTTTCAGTTTTCAACCTTATGTTATTTTAACGCTATTTCCTGAAATTCCCGTATAGGCTATTCGAAATTTAACCTTTAATTTAAAAAAAAAGTAAAGGTCGATCTTAGTCAGTCGTCAAGGTAGGGATTGTGATAATTAAATTATGCCTACTTCTTTCTCGATTTTTTTTCAGCATGCAGTATCATATCAGTAACTTCTCCATCTGCATCAACTTTCGACGTGAGATGGACCCAATATCCTTTAGCGACGAATTATTTTCTAGATATAAGGGTCGTGAATTCAACGACTATTGCACCAGTCGTGGTGACTATGCCAGCATCCAGCTCAGAGAAGCGTGTGCAGGGTCTTCGTCCTGGGACTGTGTACAGCGTCACAGTAAAAGTATTCAACTTTTTCAATGTTGTGTGCCAGGACTCGAGAGTAACGACAACAGGTAACAGCTTTCACCGGAAAAATGTGCTATTGCTTGCGTGAAATAATTGAAAATCGACTTAACCTTTATGATAATTTATTTTAGCTATATGATTTTCTAGTTTCTTTCGGGGGCAGAAATGTGAATAACAGCTTTCATCTTGTTTGCTTCCAGTTCCAGCCACATCGCAAATAACTGTCTCTCGACCAATATCAAGTACTGCCATCAGATTTGAATGGTCGAGCGTAAAGTCAGCCACAGCTTATTTCTTGGTACTAGAGAAATCGCTGACCGGCGAAATTTTCAACCATAGTTTTACAAGTCTTGCTGGTGAGGTGAGCAACCTTCAACCATCGACTCCCTACAAATGCTACGTCCAGTCCTCCAACGCTGCCGGCTTGGGAGCTCGCTCAAGAGAAAAAACAGTCTGGACACGTGGGTATAAATGAATACAAATGCAGACGCTAGAAATGAAAAATTCCAAGGCAATCTGATTTGATTCTTATTAATATTTGCGAAATGTATGATGGTTTATATTGTTTTAAAAATCCAGCTATAACGATGTTTTGTCTTTTGAGAATCATTCTCGATGGGACACCGGAATGAGCATTAAAAAAGACTTGGTTTGTCTGCCCCGATTTCAGTGGTACAGCCGCCAGCATCCGTCCTGGTGCAGCACACAGGTCGGAGTACAGCACGAGTAACATGGGAGAGTGTAGATAAAGTGCTGATTTATAGAGTAACTGTCGTCGACACTGATGACCCCCACGTCGACTTTTATGCGGTCAACACCTCCTCTACGCAGCAAGACATCAGCAACCTCGAGCCTTGCTCCACGTATCAAGTAGGAGTCTCGTCGGTCAATTCCTTCTTGGTACCAGGAGAGGCAACATATGTCACTTATACAACAAAAAGTAAGAATTGTCTAACAAAATAAAACTCGAAACATAAAAGTGATATTTTAATGTGTTTGTCCTACTCAAGCATGTTGTTTACGTAAACCAAAGGTCAGTTGTAGCTAATGCATTGTTGAACTGCAAATAAAAATATTAAATAAGGGCATACTCTCTAAAAAGAGATTGGTTTAAAAAAAAAAAATCTAAGTGGTTCTTTCTGATGTTAGTTGACTGAAAGAATAGCTTGGCTACAAATAACCAATATGATAGTTATTTTGTCAAACAATCCTGGCTGGTTTGATACATATCAACCAACTAGATTGGCTGATATGTGCCCTACAAAGCATGATTGATTGACAGGAAAACCTTTATATTGGTTATTTGAGATCAAGATACCGTTTAAATCAACCAAGATTTGGGATAAAACAACCAAAATATTTGTGAAATCAACCAACATCAGCCTGAACCACTTAGATCTGTTATTTTTTTAATCAATCTGTCCTTAGAGTGTAGTTTTTGAATAGGGCTGCCATTTGAGAAGGACTTGAATCGAAATAATCAAAGTCATGGTGTTATGAAAATTTGAGACCATTCCAATTTTCGTTCAACACCTTTTCCAGCGATCGGTGCGGTGACATCAATCTCCATTGACTACAGCTGCTCGAGTGGCATGGTGTCAGTGTCATGGGACACTGTTTTTGGGGCTGATTCCTATAGGGCAACAGCTACGGATGGCAATGGCACCACACTGTCCTGTACAACACAGTTACTAAGCTGCCAGATCACCCAAGTGAAGTGCGGGGAGCGGTATGTGGTGCGTGTCGCTGCCATCTCTGACGACTGCGAGAGCTCTTCAAACGTCACCAACGAATTTGAAACAGGTGCAGACACGTGACATTTCATCTGTTCTCTCTGTTCAGGAACACCGCATTGTGCAGCTATCCGATCTCTCTCATGTTTTACCCGTCCTCAACAGCTATACATACCAAACAGTGGAATTCGAAGTATAGTGTCTATAGCACAAAGGTTCCCGTAGAATTCCTTTGTTTTTGGTTGTCCATTGAGTAGCTGGTATTCCTGGATATCTGAAGTGTGTAACAAATTTATTAGACCACTATGCAATGTAAGGTTTACGCCACAGCTGCCTTAAATTTACAGTGTCGGTAATCACCAAAATAATTTCTGTTTTTGTGATGGTTAATCCACCAGTATGCACAAGCTCTTAAGCTGAAACGATATTTTAGATGCTAAAATATAATTATTGTTTTTATCCATGAGTTTTCAAACTTACAAAAAAGCAAAAAAGGTAGTTAAGCACATTATTATTTTTGATATAATAATAGTTATTTTCTTGCATCCCTGAACATAAAAATTAGTTTTAGTGGTTGAATGCAAGATTGCAAGCTGTTATCAAGGCCAAAGGAGGCCATACAAGATAGTTTTTTTTTTTGTTTTTATGTGTGAATAAGGACTATTAAGTAGTTTCAGTTTATTATTTTCCAAAGAAATAACAAAATAATTTTAGTTTTAAACACGTTTTTGACAAATTTCTTAAATATTTGTGTTTTCTCATTTTTTAATGGTCTAATAACTTTGTTAAGTACTGCATATACAATGTGAAATGTCACATTGGTGAAAAGATTTCAGTGCCTCTCTGGCTCTGTTTTCTCTCCCTGCAGTGCCCTGCCCCCCCACTGGCCTGGCCACCTACAAAGAGTGCTCCAGCAATGTGATCATCTTTGGGTGGGATTACACTAACAACACTGCCTTCTACGTGGCCACGGCACGGGCAGCGAATGGGGAGGTGACCGAGTGCCGGACCACTGACACGTCATGCTTCTTTACCAACACGGGCTGTGGCCGCACCTACGAGTACACAGTCTACTCTGTTAGTGGCCAATGCAACAGTGAGGTTAGCTCCCCAGTCCACGTCCGCACAGGTATGTGGTCAATGGGATGATGGGGTAGAGTGTGTGACATATTAAGTTTGCTCTATGACCGTTTCAATCCGCTGGCACCTTCGCAACATGCAGTTTTTATTCAAGTTGCTCAGAGTTTGAGACAGATAAATTATTTATTTACTAATTGAAGAAATACCTCAACAACAAATAAACAAAATTATATATCTGCAGTATATACCTTTTCATCAACTGGTCGAGCCCAGTCACATCCTGACTCGTCATATTGTGACGCTATACCTGACCGAGCCTCGATATACAAGGCAAAGAGAGGCTTTTGGCGTTCTTAATGGACTCCAGTTTAAAATGAATCCTTTCCCCCCAACGCCTTACCCTTCACCCAAACTCCAACCTAAGCATCAAATAAGGACACCGAAAGTCTCCTTTTTTCATCATACATCGACACTTGGTAAGGTAGCTTTACTATATGATGAGTTAAGATGATAAGGTGTTGACCACTGGCAACTGGTGTTAATGCAGTAACCAAAAACTCAAGCTGATCATGTGATGCCATTTATGCGGATTTCATGTGATGCCATTATCCTTGTTTTGCACCTGCACTTATATTTGTGTGAGAACCATGATAACATTCTTGAAATCCCCAATCAGCGCCCTGTGACCCCACGAACGTGAAGACCAAGGCGGAGTGTGAATCGGATGTGCTGATTACTTCCTGGGACAGCGCCGCTGGTGCCCTCCACTACCGGGTGGAGGCGAGGGGGAATCGAGGGGACCGCTACAACTGCACATCCATCACCCAAAGCTGTGCTATCCCGGGGGTGAGGTGCGGCGAGAGTCTGAGCGTGTGGATCACCGCCTACGATGACGACTGCTCCAGCGGCAGGGCTCTGGGAGAAGCTGCTGAAACAGGTGACTCCTCCAGGGCATGGTGGTACTTTGAATCATTCAGCAGGAGGTGGGATACGTGAGAGTTAGTTCAGGAACCTGACTTGTTACCAGATTATTGTGGTTTCAAATTTATTTATTTAATCATTTATTTAAATGGTACTTTTTAAAACCCATAGTTCCCATTTTTTTCATAGAATACAGTATAAAAAACAACAAAATAGAGAGATAAAAGACAAATTGACTTGAACAAAATAAAAACAAATTAGAGTCTCATGAAAAGGTCAATCGATAACGTGCATCTTCAGACTTATGGAATCTTCACGTTCACTCGAAACCTCGCAGGAAGTCAGTGAAGAGAGACAATAATAGGTGTAATGAGAAATCTCAGGTTAGTTTTGGCGAGCAATCTAACCAGTGCTTTTTGAACAACCTGAATATGAGAATTTGTAGCTTCATTAAGACACGTGGAAAGCGAATTATAGTAATCTAAATGACAGAAGGTGAGAAGAGGATGAGCAGCCCAAGATCATTGGCTGAAAGCATAGAAAAAGGCTGAAAGCATGGAGGGGATGCTGTTATACAACTTGGAAAATTTGTTGGGACCAACCACCCGAAACTAAAGAAAGCTATTAGCCACCAAACTCCTAATTTTAGCCATACATTTATGGAGGGTGGAGGGGTCACCCAGGTTGTGAGGCTTGGCTGAAAAATAGAGCTTTGAATCATTGGCAATGGTAGGAAGTATCAAGGAGGTGACAGAGGAGATGACCTCCTGGAAGTATATATTAGGAAACGGGGATTGAACCTTGGGGAATTCCACAAAGACAATGGGCTGAGGAAGACAAAGTATTGATAAAAACACTAAAATATTTGAAGAATAAATAAGAGTAAAACCAATTTAGACCAATGCCAAAATACCTACCCAATGTTTGCAGTTGTCTATTAATTAAAATTGTGTGATTGATGGTATTTGGCCTGATAGGTCTAGTAAAATCCGAATATGTTTGCCATTGTCTGCTCTAATGAGAATATCATTTGTGATATTCAGCAGTCTCCTCTCAGTTTTCATTGCGAAAGCCTGATAGAAATTTATCAAATACGTAATGAAAAGCAACAAACATGCGAATCTGGTCTGCAACAACCTTGGACAGCTAAAGCATTGACACAGAATATTGATTTCACATAAATGGCAACATTGCCACCTCTCCTAGGTACGCTAGAATGATACTCGTCGTTACCATTTATGGATATTTCTGAGTTAGCGTAGTTTTGTAAAGTCACTTTTCTGATGGAACAATAACATCAGCATCAGTCGAAACAGCCCAGATACAGATAAAATCTTTTTTCGAAAAAAGACCTTGCAAATTTTGGTGAATAAAGCTCATCCCAGACCTTGACTTAAAATCAGCCAGTGTATTAATTTGACTGCATTTGTTCAGACCAGGGATTGGCTGCACATTTCCTGATAATAAGAACAGCGTAAAAATGATAAATCCTCTCTTTACAGATGCACTCAAAGCAACCATTTGCTAAACATAAATAACTAGGTCCCGGAGTGAGTGATCAAAGCTGGATGTTGACATCAAGGCTTGGTGAAGACTATATTATATCAACTGTTTATGATGAAATACTAACATATGTTTATAAAACTATTTTTAATTTATCATTTAGAATTTCAAATATGCTTTTTATCCTCAGCAATATCAATGTGGAACACAAAAAGTAAAAATCCAAAGCCAGATTTAAGTTTTTAAAAATGCAGGGTGCCAAAGACTTTTGCCCAGTCCTGTATACGGTAAACCCTGAAGAGTGTGGTGAACTCAAGTTTTTTTTGGAAACCGATTACCTCAAAAAAATAGTGTATGCCAACTTAATTATCTTGTGTTCACAGCACTTGAAAACACGGAAAAAATAACTTCACCTTATTTTCTTTAAGGTCCTTTCACACAACGCAATTAAGTTTGTCTATACAATTTTTTGAGGTAATCGGCTTCCACAAAACATTTGAGTTTACCACACTATCAGGGTTTACAATGTAAATGTACCTAAAACTTGCACAGCACTGTATAACTGAACCAGGGGGTAGAGCTAATTAGTAGAATCACTTGGCTGAGCTCATGGGTGGAAGGAAAGCATGACTGGTTTTCTTCTTTTTCAATCGTTTGATTTTTCTGCATGTCAGGAGTCATATTATATACAGTATATTGCTCATGACCCGAGACTTGTGGTTCTCTACCAGTTCCCTGCACACCTCAGAATGTGACAGCAATCAGAGACTGCGGCCCTGACACGGCCTCCCTAGACTGGGAAGCAAGTGCCGGCGCTGTGTTCTACATCGCCACGGCTGTGCACTCCGACGGCACGGTGCGCACCTGCACAGCTATGGACACGCAGTGCCAGATCCAGGGCCTGCGGTGTGGCCAGACCTACACCGCCTCCGTCATCTCTTCTAACTTGAAGTGCAACAGCTCGGAGAGCGCCCGTGTCACCTTGGAGACAGGTACTCCTGCCTCTGTTGCATTGCCTCCCCTGCAGGTGTGAAGAAATAACCTCAACCATGCAGAAACAAGAACTGAAATAAGTGCCTGTTTCCTGTTAAAATTCATTCTTTTTCTTTGGTTTTTCTTCAGTGCAGTGCAAAAATCTAAATGAATCTACATTTATCTGCATCAGCATTTTAGTCATTTTGTTGGCCTTAACTTCTTATTTCTAATACTTTTCTGCGAAGTTAGCAAAGCTATTTAGCAAAGCTAATTTCACAATAGCCGATTTTTTCTACTTGATAAGATTACGAGACCAAGACACTTGCTAAGCCAGGCTTTTTCGCGGTATGGATTTTTGAAGTCAGTCGGATTCTCAGTGAGAGAGCACAGTATAAGCAGTCTTTCTCACAATACATTTGTGAAGCATGAATGTGAAGTGGAGTTAGAAGCCTGTTTACATTGTGTTTCTCAGGACCATGTCCGCCGAACCACATTGAGGCAATTCTGGACTGTGCGGCGAACCACGCTTTGATTTTGTGGCAGAAGCACTTGAACGTCGGCTCCTACACCGCCATCATGGAGGATGCGAACAGTGGCTTGCTCAGCTGTAGTACCACCCACAACAACTGCATCATCTCTCCTCTGAAGTGTGGCCAACGGTACACCGTCACCGTCCAGCACAATGACGGCACATGCAACAGCCTGCACTCTGCTCCTATGCATATGGACTCAGGTGAGGCAGATTCACATCAACTTCACATCCAAGAATGCATTACATTGCTTTTATCTAGCCAGTGTGATGGAGAATTGCCGTCACTGACCCTTCCCATTTAATATCCCTCAATACTGCACCAGGCCAGTTTTTATGTTTTCCACTGCTTTCGTAACAGTTATACACTATCTTTATCACTTAGAAAATTCACTGCTTGAAGTAATAAACGTGAACCGAATGGCGAAAAACTGAATTTGGGCGTATTTCACTCCCTGCATCAAGCCAAACTTAATTTACAATTGCAAAAGGAGGCCTTAAATAGGACCTGGTGGCTCTTGACTTTTTCAGTTCTGGTGCGATAGACTTCAAAACTTTCAGTATAAACTCTGCTCTTTTCAGTGCCGTGCCCACCTGAAAATGTGAGGACCGATGTGAACTGCGGGACTGGGGAGCTGACCGTGGGCTGGGATGTGTCCGTCCCGGGGCAGAACTACACCACGATCGTGTCCGCGGGGAATGGGGAGACAACTTTGTGCAACTCCACAGATACACGCTGCAGCATCAGCAGTCTGAGCTGTGGCAGGGCCTATATCGTTGCAGTCCTGTCCGTCAATGGGTCCTGTCTGAGCAGGCCGAGTGGAGATGTGCTTGTCCAGCAAGGTATAGTGCTCTACTGATGGGTCTGCCGTCTGTTTAGTTTGTTTACTCACAGCACACGATACCAGAACAGATGCACAGCAATATTTTTTGACCAATAAAAGTTTATGTTTTGAATGTGAATTTTACATAGTTGTTTATAATGTGCTTTAGGTTTTTTGGGTTTGGTTTATTCACTGCTTTATTAATATTGCAATTGCTGTTCTGGGAATATCGATGGTTAGACCCAGCACTGTTGCTCACTTTGCTCATTTATGTCCTTCTCAATGTGCGAAATTAATGTAGTCTTAAAATCTTACGTAGGAGGCAAAGTATACAAGTTATTGCTTCCTGCATACATTCCTGAAGGGCATAATCACAGCAATACAAATACACTGTTTGTTAAAATTAAGATACTTAGCGGACAATTATGTTGCAAATCAGAACTTGTATTTGGGTGTTGACACAATAATGAGAAATTAGTCATGGTCACCTGTAATTAGTTGACAATTTTAGCTATCTATATCTTGTAGACGATGTTGGAATTGTACTCCTGTCAGCATTATCGTTCGAATACTCCAGGGCTGCACTGTATCTGTTCGCGCCGTGTGTTCACAGCGCCGTGCGTACCCACCAATGTGACCACGGAGCGGACTTGTGCCGACCGCGCTGTCGTTCACTGGAGCGCAAGCAGAGGGGCCAGGAATTACACCGCTATCGCCGTGAGCGCAAGCAGCCACAGGACTGAATGCTCTTCAAACGAGACGACCTGTGACCTCTACGGCCTGCAGTGCGGGGAGGTGTACACAGTGGGCGTGGTGGCGGTGGACGAAAACTGCACCAGCCCCCAGAGCCAAACGGTGATGCTGCTTACAGGTAGAGTGGAGGCACTGGGTGAGCCACAGGTTCAGCGGGTTGAAGCTTAGGGAATGGTGTGGACAAGTATTACATTTAGACAAAAAATGTTCTTTTTCTCTTAAATGTATTTGTTTTTTGCTAAATTTGATTAAAACATCACCACTTGAGGGGAGGAATTATGGTTCACTACCACATTTGTCAACGGGGTGGAAAAAATGCACTCATCTAGGCAGCAGTTGCTATAAACTAGCAAGATCTATCTTTCTTCTTTTATTAAACATTCCAGTTTACAAACTCAAGCAGGGAACACAACCTTCTCCCTCCAAAACAGAGATACATACAGTAGATGTGGATACAAATTGACAAAACAAAGATATTTTATTATTTTTGGGGTAAAAAAAAAAGACTTGCAATATGAAAGTTAAACCATAAAAGCATACGATTTAAAATTTTAGGGAGAAGGACATGGTTCCATATAGTTTGTTTAGGAACTAAACAAACACTAATTTTAGACATCAGTTTTAGCGAAAATAAGTACTGTTTACAATCATTTTTAAAATTAAGTAAGGTCTTTCTATTTCCGAGGAAACACACAGCATTTTAAGTGTCAATGGATGACTAGGTCTTGTTAACATAGACCTTTTTGCCTAAGCAAGACTTCACTAGTTTTCAGTATTTGCTGTAAACGATACACTTTGCCATTTTCTCCAGAAGCCTAGTACATGAGCTCTGTATAGGCTGAGTTGTATGCCTTGTTCAAGCCCAAGAGAGAGGAATGCTAAAGTAGCTATTGAGGCTGTCAATTCAGGTCCACGGACTACTCTGTTCTCTCCACAGTGCCTTGTACTCCATACAGTGTTAGTGGCTGGGTGGACTGCACCAGCAATGCAGCCTCCATATCCTGGGCTCCCTGCCCCAATGCCCTGTCCTTCTCTGTGGAGGCGGTGGCAGTGGATGGACACACCCATTCCTGTAGCTCCGCCTCCACCTCCTGCCAGGTGACTGGGCTTCACTGCGGCGAGGAATACACCATCTCTGTGACAGCCAGCGATGACATCTGTCACAGTCTGGCCAGCGCACCATTAACTCTGGAAACAGGTAGATTTTACATCCCAAAAAACTATTTAGAGGACACTTAGGCTACGTTCAGACAGCAGGCAAATGTGGCCCAAATCTGATTTTTTTTGCCCATATGTGACCTGTATTCGATCTGTTAAAGACAGTTTGAACAGCCCAAATCCGAGTTTTTAAAATCCGACTTAGGCCAATTTCATATGCGGTCTTAAATCCGATACATATCTGATATTTTGCAATGTGACTGCTGTCTGAACGGCCAAGTCGCATTTATCTGACCTTTTACGTCATTTTTTGTCGGTGATGGTACTGACTTCGGTTGTAGATAAACTTTATCAGCGCCACACACGCGCCGAGATGAGATGCCTGCATATTTACTTCCATAAACAAACAGTGTGTGCCTGCATGGTCTCGTACAACCTCAGCACCTCTTTTGCACATGCGGGTCACTACAGGGTCGCATTCGGTTCATACTAAAAACTGATTCGTCGCATATAATGTGTAATATGAACGAGGACACAAAAAAATCGGATTTCTCCAAAAAATTTGAATTATGCATCAAGACCTGCTGTCTGAACGTAGCCTTATTCATACAACTGAACAAATGTGTACTGCTTTTGACAAATCTTCATTTAAGTTCCATGCAGAATCTAATCCAAAGATAGCTGCAGATTAGCTAATCAAAACCTAATCGTGAGCTAAAATATGGATGCAATTTCTGAACTGTTTCATCACAAGTCATTGAACTTGGTTTGTGTAATCCCAATCACCAACGGTATTGGCTCATTAAGAAATTATGGCGCTAGAGAGGTTCAAATATGGAACAATATTCACTCAAAATCAGTGTTCCAACATTGACATGCTGGTCTCTCTCTTCCCAGTTATACAACCCCAATTCCAAAAAAGTTGGGTTGCCATTTAAAACGTAAATAAAAACAGAATGCAATGATGTGCAAATCTCATAAACCCGTATTTTATTCACAGTAGAACATAAGACAACATATCAGATGTCGAAAGTGAGACATTTTGCCATTTCATGAAAAATATTAGCTCATTTTGATGTGGCAGCAACACATCTCAACAATTCCACCCCAATTTTTTCTAGAATTGGGATTGTAGCATATACTGGATTTGAAAGTTTTCAAAGCTCTCTTGTTTCTCCGACAATAATGTCTTATTTTTAATGCTGCCTTTATTTTTGTTTTTCAGCCCCATGTGCCCTTTCAAATACAGTCAACCATCTCTACTGTGGAACAAACGTCCTAGCAGTGAGCTGGGACTCGGCTGCAACCTCGCTGAACTACAGCGCCACGGCCTGGGCTGCTGATGGCACTGCACACTCCTGCAGCTCCGCAAACACTAGCTGCCATATCACTGACCTGCTGTGCGGGGAACAGTACAGACTGACCGTCACGGCCTCTAACGACAACTGCACCAGTCCAGAGAGTGCAGCACAAAATGTGCAGACAGGTGCGAGTGAGAGGCCAAGTCAGGGGTAACTCGACTGTAGTATGTGACGGTGTGATAGTCTGGAATATGCAGCAGTTGACCTCTGACCTCATATAGGAAGAAACACCATGCTAGTGAATAAAGAATGTCTAAGAGCTCCCTTTGTAAGTGCCTTCTGTACATCTGGAGAAGCTCTGTGTGGTGGGTAAACGGTTGCTTTGTTTATTAGCTCAAATTAGCTCAAACTGTCATTCGTCATTGTCATCTGCCGTCATCTGTAATCTATAATTTGTTTGACCGTGACCTCTAGCAGTCACAAATGTCGATCAAATTTGACAAAATACTGTACTCCACATCTTTAGCACATAAACTACTTTGGGATAGTATTTTAGCCCTGCAGTCCCAAAAGTGGGCGTGGCAGGGCAGTCATATTGAAAAATTGAAGTTGTCATTTTAGTCCTTTTTAATACAGAGACTTGGTACGTAAGTAGTATACAACATGTCTCAACATGTAAATTACTAGTGTTCATGACTTCTGGACAATGGCTGTTTTTGTACCTTAAATATTCCTTCACCCATAAACATAAACACCCATAAACCCCTATTTCAACGACCCGAGACCACTAGCTGTCATGAATATAGATTAAATTTCATGAAACCTTGCATACATACGGACATAAACTACTGTGGCATATCAGTTCAGCCTTGTATCCCAGGAGTGTTTCAGGGTGGCAGATCAGTTGAGTTTCAGATTCACGTGGACCTCTAGTCTGGGCATGAGATGACCGGTACATAACTTCTCATCCGCTGTTGCTTCCTCAGTGCCGTGCGCACCGCTCAATGTTCACGGGGACCAACAATGTGGTACAGACGTCCTGCTTGCTTCCTGGAACAGCTCTAATGGGGCCAACTCCTATATCGCCACGGTGACTGGCCCAGACGGCTACTTTGAGGTTTGCAAGAGAACAGATCTCTCCTGCTCCTTCAGTGGCCTGAAATGTGCTCAGCATTACGACATCAGTGTAGTTGCCAGTGACGACGCCTGCAACAGCACAACTGGCCCCGCCGTCTCCTTGGTGACAGGTAGGACTCCTGATTTCATTGGCTGGAGCGGTTGAGGTATGCTGTAGATTTGGTTTGGCCACTTTGTTTCGAGACTCACAGAATCTGCTCCCCCATCAAGGGCCCTGTGATCCAAAAAACGTGGGACACGTGCTGCACTGTGGTGTGGATGCAGCAACGGTCTCCTGGGACGCGAGCATGGGAGCGTCAGGGTACACTGTGGTGGCGCAGGGCACGGGCGGGTCGAAAACCTGCCAATCCGCAGGGAACTCCTGCCAGCTCCATCAGTTGGCATGTGGTGATATGTATAATATTACCATACTGGCTGAGGATGGGACCTGCAACAGTACCGGGCAGATCAGCGGCGTCCTGCAGACAGGTAGAATTACATTTACAAGCAGAGATAGAGATCATTGTAACTTCCTACTACTCAGTCAGAGGTGACCTTAAGTTGAGCATTTTTGAAAAGTTCCAGTGAAGATATGAAGGATAGTGACTTTTGGTTTTAGAAATGCTGAGGCAAGTGAGTGGAAAATGACGCAGAACATTTGAGTCGTATATGCGCCAGTTTACCAGAGAGGACATATAATTACATTCATCAGAACTTATATTTTAATTATATTTTAATTGGGAAATTCAATAAGGGGCCAACTCCTCACATTTTCAACAAAGAGTTGGGCCCTTTTTGAATTCACCGATTCAGTTCTATGCTTTTGCATTTATTTGCTGGCCGACCAGTGATCCGAATCATGAAACCGTGGTCTGGGGGGAAACTCTCTCAACCACTTCTAAAACGCAGTACCTAATAGAGACAGAAGACAATCGCAGAAATGGTGCCATATGCAAATCTGATAATACTTGAGTTTCACTGTGATAATTTGGGCTCGCCTTTCTGACAGACTGAGAATAAAATGCAATAATTGCATTTGAAAGTACATATTTTGCACCCATATCCCAACTGCAAAAGGAATTGCCACGTGCCCGCAAGGCAACACACATGGGGCCAGGCCAGTACAGCTCACAGTTGTCACAAGCTTGATAACCTCCCGCTCTTCCACCCGTCCACAGCACCATGCCCACCGCGTATCACTGAGAGCTCGCTAAACTGCTCCAGCAATGTGGCTACGCTGGCCTGGACGGCAGGAAGCGATGTGTCGGAGGTCAGAGTGAACGCTACATCTGCCCTGGGCCATGCAGCCTGGTGCAGCTCTGCCAACGGCACATGCCAGCTCACAAGCCTGCAGTGTGGCCAGACCTACACAGCTGTCGCCATCGCGGTGGGGGACCAGTGTGGCAGCGGGCCAAGCTTGGGATTGGACATTGTTGCAGGTATCGCCACAGGGAGGAAGTTTTCTCCAGACGCACATTTATCTTAGAATATATTCAGTGGCATTTCTTTTAAAATTAATTTGCAAGATATCTTATCACTAAATATAAGGAAAAACCTTTGATCAAATTGGAGTAATAAATATTTTATGTATAAATAATTTAGCATTTTTGTTTCACAATAAAACTTAGCCTTAAGATTAGCTAGCTTAGCGGACCAAAAAAAAAAAAAAAATCTAAATATAAGATAAAAGACCTCATTAGATTAGATGGATATTTTATGTATAAATGCTCGTCTGTTATTTTTTGATTTTTTGTTTACCAATACCATTTTGCTGAAAGGTTAGCTAGTTATGTTGATAAAGAAAACACACACACACACACACACACTCAAAGCAATTGAAAAAATTAGTCAACTGTCCCCCCCTCCAAAAAAGAAAATTAACACAGAGTTTTCTCTACATTCAGCACCTTGTGCCCCTCCCATGGTCACCTCTCGTTACGACTGCTATGCGAACATTGGCATCATATCCTGGGATGACAGCCTGGGCCGCGAGACATTCGAGGTTCTCGTGGTGGGGGATAATCAAACCGAATTCTGCCATACAGCTCAGACCAACTGCTCCTTCAGCAACCTGGAGTGCGGCCGTGCTTACGACGTTAGCGTTCGTGCTCTGGCTGCTCATTGCAACAGCAGCCTCAGCTCTGCCTACAAGGTCAACATAGGTATGGGTGCGCCACTGCCTTCCACAGTTGTGTAAAGGGAAATTTTCATTTAGCCATCATGTACTGCCTTTGTCCTTTTACTGTGGACCTTAATAATTCCACTGCGAGTCATTGGTTGAGTTACAAACACACAGTAGGAAATTCTGGAGCTTAACAGTACAGAGTATAATACAGTATAATACACGACCACAAATCCATCCATTTCAGAGAGTATTTTGTTTTAGACTTTATACTTCTAAATCTCTTTCTACTGGACTAGAAAAACGCAAAATTTTTCTTGTCAAAAATACTAACATAATACAAACAAGTATTTTATTCTCAACCGGTGAGAAGAAAAAAAACAGTTCAAGATTTATGTCATGATGTAAGTACTTGTTAGCACTGGACAACAAACGGTCATGCGTCACTTTTTGTCATTTGAGCAAGATGAAACTGACAGTTTCAATCAGGGGTAGCCAACCAAGGTCCTAGAGGACCACAGTATGGGCTGTTTTTTGTTTTTCTCCAATTTACACTCGATGAACCAGGTGAGGTGACTCAATTTGGTGCTTTAATTTATTAATGAAATCCAGAGCAGCAACAAAAACCAGCAGACACTGTTGCCCTCCTGGGCTGGATATGATATGCAGTGTTCTGGGCAATGAAGGGTGCTGATGAGCCGCACATCTGTGACTCCCCCCACAGTTCCCTGTCCGCCCCAGGATGTGAGCGCCTCGCTGCTGTGTGCCAACAACACGGCCTTGGTGACATGGACTGGTAGCGAGGGTGCGACGGGCTATAACGCCACTGCCCTGGGGAGAGATGGCGATGTGAAGTCCTGCACCACTGCCAACACCAGCTGCCACCTGCCAGAGATGCGCTGCGGGCAGACCTACGACATCACCGTCACTGCTTACTCCGAGACCTGCGGCGGCTTCCGCAGTGACGCCTACATCTACAACGCTGGTATGCCCTCAGGTTTCAACAAGAAGTGCTGCCGCAGGGACTTTGCATATTTTTTGTTGAATTTATATTTAATCAGAAGTCTATTTCTCCTAGAAGTGTGCAAGGACTTATTGGGTGTCATAGACGACATTTGTCCGTTGATATCATATCAGATGAGTTTTGGCGCCTCTAACGATGAATCCAAAAACTGTCAGGGGAAGCTATCATGTTCGAGCCAAATCGCCACAGCTCTCCACGAATTCAGTGCAGGCTGTCCACAAACCAATCCAGCTATCGGACGCATGAAATCATAGGATTTTTTTCATGAAGTGAATAATTTCATCTAAACGATGACTAATCACACCAAACAAAGTATGTGGCCTTTAATAGATTAAAATATTGGGTGAAATTTCACAAAACAGGCCATCATACTTGTCCATGTTGTCTCAGCACTCATCAGATCAGAGTTTTTAAGCAAACCTGCATAAATATATCCCCCACAATTCAGCGTGTTTTATGTTAATGAAGCCGTTGGGAATTACCAAAAATTAACAAATTTCTCCGACGGAGGGCCTCTCTGCACGAACTGGCGGATTTTTGAATTCATCGCGCAGATCATGTGATCACATGTCTTATCATGTGTTATGCTTGGCTGCGGGTCGCCATTGCCGTCAAGCCAATCTAAATTACCGTTGTTCACTTCTAGGAATGATAAGACTTTTGATTTAATATAGTATTCAATCAGTATCCGTCTCCTCTCATGCTCTGTCACTGTATGAGATGTTTTTTGTGTTTCTACACAGTGTATATGTTTTGGGTTGTAACTTTTCTCTGCTATCGAGTTGTGGGTTTCAGAGTGGCAGAGGTCTAAAATCCAGGTTCAGAATGATCATCATACACTCTGTTTCATCCCAACCACCAGGATTTCTATTTCTATTAATTTCTATTTCTATTAATGCAATTAATCAACCAGGTTGTAGAACGACATTGTGAATTCAGCAGTATCATTTTTTTTTAAATCTCACTGCCTCATTTACTTTATCAATTTAATCCTTTCTCTCTCTTTCCCCTTCATTCTTCCTTTCTCTGCTGCATGCTCTTTTTCTCTCTCTCTTCTCTGCAGGTCCTTGCCCACCCCATGGGGTGGAAGTGGCTCTAGAGTGTGATGGTAACATTGGCTTAGTTTCCTGGGAACCAGCTGTAATGGGGGAGAGTTATTTAGCCAGTGCTATGGGTGAAGATGAGCATATCCACACCTGCATCTCCAACTCCACCAGCTGCAACTTTACAGACCTCCACTGCGGGGAGACATACTCCGTCACTGTGGTTACCGTGAAGAAGGGCTGTCAGAGTGCACCTAGCGCACCCCAAATTCTCATATCGGGTGAGAGCAACCTTCCCGGTGACTGGGTGGGGTGATGCTTCTGGACCTGTTGTTGAAATACTATTTCACAGTAGTTAATACCAGTTCATTTGAAGGTTGCTGTCATTCCTGTTATTGAAATCTTGTGTGAAACATCTGCTTTGATTTACCAGATATTTTGCTGCAATGATGAATCTGCCCTTACCACCTACATCTACTTGCCCCTTATCTTACCAGGCACACTTATATCGCACCCCTCCCCATAAAATGTCACTGGCTACCTGTTATATCACGCCCCTCCGCATAAAATGTCACTGGCTGCCTGTTATGGCTTAATTAATGTTTAAAAGAATGCTACAAGTTTACACAAAGCTGAAAGGAAAGGGATGCCAATCAGTCTTATCTAATTTTATCATTATTCATCATTTACACTGTAGTAATCTTATATCTTCATCATCAAAACTTTTTTCAGCCATCTGCCCCCCAACGAACCTGGATGGAGTGACGTCCTGTGCAACCAATACCCTCTCGCTCTCATGGTATCCCAGCCCCGGAGTGGGTGTGTCTTACTCCCTGTACTCCATGAAGTGGGATGGAAGCAAGACCTATTACCCTGTGGCAGGAACCTCTCATTCCATCCCAGGCCTGCGATGTGGGGAGCACTACTACTTTCGGGTGGCTGCCAGGGACGGCACCTGCAACAGTAGCTACAGTGCACCTCTAGAGATGAACACCGGTACGCCCTGTGCCCCCAGATTCTGCCCTGACCCAAATATACACAATGGATTCTGATTCTAACCAGATGATTAGCTTCCATATTCTCCATACTTTGCATTTGTTGTCTTCACGATCAAAGCTGAAATGTGAACTGCATCTTATGCAAGTCATGTGGAGAGCACAGTTAAGGACATGATTATCTTGGGCATGGATCTTCTGGTAGAGCATACATGTCTGTTTTCAGCTGGAGGTTATCATAGTAAGGGATTAAATTAGTATGGAAGGAATGCATGGTCCCAAACTTTCAGTTAATCAATGAGCCCATGATATCGATCTTGATGAATCTCTGTCCATACAACTTCAGGGTTGTTGAGCTTTCTTGACCTTTTACTTTGCGTATGCAGCTCCATGCCCACCGACCATCGAGTCGGCGCAGGTAGACTGCGGCTCCAACAGAGGCACCTTCTCCTGGGAGGCGAGCGAGGGCATGAGTGGAGTGAGGTACATGGTTGAAGCAGTGGGCACACATGGGCACAGAGCCACCTGCACATCAAACAGGACCTCCTGCTGGGTGAAGCTGGATTGCGGATATCGATACACAGCTACCCTCATCTCGCTCACTGATGACTGCAACAGTACCCAAGGCTCCACCATTGAGTTTGACTCAGGTAGCTAGAGATAGTGATAGACACTAGATAGATAGATAGACAGCTAGTGAATAAGTCTCAAAAAGCGCTTATTTCTTTAGTACAAGGGTTCCCAAACTTGTCCTGGAGACCCACTGTATCAGCTAGTTTTTGTTCCAGCCACAATTGCAATACCTGAATTTTAATGAGTTGCAAATTTTTAAAAAATTGTGTAGCCTATACTCATATAGATTATTTACACTTTTGAGCCTCATTTTGTCAGAAGGAGCTATTCAGGCTATTGCTGAAGAGCTGCATATTAAAATTGTACAGTCCTGCAAATTACTTTATTGCATAAAAAGAGAAGAAATCAGCGACTCTTGAAATTGTAGAATCAATTGACTTTTAATTGTTGAAACTGTGGTCATGTGGTCACTAAAACTAACCATTTATTAGGTAATTAAGATTTCAAAGACAAAGCAAATTATGACGAGACAAACCTGTTTGGTGTTATTTTAGTGATTATTTTAGTGATTCCCTTTTAGGGAAAAAAAAGCCTAATTAGCGATTTGTTGATTCACCGCAGTCTTGATTTTGATCAAAAAACTTACTGCCACCTTTGCTTGGCTTCCTAACACTCCGTTTACACATGGCTGGCTATTTTCATAAACAAACATTTCACTGTCTCCGTTTTCAAAAATACTGTCATGCACTGGTATCAGTTTTCAAAAAAGTTTTTGTTTACACGTACCCGTGTATATATGCTGTCAAGAGCATGCCAAACATTTAGGTGGTAGTGTAACGAGAGATTCAAGCCCACGTTAGCCAATCAGAATCCCGAAAATAGCAACAACAGAAACAAATCACGATCATCCATGATCACCACAGCCAAATGAAAATGTAAATATATGTTGCACTTTTGGCGCAGGTGCAAGTTCTGGCACATACTGTGACGTCAGCTGCCTAAAACTCCCCAGATAGCAAGCTCATCCGCTCCGGAACTGCCCCGGCTCCAGCTGGTCCGGGGCAGATCCGCGGCAGATCCGGAGCGGAGGAGCTTGCTATCTGGGTCAGTTTTTCTCAGTTTACATGCAAACTTGCAACTAAAGTTTTCCAAAATCTCCACTCTGCCCAGAGTTTTAGAATCGTTTTTAGAGGCGAATTTTCCGTTTGCGTGTAAACGAAGGGCGCAAATGCAGGGAAATTTCTCTGTTTGTCAAAGTAACCATGGAGGTGTAAACAGGGCATAAGAATGTGTCAAGATAAGTACAATATAAACGTTGGACTTTTAAACATCACGGACTGCATAGGCATTTATATCCAGTGGTTTAAGGAGGTCAAATGTCTCTGGACTGAAAAGCAATAAATTAAAAAAAAAAACATCTAACTGTATATTAATTCTGGGATTGAGAGTGTGGTTGGAAAAAAAACTAGCGTACACCGTGGGTCCCCAGAACTGAGTTTGAGAACACCTGCTTAGGAATAATGTAGTGCCCTCTGACTGCTTCAATCATAAATATTAGACATTAGTTACAAGTTCTTTTAAGCAGAAATATCAAAAATCTGCAAACATCTAAATTTACTGGAAGCAGAAACTTTTAACCTGTTTTTCTCAGAATTTGCGATCCATGAGTGTCACATATAATGTTTCAGTTGATGTATAATGGCAGAAACATGATCCTGGCAATTATGTGAACACTGATGCTTCAAGGTCCACGAGATTGATTTCTCGTGTTGTTGTGTGTCATCTGAAATCATACTGCAACACTAGCACGAGCTGCAGCTATCGGGTGCTAAGAAATGAAACAACAGAAAGCTGACCCGTTCTGTTTGGGATCACTTGGTCATGAAATGCTCCATTTAGTTCTATATTACCCCTTGAGAATTGATATTTGTTACCCTTACCAGAGTGGGAGAGTGCGCGTTATGCTCTCTGGGGACGTGCGTTTCTGCCCGCTGGGCCAGGCATTATCATATGTGCGCAGTTGCATGGACCATGTTCTGCCCAAACAGCCACTTCATTGAAGGCTGAAGATTAAAAATGAATCGGCCAAAGAGTATTTCTTTCTATTGTATCCATGTTTGCTCATGAAAATAATTTGTTTTAGTGACCCGGAGAGCAGTAATATAGCAAACCATTCCAGCGAAGCTGTATGTCCTCTCACGTCCTTCCCTCTCAGCTCCCTGCCTCCCAGAGAACGTGATGGCAGATTTGGACTGCAATTCCAATGTGCTGGCCGTGCACTGGAGGGAGAGCCCAGGGTCGGAGTCCTACACAGCTCTGGCCATAGGCAGCGATGGTTACCGCGCCTCTTGCAGCAGCGCCAACACGACCTGCTCCATCCGAGACCTGCGCTGCGGCGAGACCTACAACATCACTGTCACCACCTCCTCAGTCAACTGCAGCGTCATACAGGGATCTGACTACCAGGTCCATTCAGGTATTCTAGCAGTTGTCAATTTTTCTTGGGGAAATTTCAAGGTTATTTTTCAATACGTTTGAGGCAGAGGAATAAAATATGGATCTCGTCATCCAGTTAATTATTTGTCTGATAAGTGTAACTATTGGGCCAAGGATTCCACCCACTTTGAGAACCAGATTTAAGCATATTTAAGCACTTAAACCTGCACCCCTTTCCATTGTGTTTTATTTAGCTGCTGTGTGTTCAGTTAATGTTGAAAAACTGTCTGGATGTGGTAAAAGGTGTTATGACTATCCTGGAGACTTCGCTGACACTTGAGGTAAAAATTGAACTTTTGAACTCAAGAATGATCTTTGGAGGTCTCTACGGGGATTATCACTGTTATACTAACTAGACAAGATTTTCTTGACTTTAAACTAAGTTTCTAGACCTCCAAAAAACGATTGAAATGCCTGTTTTAGTGCTCATCCCCTCCTGTATTTTTTGGCTAACCTCCATACCTCCCCACAGCTCCCTGCCCACCCCAGGCCCCAGAGGTGAGTCTGAACTGCAGCAGTAATGACGCAGAGGTATCGTGGGCCGGAAATGGCACAGCTCAGATGTACAGCGTTACAGCTCTAGACCAGTTTGGTGTTGCCCATACCTGCAATTCCAGCGACGACAGCTGCACCTTTTCTCAACTGAGTTGTGGGCAAACGTACACTCTCAGTGTGGTGGGCATGACCGACCAGTGCAGGAGTGAAGTCAGTGCCCCCGTGGACCTGCTTACAGGTAACACAGTAAAATGGCCAAAAACAATTTCATAATATAAACATATTCAGCGCAGTCCTTACATATTTGAACAGTGACACAATTTTCTTTTCTTGGGTCTATACCTAGCACATAATGTAAATAAAGTTGCAGTTGAGACTGTCAGCTGTAATTTGCAGGTATTTACATGGATATCATTCAGACTATCTAGAAATTTCCATCATTTTATGTGCTGTATCACTGTGTGAATACCTGAGCTCAATGCGAATGTAACCAGAGTATTCTTGCTTCACCTGCATTGTGTAGAAATGAAGAAATCCGGAGCCGTGAATGTCTTTGGAGATGATCTCGTTTTATTTTTTGGAATCCATATCTGACAATAAAAATGCAATTAGCAATATCCTCCGTCAGTTGTGACTGTAAAGCTCGAGCCCCTCCCCCATGAAGTACAATGGCAAAATGGCGGGCGAGCATTCAATACAAGAGAACACGCAAAACGTACCTGACAGTAAAAAAGCAATCAGCAATATCCTCCGTCAATTGTGACCCTACAACTGAAGCCCCTACACAAATTAAGCAACACAGGAATGTTAGCATATTTTGCACCAAGTTTGCACAAGCAAGCAAACTTATAGTGCTAAACCACAGAAGTTACCACGAGCGCCATAGCACTCACCTTTCCCATGTAGTACAATGGTAAAATGGGAGAAGTAAAGGCGGGTCACTGCGCTCAATGGACAGAGAAGGGACCTCTCAAAAGTGACTGTAGGGGTTATAGAAACCCATTTTAAAGTCACAAACATTCCACTTATTGACTTTGGAGGTCTAGGCATGTCAGGTAATAACTATTTGTGTAAATTTTGTGTAATTATATTAGAAAACTAGAAGTAGAAAAAACTAGAAAACCTCTGCCAAAGCAGCGCAATCCAAATCTTCATGAGTGGGAGCAAAGTTGAGTTATCGCGTGTCATAGGATTTCAAGATGGCTGCCGTGGTGGCCATATTGCTTCACTGATCGTGGTGAAAATCAATAGGGTCCATCCTTGATGTAATCGCAATCCACGCAAAAAATTCACACAAATCTGTGAGTTATGTTGTTCACAATCAGACAGACAAACAAACAAACAAACGGGCAAAAACAATAACCTCTGCCCCAACTTCGTTGGCGGACGTAATAACAGATTGTTTTTGACTGCATTACATGTATTACTGCTGCATAATTGACCCTGTTACACGGACAGGTTGTGACTTGGCTTTGCATGGGAAAAGTGATTTAGAGATGTCCTGATACCTATACTAATATTGGATATTGGGGTCTGATACTGACTCAAACAACTGACTCAAATAGCTGGGCTGGGTCTTGGTGACGATGGGGGAATCTGCTATCTGACATTATTTAATAAATTACAAATTTTGTTTTACAAAGTTAGGAAAGCAATGTCATTAGTCAAGCCTGATGTTGTCTTTCACTTCAAAGAATAATCCCAGTCTCTTTCACACAATCAGGCATACACCAAATTAATTAAAGGTTGATTATGGAATTTGAGCAGAATACTGAAATCTAGTGTCTCAAGATCGTAGTCGCAGCGACAGAAATTAGTCGGGCTGCTAGGTTTGTTGCTGAGTATGTCAAGCGACCAGCTTGCGCAAGCATATGCTTCGCCGATATTGACTCTTGTCTTTGCCCTTCTTCGGTCACTCTGCTGCTGGGACGGATAACGCACTGTTCGCCGGGGCTCTGAAGCAGCTGCAGCAGGACTTGCAGACTCAGCCATTTTACCCAATGCCAGCCTAGCTTTGCCGAGCATAGAGACCGTATTTTGGCAACCCGCAATCCCCCAGCCGCTATTGGCTTGTACAATGTAAACAGGAAGTCATCGTCGTACGTTTCAAATTTTTTTAATTATTTAATTCAGACTACATTTTTTTTACGGAAAAGAAATACTTTTATTCTACTCCCCTTCTAAACACACCATGGATGTATTATTATTTTTTTAAATATAGCTTTTAATACGCATTCTCCATAATCAACCTTTAAACACTTTAAACACGGAACTCAATATTGGTCCAGAGTCGGATCGGTGCATCACTAGAATGGTTCTGCAGCAAACGTGCAGCCATTTGAAGTAGTGCTGCAATGTCCACCGGATGCAGAAGCTGTAGCTCTTTCATTTTGAGATGCTGCAAAACGTTCCGATCAGGTTTTAACCAATTTTGTCAAAAAAAAGTCATGATGCGAAATTCCCCTTTCTTTTTCATAGCTCCTTGTGTCCCAACGCATGTGACCACCAGTTACCAATGCGAGACAAACATTGCAATGATCTCATGGGACTCAGCTCTGGGTGCCACCATGTACAGAGTGCTGGCAGAGGGCAACCGCGGGAACAACACATACTGTAACAACAAAGACACCATGTGCTCTTTCATGGATCTGCAGTGTGGGCAGGACTACACCATCATTGTTGAAGCTATGCATGACAACTGTGTCACCACTGCTAGCGAGCCTGCCACCATTTCCACAGGTGTGCATCTCCAGTTGTGTACCACTTGTGGTGATTGCATCATAACGCTACAATTGGTTTGACTTACTGTTTACAGGGCTGAATTTGTTCAAGATTCGTTGAACTCTCTATGCTTCTTTCAATATCAATAAGGTAATAATTTTAGTGCCTTGCTGTGCATGTTTACTGTGTACCTCACCACCAATAATTAATAGTCCTATATTTATGATGCGCTGATCTCATTGGTAAAGATAAAATTTTTAGCAGTGGTATGTAATTGTCTTTATGAAATTTCCACCAGTAGACTGATCTCAGAATCCCAATTTGTTGACTGTGCCTGATCCCTCTTTGCTGGGGTTTGCAGGACCTTGCCCGCACTCTGAGCTGCAGTCGTCTCTAGACTGCAGCTCCAATTCAGCGCTGATCTCCTGGACTCCCGGTCACGGCACTCTCTTGTACAATGCTTCGGCTGAAGACCTCAGCACTGGTCACTACATGTCCTGCACCAGCAACGGCTCATCCTGTTACATCTCTGCCCTGCAGTGCGGCCAGAGATACAGGGTCAGCCTGGTGGGGATGGGCCTCACATGTGACAGTCGCCCTGGTGACTGGATATCGTTGAACGCAGGTACTGTCGGCTGAACACTATCAAACACCCCCACACCTACTCCCCAAACTCTCGACCACCCTACCAAACGCTCTAGCACCTATTCCTCAAACGCTCCTCCACTCTGACCGATCTTCTAGACAGCACTATCCAACAGCACAGCACCTACTCCACAAACCCTTTTCTCTCCACTGCCAAACACCTTAGCACCTACCACCCATTAACCCTCATACAACACAGGATCACAAATGCCCCTAGCATGACTCGAGCTAAATTCCCCTCTGTCCACTAGGAAAAAATCTGTTTAACCTGTTGAGAAGAGGTTGCTTACCGCCATACTTTCTTTGACACACCCCTTCAGCTCCTTGCGCACCCACCCAGCTGAGTGTGCATTCATACTGCGACTCTGACACTGTGTCCATTTCCTGGGCTGCTGCCGAGGGCGCTGTGACATACGCGGTGACTGCCGAGGCCAGTGATGGGCACCGGAGGACTTGCAACAGCAGCAGCCTATCCTGTGAAATTTCTGGCTTGGCGTGTGGTTGGGAGTATATGGTCTGGGTTACGAGCGAGAACGATAACTGCCATGGGGCCGACAGTGAGGTGTACACCCTTAGAACAGGTAAACAACCATAAAACACCCCCACGAGTCAGGGAGAAGTTGCATGTCACTTCACAGTTTAATCAGTATCAACATCACTGTTGTGGCCCATCTCTGAAAACATTAACCCTGCGCGATGCCTACATGTTTCTTGTGCTCATGAAAACAATGTTTTACTCATTTTCGTATCGGTCTCCAGCACCCTGTGCTCCCGAAGGTCTGGAGACCCACCTGGAATGCCAGGCAGGAGATTTAAGTGTTCGGTGGCAACTGAGCAGAGGAGCACTTCACTACAGAGTGGTGGTGGGCGGCGAGTCTGGAGATGTCCTGACATGTGACACTGCCAACGCAAACTGCAGCTTCCCTGGGCTGCCATGCAGCCAAACATACAATGTCACAGTGACAGCCAGGGACGATGCATGTAACAGCACAGGCAGCCTTAATGGAGCTTTCTCAACTGGTATGTGCTAAATTTAGGCCCTGGATGTGGTGAACTTTACCATTATATTCAAATGATAGCCTTCCTTTCTTTACAGAGTCAGTATGGTGAGTTACTTTTGTTGACTATTATCTCACACCACAAAGTCTTCTTTTTTATTTTTCTGTTTCCCAGCTCCCTGTCCACCTGCCTCTGTCAGTGCAACCATGGACTGCTCCGATCACGACAATATGACTATAAGAATCAATCTTGAGATGTCAGGGGACTTAAAGTCTTTGATGAGCTGGTACCAGATGGTGCAGTACACAGCTACGGCTGTGGATCCTCTAGGTCGCTCCCACGCCTGCAGCACCACAAACTCCAGCTGTGACATCCACAGCCTGCAGTGTGGCACGGAATTCAACGTGACCGTCACCGGCTCCAAGGATGGTTGTGTCGGACCCTTGAGTTCAGTCTACACCATCAGGACAGGTCAGGTAACCCAGGGCACTGAGGCCAACTTGATGCCCCATTTGTTAACTGATTGCTTGAGTTTCTTCTGAGATGTTGGAAAAGTGTGGACCACACACCCAAGTGAACTGTGGTGGTTTTATAAGACAAGAGCTTGTGGTGGTTGTGGAGACAAGACCTTGCAGCCTTCCTGTTTTCCTTCTATGCGAATGAGCACTTAATTTCTGTGAGAATTATAAATTGAAAGGGGACCTCTGAGCAGGAAGGGGAAAAAGCCAAAATAAAAAAGCCAATGCAAAGAGGGCAGAGGTTGAGAAGATTGTGTCCTTCTCTCTTGCATAGCTCCCTGTGTTCCACACCTTGCTGGGGTTGAGATGAACTGCCTCTCAGACTCAGCCTCGGCAACGTGGGCGGAGGTGGCCGTGGCCAGCCAGTACACCGTCACGGCTGAGGATGGTGTGGGTGGAGCCCAGCACTGCCAGTCAAGTGGGACAGGGTGCACCGTGACCGGACTCAACTGTGGCCAGCTGTACACCTTCAGCCTGGTCGCGTCGGATGGGCAATGCAACAGCTCGCTGAGTAACACCGTCTCTTCTGAGACTGGTAAGGCAATGAGACTGGAAAGGCTCCAAAACAGGCAAGGTAGAATAATTGCAACGCTTTAGAACAGGTGAGGCGCTGTAATTAGACAGGCAAGGTAGAGTGACTGGTGAGACTTTAAGGCAGGATAAGGGCGAATTACAGGTGAATCTCTAAAGCATGAATGACTGGTTAGACTAGACCGAGTTGACTGAATTGTGACTGGCCAGGTCAAGTTATAAGTGAGGCTTCAAGACAGGTAAAGTGGAATGTCCAGCGAAGCTCAGAAACAGATGAGACACAGTTACAGGTGAACTGCAGAGACTGGGGAGACTCTGAGACCTGAGAGTATGGAGGTTAGACAAAATGGCAGGTGAGAAGGCCAGACAGTGATGGCAAGTTCAAAAGCAGGTAACACACAGACTGTAATGGCTCACAAACAGATGGGAAAAAGACAGATAAAGCTCATGTGGAAGAAAGGCACTGTTAAGGCTCTTAGGTGAAAAATGGGTAAGACATAGAGACTGTAAAGGCTTTCAGGCAGGTGAGACACATAGACAGTTATCCTCCCATATACTCAGTGACTCTCTTAACACCACACATCCTGCCTCTTACAGCTCCCTGCCCACCACAGGGTATTAAGGCCACTGTGAACTGCGGCAACCACACTGCCAGTGTTTCCTGGGGCGGCAGCCAGGGGGCGCTGCGCTACACTGTCATTCTGATGGCAATGGATGGGCATACTTCAACATGCATTACTGAGGGCAGTACCTGCGAGGTCCTGGACCTGACCTGCGGGGAGGCCTATTCGGTCACAGTGGTGGCTGTGGGACACACCTGCAACAGCTCTGCCAATGCGAGTTCCTACATCTATACAGGTGGGAAAAATCACCAAACCAGAAACCAGAACAAAAAATAGAAATAAATAAATACAAAAGTTACTATACACAGTTACAACTTGAAAGACAATTTTCACGTTTTCAGTGTTTTTCAGTTATATTTTAAAAATCTCAGACATTATATGTCTTGATACTTATTTTTCCTTTTTTAATAAAAGTTCATCAATTACAAAATGTTAATTTATTAATGAAAGGTGCAAATTCGCATGTATAGCTCTTCAGTGTATGTCTTATTAATCAATCCTAGAAAACTGTGATATAAATGATTTTATTCAATATATCATGCCTTATAAATTTAAAGAAATAGTGCAGTTATTTACTTTTTGGTTGGTAATTTTGGTATAATATTTCCATAGCACCTTGCGTGCCACAAGATCTGACGAGCAGCACCAGCTGCGTGGAAACTGTTGCGACAATGACGTGGAACAGCAGTAAGACAGGATTGCTGAACTCTGTGGAGGCCACAGGCAGTGATGGACAAGCAGCTGCCTGCACATCCTCTGGGCAAAGCTGTGACCTCACTGGCCTGCAGTGTGGCCGGAGCTACGCGGTTACAGTGACGGCCAGCGATGGAGTTTGCTCTAGTGCCCCCTCCCAGCCTGTTACAGTCTCCACAGGTGAGGTTTTCTACATTTCTGGCTGGAGAAAGCCTGTTCAAGGTTAATTCATCACAGGACAACACAGGACTGACTGTTGTACAACTTTCGGGCCACACAGTGCTGCAAGAGAGCACTGTGGTGTATCTCTCTGTGGAAAACGAGCTAGTTTATAGTCAGTAGGGTACATAGGCTACTCTGAGATGAGGCTTAAACTGGTCACTATAAGCCTTAGCTTGCCCATGAATGAGCCCATATCTGTTTCTTAATTATACATTTACATACATCCATCTATCTATTATCTTATCGACTGGTCATGGTCAGGGGGGTCATGAGCCTATCCCAGAATCCAATGGGGAGGAAAAAAATTATGGACTGCGGACAGTTTTCTTGTCTATTGTACAGCGCACACACACTCATGGGTAATTTAGTGTCTTAATTCAACCAACCATCCTTGTTTTTGGTCTATGGGAGGAAACCAGAGTGCTTTCTGGGAGAAACCTATGCATGCATGGGGAAAATTTGCTAACTCCACGCAGTGTGGCCTTGACTGGATTAAATCTTATGACCATCTCGCCGCACCACTCGCCTGTTATTAATTTGTAGACGCAAATCTGTTGTTTTTTGCAGTGCCATGTACTCCAGAGAGTGTTTGGACTGAGGTGGACTGTGGCTCAAACACCTTGACTGTGTCCTGGTTGGAGAGTGATGGAGCTGAGTACTACACCGCGACACTTGAGGATAGTTACCAACAAAGCACCAACTGCCAGAGCATGGACACCAGGTGCAATATCTCGGGTCTCAGGTGCGGAGAGACAGTCCACGTGACTGTGGCGGCTTCTAACTCCCTCTGCTCCGGCCCCGAAAGCAATGTTACAGAGACTTGCACAGGTGCGTGACTCCAGATAGATTCTGGCACTCTATATTATGATGGGTGCAGACAGACGTGAAGAAATGATGTAAATTCAGAGCAAATGCCATTGGAATTGACACCATGAATTTGCTCATTTAACTCAGCATGGTGAAGTTAACATCATTTTAACGTGGATTTATTGGGATTGATTCTTTAGGAAGTTTACTGGACTGACATATCAGCAAACTAAAACAGAAAAAAAACAGACTTTTTATGTCATAACGAGCAATTGTTATATCTGCAAAACAAAATATATTGTACACTTTTTTTCATTGCCCTTCAAGTGCTATGAGTATAACGTCTTGGGGAGAATTCTGTGCTTTTCGAGTGGAATGGTTCGTCGCCCATGGGAAATTTGATTCAATTTGATGTTGCAAAACGCTCATCCACCCCTGTGTAATGCTTTCGCTGGTCGAGATGAATCAAAATTAGTCAAGTTTACAATGATTTCTCTGTATGGATCTTTGATGAATCCATATTAACACTACTTATTGTGGTTTGATATTTGGCTCTTTGGTTACCTCACAGCGCCATGCCTGGCCAGCAACATTGAGGCCTCCATGGACTGTGAGGTTCAGAGCACCATGCTATCCTGGCACTACAGTGAAGGTGCCCTTTCCTACACTGCTATGGCACAGGCCCAGACTGGGCACACGAGTGCATGCAACACTAACAACACCAACTGCGTACTGAGTGGCCTGGCCTGTGGGGAGCAGTATTCTGTGTCTGTTCGGGCCGAAGGAGAGACCTGTAACAGCACTGCCGTCATGACAGGCCAGCTGACAACCGGTGAGGGGACAATGGGCGTTACAAACCCAATACAAGCAAACAGTAATCTTACAATGTGTGGCACTATGCATACAGGTCTTCCTTGAACTGAATCTGGACCACTCCCGCTCAAAAGTTGGGATCACTGGGAAATTTTCTTGTTTTCCATGGAAACACAAATGAAATTAATCTGAATAGGAAATATAGCAAATGAACAGAACATGCTGACATTGTCTGAGTTAGAAATAATGATTTCAATGGAAAATCATGAATATGTACTTCAAACTTTGCCCTCATCAAAAAAAAAAACACCTTCACTGTTGATACTGAAACGGGTGTTTGACGGGAACTATTTAGCATAGATGCTAGTTGAGAACCTGTGAGGCGTCTTTGTCTTAAACTACACACTCTCAGATATTTGTCTTCTTGCACAGTTGTGCATCGGGGCCTCCCATTCCTTTTTTCTGTCCTTGTTAGTACCAGTTTGTGCTGCTCTCTGAAGGGAGTAGTTGACAGCATGGTAAGAGATTTTAGGTTTTCATTTTCTCACATGAATAGCCTTCTTTTCTAAGCAACAATAGACTGACGGGTCTCTAAAGGAAGTTCTTTCTTTCTGGCCATTTTGAGCCTGTAAATAAACAAACAACTGCTGATGCTACGGGTACTAAACCAACCTCAAGAATGTTACGCTCCCTTTTGCGCTCCCTTATTAGTTCAACAGTTTTCAGCTGTGCAACACATTTGCAGAAGGTTTTCTAGTAATCAATTAGTCTTGTAAAATGCTTAACTTGGATTAGCAGCCAAACCAGGAGATTGATGCAGAGTTGCTGATTATAGGCCTCTATGCAAAAATGTAGATCATTCTTTGAAAATCAGCTGATTAATTTTAACCATTTAATAATAAGAATAATAATACATCAATTTTATATAGCGCTTTTCTGGACACTCAAAGACACTTTACAATGGAGGCATTATTCATTCACGCTCTGATGGTGGTAAACTACGTTTTTGTAGCCACAGCTGCCCTGGGGCAGACTGACAGAAGCGTGGCTGCCAGTATGCGCCTACGGCCCCTCCGACCACCACCAAACATTCACACACAGCCATACAGGAGGGAGGGAGGGTTCCTATATTGCATGTTTTGTGGGTGGGGGAAACCGGAGTACCCGGAGGAAACCCACGCGAACACGGGGAGAACATGCAAACTCCACACAGAAAGGCCCCAGGCCGGATTCAAACCCACAATCTTCTTGCTGTGAGGCAGTAGTGCTAACCACTATGCCACCGTGCCGCCCAGTAATTTGTGAAATGGAAAAAAAAATGTTTGTAAAATGCATGAAAATGTATTTTTCTTTGGAAAAAAAGAAATTGGCAAGTGATCCCAAACTTTTGAGCGGTAGTGTACATATCACCAAACTGCTGAGTGACTGCTGTTACTGCTAACAGTTTAGACGTCAGTGATGACTTACTGGCTAACATCTAGCATTTCATGGTTAGTGACCAATACTAAGTACTAGCATGCCTGTAGTATAGTACGTATAGATTGGCTTATTGCTCCTGAACAGCCATGCAAAGGCATTAGGGAGAAATAAATTAAAATAGACATCACTAAGAATTCAAAGCCAAAACATTCTTTTGTTTAAATTTGTATACCAAATGTGCTGTATTAACACTAGCTATAAACAGGATTTTTGAGATAGGTCATTTATCCAAAGCATCCTCTGTGCGGCGCTTTTCCCTAATGCTTAGGAGAGAGATTAGAAATTAAACTCTTATCACAATTGTAAGCTTCGAACAATGACTGATTAAATAGCAAAATATGCAATTTCATAAGTCAAACTATAATAAAAGTGTAACTTTACTGAACAGATACCTCGTCTATCAATATGAGGCCAGTCAATCATGTTCGGTGTCATGTACTGTCGGCCATGTCACTATTTTGGTCGATGTTCATTCCAGGCTGCAGAGTGCAAGCATTAGCACCTGGATGTTAACTGCAGTTCAGATAACAGCCAATGGTGTCATTTGTGACAAGGATTGTCTGAAAATTCAATGTAGTCCCTTTAATTTATGCAGTTTCACCATATTTCCCCCTTGCAGACATCATGCTTTTAAAAGATGTCTTTGGGTTACTTTAAGCCTATTTTACTTATGCCTTATCTTTCCCTTAAAGGTATGTCATCAAATTTGAAATTTGCGCAAATTTTGTAGAAATAAGAGCCATCTGTCGTGTTACTTCCACAAATACATTTTAGGGAGTCTATTTATGTGCCTGCTGAACTTGCAGTGATTAATTTGTAATTCAACCGTATCAATAAAATTGATAGAACCCTTGGCAGAAAGTGAAAAGTGCAGAGTTAAAGGGAATGCTAACTCTCCCTCCTCATCTTTGTGTACAGAACCTTGCGTGCCCCTGAACCTAGATGTCCAGTACAGCGTGTCCATTGGTCAGCTGTTCTGGGATTACGCAAGGGGTTCCACTTCCTACACCGCAGAAGCCATCACTGACCAGGGTCTGAGGCACGTCTGCAACACCAATGATACCAACTGCGTGCTGCATGGCATGGCATGCGGACAGGTCTACAACATGACTGTCACCGCCCACAATGAGGCCTGCAGTCACACCGTGACTTCTGACGCCATTCACATCACCACAGGTAAGGCACATTGCCACTGACACCTGTGCTAGAATGACAGTTACTTTACGATTAAAGAGGTGGGTGGCATGCAACAGGTTTTGGGTAAAATAGTGTCTGATACTGAACCATGTAGTTTTAAATCATTTACACAGGAGGTTTTTGCTAGAGCCAGATTTAACCTTTGGCGAGACAACTTTGGAAGCAAGCTTGGTAAAGAGATAATCCTGGCTAACCACACAGTTTAAAATTGCATATGGCTAGCTTACTTCAGTTCTCGGTTGTCCATATTTGTTGATGTTTGTGTTAAATATTTATGCAAGCGGACTTAGACACTTTGGTAGAGTAAACTTCAGCAGAAAGCAAGCTATTTTTCCTGATGGTTCGAGTGTTGTGCTCGAAAGCTGAAAGCTGAAGCTTCAACAACAACATCCTGCTCAGCACATGAGAATTGTTCACGATGACTTATATTTTCAGAACCTTGCCCACCTGAAAATGTGCAAGCCAGCATTGATTGTGAAAGTGGCGACGGACTGGTATCATGGGAGCAGAGCGAAGTTGCCGTCAGGTACGTGGCCTTCCTGGATGGGCGAAATGGACATTCAACCTACTGTGATGCAGTAAGCACTTCGTGCAGCGTGTCTGGCTTGCACTGTGGTACTGCCTACTACGTCTATGTCCAAGCCATTGGGCAGGCCTTCAACAGCACCAACAGCTCAAGCGTAATCTTGACCACAGGTGAGTGCCCAGAGGAGCAATCTGAAGCTTCACTGTGTACCCCGTGTACAAGTATCATTATTTTGCAATTTGGTGGATAATGTGTTCTAGGACTTTGAGAAAAGCATTGTTTCTATCAAAAGTTTTTACATTCTCTATTGTATTTTTTTTATTGTTCATGCTGAATAAGAACTTCTAATATGTACCAGGGTCACATAATCATTGAAAAAGCAGCACTTAGTTACAGTATATGAATGCTTGTAGCTGCTGCTCGGAGAGAATCTTCAGCATGTGGTCCTTGAGATATTGTACATATTAACATGAATTCCATAGTCAAAAACATGGCATTTGCGTGACACTTGAGAGTTATGGAAGATGATGTATGACTTGTACCTTGATCCAAATTCAAATTCAAAATTACTTTAAATTTGAGTCAGATGAGCCAGTTTAAGAAGCCTTAAATTGAGTACATGCTAATAACCTGACTTCTATCCTCCCCAGCTCCGTGTGTACCAGATCAGGCAGCAGTCCAGTTTGACTGTGACGCTGAAATTGCTGTGCTGTCCTGGAGCTTCAGTGATGGGGCTCTGTCCTACACGGCAACACTGGTGAATGCTGACGGCCAAAAGGTCTCCTGTACTACTCAAGATAACCACTGCAATGTCACTAATCTCGACTGTGGCGAGACCTACAACCTCACACTGAACTCCACCAATCAGCAATGCCAGGTCATCACCCCCACTGGCGTGACCTTCCAGACCAGTGAGTGTCGCTGTGAAACTGACCCATTATCTTACCACAGAACCGATAGTTTTATTTAGAGTATGTTTACTTTTTCACAGAGCTGCAGAAGGAACTTTACCTATCGTCTTGTTTCACTTTCCGTTTCCAAATGATTACAGTTTGCCCCAGTTGTGAATGGGATACCACTTTCTGGTATCAGTGTGTTAAGTATTTGTACTCACGTGTATCTTGAGTTCACACTCAAGTGCTCGTCTTCTGCGAGTACTTTCAATGAACTTGACCATGAAGATTGATGTATTTCTGACAGAGGACACCAACGGGTACATAAATCACTGTGATCCATTTTCAAATATGGCTGCCACGGTAGCCATCTTATAAATGCCATTTTAACCCATTTGTCTATTCCCACAGTGATTCAGCTGAAATTCAGTGTGTAGGTAAAAAGCGGTGCATGTATTCCAAATTTCATTCGATCTTTTCTCCACTTTTGAATACTGCGTCTTTACTTTTATCAGCCCTCCAATTCGATGTATTACAGTTTATAGACTGTATAACAACGTTTACTGTATGAAAAGCACTTTATAAATAAAGATTGATTGATTGATTGACAGGTTTTTCTGCACTTCGTGTTTTGACCGTGATTTGAACTCTGATATTAGACCACACCCATATATTTCATAAATAGCTTGAATAATCCTCCTCTCCAAAACTACTAACCTGATGAAGCAGAAACTTTGCAGACATCCTCCAACCAATGAGGACTCCACAGTTTATATAAATCATTGCAATCTGTAGTCAAATATGGCCGCCATGGTAACCATTTTCTAAATGCCTTTTTAAGTCACTGCGGCACCTTAACCGAGCCTCCCGGTTGATATGGATTTTGAATAACGACTCCAGGGTCAGTCAGGTCATCACACTAGCTGCTTTTAAGCAATCCTAGCTGCCAGCAGAAGCTGAGGGGTGTCTATGCATTTTCAGTTGTAGCCCTGAGGCTGTGGAACAGAACTCCAGGCAGAATCAGGTTCATTTGCTACTGTTGACGTTTTTAAAGCCAGAGTCAAGACCCGTTTGTTTTTCTGTATCCAGTGATTGCAGCTGAATTTTTTTTGATCTCACTCCTAGCTGCTTATGTTTTTATGTCTTTGGTCCATGCTTTTATGTTTTTATGCCATTATTTTCTTTTTCCTGCTCACATTTTAACTACTTCCAGCGTTTTCTGTTTTGGTCATGTTTGGATGTGTGTTGTAAGCTGCTGTGAAGTAATTGAAGCACTTTGGTCAACTGATGATGTACGATTATCCGAATACGTCATGCCTCTGTCTGACCCCAATGCTTTTCATATTTTGCAGGGCCGTGCGCTCCCCTGAACCTGGCAGCGGATCTTCGGTGTGGCTCTCGTACTGCAGTCCTCACCTGGCAGCGTCAGGAGGGGGTGGAGCTCTACACAGCTGGTGCTGTTACCAGTGAAGGCATACATGTTGAGGGCTGCAACTCCACCAGTGACACCTGCCAGTTCTCTGACCTGGACTGTGGGGACACCTACTCCTTCACTCTCACTGCTCACACTGACAGGTGTTTCAGTGAGCCCAGCGAAACTGTGAGCATCGTTACAGGTATCCACTTCCTTCTCATCTGCCCCAGCCTTGACCTCCTTACCTCTGCACCATGTTGTTACTTCCAAACTACTTCTCACTGGCCATATTCATTGTTTCCATTATACTTTATTGGGGCCTATTTTCAATTATTTGCTGAAGTATTTTGCAGGTTTTGGTCAGCTTTGCTGGATTTCATATTGAATGTTCTGAACTAAATGTATTAAGTCCAAAAAAGTTGGAACAATTGAAAAATGCAAATTGAATTACATATAAGCCCAGCCATGCACTGCATGCAGAATGTGGTTTTGCCTTGTCTTGCTGGAAAATACTGGGATGTCCCAGGAACAGAAAACATCTAAAAGGCAACATATGTCGCTCTGAAATTTTTCATTATTTTTTTACGTTAAAAATGCTCTCATAAATGTATGAGCCATGTTTACTGACAGCTTGGGTTTTGAATGTTGTCTTTGAGCAAGAGAACAAGGCAGCTGCTTTCTCTAAAAACCACTTAAAATGTTGACTTAGACACAAAACACACTTCCATCCTGCTTCTGTTCATCTCAGATGACTCAGAGCCCAGAGACGTCAGTGTGGATTTGGACATTTGGACAGTGTGGATGTATGGGTTTGGCTTTTGGCGGACAAAGTTTCACTAAAGTATTGCTGAGCCCAAGTTTTCACACCCATGATGGTTCTGAGGACAGTGATGTGTGAGGGATCAGAGATCATGCGCATTCAGAAGTGGTTTTTGGCCTTACCCTTCACACACTGAGATTCAACCAGATTCTTTCCATCATTTAATTATATTACACACTGTAGAGGATGAAATGATGAAAATTTTACTGATTTGTCTTCGGGGAACTTTTTGTTGAAGTGATGGATTTGAAGTTTAGGCATCACTTGCCAAAATGATGAGCCTCAAGCCATCTCTGCTCTTGCAGGATTTGAAATATTTGGAGCCTTCTTTTTACACGAGAAGACAGTTAGCTCACCTGTCACCTTTTTATTGCAACTTGTCATATCATTAATAGTCTTAAACTGCCCCTGCTTCAATAATTTTTGGAGTCTGTTGCAAACAAATTTCAAATGAGCGTGTATTTTCTGTAATTTTAAAACATCATATAATGTGTGGTGTTTTCAGTATAGTCGAGGGTGTATAGACTTTACGAAACATGTGCCAACTTTTTTGGAATTTGGTTGTAAAACAGCACTTGCTTGAAATATAAAGACTCAAAATGAGCCCAGTACTAGAACTGATTCTATTTTGATTGGAGCTTCTCCATACGAAACTCAGTTCAGCGCAGGACTCAGTTTCATCTACAGGTGCAATCATTCTTACATATTATTAATACATAAACTGAAGCTAAATTCACAGCCTGATAATCAACCACGGAGTTTCTTCTGGTTTATTCTTATAATGCTCAGATGTGGCTTAATCACCCTGTACATTCAACAGAACCATGCACACCTGAGCGTGTGACTGCTCAGGGATCCTGCAGCCAGGGGGCGCTAATCTTGGATTGGGACGAGGCAAAGGGAGCTCTGACCTACATTGTGAACGCAGTGGGAGACTTGGGTTACGTCATGGATTTCAATGCAACGGAGAACACCTTGGAGGATGAGCTGCCCTGTGGTCAGACCTACAGTATACGTGTAACCTCCCAGGATGACCGCTGCGACAGTCCTCAGAGTGATCCAGTCGAGTTCAGAACTGGTACGACTTTAACTTGGCGTCTACACCTGAAAAAGTGACACTACCCTGTTTCAGTCCTCTCAACTACATTCAGTATTGTAGGCTTCTATTCTTTTATTCTGCGGACAGACAGACTTGTTTAATGCTAATATAAATGAAGATGTTTGTTAAAGGTGCGATATACAACATTCAGAACCACTAGATGTCACACTAGAGCACCAGACCAAAACAAACGGGTGCGTCGGCTGCATCTCGCCCTTCCCTTCGAATTCCTGCCCCCCGTATTTGGCATGGTCCATTATATTTTACCAAATTGAAAGTGTTCATATACTGCCATTTTCTGCTATAGCCGTGTGACAGCATGTTGACATGAAATAGAAAAACACACAACCCTTGTCATTGCCTCTAGTTAAAATTTCCCATTATTTTGTTCAAACTGTACAATGTTAATCGCTAGCTATGTTTAGCTAATACTTCAGCATAACCTATTCCACTGTATATTCCACTTCCATATCAAAAGTAGTTTCTAAAACTGTCCTGTTCTACAATATCGCTTGTTGACAGCAAGTGGACAAAATTATTACCGAACAGCTGACAAAGGTTGGTAGTCCAGTCAAATCTCATCTTGGCTGGTTGTCCAATGATGAGGTAATTAGGTTAAATAGTAAGTCTCGCGTGACCAGTTTTTGAGCACGAGATTTACGCCCTCTGGGGATGTCCTCGAACTGCAATCTGGCAAAGCAGACTTTTTTGCTGTTATCCTCCGCTGGAAATATAGAAATTGGCTATAACCCTGCCTTCGTCAAGGTCTCCACCTAGTGATCAGCAAATACTGGGAATAGCAAATATCTTCTTTCTGGTTTAAGCGTTATTTGCCAGTGCGTGTTTGTACACCTTTTCTCTGTTCAGCTGCCTAACCAGTACAGCCTGTCTCCAGAGGTGGAATGTCGGCGAATAATTTTTACCGAGGTCACTCGGTAAACCAAATGAGACTAGGCCCTCTCATTTTGGTCAAGGCCTATATAGTAATGTTATTAGGGTAGCACAAGTTAGTTGACCTTGCTGGAGATTGGCATTTAGAATGCTATTAGAAAAAAAGAATGGATATTGAATATTGAAACAAGGGGCTACAACGAGGCTTGCGAAATTAGTCATGCAAAGTAATGCTCACTTCCAACCAGAAAACTTGTGTACATGAGAGCAAAAAAAAAAAATCCAGCCTCAACAATGTGCCCATAGTAGCACTGTAAATTGAATAGCTGTGATATGCTGCCATAAGCCAAGTCAAGTTGGAACCCTTTACCAGCTCTCCATCTCAGAAAATCAGATCAATGTTGACTGGTCTTATCCTTCTCTTTGTCAAAGACCTTTTGTAGCCAAAGAACAAACTGCGCTGTGCCGTCTTGCTTTTTCAGTGCATTGTGGGCGGTCACTCTTGTGTCTTTATGAATGTGGAGAGGGGCAACAGTTTCACAAAAACAGAGGGAGTCTGACTTCTGTCTATGCTCAGTACACCATTACTCCCCGATATTGTTACAAAGCAATTGGTTGTTTTCTGTTGTATTGATGTGTTCAAAATATCATGCATAGCACCTTTATACCTGACTTTCCGAAAAGTCATGATAAGTAGCCCAACAGACTGCACTTTTGTATATGATCTGCCACATTTAAGGTGAACTAATCGGTGGATTTGGGACTTTAAAAGGTTTTCAGTCATCACCGTTTTAATAACAGTTCCATATATTTTGTATAACATGTCCACTTTGGAAATATTACCTGCTTTGCAAATGCCAGCCTTGTATGATTTCTGTATAGTATGCCTGCTTTGTCAATGTAGCTACAGTACGCAGTATGTAAGATATAACTGTAAATGAAAGCTACACTGTTTAAAGGCTGCTAAGCTCAAGTTATACTCTCAGACCTCTCGCTTGTCTCCCTCCGCAGCGCCGTGCCCGCCCCAGCATCTGGAAAGCTATGTCCAATGTGAGGCCTCTCTAGGCTCGGTGAGCTGGGGCGCATGCGATGGGGCGGAGTCGTACACGGCCGTGGCGGTGAGCCAGGACAGCCACACCCACATGTGCACCACAAATGGCACGGTCTGCACCTGGAACGACCTTCACTGTGGCGACGTCTACACTGTGCATGTGCTGGCCCAGGAGAATGTGTGCACCAGTCCCCCAAGCAACGGCACCGTAATTCACACAGGTAAATGTTTCTCCCCATTAGGTGTACCAGCTGTTCTGTAAACTCTTTGAAGAATCAAATAGAATGAGAAATAATGGGATGTCAACTTTTACTTGACCACTGTGGTTGTAACGTCCTCCTATCTCAAATAATAGAAAAGTTGGAATTGAAACTGAATAATCTGCCTTTACAGCCATTAAGGAGACATGCTTCATCTTTGGGAGTTGTAGTCCTAAAATGATTGTCTTATCACTTGTAGCGCCCTGTGTACCTCAGAACTTGGTGCCCACATTTGACTGCACTTTGAAAGTGGCGTCCTTCATGTGGAATGCTAGTGAGGGGGCGGAGCAATACATAGTTGCAGCAGAGAGTGGTGACGGCCACAGGGTGGAGCTGAGCACAAATGACACCGACGCCCACTTCTCTGAGCTCAATTGTGGCCAGACGTACGCCCTAACCGTGGTGGCTGTCAGCCGCGAATGCAGGAGCGCACAAAGCGAGCCGGTCCTCTTACAAACAGGTTCGTTTTCCTGCGCCCAATGGGACTACCGCCTGGTTAACAAGTTCTGTTATTATCAAAGCTGTATGCCTATCATTTTGTGAGTACAAAGGACTGTATTGTCTGTCAAAGTAAAAGGGATGAAAAGTTGGCAACAGGTAGAAATTGATGGAAATTAATACAGTCTGCTACAGTGAAGAATGCTGAGTCCTTCACTCTCTTCACAGAGCCTTGCGCCCCGACCGCCATAAACAGTGAGCTGGACTGCATCTCTAACATTGCCGTGGTGAGCTGGGCTTTTAGCAATGGATCCCAGTACTATACCGCCACTGTTGAAACGGCGGAGGGTGACACGCAGAGCTGCATGTCCTCGGATAGCCTGTGCAGTATACCCAGCCTGAACTGTGGTCAGACCTACACAGTGTCGGTTACAGCGTCCAACCAGCAATGCAGCTCCACAGCTACCTTTGCCTCAGCCAGTCTGATGACAGGTGAGAACGGCTCGCGTCAGGGAGAAGGATGGCACTAATCAGCTCCCTTGAGGGTAGATTTTGCATTACGCTTTCACATTGAAGAGCATCATTAGCCTATTAGCACTTCACCAGCGGTGAGAAATCCAGGCTCAAAATGCTAAAGTTCTACCCAGTAATTTAATGCATGCGAATGAATTTGCTAATTATTCCAGTTTATCAGCCAGGTGATAGAATTGATCGGGTGAATTCAGCTGCCTAAGCACATCTGGAAAGAAACCAGTGACGGCTGCTTGAGTGATAATAGAGGAGGATAGAAAAATCCCTCTTAACTAAAAGGTCGTCTTGATCTATTTTCAATCATTTTATTTGATTAACTAGTTTTCAAATGATTAAAAATGTATTGGCAGGTAAAATCTATTGCAAAAGTTTTACTGCAGTTGTTAACACCAGGGGTGGCCCAGCCAGTTATTAGGTTTAGGAGGCAATTATTTTTTTCATTTGGGTGATGTAAGTTTTGAATAAATCTCACCTTCATTAAATGAAAATGTCATTAAAAAGCAGCATTTGTCTTATATTAAATTTAGTTGGATGATCTGAAACATTCAAATACGCCAAAAAATAGTGGATATTGGGGGGGGGATATACTTTTACACTGCCCTTTAATGAGGAGAAATGATGCCACCTGATAGTGCTGAGTGTTTTTTGAGTGAACGTAGTGTTAATTGAAAAAAAAAATGATTATAAACAAGTCAAGACTAATCATTTGTTTAATGGAATGTTCCCGTCCTTCCCAGTTTTCAGCTCACCAGATGCCACTGGAAGAAACAGATATCAGGACACACTTTGTGCCCATGAACTTACTGGCTCTGCATTCTACTAAACAATTTAGGCAGTTCTGAATAATTCCAAGTTAAGCTGCTTTCACTCCGGACGCGAAACAAATTTTTTGCACGACAGATTACGTTCAAAGTCAATGCAAAGACAACGCGTGCATTTGCATCTTTGCATTGATTTTGAATGTAATCTGTCGTGCGAAAAATTTGTTTCCCGTCTGGTGTCAAAGCAGTTTTAGGCCTCCAAACTACACTAAACTTGTGGTAGATTTTTGTGTGTGTGTGTGTGTGTGTGTGTGTGTTACTTCATATTATGGCACTAATGACAAATGAATTTTCTTATAAATTGTATCTGTCCATCTAATACTGAGCCAAGTGTCCTCTCCCCTCTTCCTCCCACAGTGCCGTGTGCTCCATCCAATCTAGCGGCAGCTCTGAACTGCGCTGACAACACTGCTGCAGTGTCCTGGAACAGTAGCCAGGGGGCACTGTCGTACAACGTCACAGCTCAGAGCAGCAGCGGGAGCCTCTATAGTTGTGAAGGCACTGAAGCTCACTGCATCTTGCCCAACCTCGCCTGCGGTGCGGTTTACACGGTTCATGTGGTGGCCTTGGGTGCCATATGCGCCACCCTCCCAGGAGCCTTTGTGGAGCTTCAGACAGGTACCAGCTCGCACAAATATATCCGGTGTGCAGCAGTCAGATATCAAAAATGATTTTCTTCCACCTCCAAATGCCAACATGAACTTTTCCAAAGGACTGTTCATTGTTTTCAGCTAAGTTCATTTTGGCCATGCTAATGTGTGGCTGTGCAAAATAATAAACAATCTCAGTTGGATGTCGCTGTCAGTACAGCTGCCTCATAGGTCCACCCAGCCATCCATTCTCTATACCCGCTTATTCCTCATCCTCGCGGGGGGAGCTGGAGCCTATCCCAGCTGAATACGGGCAGAAGGCTGGAAATCACCCTGGACAGCTCATCAAATCCATCACAGGGTGCACAGACCATTCACACACCATTCGCTCTCACACTCTTCCCTATTTAGTGTCTCCACCTCATAGGTGCGCCCTGTAATTGATTGGCAAACTTACCAGGGTCTATTCTAGCTTCACACCCACTGCAGGAATAGGCTCCAGCCCCAGGTGACAGTGACATGGGTAAGACCGGCGTAGATGCAGTAGCATCCAGTTTTTGCACCATTAAAAGGCTTAGAATTTGAGCTCCATTAATTTTCTCTTGGAAATAAGTGGGTTAGATTATGGATGGATGAAATGCATTGAAAGCCACCATTAATGAAGTTTCCCTCTCAAGAAGGTTATGATAAGTCACAAATCCAGTCTCTCTGATGTTCTTCATTTCTCTTCTGAAAACCAGTCCCTTGCACCCCGGAGATTAGCATGGCTCACCTGGACTGCTTCAGCGGCTCTGCGTTGTTGGAATGGCATTATGTGGAGGGGGCCATCTCCTACTCTGCAGTGGCTGAATCCAACAGCGGTGATGTCATCACGTGCTCCACTAACTACAGCAGCTGCGAGCTTTCAGACATGGAGTGCGGTCAGGTGTACACAGTGACGATGGTTGCTTCAGACAGTCACTGCAACAGCTCCCAAAGTGTCAGCTGGGAGATCATGTCAGGTACCAGTCGTGTTAAACACTGAATGCAAAGCAAGCCTGTATCCCATTTGGTTCACTACTTCTCTATTTAGTCGACTAACAAGGGTGTTAGCTATCTGTTCTCGGGTTCTCGCTATAGTCGGGTAGAGGGTGGTGAGGATTAAGGGCGTCACACAGATGGCGATGGGCTGCTGCCCTGTCAGGTAACTTGTGAGTCGTTACAGACTTAAGCTAAAGTTTCATCAATTGAGCAACGTGAGAGTTAAAAAAATAAGGCTCTGCTCAACATTCATTGGCACAGATATCTGAAATGAGTGAGTAACTAATATTGAAAAATAGCTCAGCCCTGTTATTGGTTCTACTAAGCCTAAAATCTGTCATTTCTAGCATTTCTTGCAGATCCTGTGCGTCCAACGCTGCAAAAAAAAAAGAAAAATAAGTCCATGAGTATTTCATCTATGTGGTAATTAGGCTTAAAACACTGATGTCTATTGCTCACTGAGAGAAAACTTATGCCTGTGAGGTTAGATAATTTTGAATCATTTCTAAATTTGCCTGTGTGAAAAGAACATTTCACTTGTCAAGCACATTAACTTAAAATAAGCTAAATTCCACTTGGGACAGAAAAAATATAAAGTTAAAAATCTCATAGTAAGATGAAATGACTTAAGACTGTAATAACTCAGTAAATGTGGCCTAGTTGGCTCCAGGTTAAGCATAAATAGGGCTAACTCTTTAATAGGGCGAACAAAGAGGTAAATTATAGTGCCTTTTATAATGCGCCAACTTCTGGTCCAAATTGTTTGCAAATAATCACTTTCAACTATTAGGGGCCTGATCTACCAGTGAACTGTCAGTTTGAGCAATTCCACCAAGGTAGCGTGCAGAAGGGAGTCCTTGGCAGGAGACTTCTCAGTTTAAAGGCTAAGAAAACATTTGTCTCAGTGCTTATCCAAAGAAAGTACATGTTCTTCCAGTACCATAAATTTTGTATTTTCTTGTGAATTTTCATGTACCAAGTAATAAAACATCAAACCCCTGAAACACGACTCATTGGCATAAGTTCATGAATGCCGCCATTCCATGTATTTTAGCCAATCAGAAAAAATTTTGTGGGACAATGTAGCACGCACTCGGACTCCATCTGTATAAAGTGTATACAAATTATTCTTGATTATCTCTCGTGTGGCAGCTTCATTTTATGCCGAATGATCAAGGTTCGATATTATATCTGACCTCAAGCTAATTTGTTTGTTACTTCAATTTTAAAAAATTAACAAAGAATATATTTGAATAGTAAGGGCTGTGTACTTTTATTGGGCATCCGCTGCACCAAGTGTTTTCTTTGCCTATAACTACTCAGTTTCGTACATACCCACACTGATTTTCAGCTGCTGCTATGATTCTCTCCCATGCCCCAGGTCCCTGTGCTCCTCGGAATGTTGTATCCCAGCTGGACTGCGGCACAGACTCCGCCCAGGTAGAGTGGGAGGGCAGCATAGGGGCGGAGTTCTATGTGGTAGAAGCCATTGACGAGTATGGCCACGTCGCCCAGTGCAACACCACAGGGCTGGCCTGTCATATCAAAGACCTCACGTGTGGCTGCGTCTACAATGTCAGTGTGGTCGCCCACAACGAGTACTGTAACATCTCTGAAAGCAGCGTCACACAATTACACACCGGTGAGCACCACTCTCTCATGTTATTTCACAATGTGTTGAAGAATGTGTATTTAGCTGCATGATTACGCTATAGATCATTTGTGATGGCTGTTTGTACCATAACTCCATAACTATGAACATTCGGAAAGGGGTTATAGTAATTCCAGGTATTGCTGGTGGAATAAAGCACTAAGTGATTTCTGCACTGCATCAATTTCATGGAAGATCAGTTTCCATCTCTCAATGAAATTACATATTTAATCTGAAATGGATATCAAATCCATTTATTAACAGCACCCTCCATAATTATTGGCACCCCTGGTGAAGATGTGTTCTTTAGCTTCTAATAAATCCAGTTTTTTCTAAATAATATAGGACCACAATGAATAAAAGAGGAAAATCCAATCTTTAATTGAATTGCATTTATTCAGTGGGAAAAAATCCCACATTAAGAAATAATTCTTTTACATCAAATCATGTGTTCCACAATTATTAGCACCCCTGATGTTAATACTTTGTACAACCCCCTTTTGCCAACAAAACAGCACCTAATCTTCCCCTATAACGTTTCACAAGATGGGAGAATACAAAAAGAGGGATCTTCGACCATTCCTCTTTGCACAATCTCTCTAAATCATCCAGCGACCTGGGTCCTCTCCTCTTCACTCTCCTCTTCAGCTCACTCCAGAGGTTTTCAATGGGGTTGAGGTCTGAGGACTGAGATGACCATGGGATGAGCTTGATTCTGTGTCTGGTGAACCATTTCTGTGTAGATTTGGCCACATGTTTAGGGTCATTATCTAGCTGAAAGACCCAGTGACGACCCATCTTCAGCTTTCAGGCAGAGGCCACCAGATTTTGATTTAAAATGTCCTGGTATTTCAAAGCATTCATGATGCCATGCACCCTAACAAGGTTCCCAGGGCCTCCGGAAGAGAACCAAGCCCACAGCATCACCGATCCTCCCCCATACTTCACAGCAGGCATGAGGTGCTTTTCTGCATACTCATCTTTTTTGTTCTGCCATACCCACTCAGAGTGTTTGTTGCCAAAAAGCTCTATCTTGGTCTCATCTGACCAAAGCACATGGTCCCAGTTGAATTCCCAATACTGCTTAGCGAACTCCAGATGTTTGCGTTTATGATTGTGAGTAAGAAAAGGTTTTTTCCGTGCATGCTTCCCAAACAGCTTGTTGGCATGTAGATAGCACCTGATGGTTGTTTTGGAGACTTTGTGATCCCAAGATGCTATCATTTGTTGCAATTCTTTAACAGTGACCTTTGGAGAACTTTTAATTTCTCTTACCATCCTCCTCACTGTGCGTGGTGGCAAAATAACCTTGCGTCCTCGTCCAGGCTTGTTTTCCACTGTTCCAGTTGTTTTAAACTTCTTAATGATTCCTCTGACAGTAGATATGGGCAGGTGCAGGCGAGTGGCTATTTTCTTGTAGCCATTGCCTGACTTGTGAAGGTTGACACACATCTGCCTTACTTGAATGGTGTGTTCCTTTGTCTTTCCCATGTTGAAGAGTGGGTAAGAGTAATGGCCTCTGTGTCACATCATATTTATATCCCAGGGCAACAGGAAGTGATGAATTTCTAATTAAATTTTCCTAGATACTCTGATCAACTTTGTGAACTACTGTAGAAATGACAGAAATACTTCAATTACATTTATTTCCTAGGAATTGTTAGGAGTGCCAATAATAGTGGAACAGGTGATTTTATGAAAAATAATTATTTCTTAGTCAGGGATTTTTTTTTCCCTTAAAATTCACTTGAGTTGAAGGTTACATTTTTCTACAATTTTCAGTGTGAGAGTATGGTTCTGCTATAAAAATTGAATTTATTTTAAGGCTTTTAACGCATCTTGAATGGGTGCTGTACATCTGCGATTCAGCATTAATTCTGCTTAAAGTGAAACAGACACTCCACTGGTATCGAAAGATGACTTTATGGCTCTACCTGCCTGTGTAATATGACATCCCGTCATCCCCACAGTGCCCTGCGCCCCTCAGCAGGTGGAAACCAGCGTTGCCTGTGACACTGGTGCGACGACGGTGTCCTGGCAGCACAGCAACGGCGCCATTTCTTACACTGCCGTAGCTCAGGGAAATGGCGGCTACGCCTCCTACTGCAACACCAGTGACACCTTCTGTCAGTTCACTGATCTCCTGTGCGGCATGACCTATGCCTTCACTGTCAGCGCCTCAGGCGATGACTGCACCAGCTCGCCAAGCAGCCCTGTGTATCAGGACACCAGTAAGACACAAATCACGTCATACCGCTGTCTGTAACGGGGGGTTTCCTGGGATAATTGTGGCAGAAAGGATAATGGTATCAGGCTATCTACCTTGAGTAAATAGAATTTCACAGTTTTCTTTTCCTTGTCACTATCAATTGAAGATTTATCTATAATTACTGAGGAATACTGCCTATCTTTGCCTGCATGACCCTTTTGAACCCCTATGTGGATATAACTCACGTGGCAGGAAACCCCAAAAGTTTCCTTTGCACTGTATACCAATGCAATAATTAGTTTAATTTAACACTGAATGTTTGAGCAACATTATTTTTAGTACAACGTATTTGTTTCATTTTAGTCCAGTTGACAGCCCTCATTCAGAAAACGTAATATAATAATAATAATGCATGAAGTCTTGAGACTGTTGTGCATGAGAATCCCAGGAGATCAGCATTTTCTCAGACAATCAAACCACTCCTGTCCAGAACTAAGAATCCTTCAGTGCTCAGAGTGATTTAGATTGCATTTCTTCCCCACTGTGATGTGCTGTGTGAAGAACAACTGACACTCTTGCTGTTTAATCGCTTGTTTTTATGCACTAAATTGCTGCTGATTGGATACCTGCTTTAATAAGCAAGTGTGCCAAATGAAGTGGTCATCAGATGAATTTCTTTAAAATACCCCTTCCCCACTGTCCTTAGTATGTGACTTCATTTATTTCTTCCCCGGCCAGTCCTGTGTGAGCCCCAAAATGTCAGCGCGGAGCTGGACTGTGACACCCACGCGGGCCTGGTGACGTGGGAGCAGGGAGAAGGCGTGGGATTATACCGTGTGCTGGCCTTGGGGCCCAATGGACACCAAACCCAGTGCAACAGCACCTCCACCACCTGCCGTCTGCCTGAGCTGCAGTGTGGCCAGCGATACGGCCTGACTGTCACTGCCCAGAACGAGCTGTGTGACAACAGCAGCGCCTTCCTGACCCTCCAGTCTGGTGGGTTTGTCTTGATCTCAGAGCTGAATTACTACCTGGATCGCTGTTCCACAATCATAGTCCTTGAGAACCAGAAACTCCTAGTTTTCCACCCTCGCTTTACCTGGGAGTTTAGTGTGAAGTCGGTCTGGCCAATCGGCTTTGCCAATTGTTTAGTTAATTACCTTGGAGGGGAGAAAACTAGGGCTGGATTTGGGTTTGAGGTCCAGATTTTAGGATCCGAGACCTAGATGAATGCTCCATTGTCACTTATGGGGCCCAATAACTTTCAGATTGGTGCTAATTTGAAAGCCAGCGACTCTTCCATAATCCATTAATTGTAGCCCCTGGACTAAGTCAGATCAGTTATAATCATTCAACATGAGTTATAAATGGATAACAATGAGTATTTCAATGTCACTTTTGAGACTAGACAAGTTGGTCACCTGCGACCAATGGGTGTAGCCCCCGATTTCCCACATTTTTCATTTTGGCTTATTTCTGACTTAAAATTGTCAATTATTTGGTAATTTATGTTAACATAGCAACCAAAATCGATTGGTGTTGTGTCCTAACCACTGCCCATATACAAATGGAACATACCACATATAAAAGAAATAGCTTTAAATTTCTGGCCTGTAGAGTGTCCACAAGGAAATCTCTACGGCGGCAGTGGACGTGATGAGGCCAAATCCCTTGTAGCCCCGACTTTATAACTGATCAATCTCTGATCACTCTTGAGCCAGTGGTGGTTTTGGTGGAGCATTTCTGTGGTTTACCAGTGTGACTCTATGTATGTTATAGGGCCCTGCCTGCCTGAAGACATACAGACGACTCTCCAGTGCAGCTCAAGCTCTGCCTCGGTCACCTGGGTCAGGGGCAGTGGTGCCACATCTTATGAGGTCGTAGGAAAGGCTGCCAATGGCCACACGGCCACATGCAACACCAGCACCACCTACTGTGACCTGGAGGGACTGCAATGCGGTCAGACCTACAATGTGTCAGTTTCGTCCCACGATAATTCCTGTGACAGTATGGCCAGTGCAATGTCCAGTGTGCAAACAGGTTAGTGGAGGACCACGTTTACCTATTTACAATATGAAATTGAGTGTTCCTGCCTTTGACTTGTTGTCGCCATTCAGACATGTTTTCGTATTTTCGAAGTTCTCTTATCTTCAAATAATTGGAGAGAGGCAGCAGCTTGAGAAAGTGATCAGACTTTCTTCCGGCTCATGATAGTAAAATGACCTAAAACCTGGAGTTGACTTTGCATGCAAAGAATACTGACTACAAACATTCAAAACTAGCCTTTTTTATGAGAACCTTCTTCTAATCACATCACACTGGATATCTCTAATCCCTTTCCCTTCTCCTATTGTTTGGAATTTTCTCTACGGAATCTTCTGGAAAATATTGGTGGCACCTGGAGGATTGTACCAATAAAAAGAAAGAAAAAAACATTTAAAAAATAGGATGCAAATGGATATGTGAATTGCTCAACCGATTATGTTTCCAGCAATATATAACTAATGATTCAACTGAGCAGATATTGATTAAATCAACTGAACAGATACAGATAATGACTGAAACAAGTGAACAGATATTAGCACTTTGATCATTTAAACCTCTGCTTAAGAAATTAACTGCTTGTGTGTGTGTGTGTGTGTGTTACAGCTACTTGAATAACTGATTATGGTTATCAATTACAGTCATTGATCTACTGATGAATATGATAAGAATGATTGAAATATGATCCTCAAGAGGCTATTTAAACATGGCACATTTCTAGCAAGCTCCATTGCAAGGCTTCAAAAACATTTTCCACCCATTTGTTTATTATTTTTAGTGTTTTCAGAAAATTCAGCCTGACTGTGGTCACTGTAGACTTTGTCTTAGCCTGAGGGACAGAGAGTCTTTTCCTCCATCTGACAGACATACACCCCAATATTTTGTATGTGTCTTGCTTTTTCCACCCAATTTTCATTCACTGAGTGCTCAAGCACTCAGTTTGCTTTCATGAGTAAGCAAAGGCCGTTTCAAAACTCATCTTCAGCTCTGTCTCCCATCTACACCATTGTCCAGCTCCCTGCCCCCCTCAGAATGTGACAGCTCGGGTATCTTGTGATTCTGGGACTCTCGTGGTGACGTGGGCACCCAGCACAGAAGCGGATGCGTTCCATGTCATGGCCTTGACTGACGAAGGGACCGTCCATTTCTGCAACACCAGCAGCTCTGAGTGCTCCATAGAGAACCTGCCATGTGGCCACGCCTACTCAGTGACCGTCGAGGCCGTCCGAGGAGGCTGCCATAGTGATCCGAGCGAGGCTGTCCGAGTGTCTTCAGGTAAGCCTTTTCCTTCGCCTGTAACCACACTGAGGGACAGACGGACATTTTGTCTCAGTCCTCACTTGGAACTTGGACAAAAGAGCAACTTAAACTTAGGAGGTTATGCTATCTTCCAAAATTTGTGTGCCATTTATTTTTTGTGTTATCAACACTTTGGTTTTTCTCGATGAAAATTTTCGTATGGCATGAAGGGCAAATAAGAAGTCAGGAAAATGCAAAATCAGTCTCAAAACAAGAGCATCAGCGCCAAAAAATATCCAGTGAAAACATGTATTCCACTATTTAGAGTTACGAGAGAAAAGAATAGGTCAACATTAATTGAAAACCATTTTATTCTGAAACACCATTAGTATCACTTGAATCTCAACACTGTTAGTGCAGTTTTTGAGTTTGTAGCACCGCCTACCAATTGTTATGGCCCCAATTTGTTATTACATTTACGACAGCAAGGGATGACAGACAAAATTTTAAAACTAAAACAGGTTTAATTAAACAAAGGCAACTAACAACAAACTACTCTACTGACCAAGATTGTTAAATACAAGAACAAAAATATTTACAGTCCCTTTGGTTGGGTTGCTTGGTGATGTCCTGGGTGAGGAAAATGCTCCAACACAGGCAAAAATCCACTAAAAACTTCACAGGTCTTGAACAGAATGACAGGTCTGGTCAAATGTATCCTTCTCCTTGCAATTTCTCCTACTACTCCACTCCCTCAATTTTCCTCCTTATATACTCTTTTGCAGACCCCTCCCACATTTAGACCTCTTTTTTTTTCCTCTGGGACTTGTCCCAGACATGCCCAAGACATGCCCAAACCTAGCTCCAGTCTGGGCTTAACATAAGAAAGGTCAATCTAGTGGCTTCTATTCGCATTACACAATGAAGTTTTCTATATTGACACTGGGACGAAAGAGTTGTAAAGTCCAACAAAAAATTGACGGGCTGGTTTGGGGCAATCCTGAGATTTGAACTTTAAAAGCCATCTGCTAGAAATGAAAGCTTAAAGCATTTAAATACAAGAGTTTGCAGCTGCACTTAACTAGAAGAAGATCAAATCTCCATAAGCCCTCAGTAATGAATATAGGCCTCCTATATGGCCAATTCATTCTTTCTGTATCAGGTGCCTTGGGATCAATCTGTTCATAACCAAATGAAAACTGGAGGAAATTGGAGTTCTGTCCGATGTATTTTGTTAGCTGGCATGAAAATCTGCAAAGGAATCTTCTTTGAATCAGACCTAATTTTATTGAAGGCTCACTGCATAGCCTATATTAGATGCACACCACAGGTTTCTTTTTTACCCTGGGCCTACTTGTTTGCTATGAATACACTTCCTATTCATAACTTCAATGCCTGAAACGTTTTGAATGCCAGTGACTATTGTATGATACCACATTATGTAAAGGAAGCCGGATAAATATATGCAAACGCACTTTAAACTGTTGTCGATACTTAAAAAGGATTTAGTTTCAAAACCTCAAGAATTCCTTCCACAGAGACATGTGGTTTACATAGCAGGCGCATGGTTGATGCATGCATGTCGGAACACAGGACATAGAGGCAGGGAGACAAACCAGTAATATAAAACCTGCTGTGTGGGAGAATGAAATGAAAATATGCTGTTGAACAAGCTCCTCTTCGGTGTTCGCAGAAAAAAACATGAGATGATTATTAGTAATTTTTCCCCTCCCATTATTGAGAGCATACCATTGACTTGCAGATGTTCATTGTGGCACCTCAAACCGAATTTTTGTATATTTTTGTATATTATTTGTTATTTTGTATATTTTTGTAGCCGTCGGTTCTAACAGGCTTTATTTGCAAATGCAACTCTTTACAATTTTTATGTATAATTTGGGTGTAAAAATATCTTCAAGCCCTCATGAATAAGTGCATTTCTTTGTCAAACTTCCTGTTGCCACATTTGGCTAAAAACTACGTTTTTGAAAGGCAAAGCATTTTCACTAAATAGAAGTTAGCAGAAATGGGCTCCACTGCAAAAAGAATGGGATGAGTTTCAGGTGACACTTCAACCTTTGATATTGTGGCTAGGGAGTATTCGTTAACCCTTACGTACATTAGGACCACACATCTCGTTTCCGCTCCAGCGAAATAAAAGGGCTCCAAATCAGTAACAGCAGAGTGAAATAGGTTCCTCACAGTAAGAAGTTTATTACTTGAATCAGATGTGTATCAGAAATTGCATAAAACCTATCAACTGCCACTTTGGTTTAATCCCTGGGCATCCACTTTAAGTGGCTTGGTTCTTGATAATTTTGAAATACTAGCACAATATAATTTACTACATTTTTTGAGATATTTTCCATCTTTATTGATATAAATTAATTCATTGTCATTGAGCTCGTTTGACAGAGCCGGATGATCGCAAACTAGACTTTGTAATGTGTTGCATGTTTGTTGGTATTTTCCAGCCCCGTGTGTGCCACAGGGCATTGTGGGTAATCTGGACTGCGTCACAAACTCGATTTGGGTTGCTTGGAACCATAGCCGGGGAGCACAGAGCTACACAGTGCTTGCACACGGGGCAGGGGGCCACAACGCCTCCTGCTCCTCCTCAGACATCTCCTGCAATGTGCCTGACCTGCGATGCGGGGTGCTTTATACCTTCAGCGTCACCGCCTCCAATCACTACTGCCAGAGCCAGGCTAACTCCTCCTTTGAGATTGAAACAGGTGATCACACCATCCTACACCTCCTGCACAACCAACAATTCTCAATATCACCTATGGAAATGTGTACCCCTTAAAAACTGCATTTTATGTCTACAGTAAAAGACGAGGGGCTCGGTTTATAAATGGTGCGTGTGCACAAAAGATGCGTTCACCACTTAATTTCATATTGATAAGAACAAACTTGACATTAAAAAACACGCAGAGTTGAATTGTGTCCGTGAAAAAAATTACAATTGAGTGCAATGTATTAAGTATTTTTTACGCAAATTTTACGGAACTTAGCTAACCAAGTTTTATTACAACGTAGTTAGGATATTTTTTTAAAATCATATGCTGTTTGTCTTTTTTGTGCTCATGCACTATTTTCACATGAAATCAACACAAATTTTTATAAAAGAACCCCAGGACTCCTATTTTCTCGGAAAGGAGGCGCAGAACTGTGAGGTCATTTAACAGCGATTTGTTAGCTTTTGTTCGAGACCCACTGATGGTTTGTTAGATAGTTCGGAGTGGTCAAATCATGTTGTTTCATATATGTACTTCGTCAAATGGAAGGCTGTGCACGCTACATGCACGGACTAGCTACAATATTCTGGAAACATATTAACAAGGGGTGGGTGACAATATTAACCTATTAATGTATTGACCCTACTGAATGACTCAGGTGGTCTAGAAGTTTGGATTATAGAATTGCTAGCCGTCTGAAGTTTGCTCAGCGGAAGCTTAAATCTGGAAAAGTCTGTTGGGAGTTGTCAGCATGCAACCTAATAAGCGATGCAATTACTGTCCTGCAGCTCCATGCGTCCTCAGCACCATCAATGCGAAAAGTGAGTGCCACAGTAACGTAATACAGGTGATGTGGGAGTTGATGGAGGGCTCACCGCTATACATCGCTACAGCCGAGGGTGACGACCGCAGTGTTCTCTCCTGCAACAGTACCATGTCCTCCTGTGACCTCACGGGGGCGCAGTGCGGTACCCATTATACCATCATTGTGGCTACATCCTCTGACAAGTGCAGCAGCCTCAGGAGTCCACCTGTGAAGATAAATACAGGTACTGCCCCACGAAACTGCACTGCACCATTGACCCTCATTCTTTCTGCTGTTCTATGTAATAGCAGCTCTTTTTTTATCCCTCTCATTATATCAGTACATTTAAGGGAGGGCTGTTAGCAATTTTGTCCTTTGTCTATTGAATCCATTTCAAGGAACTGGCGGTGCTGCTGAGTCCAGTTTACCACTTTTGGGTCATGACAATAGTACTACTGTACAAAGGGTTAACACCAATCTGATTTTAGAAAGGGGTCATTAACTAGTTACTACTGAGTAGTTATTCATCCTATGAGTCATTTATTCATGTTAACAAAAACAACCGTTAATGCAAATTAGTCTAATTCGAAGTTTATTCTGTGTGTGCTAATGTTAAATGATTATTAATTGATACACAAATGATTGGTTAACAAATACAAATTGTACAAAAACATATTGCAACTGATTTAGCAGTAAAAGCACTTGATCAAAGAGGAAAACATCATCTTAAACATACTGGAAGAATGAGCAGTGAGTAGCATTACAACTGAGTTTTAAATCTGGATTCAATCTGCTGAGGTATACAACTGATTCCCAAATTTGTGCGCTAAAACTTTGCAAGACCTAAAATTATATCTCACCTTTCAGGCCCCTGCACCGTTGAAGAAGTGGTAGCCCAGGCAGACTGCGAGTGTGAGGGCGTCCTCGTCTCCTGGGCCCCCTCTCTGGTAGCCGACTCCTACCAGCTTACAGCGATGGGGAGTGATGGAGACATGCGGGAGTGCAACACCACTGACACCAACTGTACCCTCGAGGAGCTGCAGTGTGGCCAGGAATATAGCCTCTCTGTCATCGCCAGCTCTGGAAACTGCTCCAGTTCTGCCAGCTTGGGAGTCATGTTCAACTCAGGTTCATCCATCTTATATCCTATCCTATCCTATCCTATCCTGAGGGACCTGCACTCAGTGTACAGGACTCACTTCAGCTTTTCTCCTCATTGATTTTCTGTTATCGTCCGCAGTGCCCTGCGGGCCGGATAATCTGACCGTGGAAGTGGAGTGCGGGAATGGCCCTGCGGTACTTACTTGGGCAGAGAGTGAGGGGTCTGTGGAGTACTTCGCCTGTGCGCTGGGAGAAGACGGAGAGGCGTTCTACTGCAACAGCATGGACCCATCCTGTACAGTGGAGGGATTAGAGTGCGGGGCCTTGTACAACTTCTCTGTGCAGGCTTCCAACGGCATGTGCAATGGCTCATTCACCCAGCCTCTGCTGGACGGAGCAGGTAACCATCTTCCCCAAGTTAGAGTAAATATACAGTACTGTGCAAAAGTGTGGGTGGGTCAGTACCTGTGCTCTAAATACTGCAACATGAAGTGAACACTGGGGGCCAAGACTGGAGCTTTAGGCGGAGGGCTGTACAATACTAACGTGTCTCTTGATGATGACTGCATATTCGAGCCAATGGTTTCTCAGGAGGGATATAGCGATAGCATTGCGACAATCTGGATTTTTGATTTGTCAGATGTAAGGTAGATGAGGAGCAAAGTTTGTGTGAGGGCAAAGAGAAATATGCTTCTCATAATACATGGTCTTTCTTCATGACAAAGGCAACCTAAGTGAATGCAAAATGCAAGTTTTATATGATACTTACCCAAGACTAACTGGCCCTATGTAAGCAGTTTGTTTCCCCTTCGTCAATCAGCCAGGTAACCAAATTTATTTGATAATTGGGTTATATTAGACCAGGCCCTGGCTTGATTACCACCTTGATTACTGTCAAATGTGAACTTCTTCACCCTTTCCTCCCGGGTTTTACAGAGAAACTTAATTCTGTGTTTCAAACAAGCCAAACACTTCTGGGTCAAGCTTAAAGTACAGTAGTCGTAACTTAAGCTTTTGTATTTAAGAATGGTTTCAAAATGAAGGTTACTTCCCCAACCTGTCCATAACCATGGTATCAGGTCCTGTTAATGAAAAAAAAAAAGTTTGCAGTTTAAGACCTCTAAAGGAAAAGTGTTACATAAAACCTTCTCCAGCAATTCCAACTTGGCTAAAATGTATCAATAAGCATTGTACTATGATTTGGTCAAAAGAAATTCTGAAAGAGATGAGAAAGAAATTTACTGAAATATATAGAAAGGGTCAAAAACCCATTCTTAAGGCTCAGGGATTTCATTGGGAGCCATGATCTCCAGTTGGGCAAAATTCAGCAATCTGAAGTACAAGAGCAAGTTCACCACTGAACAAATCGAAAGAAAGGGAATGAGGGCTCTGGTGTGGACTGCGCCACATCTTGATTTAAATTTCACTGAGATATGGCAGGGACTCAGACGGGCAGGTCATAATCAAAACCCGCTAAATCACTATGTTAAAACATTCCACCAAGAGAGGAACAAATTTCCGCTACAGCAATGTGCAATATGGGTTTCCGGTTATCGGGGGCATTTGGTTGCAATGGTTGCTTCTAAAGGCGGCACTACCAGCTGTTGCATTTTTTTGGGGCCAGTTACTTTTTTTCAGGGTGTTTTAGATGATGACCCCTTTCCTTCAATAAATTGACTTATTGTTGAAAAATCACTTGCTTTTCTTGGCTGTTAATACATTTAGTATGAAGCTCTAAAACAAATTTGCGCAACAAATGATGTAATGAATGATTCATGTTATTTAACGTCCATGAACTGATGAGTCTCTATCTATGGTGGACACGAGTGGTCAGAGATGAGTCTTCCTCAATTTGACACCAACTGCCACTTGTCGATGTTGCCCTTTGCTTCCGTAGCCCCCTGCCCTCCGGACAGTGTACGGTCACGGCTCTTGCCCATGTGGGAGGAATCTCAGGTGATGCAGGTGTCCTGGGACCAGGTGGACTGTCCGAATGTGACGTATCTGGTGGAGGCCACTGGGAACATCGAGGGTGACAGCCAGGAGGGTTATGAGCTGTCCTCCTATTGGACTGATTACACATCCTTTGAGCTTTTGCTGCCTTGCAGCTCCTCCTATCGTGTGACAGTGAAGGCCAGAAACCCTGCAGGCAGCAGCCAGTCATCTGAGGCCATTACAGGAACCACAGGTAACAAGCAGGACGACTCTGAAGACTGAAATTCTATAATTAGAGCATTATCACATACTCTAGCCGCTATATTACTATGAGGACTGAGAGTCAGGAGGGGCATAATTAGTTAATGGCAGACCTAAGGAAAAGATGATTTCAGCAGGACGTTTATGGTGAGAGGGCCATTACTCTGAATTAAGCAGAAAGGGTGACAATTTCCAAATTGTGGAGCAGAATTACATGAAAATAACCTCAAATGGAAGCCAAGAGTCAGTCCCATCAACCCATATTGACCTATTTATTCCAAATACAGTTAAAATATCTGATATTTAGAATTTAAAAATGTCCGTTTTCTAGATCAATGAGGTTAGTGTGAAGTTTCCGCATACTTGTGGCAGTATAACGTAGCATTCCACAGAAAGGGGAACCTCCAACACTCAATATGATTCCATCTGCTTTCAGCTCCCTGTCCACCGATGGCTGTCACATTCAGTGAAAGCAACTCCTCCACTGTCCTCTCTTGGAATGCCTCCGTCTTCGCCACACATTATACCATCTTTGAGCTGACTAGCTCTGGCAGATTAGAGGTCTGCAGAACTACTGAGCTCTCTTGCACACTGGCCAGTGTGAACACCAGTGCCATCGAGATCACAGCTAGCAACTCAGCAGGGGAGAGCAATCCGACTGGAAACATCCACGGTAGGGATTTTAGACATGTACAGATATATCCCTTAGAAGTTTTCCAAGAAATTGGCTAGCTTTTTTGGAATTAAGCGTGCCAAAGAAATTCAAATTATGCAAAATTATCAAGTCAGTAGACCTCAATTTTGCTTCACTGTACTGTTAGCTTTTGGCTCTTAAAAAATACTGGAATACAGGCATGAAATAAATTGAACTGTTTTGCATGAAAAACTTAAGAATTGCATCAGCTTCTGCCGACACCTTAATTGACATTTTTATGACAGATGCAGCTCTACATCGCCACCGAAGAGGCCTGTCCAACGTGGAGCGCGCCGGTAAGCAATGAAATTGCATCTTGGTTTAGTGCGCTCTGAAAACATTTTGGAGGTCACGTTAAACTTATTCCAAAAATAGGGTAATGGTATCGCCATTCAGTGTAACAATCATTCATTCAATATTTCATGATGTTACTTTTACTATACATCCCAGTGCATTTATTTCTGTTGATAGGAGAGCCACCTACTCTACAGGTTTGGCTGACGGCCTTGAACAGTTCCTCGCTCAGAGTTAAATGGACAAGAGTGACTGGAGCCACGTCCTACATTTTGACTGTTGAAGAGCACTCAAACTTTGGCCCTGTCGGCTCGAAGGAACTAACGGTGATCAGCGAGGAATTTACGGTGACAGATCTCAACTTTGCCACAAAGTACTGTGTCGTGGTCACGGCGATCTCAACCCCCGTTGCTTCTTCTCAGCCTGTCTGCACAGTCACTGTTATGCCAGTTAATGGTTAATGACCCTTTGAGTCATCCATCCACAGCGGTCATAAATGACACATCAGAAGAGGGCAGGCTGCAGCTGAAGCATAAATGCTGAGATCCGACATCATTTGACGGCTCCGAGATCCTTCCTCTCCAACGAGCAAGATGGGAAGGGCAAGGGTTAACTTCGATCATTTTTACAGGGATGAATTTCCCGAGCAGTTTTCTGTACATTTCTGAATTTCTCGTTCAAGCGCATTTTAAGGTAAAGCTTAGATAAAGCTTGTTTAGATGCCATTAAGTTAAATTGTTCCCTATGTATTTAAACAAACGCTGTCTGGGAAAGTAGAATTATTGGGAATTGATCTATAAAAATATGGCAAGAAACTCATTTTCTAAAAAGTTCATTTTGAAGGTTGTTCTAAATACTAGAATCCAGATATATTTTGATGCATTTCTTGTTTGTACAGTTTTAACAAAATACTACCCCTCTGCAACCACTCACTATACGCATTTTCTATTTTCTTCCTATAATCAATATGTACTAAAGTACATCAATGTTAATCAAATAAATTCTATTTTACCAAGCAGTGTTCTTGATACAGTTTACTGTCCAATATGCCCCATGTGACAGTATGCAATAGCCCATTTGCCCAATAACTGACTGTTTGAACAATACAGATCTGAATGGGCAATTCTTAGCTGCCAGGAACTGCACTTACAATTCTATAATTTGGTATTTGGGAGTATAGGGGGGAAAAAAAAACAAGGTCAGCTTGATAAGTGAAGAGCTACATTTTATATCTCAGATGTTGTCATGCACTTCATTAGTGAATCCCTGGTATTTACAAGTCATGCAAATTTCCAGTTCTTCCAAAATACAACCAACAACTCCAAAGTCCTTCAACTCTTTCCCACCCACTGTAAGAACTTTACCCATGTTCAAAGCTGAATAAAATTATAAACAATGATGTAACTAATGAAAATATCTTCATTTACCTCGGAAAACCAAAAACAAACATAAAATGTCATACAGTCAAAGTTGCTGCAATGGTAAATAACAATGCATATTCAGCAAAAGATGTTGTCACTGCCAAGTACGAACAAATTTTTTTCTTGAAAACTGAACATAAGAGGTTGGTCAGAATAGAAAATGAAGTACGACATAATAGCTCTGGCTCATTTTCCATTTAATAAAACATCCCATCGTTTGGTTCAAGTCAAGTTACTACTTTCAACAGCAATCCATACCATGACAACTACAATGTCCCCTTTCAAGAAAGTATTTTATTAAGAAAAAACACTGAAACACAAGTTGTTTGAAACAAAAACTCACAATTGCAATGAAACTGGGTAACTTATACAAATTTACCCACTGCAGTTGTTCCGTTGGATTTAAAACATTTTCCGGCCGTTATTTACAAAGTTGGTTCATGAGGACAAGAACATTTCATAAAAAAATTAAAATTTTTGCATCATCTCTTATGAAATGGACTACACTACACCAGCCAATAAGGACTTCAATGGTGAGACTTTTTCAGCAAAAATCCACCATTGAGTTACTCTGGGATTGTATGGAGTCCCAAGATGATCCAGTTTAGCTGTCCTGAGCTCCTTCCTGTGGCTCTGAGCTGACACTTCTTTCACGCTCATGTTTTCTGTGCCCGTTCCCCTTGGTGCGCTCCTTCTGGAGCGAAGACTCTTTGCTGTGGCTTCGCTTAGGTGGCTGCTCTTCGCTACCACTACGTCTGTTTGACTGTTCTATGCTGCTGCTTCGCTTGGGTGTCCGCTCTTTGCTGCGGCTACGCTTTCTCACTCGATCCTTGCTGCGGCTCCGCTTGCGCGAGCGCTCTTTGCTCCGACTGCGCTTGCCTGCCCGCTCTTTGCTGCGGCTACGTTTGTGCGGAGGCTCAATACTGCTGTTGCGTTTGTGAGACCGTTCCCCACTGTGACTACGCTTGTTGGAGCGCTCTTTGCTGCGGCTACTGCTCCGCCTGCGCGACCGCTCTTTGCTGTGACTACGCCTGTGTGACCGCTCTGCGCTAGCGTGCTTGTTAGCCTGCTCTTTGCTGCGGCTGCCATCTCTCTTCCTAGCCTCTCTGTCCGCGGCGCCCCTGCTCTCGCTCCTGCGTCTCCTCTCTCGGCTCTTGCTGCGGCTGGCTCTCCTCGCTTTCCTCTCCTCTCGGTCCCTCCTCTCTTCCCGGTCTTCCTTATGCCTCCGGTCCTTCGATCGCTCCTCCCTCTCCCTTTCTCCATCCCTCTCCTTGTGGTCACGGTCCTTCCTCCGGCTCCTGTTACCCTCGCCCTCCCGTTCCCTCTCCTTGCGCTCGCTCTTCTTGTCGCGGCTGGTGCTGTGGCTTCGCCGGCGGTCCCTGCTTCTGCTGCGTCGGCGTTCCGGGCTGACCGACCGACGCCGGTCTTTATCCCCCCGGTGTCCCCGGTCTCGATCTTTCTCTCCCCCGTCCCGCTCCTTCCTCTGCCGGTCCCGCTCTCTCTCCAGCTCCCGGTCGAAGCTGGCTCGCCCCCGGTGGTGACTCCTGCTCCTTGACCTCTTTGGGGACCGACGAGGGCTTGGCGTCCTCCTGGGAGTCCTATGAGGAAGACGGTACAATTTGAAGGAAGCTGATGAGTTATGTTGAGTTTCCCCATCTAGTGCAATCTCACACAAGGATTACATCTTTTTCTCAACTAGCAAACCTTTTCTTCCACTCTTTGTGGAACTTTTTACCGCAGACAATGGCTCGCCACCAGTTTCAAATGGCATCCTAGGAGGATGCCACCAGACTGCATGGGTTGTTGGTCGGTTTTAAGCAGAGAAAGCAAAACCTACCTGGAGCGTCTGCGTACCGCTTGTCGAGTAGGCTCCTCGGGAATCGGCTCCTGGTACTCAGCCTGCGGGGCTTTTCTTGGTCTGTTCTTCATCTGCAGATCAATAGCCTTCTGGACGGGTACAGGGATGCGTGGGAACAAAGTGGAGAACCACTCCAGCTTGGTTAAGAAGGAGCGCAGCATTTCACCAATAGTCATTACGCAACCTCCGCCAGCCTTCACATCCAGCTCCTGGAAAAACAAGTCAACCAAGACCTTCATGACAGGCTCCAGGAACCAGGCCTACCCTAGGTTACTTCATAATCATTTCCTGTTCTCTTTCAAAGCCAACTTCGACAATCATTTGTAAGTGCTGACAAAAATTGGTGTTAGCAAGTGCCCAATGCTCAACAGTGTTTTGTGTTGATGATGAGCAATGTCACATGAAAATGAAAAAAGTGAGCAAGAAATAAAACTAGCTATTGCTCGTTCGGTCTAATGGTATAGCTCTCACATCCAACACTGCACTAACACAACAGGGTCCAAAAAGACAAAAGAAAGCGGCTGCTTTTCCACAAGTCACAAGAGAAAGGACATTTTATGACCACTCTTTCCAATAAGTGTCATTACCGCACCATATCCCTCCATCATGTGTCACCTCACCATTCAGGTTGTAAGCCAGCTATTGTCAGGAGCCAACCTACAGCGTGACACATAGAAGAGGGCTGACACCAGCTGCATGAAAACAGTAAACAGTGGCCAAACTGAAATGAGACTAGAGACTGAGACTTCTCCTGCACCTGCTGTACAGGAGAATCATTTAGTCATTTCATACAACCCCTATTGTGAACAGGAGCTTAAGCAAACTCAAATATGCCCATAATCAAGAACACTGAATGATGACTAAGGCCGTTTGTCGTCACTAAATCCATTTTAGTTTGCACTGCTTTAAACTACCCAAATATTCCTTCACCGATCGTTTCAGGAATATACTTAATCCCGATGGCCATTGCATGTTACCAAGAAATATAATGTAAATTTGACATCATGTTGGCCACAAAGTGTACTGTTGGAAAATGGAAAATGATAAATTAAAATGCTTTACTGGAGTCAGTGCAGCCTGATTTATTAGCTGGCCCAAGGTCTTTTTAATGTGCAAGTTACTCGTGCTGTAGCTTAAATGGCCCATATGCATTTCAGCTTTTCAGCTAAACATTATTATTTGAATACAGTGGACTACTCCCTTAAGTATGAAAGGCCAGTAGCAACCTCATCTTATATAGCTCAATTTATTTGTACACCTGAAATAGTTTGCCTCATTTGCGACCCAAGGACATCTGCATATGGCCTAGACTAATCAGGTGAATAACTAACCAATTACACCATTTAATTACATGACAATGTAATGAGGCATGTGCCCATAGACATTAATGATGAAAGATCATGTCATTGAGTCTTTCGAAGATTCTAAACGTGTGTGGCTCATGGAACAGCTAAGATTTGCATAAATCCATTTTGCCCCAGTGTTGGGTTTCCCCAATATGCCCATGTCCACCCCTTTAAATGCATTCTTTAAATGCTTGCGACATTTTGGGGAAAAAAAGCATCATCGTTTGATTTTTTAAGTAGCTAACAAGAACAGGAACCAAATAACCTCAATCAAGCACTAAAAGGTGGATTCTGCAAGCTTTTTTTTTTGCATGATTATATTTGAAAAGAACCCTGTAACTACAGTGGGGAAAATAAGTATTGAACGCGTCAAAATTTTTCTCAGTTAATACATTTTCATTGGAACTATTGACATGAAATTTTAACCGGATGCTGGTAATAACCCAAGTAATACACACATTCAAAGACATCAAAACAAATAAGTCCATAAATTAAATTACCTGTAATAAAGTGGAAAGTGGTGATTTCAGTTATGATTTTAAAAAAGCAAAACACCTGCGTGTAATAAATGACTTCATATAAATACTATCCTTACATAAAAGAAAAGTTTTTTGCATGATAAGTCATATTTTCAAAATAAATGGCAGCATTTCACAAATTCAGGCAGGGTATGCAAAACTTTTGAGCACAGCTGTATCTCCCACAAAAATCTCAAATCAACAAAACCAACAGAAACTGTAGACAAGACAGCAACCTAATTGGATGCTCATTTTATAAAGGAAATGGTGCCTAGTTCAGCTACATATTAAATACAGAATGCCTTTACCAAACATGGAGCTAACACATCATAGTCCTGCAAAGCCTAACTTGAAAAAGGAGAAACATTGACTCAATAACTAAGAAAACAAAGAATTAAATTAAGCAATATGACGCTAAGGCCAAAAAAACAGGACTGAATTATTAATCAAGTTCTAGATGAACGGGTGATTAAGTCCCCTGGCAAACTGACCTTGTTTAAAAACATCTTTAACAAGACTAGGACATGCGTATGGATGCCCATCAAAATCAACTAGTGGTATGGTCTCCGTGAAAGATACCGGTACACCAAAAATGAGATATCTTATCAAGCTTGGGATGCATGTATGGCGAGACAGACTGACGATGTCTATACTACTGTATAAATAAGCCCAAATGTTTCAGAAATTGTACTTGATACTCAGGCATGCTGTAAGAAACAGGCTGCAGAAATAAAGAAGTTGATTAGCAAAATAGAATCATAAAAGCATTACCCTTTTCCACATACCTCCTCATCATCAAGGAAGCCGTCAAACCAATCCACTAGGTCTGCGGGCGGTTGTGTGTATCTGTTTCAAAACAAAGGACAGCAGGGTCACAGCTGTGCAATGATGAGCCTTACTGACGAGCAAAAAACCAAACAAACAACAACAACAACAAAAAAACTACTGAATCTACATCAATCAAGAAAACTTTATCTAACTGCAGTTTACATAAAATATAACTTATACTTGATCTGATGTTTCTTGGTAAACACCATCAGCAGAACAGTGCTAACAAACAACATCTTATATGGTGCTGCGAAAAGTATTTGCCCCTTCCTTTTTTATTCTTTTTGCATATTTGCATCACTTTAATATTTAAAATCAGCTAACAAACTATAATATAAGACAAAGATAACCCAAGAGAACATAAACAGTAATTTAATGATTTCATTTACTGAGGGGAAAAAAGCTACCCAACCCCATCTGGCCCAACGTGAAAAAGTAATGGGGCTACTGCAACCAAAATCCGCTGCATGGTGCTGGTTGCTTGCCGGTTTTTGTATACTAACTCATGGGCCAAAATTGGTAGTTAGGACATCCAAGTACAGCTCCTGGACATTAAATGAATTAAAAATGAAGCTGAAACAGAGGAGGATCAAGTCCTCAGGGAATATCTCGACCTTCTTGAAAGACAGTATGAAAAGCCAAATAAGGCAACTGTCAGAGTAACTCGGATGTTATAGACACTGCTTACTGCCTGTGTCACAGGAGTGCTGCATCCAGAAGTCTAAATTCTTGAAAGAACAACTGAAAGCATACCTGCCAGCTCTGACGAATATGGCAAAGTTTCACGCTTTTTAGTGGCATATCACGTACTGACACTGATTTTATACATGTACATTGATGCAGAATAGTCTAGTGTACGTTTGTGGAACAGCGCAGAAAATTCTTAACACTTCTCAACAATTCCAGTAAGTTCAAGTTACAACTGGACTATTGTCACAAGACTAGCATGTATGAAAGGTTCTCAAGCAAGACAAAAATCAAGAGGACAGTAGAGACTTCTGGAATGTTCCTTTGGGTATAAAAATACTTCTACACTTGTGAGGCACTTAGTTAGATTTAGCCGTTCTTGCAGGTATTACAACATTTCTTCAGCTAATCTTGGACTCAAGCCTGTGTTTCTTATTCTACATCTTCGGCCGAACAGTTTTCCTTCTCAACTACATCAATGAACACAGAAATTCTTGGACATTTTTTGATATCTCTTTTGGAACCATCCCATCATTGTATTGGGACATTTAGTCAGATTACCTAGATCACTGCACCACGCATCCGGATGAATATTAACCATTTACTTTAATATTATTCATTTATTTGTCATCTTAGTTTCATATAGCAAAGAGGCTACTGTGAATTGAGGATTTCTGAGTAAATAGTATTAAATCAGCATGCTGGTTTGTTTGTTGACAAAGATTACTGTGTGTACAGAATTAGCAGAATTCCTACATAACCCCAATCTCACGCATAATAAACAAAAATGAGGATTAAAAAAATCAAACTCAGCTGACAAAATCATATTTCATTTCCAAGTCCCACTTTTTAATCAAGAGACGCTGGACCGAGTGTGACAGGTCATATTACTGGTATACACACCAGTCATTACTCAATCTTCAATCAACCCGTATTAAAGAGATTCTCACACAGGATTGAAGTCCTCGTGTATAGAAGTTTTTCAGTTTCACACCCGTTACGCAAGATTTCACCATGGGTCCCAGCAAAAGCCGTGACACCAACCTGCTTATACTTTTCTATTCTCAGAGATTTGGAAGCTATGTGAAAGTGCCTATTTTTAACGTGGATGTTTACATAAGGTTAAGTTTTCAAAGTTGCAATACAAGTGTGCCAGTCCATTGATTGGCAGAGGTGTGTCAGGCTACGGACATGTCAGTGGTTGTAAAAGCGGGACAGGTGGCCCGCCCCGAGATGTGGCTGATTAACTCCGGATTAGAGCTCTATTACGGGTGGGAATCGTGATGTATACAGGGGTACTGTATGCTACCTTAATTTATATTTTCACAAGGTCTTTATGTACATCTCACACTTTTAGTCCAGGTATATAAACATGACATAACATTGATTTGACAACAAAATTTCTAGCGGTGTTGATAAATTGGCAGATTTTTTTAAAACATGACTATGCGGATAATATGCTCATTTCTACTATTTCTGAATCATAAAAGTATTTGACATCTTAAGGAAAATTAAGGCATTATAATCAAACAAGAAAAGATACTAGGCCTACATATTATCAGAAAGCTTATGACACAATCATATCATTTAAGGAAATAACATGTCAAATTTATGCATATTCAGTGATGTGACTCTTAGTTTTTCCGGAATTTTTGAAGATTGATGAGGTTGAGTTGTTGTGGCTTAAATTAAGTTACCAGAAAACATGCATCCAATCGTGTATCAATTAAGAGAGGTGAGCTATTCTACTACTCCGAGCAGTCCGGACAAAGTGCTCGTAGTGGCCCCGAAGAAGACTGCTAATACAGTAGGAATCCCATTCCCCTTTAGTTAGTAAATCAACCAATTCAATTTAAATGATAATTGTTCAATTTCACTAGACAATCGAGGTGTTATTGAATACTTGGGTAAACGATAACTTGCTGAGTAAATCATAATTGGCAAAAAAAAAAAAATTGGTATGCATTTGGTAAGAGAAAACATTGTGTATCTAGTAGGGGTGCAGAAATTCAAAGGCAAGATAACTTTCAGCCCCGCTGAATCTAAACATCACTAATAGAACGTGGATGGCTAAGTAAGTGATGTAGGCAAAAAGCACCACGATGCCACAATTCAAGAAGAGATGAGAGACAAAGTCGTTGACATCCGTCAGGCTGGAAGGGTAACAAAGCCATTTCAAAGGCTCTCGGACTCGAGCAAACCATAATGAGGGCCATTAGCTGTACAAGAAAATTTGGAAATGTGGTGAACCTTCCCAGGAGGCGCCAACGTACCAAAGTTCCTCAAAAAAAAAAAAATTATGACCCACCCAGGAGGTCAGCTAGAATTAAAACAAACATCTGAAGAACTGCAGGTCTCCCTTGCCGCAATTAAGGGCAGTGGTTACAACTCCAAAACAAGACAGTGACTGGGCAAAAATTGCATCCCTGGGAGAGCGACAATGCTGCTGACCAAAAAGAACACAAAGACTGGTCTCAGATTCGCAAAAAAAAAAAAAAAAAAGAGATGACTCAAAAACATTTTTGAGATAGTACTTTGTGAACTGATTAGTGAAAGGTGGAACTTTTAGGAAGCATGGTTTTGTTACATTTGGCGTAAAGCTAAAACAGAATTCCATAATAGGAACATAATACCAGCAGTCAAACATGGTGGTGGTGGTGTGATGGTTTGGAGCTGCTTTGCTGCTTCAGGACCTGGCGAACTGCCGTAATTGATGGAACCATGAATTCAGCAGAAAATCCTAAGGGAGATTGTCCAGCCATCAGGTTGCAACCTAAAGCTCAAGCGCAGTAGGAATATAAAGCAGGACAATGATTTGAAGCACAAAAGCAAGCAGGGATGTGCAAAAGAACACATCATTTTGGTCAATCAATTGATTAATCAACAGTTAATCAGTTAATCTGTTTGCGGGAGAATCCTTCATGAGTGTATTTGCTTAATCGGACTACGCTGAAACAAAGCTTAATTTGTAAATAGAGAAAGAACATATTTAAATTTGCAGAGATGAACCATCACTGAGAAATGTTAAATTTATTCAAATTAATGAAAATACTGAACAGGAGCCACTAGCCATTTTATATCCGTAAATGTAGGACAGTGCAAATGCAGCCAGAATTTCTCAGAGAACATGGTAGCCTAGGCACAACCGCTCAACAAAGCTCAGATTTATCTCATAAAAATGTATAAAACATGTTTAATTTTACTTTTATTTATAACAGGCATATTTCTTTAATGTCAAATCACAACAATTCCAAAGCTGAATTTGAGAAAAAAAAAAAAATATATATAAAAAAAAAAAAACTCATGAGAAGAAAATGAACTGCATTCGAAAAAAGCTGAATATATGCAAGTATTAGAGGCTATGCTTCAAAAACAAAAGCAAAGGTTGGCCTAAATGCTTTGGAAGAAGACCTGAGCGCAAGCTGCTGACGAGAAGTCTCGGTGCAAAGAACTATTTCGGCTGGGAAAGAAATGGCTGGAACAGCAAGATGATAGAGATTTTAGTAGGGTTATCTGTTGAGTAATATTAATTTGAAAAAATGCCATTGATGGTCTATGTGTTTTTCAGTTAACAAGACATGTTTGCAGTTGAGTCATGGTATGCCTATTAAATGGCACATATTGTACCTTGAACTTAGATATCTCCGTTTTAAAAATTGCATTCACACAAAACTAGTCTTTATGACATCTCTCCCTCACGCTCTAACTGGCACAGTCTGCGCTAGTGATGTGCCATTCATAACTACCGCCTCTTTTCAATGAACTCTGGGAGCTGGCTTGCTCATCTGAAGAGCCAGGTTCTGTTTTTTAATGAATGAACACGCAGCAAATATTTATAGTTGTTTGCATAGATTGAAAAAAACAGGATGACATGTTCTACCAAGGGTTGTCGCCTCCTGAAAAAAATTATTTGAGCGGATTAATAAATGCAGCATGAATGTGATACCAAACAGGTAGTAAATGGAGAGTGCTACACGAGACACTTAACAATGGGAAATTTTGAAGTGCTAAAGATGGTGGCACGTCAACGTACAACTCGCTGTCATACACTCACACCTTCATATTTTGCTATACTGTGTAACACCAATATTTACAACAAAATGTGGCAGTTGGGAGCCCAGCTCAAAAGCACGGTAAAGAACTTTGGTTTTATGGCAGATACATTTTCTGCATGAAGACTGAGCCAGCTCAGAAGTATGGTGTTCATATATACTCTAACACGATGGCAACATTACAAAAAAAAAATAATTCTGACGCTCTGAATTTCTGACTTTAGTCATGTTAGCCAGTGCTATCCCCCTGGACCAAAATTCAAAGGACATATGTGATGGAATCAGGGAAAACCCGTCAGATGTCCCATTGGCACTTTTCCAGGAAAGAGTAAAGACAGGTCGAAAGTCAATATTTTGATGAAATTGGGTTTTCATAAAATTAATACTCTACAACATCTTGTCCATCATCCCTGAAAATATCTCAGTGTTATTTGCTCATTTAATAAGTTTAAAAAGTTGTTTTTATTAACCACTCAGTCGGTCTGATTGTCGTTACCTCCTACCTTTGAAATCGCGAGAGGCGGAGGTGCATGAAAATCGCCCATACCTGCTCATCTTCAAAGACTATGAAGACAGTTCACCTATCAAAGTAAACCACATAAGAAGATGAAGTAATGATACAATAATTTTACTTCATCTTCATGTCATTTTGTTTTAAAGATTATTATTAATGCGCATTTTCCCACCAGTTCTATATGAGCTAAGAATCAAATTTCCTCAGTTGATTATCAGATCTGCGACTGACGAGACGATACAGACACGGCAGAGCTTCGAGCGAGAAGGGACAGCGAACTAGCTGCCCGGTTAAATGAATTAGGATGAATCAGCCTCCTCAACTCCGGAGATACTAATGCCTTGCAGGATGTTATAATGGATTATTTCTCATCCAGGGAAGATGAGCAGGACGTTGACACTGATGATTTTAGTGTTGAACAAGAGCAAGAGGAGTCTGATGAAGGAAAGCTAACTACGGTATCCACAGCCCCCATCCCCATCCCCATCCCACCTAATTAGCCTGCTTTGCGATCTGATCATACAAGGTGCAATCAATACAGTCAAGTCAGTCATCTTTCATAAAACATCAAAATGTTATTTGAAATGGCCACTGCCTTCGGGCGACTTCTCTTTCTGTATTAATCAGACTAATTTACTACTATGGATAGCACTCAAGCTAATCTACTCCAAGTCTGACTGGGTAAGAAAGTTTCCTGGAAGATCTTGTTCTTTTAGAGTAGTCAAGCGAATTAATCTATCACGATTTACATGTTATATACAGTACATATATTTTTTCAGACCAGACAGAATGTTTTGGTGGCACCTTGTTAAATGAAATGATCAAAGTTGGTGATGATTAGCCTATTGTATTAGGATTAATATGCAGCATTGTATTAGTATTTTTTTTTTTTATTGTAGTTTTGAATACCCAATGGAATAGTATGAAATTACCGTTTATCTCAATATTTTGATGTGTCTTTTGAAGTAATAGGCCTTTGTCTAGGCAAAAGGGGGCTGCCAAGCCAATGTTGACATGGAGATTAAAAAACAAAATTTGATTTATGTATTATGATTGGTCATTATAAAGTGGAAAACTCATTGTAATATATTGGTAAACTGTAAAAATGCAAATAATTATGTATATATGTATAATATACTGAAATAAATACATTGAAACTAATTAATACTATTGTCATTCCGTGACAATATGCCTCCTGTAATTCTGTGACATTGACTTTTTGAAATTTCTTGCCCATAAAGCAGGGTTAAAGTCAATATTTGTTTCTATAACTTACAGTATTCACAAAAAAAACCTTAAATATGAACATATTGAAGTTTCATAGCTTAACTATGATAGGAACATCACTTTCTGGATAGTTAAACACAACATTCAAAAAAACCACGTCAATTTTGTGTAATTACGTGACAGAGTAGTTTTTGCTTGTTTCTTCTATGAAAATTTCTCAAAAAATATATTTTCACATAATAATATTAAAGAACAAGTTAACACCTTCAATATGACATATCATACTTGATTTTATCTTATTTAGTTGTAGAGTTACAACCCAAAATGTAGTGGGGCTGTAATTCCGTGACAGCTTGGCGGCCCCCAAAAGTTAAAATTTTGTAAAGTAGAGGTTTGTATGAATGGGAGATATTTAATATACATAATAATTTACAATATATTCAATGTAAAGTACATAATTGTTTAAGACAGTGTGAAATAAATTATTTGTTGTTCGCCTGATATGCATTTGTGAAATATGCATCAGATTTAATAACCAATATTGTATAATAGTAATGTCTAAGAAAATGATTACTAAACATAGAACGTGTACATATAGCCTTAGTGTTTAATAAGGTAAAACCATATAATCGCTTAACAATATTATTATTATTAGAAAATAGATCTTGTGGTGTGTATGTTTCATCAATATGAAATGTGTTAGGTTTTTTTCATTCTTGCAATGGTTGTTAAAAAAAAAACTATTATGAAGTGACAAAACTTGGGCGTTAATGTTAAATTCACTGAATATCTTCATGAATAGAGACAGTGAATTTTCAACTAATTTATGATTGAGTGTTGCTTGATGCCAAAATCAACTTTCGGTGCATTTCACAACATGTACATTGACTACACATAGGTTTTACTACAGGAAAGTGACTGACGTACCTTTGGAACCTTGCAGTTCTGATTCTATTTATAATCCCGGACTTTAAAACCATTTTTCTCAAAATTCCATGAAAGAAAATCCATATGATCAGCTGACTGTGGGTGGTCATAACAATTGAAACAGACAAGGTATGAAAATAATGTAAACAGGTTTAAAATCAGATTGAAATCAGCTTTCAGGTGGTATCAGAATCTCCAAGTGGTCAAATTTCACCATGTGACTGGTTTTCCCAGACCCATCACATATGCACTGAGCTGTACCCTCTAGCACAGCAAAATCAACTTAGGGTGAAAAACCATACTGTGTCCTTACAAATTATGCTCTGACTTGAATCTAATTGTGACCTTAAATGGGCAGTGTGTGTGAAAAAAACAACTATTTGGCTGAATTAAAAAAATTCTGCAAAGAAAAGTGGGCAAAAATTTCTCCTCAGCAATGCAAGACTCACTGCCAGTAACCTCAACCATATGACTACAGTTATTGCCTCTGAGGGTGGCACAACCAGTTAAGTTTAGAAGAGAGAATTATTTTTTTCACATTGGTGATATACTGTATATTTTTTTAGTTAATTTTTACCTTTCACAAATAATGCAATCATTTAAGAAGCTGCATTTTGTGTATATACGTGCTGCCAAAATTATATGGATGATATGAAACATTTATATATGACAATTCAGCAAAAACAAGAGATCGAGAGGAGGGCAAATACTTTTTCTCAGCCATGCAAGACGAAAAATTTCTCCAACAGTTCTCCAGTCATCTCAATCTCCGTTAAACACGGACTGCCGACTCATTAAGTAAACTAATTGCCAATTGACGCGTCATTATAAATGGCAAATTACAATCAAGAGATTAACACATCGTTGAAAATGGCCAGCTAATATTATTGGGGCCAGGTATTCTAGCGAAAGGTTTAATCAAGGTAGAAGCTAACCTTATGTACATGAAGCCAAGGGCCCTGATGTAGGGCGAGTCTGTGTGTGTGATCAGTCCCATCACCTGCTTACGAGTGAGCTTGAGGGTGAAAAGCTTGTACAGCAGACAGAATGCAGTGGAGACGATGCCTCCTGTTCCAACACCGCGGACCTGCAAGCAACGTTTTTTTAGCCAGCGTCCATCTCCATTTAAAAGCCGCTATTTTGATAACTGATATAGCTACACTGAATAGGTTAAAAATCACGTACTTCTACTTACCCCTCCGCACATGCCGGTCTGGCCCGCAGTTTTCCTGCTGCCTTTCTCCCACGGCTCTATATGCGTCACCTGCATAGCAAACATCACGTCAACAAGGCCCACCACCGAGCCGTGCGACTTATTTCACGCAGCATGCTGATTTTACATGGAGACAGCGAGCATTAGCAAGCTAGTCATCTACAGCAGCAGCAAACTTAACGTTAACGTCAGTTGACATATTGGAAGATGGCTTCGACCACACAGCATGCTTCGTGGTTTAACGAGCAACGTTTCGCCCATTCAAGTTAACGTTATGTATTCACGGTCAAATACGAGTGACAATCGTCGTTCACACAAAACGGCATAAAGCTCTCGTTACTTCACTAAGCAACCGTTCCAGGCATTCTGAATGCAGAGCGCTGATGCTCACGTCAGGCATTTTCCGATTCCGCATGCTTGTTAGCCAGCTAACACTTAGCCATCGTGGTCCCCCCCCCCCCATATCACTGGGCGGAATCTGAGCCCGCATTTGGCACAATGAAACATCACCAAAACTACAGACAGAAAGCGAACCCCATGAGGGTTATGACCTGAACCAGTCGTCAACGCAGCTAACGTTACCATAAAATGTTGACGTATTATGAATAACAGAGGTTACGCACTGACATTAGCTGGCTAACGTTAGCTAAAAGTTAGCTCGTCACAACGCCGCACGAGCTAAACTACTAGCTAACGTTAACTAAACGTAATAGCGGGAAGCTGGATACCTTGAAGTAGATTTCGTCCACGACCTCATGGTAGGTCTTCAGCTCATAAAGTTGCACCTTGAAATAAGGCGACGAAAGAACGTTCGTAAGAATCATCGGATTAAGATTCATCGTCTTTTCGTTGCCCCACAGCGGCAACACATTTCCGTGTTTTCCCGACGCGGCGGGTTTGTTCAAGGCCTGTTGCGGCTGATTCACTGCCGCTAAAGCCGTGTTGTTTGCCATCATAATCCTCTCTGATAGCCAGCTAGCTACTGAATAGCTTAAACTGCGATTCGTAACCAGGTTCACTTGTGTAATTCTCGCTATATCGCCATTAAATATTTTCCAGCGTTTATGTATTTAGGATAATTATCGGAATATTGAAAGGATATACATGAGTGTTAAATATGTCCAAAAGTGAATCTCAATGGAGTCCGTGTTGCTGGCATTCAGCTCTTGCTGCTGTTACCGATGAACAAGATGGTCAGGTTGCCTGTAACTACCGGGAAAGAAGCGGAAGTTACGAGTTTGACGTCAGTTCAGACAGGCGTCATTCATGATCGCAAAATGTATTCTGAATAGAAAGTCAAAATCTAAAATATGTTACGTTGCTGCACTAAATGCCCCTTCTTTTACACTTAAGTCACTAATACAATTCATAAAGCCTTGTAATATCCGAAACTAAAATGAATAATATGGATGAAAGGACATTAAAATATTCAGAACTCTTATTATTTATTATTATTATTTTTTTTTTAATTAAGTTTTTTTGATTAAAGTACTAAATCATTACAATAAATACCATAATTATTATAATTATAATTATTGGGGCAGCGCTGCTGCCTTACAGGGATAATGTTGTGGGTTTGAATCCGGCCAGGGGCCTTTCTGCATGTAAGTAAAGTAAACTTTATTATTTATGTCCTCCTCATTGAGTGGTTTTCCTCCAGATGCTCAGTTTTTCTCCTACAGTCTAAAGACATGTATGCCATGCTAATTTAAGACTCTAAATGTATGAGTGTTTTTGTGAATGGTGTGTGAGTCCTGTGTACGCCCCGGGATGGATTGTCTTTGTTTTTTGCCCATAGTCAGCATAGGCTCCAGCTCCCCGATGTGAGGAAGTGAGGAAGTGGTAAAGATAATGGATTTACAGTTATAACTGTTATCCAATATTACTTTCAATTTTATTGTCAGTGTTTTATACTACAATAATGCGCCACACATTTTCAATGGGAGACAGGTCTGGACTGCAGGCAGGCCAGGATATTACCTGCACTCTTTTACTACGAAGCCATATTGTGTTAACATGTGCAGAATGTCGCTTGGCATTCTCTTGCTGAAATAAGCAGGGACATCCCTGAAAAAGATGTTGCCTGGATGGCAGCATACGTTGCTCCAAAACCTGTATGTACCTTTCAGCATTAATGGTGCCTTCACAGATGCGCAAGTTTCCCATGCCATGGACATCAACACATCCCCATACCATCACAGATGCTGGCTATTGAACTTTGCGCTGATAACAATATGGATGGTTCATTTCCTCTTCAGCCCAGAGAACACGTCATCCAGGATTTCCAAAAACAATATGAAATGTGGACTCGTCAGCACACACAGCACACTTTTCCACTTTGTGTCAGTCCATCGCAGATGAGCTTGGGCGCAGAGAAGCTGGCGGCATTTCTGGATGTTGTTGATATATGGCTTTTGCTTTACAAGGTGGAGTTTTAACTTGTACTTATAGATGTAGAGACAAACTGTAAACTGACAAAGGTTTTCCAAAGTGTTCCTGAGCCCACATGGTAATATCTTTTACAGAATGATGTTGGTTTTTAATGCAGTGGTGCCTGGGGGACTGAAGATCAGGGGCATTCAATGTTGATTTTTGGTCTTGCAGCTTATGTGCACAGATTTCTCCAGATTCTCTGAATTTTTTGATGATATTGTGGACTGTAGATGATGAAATCCCCAAATTCCTTGCAATTGCACGTTGAGAAACTTTGTTCTTAAACTATTGGACAATTTGCTCACGCACTTGTTAACAAAGTGGTGAACCTCATCCTATTATTATTTGCCTAATTACAAGGAACATTTTAATTGTTAAATCACAGTGATTAATAAAATATTTAAGGGCTAAAGCCCTTTCAATCTTAGACATTAAAACATTTCCTGATTTGCAACAAATGAAACGCTGTGTCATTGAGCTATAAAGATTGAAATTATTCCCATATAATACAACCCCAATTCGGCTATAGTTGGGACGAAGTGTAGATTGTGAATAAAATCAAAATGCAATGACTTTCAAATCACACTAGCCAGTATTTTATTCACATATCAAATATTTAAAATGAAAAAATTTTACAATTTTATTCACAAAATGAGCTTATTCAAATTTTATGGCTGCTACAAGACTCAAAAAAGTTGGAACAAGGGCATGTTTACCATAGTGTAGCATCCCCTCTTCTTTTTAACACAAAGTGGAGGTGTCGGGGAATTGAGGAGACAAGTTTCTTGGGTTTAGCCATTGGAATTTGATCCCACTCGTGTTTGATACAGGCATCCAGCTGCTGAAGAGTTTTGGGTCTCCTTTGATGGAATTTTCTTTTAATTATGCACCAAATGTTCTCACTCGGTGAAAGATCAGGACTGCACGCAGGCCAGTTCAGCATATGGACTCTTCTACTACGAAACCATGCTGTTGTAATAGCTGCAGTATGTGGTTTTGCATTGTCCTACTGAAATACACAAGGCCTCCCCTGGAAAAGATGTCATCTGGAGGTGAGCATATGCTGCTCTAAAACCTTTATATACCTTTCAGCATTCATGGTGCTTTTTAAAACATGCAGGTGTCCCACACCATATGCACTAATGCATCCCCATACCATCAGAGATCCTTGCTTTTGAATTGAACGCTGATAACAGAAGGGGTGGTCTTTCTCCTTTTGCCCAGAGGACACAACGCCCATGAATTTCCAACAATAATATCAAATTTGGACTCGTCTGACCACAGAACACTTTTCCACTTTGCTACAGTCCATTTTAAGTGAGCTTGGGCCCACAGAACACGGCGGCGCTACTGGATCATGCTCAATAATGGCTTCCTTTTTGCATAATAGAGTTTTAGGTGGCATCTGTGGATGGCACAGCAGACTGTGTTTACAGACAGTGGATTCTTGAAGTATTCCTGGCCCGTTTGGTAATGTCAATGACAAAATCATGCCAGTGAGTGATGCAGTGGCGTCTGAGGGCCCGAAGATCATGGGCATCCAGTAAAGGTCTTTGACCTTGTCCCTTACACAGAGATTTTTCCAGTTTCACTGAATCTTTTGATGATGTTATGCACTGTCGATGATGAGACCTTCAATGCTTTTGCAGTTTGAAGTTGAGGAACATTGTTTTTAAAGTATTCCATAATTTTTTACACAAGCCTTCACAGGTTTGAGAGCCTCTGGTCATCTTTACTTCTGAGAGACTCAGCCTCTCTAAGACATCCCTTTTATAGCCAATCATGTCACACACCTGGTGCCAGTTAACTTAATTACTTGCTAAATGTTCTTTCAGCTGATTATCTTATACAAAACCCAAAACCAGTGAAGTTGGCACGTTGTGAAAATCGTAAATAAAAACAGAATACAATGATTTGCAAATCTTTTTCAACCTATATTCAATTGAATACACTGCAAAGACAAGTTACTTAAAGTTCGAGCAGGTAAACTTCGTAATTTTTTGCAAATATTAGCTCATTTGGAATTTGATGCCTGCAACATGTTTCAAAAATTGCTGGCACGAGTAGCAAAAAAGGCTGAGAGAGTTGAGGAATGCTCATCAAACACTTATTTGGAACATCCCACAGGTGAACGGGCTAATTGGGAACAGGTGGGTGCCATGATTGGGTATAAAAGCAGCTTCCCTAAAAAGCTCAGTCATTCACAAACAAAAATGGGGCGAGGGTCACCACTTAGTGAACAAATGCGTGAGCTGATTGTCGATCAGTTTAAAAACAAAATTCCTAAATGTGCTATTGCAAGAAATTTAGGGATTTCATTATCTACGGTCCGTAATATCATCAAAAGTTTCAGAGAATCTGGAGAATTCACTGCACTTAAGCGGCAAGGCCGAAAATCAACATTGAATGCCCGTGACCTTCGATCCCTCAGGCGGTACTGCAACAAAAACCGACATCAGTGTGTAAAGGACATCACCACATGGGCTCAGGAACACTTCAGAAAACCACTGTCAGTAACTACAGTTCGTCGCTACATCTGCAAGTGCAAGTCAAAACTCTACAATGCAAAGCGAATGCCATTTATCAACAGCACCCAGAAATGCCACCGGCTTCGCTGGGCCCAAGCTCACCTAAGATGGACTGATGCAAAGAGCAAAAGTGTTCTGTGGTCTGACGAGTCCACATTTCAAATTGTTTTTGGAAACTGTGGGCGTCGTGTCCTCCGGACCAAAGAGGAAAAGAACCTTCCGGACTGTTATAGGCGCAAAGTTCAAAAGCCAGCATCTGTGATGGTATGGGGGTGTATTAGTGCCCAAGGCATGGGCAACTTACACATATGTGAAGGCACCATTAATGCTGAAAGGTACATACAGGTTTTGGAGCAACATATGTTGCCATCCAAGCAACGTCTTTTTCATGGACGCCCCTGCTTATTTCAGCAAGACGATGCCAAGCCACATTCTGCACGCGTTACAAGAGCATGGCTCCGTAGTAAAAGAGTGCGGGTACTAGACTGGCCTGCCTGTAGTCCAGACCTGTCTCCCATTGAAAATGTGTGGTGCATTATGAAGCGTAAAATACGACAATGGAGACCCCGGACTGTTGAACAACTTAAGCTTTACATCAAGCAAGAATGGGAAAGAGTTCCACCTGAAAAGCTTCAAAAATTGGTCTCCTCAGTTCCCAAAGGTTTACTGAGGGTCGTTAAAAGGAAAGGCGATGTAACACAGTGGTAAAAAGGCCCCTGTGCCAACTTTTTCGCAATGTGTTGCTGCCTTTAAATTCTAAGTTAATGTTTATTTGCAAAAAAAAAAAAAAAAGTTTCTCAGTTTGAACATTAAACATCTTGTCTTTGCAGTGTATTCAATTGAATATTAGTTGAAAAGGATTTGCAAATCATTGTATTCTGTTTTTATCTACGATTTACATAACGTGCCAACTTCACTGGTTTTGGGTTTTGTATATTAATTGCTTTTTCAGCCCTTTTTTGCCTGTGTCCCAACTTTTTTAAAGAATTGTTGCAGCCAGAAAATTTGAAATAAGCTCATTTTGTGGATAAAAATGCAAAATGTCTCAGTTTCAACATTTGAAATGTTATCTATGTTCTATTGTAAATAACGTATTGGCTCATGTGATCTGAAAGTCATTGCATTTTGATTTTATTCACAATTTACACTTTGTCCCAACTATTTCGGAATTGGAGTTGCAATAAAATGAGCTTTTTCATGAAACAAAACTATTTTCAAATAATTTTTGATATTTTATAGCTAGTTACTCGAGTTACAAATGATAGATATATATACCAAAAATTACGGCACAAACTATTCAGTGTCAATTTCAAATTGTGGCCACCACGAAAGTCCACCAATTACGCTGTGACATCGTCACACTAATTTAGTGTCAGTTTTAATGGTAGCGGGAATAAGCATTACGAAAATTACATATAATGTTTATGTATGTCATGGTTGGAAAAAATATGAGCATGTACAAAGTATTTTCCCATTACGAAATGTTACTTTCCACTGGACGTTATGATATATGGTGGCGTCTGTCTGTTTAATGCTCCCAATTTCAATTTACCCTATCACCGCACACCCAGCCTTTTATGAGGTAGGTGCGCTGGTGATGGGGGGGGGGAACGGAACACAACACAGAGGGTGGCAAGTGCGCATGGGACTGGTGTGAGTGAGTGGCGTCACTGGTTTGAAGGCTGCAGCTACTATTTTCTTTATTCCTTTGATGGTGGAAAAAGTTTGTTATCACGTCTGGGGAATGCTGGTCTAAAACAGAACGTTACGCCGGTATTGCCCAGCGCCGTCGTATAGGGGGGAAAGGTGATGACAATTTTAAGTCAGTCAATTAGGGCCCACAAAACCCACAGTAGCCGCCATGACAAACATGATTCTGTATAGATGTACCTAATACTCATACTAAGGCATCAGAGTTTAAATAAAGCCATTAAGGCATGCAATATTGATGAAATACATTTCAGTAACCCCCCTCTAAAAAATGGTTTGATCCATGCTTTGTGCTTGTATTGGAAAATCATCTGAGCATTTTTTGCTGGCGAGGTCGGGAACTAAGGCAGCAAACAAAGTACACCGTCCTTGCGAATATGATGTCAAAAAAAAAACCCTACAAATCTGGCCACCAGAAAAGAATAGAGAGAGGACAGTAGGAGCAATGCAGAACATTAAAAAAGTCTTTTCAAAGAAAGCTGAGAGTATTTAACTAGCTTGTTAGCTGTCAGGCTGGCTATTCAGCTGCTAACTTTACATGAATGTATGTGAACATGCGGTCAGCTGAGTAAACAACTGCCTGACAAGAATGGCATTACTTAGTTATTAACTGTATCATCCACAGAAAAGATCGGTTAGGTTATCATTCGCCAGCCATTATAATATGCCGTCAAAAAATTCAGCAGCCTTGGACACGTTTCTCCGTTCTTATTGAGTAGTTACTGCATACTTTGCTCTCTCTAGCTGTAAGTGAATGTACAGGCTAGGTTTGGCGAGCGAACTGCACACAGTCAGTGTGGTAACCTTAGGTGTAAATTAAATAATCGTTTGAAAAGACTGACATTACTTTTACCTTTAGTGTTTACTGAAACTAAACTGCTACTTTGGCCTGTTGACAAAACGTTAAGTCTTGTTCACGCAGGGGGTAATTTTGCAGAGCTTGCCCTCCTCTTAACAATAGCAGAATGAAGCTGAGTGCTTATAGCTGAGGTCACAGAGCATGGGGAGGTCGTTGATCAGTCGAGAAGAACGCAAGAATTGATTGTTGTCAAACAGTCAAAAAGCGGCAGTATTAGGGTCATGTATTTTGGGCAAAATTAGTGAACCGAGCGGAAGCTGGTAGTGAAATATGACAATTCAGACCGAATTACAACCTAATTTCCGCCTTATGACTCAAAACCGCTTGCTTTCAGACTTTACCTCTGAATCCGGTCGTTTCTTGCTCACGACTGGAAACTGACCACGGTCGTCTTGACATCACCTAACATTGCCAAGATTACTGAAATAAACAGAGAGGACAGGAGGTGGGGCACTGCCACTTGGGGAAAGAGTACCACACATATGAGTGAGAAGGGGGTTTAGATTCATGGTGGAACGATTTTAAAAGGAAGGGGCAGATGCAGCGAGGAAAAAATATTTCCTGTTTCCACATCTTTACTCCTCCTCCACGTCACTACCTCTGTTTACAATCTCTTTAATTTTTTATATCCTTTTTTCAACTTTGTTTTTTTTTCCTTCAATAAAGCTGTGAACAAAGATTTACATGTTCAGTTATACATTTCATTATTGTTTGGAGCAGGATTCGAACCAGGAAACCCATGATCAAAGTAAAGCCATCAAGGCATCACACTCTGTGGTCTTAACCACTAGCCCAATCAAGTTTAATTCTAACTGCTGAAGGGTAAAAGACAACCAACGGTATGACGTTCCATAAATAATATTCATTTTCCTTTTTATTTATTGATTGTTATCAATGTAGACGTCATGTGAATATCTATTTTGACGTATTTTATGCTGGCGAGTCGCCTGATCTGTTGACCCTCGGTAGAATAATTTGAGCCGAACAAACCATTGTTTGTGTACGAGTTAGATTAAGGTTAGGATCAGGGACAGGTATACGGATAGGATTATCTATGAGTAAAGTTAAGATTAGGGTTAGGGATAGGGATAGTTTAGTTCGATTGGTATGTGTGAGCAGGAGTGTACCGTGCTCGGGCACGGTACACGAGTACGGTTGGAAGAGGTGGACTCGGGCATGATCCATCCATACTCCTATCAAATGTGAAAGCAACCGTACTTGAGCACGGCAGATTACCATTATATGTCATGGCTGTCTTGTTCTAACAAATGCAGCCGCGAAACGATATCTCCATTCAAATGAATAAATGCAATGCTTGCTCGAAATGTAGGCGGACAAAAACACAATCACCACTGGGTACTACACACAAAAACTCTGAGTCCTTTGGAATTATTCGGGAGTAAATTACGTTCGCATAGTTATCACAGAACAACTTGTGGCCAGCCAAAAGCGTGCCCGGGCGGGGGATCAAACCTCAGACTCCCCAAGAAGAGACTAACGCGCTGACCACATCGCTAATGAGCTAGTCATAAATACCACAGTGCCGTGAAAGATAAAAGAAAACTAGCCGATATATGTGTGAAAGAGGTCAAGGAAATCCCAACCTCCGCGAGCACTGTGGAAGCAGAAACTAAGGACCAGAAAACTATGATGACTCCAAGTGACCTGACGTACAACGACGGCCATTATTTGAGCAGCTTACGACATGGGGAACATTGAGTCGGTATTCGGTGTGAATGAGGTCAACGCAAGTTCTTCAGCTAACCTTGATAGTCGTGTTTTGGTAGTTACAAGAGTCGTGAATGGGGCGTGCAAAATAAACGACTCTACTCAGACAGCATTTCACCCCAAGCCAGCCCAATCCCATCCTCCCCAAGCACTGTGGGTACTGAGAAGCCGATCTATATTTTGTTTATTCTAAGACTCGGTAGGTTAGTTCTTCATCAGTTGTTCCATGGAACTTAACTTTAAATGTTTACAAAAGTAATATGAAATGGAACAATTAAACCTTTTTGCACTGCTACTCCAGAATTAGCTGTGGTTACTTCATCTGAACCGGACCCAGCAATAGACCCTCACCAACAGTAGTCTGAATTTGATGGTGAGTGAGTGAGACAATGTGAATAAGACAACTAATAATTCGTAATTTACATAATGATACTCTCTAAGTTGAGTGGTTAATCGTAAAAAAGGAAAATTTGGGTATATTACATTAGGCACTGCCGAGAACACTGAAAAACAGAAAAATAAAGAATAACATCATGATACATAGTCATAAAAAAAAGCAACGAAAAGCTGGGGGCGGGGGCCCACATAGATATTCTGTCAGGGGGCCCAGAATTCCTAGCAACTGTCCTGGTATTGCCTGGTCACGTTCTGGTGCGTTACCAAGGAGCGGGAGTATCAAGAGAAACACTGCTACTACTGCTGTTTATTAGAGACAAAAGAAACTTCTGTCTCTGGTGAGATCAATCCTTTCTCCTGTTTTTTTGTCGAGTATACCTGGCAGGTTGCATGCGATCGCTTTTTGCCTGGTTTTTGCAAAAGGTTTTTTTTTTGCCTGTTTTTTGCGGAATATACTTTTTTGTTGAAGTTTTCATCTGACGTTGGACTATTTTGAGGCAGCGGCTCCCTCCTTCGTCTCCTCCTCATCTTACTGACTTTTTTGCGTGCAGATGCTTTGCGTTTAGTTGGACTTTTATGTTAGTCTTGTGGATTGTAAAAGGGTTGGAGAATTGTAGAGGTTTTATGTATAAGAGAAATTTTTTTTTTTGTTTTTTTGGCTTGAATAATATTTTGCACTATGCACGCGTAACGAAATATTGGCAACGTGTCCTTTCTTAACGAAGCAACCTTCAAATTAGTCGGAGCTTTATTACTGATCCTGAGTTCATGATTAGAAAACATATCGTCCTGGTACAATGTCGATCGCACAGTTGATGGTGTTTCATTATCATATTGTGTTCATCAGTGGCGTTCCTAAGCAACTTGGCACCCTAGGCAGGATTTCTGGCAGTGCGCCCCCCCCGCAACTTATTAGACTGACCACAAAATATTCATCATAAACTCACACAGGGCACAGGGTATCTTCACTTCTCTCGAATTTTAAAACCGCAGTTGCAGTGCAATATGCATAATGTAGTAATTGTACTACAATAAACTATACAGCAGCCATATATGTTATAGAAAAATACAGGAAGAAAGTAGAATCTGCACACTGGGTACACAAAGTAACTCACTTTGGTAAAAGTTGAAGTCATCCATCCAAGAAAATTACATGCATAAAAGTCTTCAGTACATTTACTGTGAGCTACTTTAAGTACCAAAAGTATTTTGTGAAAAATATACTCAAGTATCAAAAGCAAGTACAAGTGCAAAGTATTTTTCACAGTACGCATAGAAAGAAGAGGAACAACCACTCTTTGTTCTCTCCTGGTGCCTTTGAATCAATTTTAAGGTGAAAGAAAAATACGGTATTCAGTATTCGGCTTGCTTGTGAATATTCAATAAATGATTCTGGTGTGCCATCTAATGATAGACTATTGTAACTGCGTGCATAAATTTGCAGCTCCATGTCCGCGTTATCCTGTCGCTTTCCTCTCTCCTCCCACCGGTCGTATTTGCGCAGGCGTGCCTGAGAGTTGCGAGGAAGTGAAATGGCTCACTCTAAAGCTGCCTTCATCTCCAGCTCCTGTGAAACTACGGTTAGTCCAGTTCCAAAGCGTGAAATACTTTTGCAATGACTTAACGACAAATAATCGATGAATAAATTAGTCAACAACGAACTTTATCATCAAATTTTGTCGACAATGTCGATGAATCGTTGCACCCCTATTAGTTGCCATTGAAAAATCGCGTGGATACTGAAGATTCTCGAGCAAAGCCTCCGCCCTCTCGCGTTTATATGGCAAGCCGTTTTCACTTTACTGACAGACTGAAGTAGGCGCGGTTAATCGGCATGCAGCTGTATTGCACTCGTCAAAGTGGCAAGTACCTGCGACAAATTCGGCCGCTAGCTCCAAAATCTACATGCCATTAGCGCTTAGTGGGTGCCAATTTTCGAGCCCTGTATACACATTCTGAAACACTGGATAAGCAATCAGCAATTACATTGTCAGTAACCTTTACGTGCTTAATTTCCAAGTCAAACTCCTGTAAAATCAAACTCCAATTCAACAATCTTCGATTCAAGAGAGAGAATTACCAACCCAACTTACCTCAGACGCAAGCGCAGTAGGACTACAGGGGAGAGCAGAGGAGCGGGGAGGAGTCGTGTCCTGTGTGCAATCCATTGGGGACCGTGGCGAAATTGCCGGCAGGTTGCAGGCAGACAGACACATAAGCCCGAATATAAAAGCTTTATTTAGCCATTGCTTAAAGACTTTGCGACTGTATGTACTGTTGTTAGATTGCTGTCTTTGTTGTTGTTGTTTTATATTGTGAAATAAAAAAGTATTTATTTAAAAAAAAAAAAAACTTCTCCCCTCCCTGGCGCCTTTTCTGCTCGCGAGCGCCCCTAGCATCCGCCTAATCCGCCTAATGACAGGAGCGCCCCTGGTATTCATTCCAAAAGAGAACCTCTTGTGCGCTTATTGTTAACCCAGCCAAAATTTAACAGGCCTAGAGTTACAACGCGAGGTCTCCAATGTGGTACATGATACGCGATTTCAATTGTTGAATACTGAGTAAAGTTGTATGGGCGCATGGGGTGATATTAGACTCAAAACAAACCTTAGGTCCTCTCCTATTAGCTAAAGTACAAAACAAGGTGCAAGGATGAATATAGCTATAATGTTCAGGATGAAGGACTGAGTTAAATGTGTGGGGAGCAGCAACATTGAGCTGGTAGAAGTGGTGGAAGGTAGCAGGCGATGACCAAGAGGCAGCAGCACAGATATCCTCCAAGGAAACACCTCTCTGAGCAGCCCAGGATGTGGAAACACCCCTCGTAGAGTGACACCTGACCCCCGATGGCAATGGGTGACCAGAGATCCTGTAAGCACAACAGATGGTGTCCACAATCCAGTGGGCCAGTCCTTGCTTAGATAAGGCACTACCCCTGACGTAGGCAGATAGAGCCTGCACAGGACACAACGACCGTGTCTCACCCTCAGCTGGGGGTCAAACTAAGCTAGGCGAACCGGTCGGTTAAGGTGAGTCCATGGCAATGTCTTAGGCAAGAATAGCACATTTGACCACAGAGTCATCCATGAACCACTCGGCCCCCAACGCAGGCAGGACTCACAGACAGACAGAGCCTGTAGTTCCCCGACTCGCTTTGCCGACGTGATAGCAAGGAGAAAGGCTGTCCTCATCGACAGCGACTTAAGGTCAGCCTGGGCCAAAGGTTCAAAGGGTGAAGAAGACAGGGCTTCCAGCACCCGGGAAAGATCCCATGCCAGAGCCCTGGGGTCACTCTAAGAAAAGCAGACACCACCCACTGGCACCCCACGGTTGCATTCTCTATGAGCGAATGTCGCGCCAAAATAGCCACCACATACACCCTCATGGTGGAAGGGGTGCAGCCATCATCCAGGAGAAAACCATCTCCTCTTACTCTCATACTGAAGACGGGTGCACAGCACACAAGCATGCAAAATGGTAGTCCTAACAGACTCAGTACAACCAGTCAAGACTGGGTTGGACCCTGCAGCAGCTAAACCTAAAGCTGGAGACGGCAGGGGTCGGGGTGCCAAATCTGACCCCCCAGCTGTGTCAGGAGATCCCCCTTTTCTGGGAGGTGCCATGGCGAGTCGAGCCTCCGCAGCAGTGGAAACTAAGGCCTCCCTGGCCAGAACGAGGCCACTAGGAGGAGCCGTTGGCCCCGACAAAGGATCCGTTGCAGTGTTGAGAGGATCAGAAGCAACGGTGGAAATGCATACAGGAGGCTATTAGGCCACTCGTTCCCCAGCGCATCCTGTCCCAGAGGGCTGTCCCCCTCCCTCCAGGAGGTCCATAGGGGACAGTGAGTTGAGTCTCTGGAGGCAAAGAGATTGACCTCTGCCCTCCCAAAGATGCCCCAGATCATCTCCACGACTTCTGGGTGAAGCCTCCATTCCCTCGGGGGAGGCCTGTGCCAGGAAAGAAAATCCGCCGCCTAATTCTGATCCCATGAGAGCCAAACTGCTCAAAAGCTGGAAAGACAGGGAGCAGCCCACGTAAGCAGGCGCTGGGACACCCGAAATAATCCTGCTGACCTGGTGACCCCCTGATGATTGATCTGGGAGACCACGGCCTTGTTGTCTGACTGGACCAGCACATGTCACCCTTGCAGGTGTGGTAAAAAGTGCTTGAGAGCCAGATGGACAGCCTGCAGCTCCAGCACATTGATGTGGTGCGTGCAATCCAGGACAGATCACTTTTCTTGAGCTAACCTGCCACGCCAAACCGCACCCCATCCCATGCGGGAAGCATCTGTGCTGACAGTCTCCCAAAAGGGATAGCGCCCAGAGGCACACCTCCCAGCAGGAATTTCCTGCTTCTCCAAGGCACCAGGGAGTGAATGCATGTCCGTGACACTCTGATCAGCTTGCACCGGTGGAGCTTGGGGTCCAGATGAAAGCTGTTCAGCCACATCTGGATCGGGCGCAATGTCAGGCCAGATGGTATGGCAGTTGATGCAGCCGCAGCTTGCCCAACAATAGCAGAAATTGGACAAATGGTAGTCTCTTGCCTCTCTTGAAGAGGGTAAGGAGTCGGAGGATGTCGTCCACGCGACGGTCTGACAGGTAGGCCCTCATAGCAATAGAGTCCAGGATCAGACCCAATTAGGCAGCCTGCCGAGTGGGGACCAGACAGCTCTTTGCCCTGTTGACCTTGAGGCCCAGCTGGGCCACGTATCAGAAGACGGTCTGTATCCTGAACCACCTACGCTCGGGAAGGCGCACAGATCAGCCAATCGTCTAGATATGGCAGAACCTTCATGCCCTCTGCCTGCAGAGGTGCCAGAGCCGCTACAACGCATCAGGTAAAGACCCTTAGAGACAGGAAAAGCCCGAAGGGGAGTACCCTGAATTGATACTGGTGGCCCTGAAAGGGAAACTACAGGAAGGGCTGATGATGAGCCGCTATGGGCGCATGAAAATAAGCGTCCTCTCAATCCAGGGATGTGAACCATTCGCCCTGACTGATTACCCGCATAACATCTGCCATAGTCAGCATATGGAACGGCGGAATCTTTAAATACCTGTTCAGGCCTTGTGAATCCAAGATGGAGCAAAGTCCGCCATCTTTCTTGCTGATAAGAAAGTTTGATGAGTAGAACCCTCTGGGCTGAAGAAGTGGGTCTACTCGCATGTTGGTGCCCTTGTCTAGGAGGACGAATAGTTCCTAGGCTAAGGCTAGAGCCTTGGTCGAGTCTGCGAAGATTGTAATCTTGACCTGGCCAAAGGCAGTTCGTGACCCAGAGTCAGGGTGGCAATTACCTAAGGGTCTGAGGAACAGGCAGCCCAGTGACGGAGCTGCTTCTGGGAAAAGCAGCCGACCGCCAGCCCCGTGGCCCTAGCGCCGCTGCCCCTGCAACGGTCAGGCTTGGAGTCCTGGGGCTTACGTGGACATTGGCGTAGCGTGGGGCGAAAGTCGCAGGCTGGTTTCTTTGAGTCTCACAAAGGATGTTGGTCACCCTGGGAAGATGGTTGAGCAGGACCCTGAGGGGCAGGTGGAAAAGGCCCCGCCCTGCTGGAAGCGGATGTTCTCCTGTGGAGACCTGCGAGCTGCCGCCTGGTCTCATCGGCCTCAGCAGTGCGGTCCAATGCCTCCACAGCAGCAGAGTCAAAGAGCTCCCCAGGTTCCGCTGGTCCCCTCCAAAGGACCTTGCGGGTCGCCTCAGTTAGAGGTGACTGTGCCAGCCACACATGGCGGTGAGTGTGGATGAGTGTCGACATGTGTGGTAGGCAAACACTTGCAGTGACGCATCACAGATGTCGTGGACGGAACCGCCTGCCTGCACATCCTGCAGGGACGTCATGAGGGCAAGGAGGAAATGGGAAAGGGTGTTCCCAAGGCATCCGGCCCAAGCCATGCTACAGGCCTTGCAGAGGTAGTCATCTGTGACCTTACACAGGGCAGAAGGACAGGTGGGATCTGCTTTCATGGCCTCATCCGAAGACACAATCAAGGCTGTGATTGCAGGTTCCACCGCCGGCATGTGAAGAAGGCCAACCGACTCTGCGTTCTCCATGGAGGCCAAAGCCCATTCATCCGACCCCAGCCTGGTGAAGGCTGAAGTGTCCCTCCAGCAGGAATGCAGCTCCCTTAAGAAGTCAGGAGAGTGTGGCACTGTAACCTTCGCGGAGGGAGGGTTGCGCCTATGGAACGCGCTTAGAGCCTGTACTTGACTTGGAGTGTCAAGCTGCAGACGTGCCAGGGCTGCCCGGATGATCGATCCCATGGAGGAGTCATCAGAGCCCCCTGCCAGGAGCTTGAGGCTGAGGAATGAGAGGAGACCACCACTGTAAGAGGGGTTGGACTACCCTGAGAGTCATAGGATTGACTCTAAGAAGCCGCGATGGAGAGAGCATCGTCCAACGGCAGCGGTGACTCCTGGGCAGACACAACAGCAGGAGTCGCCACCCCACCAGCAGGCTGGAGAGCTAGAAGGAGCGCCTTCATTTGCTCCATATCAGTAGCTAAGCAGTCAACCTTGGAGGAGAGCCGGTCTGTCTGTGCTGCCGTCCTGCTCTTTGCAGGATCACCATCACCTCCCTGTGTGGTAGACCTCTTCCGTGCAGTAACCTTAGGGAAATCTGCCGTGACAGACTGGGATGAAGGGAGACAGGCCAGGGGATCCAGTTGGACCAGCCTAGCGTACCTCACTGAACAAGGCATGATGTTGCAGTTCATGCATGCATTCTCAGTGAGGGCCTCCCGCAGATGTTCCACACCCAGACAGGAGAGGCAGTGGTCATGGCCATCCTCGGGATCAAGGGGGGCCATGCAGCAGCCACAGGCGTGCTCCATTCATACCTGGCAGAGAAAAAGCCAGCAGAATCCCCGCAAGTTTGACAGTGCTGAGAACAGAGGAGTTGACACAATGGGGAGCACCAAACCAAGTTGGGAGAGGGGGCAGACACGCACCCATCACCACAAGGGCCACTGGATTTCTTTGTTTTTATTTATTTATTTATTTATATAGAATTAACTGAATTAGGAGAGGGAAGTGGAAACACAACCTTCACCAATACAATTGCTTCCTTCCAAATGGCCACTTTGAATTCCAAACTGTGAAACACAGAAAACAGTCATCAGAATTCAATTAACACTGACCTGCTACAGTAATCCGAAGCAGGCACAAAAGCAAACAACCATGCAATAGGCCGGCCACAGCCTCTCGGAGGACGAGCGTCAGCCCGTGACTCCTACCCCAGAGGCACGAGGCTGCACAAAGTATAAACTAAACAATAGACAAGGTTGGCAATGCTAAACCTGCTTACGTACGTCTCGTCGCTTGGTCGCGAGAAGAATGAAGGAACAGATCACCTGCTGACACCGGAAGATATAGCCTCCCGGAGTTCATGCAGGGGTCAGAGGTGACATTGTTGATATTCATACTCGACATGCTCTAGCGCGGGCGGAGTTATCCAGTGCTTATGCACCGTTCAGGAGGCATGAAATAGAACATTCAAAATTTAATCTTGTTTTCAATTTAATTCAGGTCAGAGATTATTTGCAAATCTTGCATTATCTTGCAAATCTTTCTGTCCAAACTTTTTGGAAGTTGGGTTGTGGATCCAGTTCATGGATGCTTCATAGCAGTGACACTATGCACAAAACTGTTTTTTTTTTCTGTTGTTCAGGGGAACTTTTTGATCATGCTGATGACTGGTATAACTGCTGTAAGGCTCTAAGGGCCGACAGCCTTTTGGAGGCTTCTAATTGGTGCTATGAAACACTGGAGGATTGCATATCAGCTGATATCTTGTATACTGAGGTAAATAATGCTTTGGAGAATTTCTGTATAATTATACTATATATGTCTGAAGCTTTGTAAGCAGAAAAAAATGATAGGTTTAGTTAGCTGTACGAACATCTTTAGCGCATCATTTAACATTTAATCACATAATTTACTCAACAGAAATTGAATAACTTTTATTCACATTTATCATCCTGATTGGAGTTCGCAAAATATCTGCTGTATCCATTGTCATTCCAATATAAATAAAATAATAAAACAAATTTCATTCCGATCCCAACAGCATATCTGAACAATTTGCGTTGTTTCATAGATTATTTACACATGGGGTCATTTGCAGTGTTAGAGAAATAAATTTCAAAAAGTAACATATTACAAATTACCTTTCAGAAAAAGTAATGTCAATATTTTATTTCCTTTAGTAGTTACTTATCGCTTTTTACCCCTTAGCCCTGACTAAGGGGTAGAGGGGTACTGTTGCCTCCTTTGCAGATGGGCGGGTGTCTGGGCGTGCAGCCATTGTCCAGGCCATTTCTCTGTAAGCGCTTGGGTGAGGAACTACATTTTGCATACGTGGACTTGCCTTAGTGGGTAGCGTTGCCTTGTCTAGATTTTGTACCCGAATGACTTTTGACCTTTGCTCAGTGACCTTGACCTTCGAAACATTGTCTGGGCTGTTTCTCTCAAACCGCTTTGATCAGGAACTTTGTTTTGGATATTTGAACTAGCCTTGGCGGTTAGCCGTGCCTCGTTTTTTGTACCCGAATGACCTTGACCTTTGCTCATTGACCTTGACCTTCAAAACTTTGTCCAAACCGTTTCTCTGTAATTGCTTGGGTTTGGAACTTGACTTTGCATATGTAGACTCGCCTTGGAGGGAAGCCGTGCCTCATTGAGCTTTTGTGCCCGAATGACCTTTGACCTTGCCTTACTGACCTTCACCTTTAAAACCAGGGATGCACCGATATGAACATTTTGGCCAATACCGATATCCGATATTAATATTGCTGTTATGGCCGATAACCGATATTTACCGATATAAATATGTTTTTAAAAAAGTTTGAGATGATTAAATTTTGTACAGACTGAAAATCATGCTAACTGAATTTTTAAATGTCTTTATTTTTACAATGTGTTTTACTTCCAAATAACAAGGTTACAGGGCTACCATAAAACACAAGTAACCAACAGTGTTACTTTTTTGGCATCCTTCACCAGTAGTAGCTGTGCTTGTGCTAGCCATTTGCCACATCGCCAGGGACCTGTAAACCAGGGATGTGTGGTCAGGGTAGGCAGTGACTTCTTTTTTATCGCTAAATTTTGTCAGCCCGTCTCCACTTACGATGCATGATGGTCAATCAATCAATTTGACCTGTTTTTCCTGGTTAATTAAGCTTGTAATGATTAAGAGGTGATAGTGAAAAAAAGATCAATTTACCTTTATTCTTTGATTCGAGACTGCAAGGAAGTAAATCTTAATACTTAATTAGGGAAAAATTTCAGCTCTCGGTAATTCCGTACATTGTTTTGATCTTTGTTTATCAGATTATGAAAAAAACACTGAAAACAAACCATAAATTTTTAAAATGGCATTAAAACGTACGTGTTTAAGAAGGGAAATATTATCGTAAACATATTGACCACACTTTGAACACCACATAAGGTTTTAATATTTCTTAATAGTATTGCGTTAGCTTCCTCTAAGTAAATATGAAAAGACTTGAACAACGTGTATTCTTAACACTCATACGACGAGTATTATTTTTACGTTCGATCACTCCCTTCCTGTATGATTTTATTTTAATGTTAAAAAATATTTTACAAAGGTAATGGTGAGCAAAAAATTCCTGTTAAACTAAATTGAATTGAATTAAATTAATTAAATGATGATGCCCCTCTTGCTTTTCTGACTTTAGCCGCAGTGGCTACACATATTTTTTTCCCTAGTGCAAACACAGAGTGGCAAATGTGTTAGCAAATTCAAGTGCAGTATAATAACTGATCCTGGTTTGCCATCTAGTGATGCAATATTGTAACTGCTTGCATAAATTTGCAGCTCCATGTCCGCTGGCAGAAACATCTGCACAAAGCGGCTAAGATACCCTACCGAACACCGTTGCTCGAACGCGCCATATGCAGATAATCCTTAAATGAGGAATTGCATTCATATTTTAATGCGTTACGTGCAACGAAGTGGTCTGTGTCAAATTAACGAAGTGAAAGTATACTTTTCATCTTTTAAATGTAGTAGAGTAAAAGTCCCAGTTCGGGAAAAAAAAAACGACTTAAGTTTGCAACGAAGCATATGTACACCTCTGTATGATGATGTATTCCAAGGCATTTCATTGTACCTGTTTTCTCTCGCATCGGGATTCAATAGGAAGATTAAGGAAATAATTCTGGGACCGGATGCGAAATTCAAAAGGGAGATGGAGGAATGTAACGCATCATACCAATCAAGCGTGAAAGAATCTTAACAACGGTCGGAATGTGATTTTAATTTCCCTATTCAATCTCGCAACCGATACTGTCCTCCATGCTTGTTAACTGTCGTATCGGTTGCGAGACGTACTCGTACTTCCGGGATATAATAAATATGTCTATCGATTGGTGTACCAAAAATACATTTTTTTTTTCAGTTTCTAAATTTTGCTCTCTGCCTCTTGACCAAAATCGCAACCGTGCATGCGCAAATCAACAGAAATGGCAAATTAATGGGAAGATGTTTCTACCGCGCATGTCCAGTTTATTTTAAAATGGCAGTCTGAGAAGTTAATTGGATTCATGGAGAAAACCTGGATTTATTTGGTAAGTAAAGCAGCTAATCGTCTTAATTTATCAGCTGATCACTAGAGGAACATTAGAGCTCGGGTAGTTTTTGCAGCTAGCTGTATACAGAAGGCGCTATCACTTTTCTAAAAAGTTCTAAGATTTTGTTTCCCCACATCGTCTGTGGACTGTCATTGCAATGACAGTTCACGTGGGATAGCTTAGCTTGGCAGTACTCTCATTGTATTTATAGCTAATTACCTTTATGTCAAGAATTGCGAGGTGTGCTGCTGGAGTGCAAATATTTCATGGAGTCCTGGCAGTGTTTGTACTCACAGTGCAGTTAGCTGCTGTAATGTCACATTTTGTTAAATTACCCAAGGTGCTAGTTGTTTTTTTTATATACGGGATGCTTGCTAGTTTCTTGCCAATGGTCAGGTTATATGATTAGGAAGCCTAGCAAGTGCGCATCCTGATATTTATCTTACTGTGGCACTGAACGGGCTCATGGCTTTTCTTTGTGGAAACCCCTATATCGAGTCGGCATGGCATTTTGTGACAAGCATAAATGGCGATTTTTAAAATGGCTGCCATTTCATAACCAGCTTGAGTTAGCAGCCCAAATTTTGGATTTTCGTTCATGTACATTTAACAACTGCTGGTGGAAAAAGCAGGTCAATCTGAAAGATAGTGGTTACAAACGCCCAGGCTACTGGTCCATTTGAGATGGAACGGCCCTTTCGGCACCTTTGGACACTGTCAGCATAAAGCATCCTTTTTGCTTGGCAAAGTTTTAACTGGTATTTGTGAAATTAAACCATTCAATGCTTTCCCTGCACATTTTCTCAGCCAATCTTAGTTTCTGAAGGACCGGGTCTTTCCTGGGTGCTGCTTTTGGACTAAATGTGTTTAGTAATACATGCTGGCAACTGCTATTTAAATCAGATCATTATTCAAATTTTTGTCTCTTTTCTTGTTCTAAATTGCCCCCGTCCCAACTAATTTAGGAATTTGTTGCAGGCCTGAATGGGAAGAATTCATTTATATTTACAAGTGAAAGCTAATTTGGCAGTTTCTGCTTTCTGTTTTATGTGCATTCTTCAGCCCTTCCCATCTCTTGGGGTTGTACAAAAGATTCCGCTACAAGGCAGCCCCCACTCATCCATGCAGGACATTTCATGCCCAAGTCTCATATATGTTCTGTAAAGAAATTGGAATAAAGATAAATACAAACATTTTTTTGGTATAGTTAGGGGATAAAAAGCATCTCATCTATTTCAGTTTAAATTCCATCCAAATTAAAGATTTACATTGAAGAATACACAATTTTCAAGATAACATTTATCAGTATGCCTTATGAAAACAGTCAGGGCTCGTATAGTTTTCTCATCAAGCCAGAAAGTGCAATGACAGTATATGTATGAACATCAATTACCTAGCATCTGTCAACTATTTCCACAACTGTGTCATTCAAAAAACCACTGCCATCCATTTCTGAAAGATAATGGGCTTTTTCTTGGGCGATGGAATGTGCCTTGTATTATTAGTCCATAACTCCACATTGTCATTGCAAACTAAATTACCACCTGGTCATCAGTAGTGAGAGAATGTACTTGTCTCTGTACCATGAAAGCCGAAAAGTTGTAATTTCATTAAACAGAATAATAATGTAGGAATGTGGCTGGGCATAATACAGTTGTCCAATCACTGAGATCGCTGGAATATGAGTATTCATTCAATCTGTTGTTACAACTACTTCAACAGGCAGACCACCACAGCCAGACTGCAACAGAAACAGGAGGTAACAGTCCTGATTGCAGACCCATGGATGCAGATTGCATCCCCATTTGCGATTTCTCCCAACTGCCTGACTGACTGCTTAGCCATGGCCTGTGCTCTGGTATAAAATTACTATCAGTATTTATGCAGTTCTAATATTGTGCCACAAGAGGGCAATGTAATATTTGTCTCGGTTACTAAAATTCAAAAGATTCAAACCATTGTACAGCCTGCTGTAATGCTATGAAATCTCACTATCCGAGCCAAAAAGTGCGACAACAGTAGAAATGTTGTGTGACTGAAAGGCAAGAAAAGAATCCATAATCTAAGGTGGGATTATTTACTTGGTGATGAAAAAGTAAAGACGTAGTTGTGTTTCTTTTAAATTCTGAATGACTTTACCCAGAAGCAAAATCTAGCAATTTAAGTGTTCCCTTATTGAGGGCCCTTTTTGAGGGCTTCATAATTCAAGATTTGACCATCATAGAGAGAGAAAAAATAACTTGAACGAAGCAGGACATTCATAGCATTTAGAATATCATCTTATTTCAGTTAAGGTTCATGATTTCAGCACAGAATACGGGCCTAAAACACAAAAAACATTCATGAAAATTCATCATTTAAGTTGTCAAAAAATACTGAGAATTAAAATATGGCTTGGAGATAGAATAAAACATTTTTAGGATCATAAACTCCTTTACCAGAAGTATATGACATCCTAATGTGATATTCAAAATTCTCAACTGCCCAGAAGCCAAATAAGATTGCTATCCAAGTGGCTCTCCAAGCATTCAAAATTGTGCACCCTCAAATGATAAAATAATCATATTTTTAGCAAAAATTAACTTTTGACTCATGAAGCTTAATATAATTTATAATAAATATAATTTAATATAAAATATATTTCAAGTGGCAGTTAGCATGAGTTAATCAATATAGTAGGCAAGGATGGACATCAATGGTCTCAAAAAACCTCCCTAACTCAAAGAAGGCTTTTTTGACATTAAGAAGTATTAAAATTTGTCTATTTTTCATCATTGTCTGGGCAAGAAATGATAAAATGTGCTTATTTATGCTGCATGATGCATTTGAGGAAAAGCAGGCAAATAGGCGTTTCTGTAAGGGAATTTCGTGCTGAATATGAATATCTTGTCCCAAAAATGCTTAATTAGGTCATTATTTAAGGTCAAAGGTCATTAAGTACAAAATTCATGATTTTAGGTAAACTGATTAATGTCATTGCCTAAATACAAAGGTGAAAACAATTTTGCAATATCTTTCATATCAAAATAGCTATAAATAACAAATTCTATCAAAATGTTAGAATTAATGGGAATTCTTAAAGAAATATGGACTTATATATTTTTTTTATTTTGGCCGTATTTCCTTAACCGTTGGACTTTCTCTTTTTCACTTTTGGATACCTGTACACTTCATTTTCACAGCTAAATGTATTATTGACCAGAGCTCCGTGACTTATTTTTTTCAGTGTGGGTTCTGAGGGACATGAAGATGATGTTTGGCTGCATATTTGTTGATGATTAGTACCAATGCAGTAATTGGAGCCAAAGGTTAATTAGTCGACAGGATGCATGCCACCAACAAGTGATGCTGCCAAGTTCCACAAAGAGCGTGCAAACTACCAAAGCCTTGTGTGGAGAGAGGCCTGTCATCCCAAACCAGTCATTCCCTCCCCAACTGACTCTGGATGGAAGCTGACTGATGGCCTTTTGACACCTATCCTCAGATCCCTACCTCCCATTCCAGAGGCTTGCTAAGACATTAGCCCCGTTTACATGGGTCCAAAAATCCTACTTACAATCAGATTGAAAGGTCAATCAGATTCAAAATGTCTCATATAAACACCTTAGCCAATCTGATTCACCCGGATCAGATTGTATTTCGGATCGGATTGTAAGAGGTAGTCTACGCCGATTGATAATCCGCTCCATGCTCCATGTAAACGACTGAGTGGAGCGGATTGTGTTGATAAAGAGGATTGTTCGGTCCGCGCATGCGCTCCTAGGACATAAGAGGCTTGTAAGTGAAGTGATGTACGCAGAGTGACGTGATGCGCAGGTAAAAAAAACACAATACAATCGGATTCAGCTGGGGCCCTGTCAACAGATCAAATCAGATTCAATTATTCCGATCGATTTCAATCAGATTGAGGAAAACTACCCATGTAAACGTGACCATTGTGTCATGTAGTTACACGAAGAGTTGCGTGAGCAACAGGTGTACCTGCAGGAAATGGAAACTGCAATGCACAGAGGCATGCAAATGTAGTAAGTCCGATAATTAAGATTGCAAAAATAACACTAACTAATGGCTTTCACCATGCTCTTCCAAGTATCTTGCCATTGTAGGGACTTGCACCTGAAGGGACCTTCTGTCAGCAGAGGGACAAATTAGTCTCTTGGTAGCTGACACACTGAGATCAAACATTACTGAAATTTCTTACATATCAGGTTTCATTTTCCATTTGTTTTAAATACGCTTAGCACTTGGAAAAGGTGTGTACATGCATTATGTGGTGCAGAATAATTAAAATGACTGCGTTTACATGCACACCATATTCAGAATAAGGTCCATATTCAGGTTAAGGTAATATGCCGAATAAGCTGTTTACATGCGCTGAGCGATGGGAATATTCCATTTACATGTTTACTAGCATATCCACCACTTAGGTCCGATCTCAACACTGGGTTTTCAGCAAATATAACGCTCGAAAGTAATCGTCATGGCTTTGGTTGCCTTCAGTTAGAGCTTTAAAGCTGACATCGACTCCACTTTCTTGGCCATTGCCATCGCCAGCGGTCTCTGTTCAAGAATTTCATCCAAGATCGCGAAATAAATGAAACTGGCTAGATCAGGGCCGCTGGTTTTGTTTTGTTTTTGGCAGTGACTATTTTTAGCCAGTCCTGAGCTTACTGTAATTTGCTATTCTAATGAACTCCCATATCCGCCTGCTCAATACAAAATTCGACCTAGGAAAAAAATTGCGACTCAACTGGGTTGAAAACATCCCGCTTTCGCTGCGTGCCTTGTGGTTATCATTACTAGACCGGCTAGCCGGCTTACTTTAAGTTACAGTCAGGATGTCCTCCACTCAAGTTAGGTAAGGTCAGTTATTAGCCAGCTAACTTTGCCAGCTTGCCATCTAACTCATTAGCCAACTTGTACTCTAGAATTTCTTGCAAGAATGAACTTTGTGCAGCTATCAGCTCTTCTACACGACACTAATCACTACTGACTACTGATTGTGGAGAGTGACGACCTGACAGTTCCCTAAATATTAGCGATCAAACGTTGAACCTAAAATTACACTCTCATAACTAACGTACCTAACCCGTTAGCTAAATTAAGCAACTAGCAAGAAAACATAAGTAATGTTAAAGCCGTCGCGCTAGCTAACGTCAGACAATACATTATAATCCTGATTTCCTACATTGTGCAGGAACATACGGAAGCTCGTCAGAATAGCAAATTGGAGTAAGATTACGACTGGCGTTAGAAGAGCCACTGCCTTTATTTTTTTCGCTCTGGAATATACCGCCTTCAGTTTTCCAGCGATGCGGAACTTGATTGGCACTTGGCGGGTAACACAAAACCAGCCTCTCCACTTTTCGCACACCTTAAAGATATCGTTGTTACGGTGCTTTCGACCATCGATATATTCCAATATATTCATCTCTTTCATTATCTGAATGCACACAGCCGTCTCCTCTTCGCTCCAAAAATCCAAATTCCTTGCGAAGTTAACAGGCACATACGTAGTTGAATATTCTGTTCGGGGGCATATTCCGATTAAGATGTATACATGGGCTAATATTCCGATTAAAACGGGCATATGCCAGGGGTCTTAATCGGAATATTTCGAATCGGAAAATGACCTTAATCGGGTTATTGCACGCGTTTACACGACAGGTACGCAATCAGAATATTCTAATATTCCGATTAATACAGGAATATTGGTGTGCATCTAAACGCACTCATTGTTGTCTTGAACTCCTTAATTCTTGGTTCTAATTCATGCACTAATCACCAAATGTTATGTAGCCAAACATCACATTCCTTTGCCTCAGAATCCACACTGCAGAAAAAAAGCCATTGAGCCTTGGCCAATAATACATTTAGCAGTGAAAATGAAGTGTATAGGTATCCTAAAGTGAAAGGAGAAAGTCCAATGCTTAAGGAGATGCGGCCAATATAAGTCATAGGGCTCTAATTTCTTGGCACAGCGCAGGTGGCGTAGCGTGGCGCAGCCCACGCAGTGGTAATTTCGTCGGGCGCAGCCCGCTCAGTGGTAATTTTGTGAGGTGCAACACCGTGCGCAGACGAACATGCGCCGAGATGGGTGTGGCGGCGTAGTAGGGGGAGGTGTCACTTATTCATCAAGACGCAGTGACAATTTCGTAGAAAAAGTCTTCGCTGCAGTTGCGCAGAAAGCTCGCCAGCTCCAACCTGGTTCATTTTCTGTGCAGTGGTAATTTGGCTGACCGGCGCGCAGTGCGCACACGTCACCGAAACCTCACAGGCAGGTTTCCAGAATGTCAGGCGCATTTCAATACAGTAAATAATTACAGCAACCACTGTTTAATGTAACTATCTGAATCAGCACATAAATTATAGTATCTATATCGATTGTCCCGATGTCAGATCAAAGGCGGTTGGCACGCGTGGTGGAAACTCGACCTGACTTAATCAACGGAACTGAATCAATGATGCAAATTAATGACTTCACATCTTTCTCAGTAACCACAAACTGCCTCGGCGTCAGGCAGTGCGTATATAATGCTTGCGTTCTATGCTCGGTAAAGCCGCTCGGGCATTTCGCCCTTCTAACCACAATCTAATGCGTGATAATGCGGTACTTCACACTGCTGCCCAATGAGCTGTATCACAGGATAATTTACCGCCAGGAATAACCACATGTGGCTCCACAGAACTGAATGTAGTACCGCATGTTAGTTATAGAATAGAAGGCATTTTGACTGTTATAATTACGTTTATGTTTGCCGTAATGTATTTTAACATCTTTTTATTTTCTCTTGCAGGGAAAGTGGAAGTGAGAGCTTATGCCACCTCTGGAAATCATGTGGCTGATCATTTCCTCGGTTTAAAAAGCCTTGCATGAACAAGAAAAAAAAATGATAATCAATAATTATATTTAACAGTGTAACATAAGCTATTGTAATCTTGATGGAAATTTTTTTGGTATTTTAAATATATGTCTTTTTATTGCAGAAACTGTGATTCTGAGAGTTTGTGGGTAGACCTTCAGCGAAGTGTGCCGCAATTGATTCATTGGTTTTGAAAAGCCAACCGCAATATAAATAGACAAATTGTGATTATAAATGATGTGTTTAAATATAATTCTGATATATCTTAGACAGTGTGCACTGTAATTAATCCAAACCAACTGCTAACTTGAAGAAAATAATGTTGTAATGAGTAATTGGATTGATGGGGAGAGGTGATTGCACCTGCGTGAGGGGGAGTGGTTTTAATGAATGGAGATGAATTTAATGCAAAAGTTGCGCCTCCTCGGGTGTTCTGAGAATGGAGCTTGGTGAATGTCATGGGGCAGTAGCCCAGCGGAGCGACTTGTATTTTGCACTCATAGCTGGAGGGTGGGTGCCGCTCGCATGCCAGTTACTGCAGCTGGCAGTGAAGACAGGCAGTGGGTGTCAGGGCGAGGTTCCGGCGTGGGGCAGGGCTATGGTTAGGTAGGTAGCGGGGATATAGGAGTGCCGCTTTAATGTTGTACACAATTCTCTTCTAGTTGCAAGCCTTGCGAACATTATATTTGAACATCTGAATGGTTATGACAAATCATTAAAACAAATACAGACGATGCAAAATGTTTTGTCATGAAAAATTGGTTAAAAATTGCCTATTAGCATTTTAAAACAAAACAGTATATAAAAACAGTACATAGCCTATCCTACCGCACTGCTAACGACGAGATTTCCTGGTCCTACTCACAGCCTAACACCCCCCTACTGCCGGATTAATGACCTTTTCTTTGGTTTTAACAGCAACTGTACTGTACATTGAGGAGAAAAAAAACTCTCCATGATGGACTTCTTCTTCTAGAGAATGAATGGTCCATCACTAAGGTTTATATACCTTTTCTGGAGGCCCAGTCAATTTCTTTCAATCACATGGAAAGTTTGTACTGTCCTCCCTTTGATAAAACACTTGTAAATCAACAGATAATTAGCAGGAAAGTTTCATGTTGGTGTAAATAACAGCTGTGCTTTACTCAGTACTAAGTCAGCAGGTACTAATATGACTGTACTTCCAGAAGAGATTGTTGAAGGCAATAACAGTCCATTGAATCCTGCGAGGGACGTATCAATGCATAGGTAAATAGTACAATAATATCCAATATTTTATTGCGATAATGGACAGTAGAATGATATAGTATCAGTACCGTCTTGAATTTTGCTTCAGAAAGCAGATTTTAAATTGCCATATCTTTAGGCTATTGTGCCTTTAGCTTTCTGCTACAATTGTAAGCAAATCTTTTGAAGAGAAAGTTAATTTTTATGGACCGCTGGATGGATGTTATTGGTAAATATGTTAGGCTCTTTGCAGATCAGGCTTGATTGAGGAAATTAATTCTTACAATTCCAGGGTAACAGCGGAGGAACTTAAAACCTTCATATTCAGAATGCTCTACAGGCACTGCTTGCTCATGAGAATTCCATATACATTTAGCTTTTTCCTTCACGCTCTCTTAATTTTGTTCAAATTTAAAAGTGGTGATGTGGAAACTATTTAAAGGCCATATGCATGCTTATGATGTTAAAATGATGTTTAAATTTATAATCGATAGTAATCTGCTGTGCTGTTCTGAAAGATGACTCTGAAGTGCAAGTGGCTTTGACAGCCAAACCTCATGCTGTTAACATAGTCAAAGGAATTCCCAAATGACTGAGTCCATGAATCTTTTATTCATAAATTCCATGTATTCCAAACATCAAACTTTATAGAATTGTGGGGTGTTTGGGGGGTGGAGGGAGAGCGTTACCACAAAATAAACAAACAAAAAAAAAAAAAATCATGAAGAAAGTCAGATTTTCTCCAGAGCATGAACTTCCAAGTGTCTTTAAAAATGTGTCTTTTTTTCCCGGCTATGGCCTGACTTCCTTTCAGCATAATTGTTTTTTGCTCAAATTTTCCATACTGTAACCTAATTGGAGAAGCTCATTTTTCCAATCTAAATACATCATGAGTTTGATATCATTCTACTGAGCTGTGAAGGAAATTTCCGCCAACTGATCTGTGCAAAATTGACTGCAGTCTCCTGGATCTCTGTTCCCCGGCAGTGGTGGGAGCAGAAAGGGAGATCACTGGACAGAGACAGGCAGGGCACAGTGGGGCTGCTTTTTTTCAATGGCTTTTTCAGGCACTGTCAGACAAATTGAGCCTGTTTAAGCATTCCCCAGAGATTCTCCAATTTCTATGCAACCTCCCAAGAAACGTCGGAGCAGGCAAAAAGTGAAATGGTGTGAACCTCCCTACACACACACACGCGCGCACGTGCGCGCACATACAGATACAAACCCAAATCACTCCATCACTCCTCCAAACTTCACCACCTCACTCATTCATTACATTCTGTATGTTCCCCATTGTTCTCAAAAGAACGGAAAAAACATTAGATTTAGGTGATTTCAACAGGTTATTTGAATCCAGAAACCTTGAATAACCTCTGGAGTTCTCCTTGCACTTGTTATTGACAACAGTGAAGGATGCAAGTCTCTTCCAGATACTTTAAAGCCACAAATTTATAGACACAAATACAAATAATTACTACCATTAATTTTCACAAGTATGCTGTAACAACAGAACTGAAATGCATTCTATTTTGGCAATTGTTGAATGAGCTAAATATGGTATGTTTCTCTGACTGAGCAGTGCACACCGACGTGTATAGAAACAGCCTGATTTTTCTCGCTCTCTATTATAGAAAAACATTAGTTTATCAATATTTGATATGTTGTCAACTTGGAGGTGAAAAGAATAAAAAATCAAATCAAATTTCATACACCTTGAAGTAAGTAGGTACAGCTCAGTATACTTTAGCAATTCATTTTGCTGACTCAAAGCACGTTAACATCATATTGTTTCCCCAGCCATATGGTTGTGTCATTACAAGTGGTAGGTATTTCTGTTTAAGTATCAGGTGTGGCAGGTGGCACAATGTCTTCAGATTCATGATGAGAGAAAAGTGCTATGAGACAGTTAGCAGGACACTTGGACTTATTAGCAGGTGGATGCCGATGGCTATGATTGATAGCCACTATAATAAACTGCAAAGCAGTTGAAGGAGCTTTTCTTCACCCCGAGCTAACCTCATCCTAAGCTGTACCTTCCCCCTCGAAATTAGAGGTGGTCTGCTTGAATGAATGCCAAAATACCACGACTGCTGAAAAATAGGAGAGAGTCATGCTCACAGCAGTCCTTTCCCACTGTGTACATCCCACTCAATCAAAGCAGAATTGGGCTATTTAACACCTTCTATGCCCTGTGTAAAACAGCTTTGGCCTCTGACTCACAGACAAGTGTCAATTTGCTTGAACCTGTCACGTCTTGGGGGACAGCAGCACACTTAACACACCCCACCACCAAGGTCCAATTACAGGAGAAAATTGTGCTGAAATTAATATGCCTGAAGTCAATTCATGGTATGATGGCATTCCATACGCATTAATGTGTGTTATTAATCTATAAATGTATATTTAAAAATAAACAGTTAAAATAATATTAAATAAGATTTGAGGAGATATGCATAATGTTCATTTTAAATATTTATGAAGCAACCTTTCCAATTCATCCAAAAAACTTTCAGATATTGTCCACACTAAACTTGCCTGAGGCTGTAGACAAGCAGTTAATTTTAATCTCAACGCTCATGGATGCTACTTTCGTTCATGTTAAATTCAGGAAGTGGTTCTCCATGATGATGACTGGGTTTACTTTGCTAAAGCATTGCATTGTTAAACAACAATAAAAGACATCAAAAAATAAGTTGTGTAGGGCATCAAAAACATTAAGGTTCAAACAGTGCCATGGATATATTACAGAACCAACAGAATTGCAGAATAATTTGTTGAATTGTAGTCTCAGGCTCTTCTCCGAAAGGAAAAGACACACTAATGCTAAATGTGTTTATGAACATAATTCAGAGAGGCGTAGTGTCTTACAAAAGCAAACCCATGCCATATCATTCTGAAAGCATCCCAAGGGATCGCATGACCCGTTCGGTGTTAACCTCGTGACCCCAGCTGCAACAGCACGACCCTATCACCACCGGTAACCCCCACCACCCGCCAACAGGAGCGCCAAAATTACACAAACCAAACAATGACCATTCTATTTATATGCTTTCTACTTCATCATCTCCGGCTGTTGGAAGATACAGCTGTAAGGGCCCTGGCTCTTAGCAGATTCTCAAACTGATGAAACTCAATCCAAAAGCCAGCTACTTTCGGGAAGCTCTGATGTGCGCCTAGTCTTATTTGAAGGTAATTTGGGAGAAAAGGGTCAGCTCTGTGCTGAAGAGGCTTCTGTTTTTATTGAAAAGACTGCGACACAATACTGAGTGTGAATATCGCTGCAAACTCTAGAGTGCGCACAGTTGATGACAGAAAAATACCAGAGATCAGTTTTTGCCTGTACTTGCGTTATATGATAACTTGCCATAACTTTACAAATAAATGATAAACCCTTACAGCAGACGTGGCAACAGAACACAGTTTAATTAGAGACATGAGAAGGAAGCGGAAATACTCCCTTATTGGTGAGCCAATCTGTTTTCAAAAGGGGGATCAGGGCACCAGCTGACAGAGAAACAATAAAGCCAAATAATGTTCTACATCCCAAAATATAAACAGTGGGATGCAGATTAGATTTACTGGTGCATTGTTTGCGTCTGAGAAAGGGAAGGCGGCTGCCCTCACCCTTTTGTCCTTCCTGTGCTGCGGCTGCAGCTCGCGGCAACGCTTCAAGGTTTGCTCCAACTCGCGCCGGCGATCACTTCCCACCCTGACGGCTGTTTATGGAGAGGTGCCAATTCTTATTAGTTTGATATTTGTTGCAATGCATTTTCAGGTTGTTGGGGAAGTGGTAATGGGGATCAATATAGGGAAAACACAAGTTTCTGACAGCCATGGCGATCCGAGAACACGGCTCACAGGAGACCTGGCTAAGTCTTATTTCAGAGTATTGTTATTAAATTATTGCATGTGCCAGTAAAGTGCTCAAAGTTGACCAACTGACGGCTCAGGATGATTCAGTTGACCACAAAATCCAAAGAAATCAAGCTCACAAATATATTGTTTTATATTAAGCACATTTACATTTTAATGCTATTGAATCCAATTTCTGTCAAATATATTTCCAATTTATGTCTACTAAAAATATTCAGCAAATTCAGTGAGAGGGAAACATACATTTCTGTAAAGGGTTTGAGGAAAGGGAACCATTGAACATTGAAAATAATGTGATACTAACATGGCAGGTATACATTCAATTAAAAATTATTTATTAGCAAGTGCTCAGCTTTCTTTGAGAAAGGAAATGGTGTAATTTAGAACTGAAATGACTCATATTGCTTGTTTTTTTTTTCTCAGCTAATTCGAGAAAAGAATGACAATTAACTTGCAGTTTTTTTCACAGTTTAGCGGAAACTCGTCTGAATGTAACTGATTATTCAGCCTTTATCCTCAAGGCGTCACTGCAGTCATTTTAAATAAAATTTCAGAAAGGAATAAAATCACAAATAATTATTTTCACAAAATAGAGTGAAAGTCATTGGTAAAATGATTGACTGTTGAAGGACTTCATATATATTGTCCCCAAGAACTAAATTACCTGATGAAAGGCAGACACAAAAGGTTGTGGACGTTTCGAGCCGGAGGCCTTGGAGTAGTTCAGTGCATGGCCTTTTTTTTTTTTTTTTACTATTTCCTACATTATTACAGTTTTCTTTCTTTTTAGTCTATGTGTATAATTTCATACTCTGATTGAAGGAAATGGACCCAGTGCAAACTGGCACTGCTCTTTGCTGCTTTTCTTGCTATACATCATGTATATTGGTCTTTCTTTTTGGCCAAGATGGGTGACTGCATCAGGGCAGGGTAACAGTCATCTATGCAACTGCCCAAGGATCAGTTATTTGTGCTCTTTATCTGTATGTGCACTCCCATATGGCAATATCAGCTGTGAACATGGTTGCAATTTCCAAACTCGCAAACGACAAAGTTTTACAATGCAAAAATAAAGGATGATGCCAAAAGCCTATTCAGAATCCCTCCCTCTGGAATCTGTATGAGTAACACTTATTGTATTTCAGGAAACAAAAAGGTTATTTATTGAGCTCTGATTACTACCCAATTCCAAAAAGGTGAGCACCCTTAGGAAATATAAGTAAAATTAAAAGGGGGTGATTTGAAAAGTCTATTCAGCCTCTGTCATTTAGAAAAGAACAACACATTTGTGAACAATTGTACGTTCAATTGTCTGCTGAAAATATACACTTATTTCAAACCCGATGACTGCGACAGATGCAGGTGCAATGTAGGACTAGTAATAAGCTTAAATAATAAGGTGATGTACAGCTGGTGATGTTAAACAGGTGACCTAATCCTGTTATACTTATAAGCAGCCACCAAAAAAGGCCTTGGTGCAGAAGAGCAAAGAAGCTTGTACCCGTCACATTAAGAACAATGTAGGACAAAGACAAATCAAAAGGATTTTGGGCATTTCACTCTCTAATGTGTATGAGATAATTGAATAATGGAAGGTTTCTGGTCAAATCTTGGGGCATAAAAAAGGGCTAGGCCACAAACTACTGAAACTGCAGGATCTCCAATGCTTCAGATACCACTGTCTTAAGAGACATCAGGCAAATGTCAGGGATATTACAACATGGGCTTGGAAAAACTTAAGTAACCCTTTGTTAGTCAAAACCATTCGCCGCTTCATTCACAGATGCTAGTTAAAGATTAGCTATGTGCTGCCAAAGCCAAATATTAACAAAGTCCATAAATGCCACCGACCTCTCTGAGCTTGATGTCATTTAAGATGGACAGTACCGCAATGAGAGCGTTTTTTATAGTCTGAGTAGTCAAAATTCAAGTGGTTTTCGGATATAAAACAGTCACTGTGTTCCCCACACCAAAGATGACAAGAAAAAACCAAGCTTTTACCTGCATCAGGTCCAAAAGGAAGTATCTGGCATAGTATGGGGATGTGTCAGTGAACATGGCATCGCTGACTTGCACATTTGTGGGGGCACTATTGATGCAGGAAGGTATGGTTAAATTTTGAACCCCATACGCTGCATTTAGAAATTTGCTGTTTCAGAGACATTTTTGATAAAGTAGATCACTAAAGTACCTGAAGAGAGAAATACCTCTAGCATACTTTCAAGTCTCAGGAACATTTATTTGGAAGTGGCAAATGCATAAAACTCCTGCTTTTGGTATTCGTGTATGCATAGTGGATGCCATGTTATTTTTACCAAAACTACTTTCTGGCTTTTATGATGCCATTTTTTAATAATGTTAACGTCTATCAGTTTTCAGTACGTGCATTTTTAGCATGGGTCAGAAAACATTCAACTATATATATTCATATATTCATAGTTAATTATTTTATTTTGAATTTTCTGTACATATGCTGTCTTTTAGTTTTGAGTTAATAGTTTCAAGTACTTCTCTATTCTCTACCCTCAAGAGGTACTAAAGCACACAAATAAAAAAGCAGGAATTGAATCAGCACAGAACCAGAAGATACTGTGGTTTTAAAAACTGCTGAACTGTGGGCATGTAGGCATGTCTTTGGTATGTATTTTAACCCCTGCCTTACTGGTATCCTAGTAAAAACTCTTCATATTTATTAAATATAACATAATCTTTAATGACAGCAATTCACAGAAGCTTTCTACTTGACTCCGTTAACTCAAACAAGCTTCCAAGCCAAATCAGGGTCCAGGATCGGGACCACGTTCGAGTTAAACCCGCTGAAATCAGTTCCTCTGTCCAGTTTAAAAGGAACAAACTTCCAAGCCTAATCAGGGTCCACAACTGAGACCATGTCCTTGTTAAGCCTTCCAAGTCTGTTCCTCTGTCCAATTTGTTAAGAAGCTCCTAATCCTTAACATTGACATTTACAATAGACCTGGAAGGAAAAGTATGTACACTACATTTTACTACATATATATTGCTCAAAAAATAAAGGGAACACTAAAATAACACATCCTATATCTGTATAAATGAAATATTCTTATTAAATTCTTTGTTCTTTACATAGTTGAATGTGCTGACAACAAAATCACACAAAAATGATCAATGGAAATCAAATTTATTAACCCATGGAGGTCTGCATTTAGAGTCACACTCAAAATTAAAGTGGAAAAACACACTACAGGCTGATCCAACTTTGATGTAATGTCCTTAAAAGAAGTCAAAATGAGGCTCAGTAGTGTGTGTGGCCTCCATGTGCCTGTATGACCTCCCTACAATGCCTGGGCATGCTCCTGATGAGGTGGCGGATGGTCTCCTGAGGGATCTCCTCCCAGACCTGGACTAAAGCATCCGCCAACTCCTGGACAGTCTGTGGTGCAATGTGGCGTTGGTGAATGGAGCAAGATATGATGTCCCAGATGTGCTCAATTGGATTCAGGTCTGGGGAACGGGCGGGCCAGTCCATAGCATCAATGCCTTCGTCTTGCAGGAACAGCTGACACACTCCAGCCACATGAGTCCAGCATTGTCTTGCATTAGGAGGATCCCAGGGCCACCCGCACCAGCATATGGTCTCACAAGGGGTCTGAGGATCTCATCTCGGTGCCTAATGGCAGTCAGGCTACCTTTGGCGAGCGCATGGAGGGCTGTGCGGCCCCCCAAAGAAATGCCACCCCACACCATTACTGACTCACTTTCAAACCGGTCATGCTGGAGGATGTTGCAGGCAGCAGAACGTTCTCCACAGCGTCTCCAGACTCTGTTACATCTGTCACATGTGCTCAGTGTGAACCTGCTTTCTTCTGTGAAGAGCACAGGGCGCTAGTGGTGAATTTGCCAATCTTGGTGTTCTCTGGCAAATGCCAAACGTCCTGCATGGTGTTGGGCTGTAAGCACAACCCCCACCTGTGGACGTCGGGCCCTCATACCATCCTCATGGAGTTGGTTTCTGACCGTTTCAGCAGACACATGCACATTTGTGGCCTGCTGGAGATCATTTTGCCCGGCTCTGGCAGTGCTTCTCCTGTTCCTCCTTGCACAAAGGCGGAGGTAGCGGTCTTGCTGCTGGGTTGTTGCCCTCCTACAGCCTCCTCCACGTTTCCTGATGTACCGGCCTGTCTCCTGGTAGCACCTCCATGCTCTGGACACTATGCTGACAGACACCGCAAACCTTCTTGCCACAGCTCGCATTGATGTGCCATCCTGGATGAGCTGCACTACCTGAGCCACTTGTGTGGGTTGTAGAGTCCGTCTCATGCTACCACTAGAGTGAAAGCACCGCCAGTATTCTAAAATGACCAAAACATCAGCAGAAAGCTTAGGAACTGAGAAGTGGTCTCTGGTCACCACCTGCAGAACCACTCCTTTATTAGTCCCCTACCGGAGACGGAGGGGACTATAGGATTGCACTCCGTCCATCCGTCCATCCGTCCGCATTCGTGTCCGCCCCATAACTTCAATACCGTATGACCTAGGAAATTAATGAACAAATTCTATAACTGGATCATTATTGCGGTTATTAATATGTTTCAGCTGGCAATAATCATTTTAATCCTGACTGATGCAGCGCGTCTCGACTCATTTGTTATAAAATCATTTCGGAAGACACATCCCTTGATGGTGGAAAAGATGTTACAGTATTTCAGAACGGGCAAGTTAATGACCAGTATTTAGCAAAGAAAACCATGAATGACAAAAACAAGTATGTGGAATCATTTTCACAAACAAATTTGCCACCACGAAGTCCTGACCTGAAACACATTAAAAGTTATTGGGATGTGCTCAAGAAAGACCACTAAGTGGTTCAACCATTATGTTGAGAAGACAAGATCTCGGCCAAAAATTAAGGCATTTCTGATTGAAAATAAATGTTCTGGCATTGCATATAGTTGTCAAAACAATGACAAGACAAATATGCACTGTAATCAAAGCTACAGGGGTTCCAACTAAATTTTTTTGGCTGGGCAGTGTATTATATTGTAAAACCTCACAAAACAATACCAAGGACGGACATTGCAGAGGGCTGAAGGTTTCACGTGTTCTTCGTGGCTGGCGTTAATTCATGCAACTTCCTGGCTGGTGTGAGTCACAATAAAATGGATATTTTTCTCTGTCCAAAGACGGGGCATAAATACACAACGGTTACAATTAATCTGACTCCATAATACATTCAGAATACCTAATTTAGTTACATCATCGTTAAATATCTGACTCCAAATTAGAATTAGAATTTATAGTTTGGGGACAGTAATACATGAATCTCAAGGCAGCTACAATCAGACTCGTTTGTGAAAACCAGTTACTCAGACTCTAGGGAAAACATGAAGTTGATTATACCTTGAACTCCTAACAGACAACCACCGTTGCTACATTAATGTTCCCGGGTTTTAACACCATGTCCAGATCCTAGGTTCGTTGGTTAGATTAGAGGTTGGAAGTCAACCATCACTGCAATAGCCTCTGTTGGCATATATCTACAGCGAACCCAGATTTAAATATGCCCATGGGTTCGTTAAGGTCTGGAATTTTAACGGATAACCGACTTTTCGTCCATCAGTTTCCTTAAGGCTAAAACCCCAGAACTAGCAATACATAAACCCTTTATGTAAGTAGATCATGATTGTCTCTCCAACTTAATAAAACCAATCCCCACACCGGGCCGCTGGCCAGTCGTTCCTCAGTGAGGATAATACCCCTAGGCATCCGCCGAGACAGGGCTAGAAAGAATGTACAAGTGGTAAGAGTCAGGGAGACCATGCAAGCTGTAAGGAATAACAATAATTTAATCACCAGGTAGGCACAAACTTAGATCAAACAAATCAACGTTAAGCCAATTACAAGTTACACACAATTTGGAAAGAGATAATAAATTCGTACCTGGAAAAATGGAAGCCGCACCACGTGCCTAGAGAGAACTCAGATGCCATCCCTCCCCACCTACCTAGATCCGCTACTTACACGCGAACCCAAGCATGCAGAGCGATGCGGCATGTGATCCTCCATAATTAAAAGACTACACACCCTTCCGCACCCGAGATTACAAAATTCGGACCCTCCTCTAATGGCTAGAATCTCTTGATTTTAAGCCCAAAGCCACACCTTTGATCAAGGCGGAGGAAGGGAGGGCCACTCTGGGTTTTCCACCATTGGGGTAATAAAACCATCTTGCATGGAGAGGACAGCGGAATCTGACCAATTTTCATGAGTTTCCCAAAGGGAATGAACCATAATTTCAAGGGAAACGAAACATGCTCCATTCAACTCCTTGGATTCCCCCGAGAATAACAAGACCAAACATGACAGGAATATGTACTAATATGATACAGTTGTTATTGAAAGCCTTAAAATGGAGTATTGTATTGTTTAATTGGGTTATAAGTTTATAAGTGATTTCTTCACTGGATATTGAACATATAAACATATTATAAATTTTTCAGAGATTTAGATTATTTTAAACAGATTAATGTAACTGCACATTGGGGACAGTGATATGAGTTCTGGGGCATTCAGGGCTTTGCGACTCCGCCCCCTTGCTGAGCAAAGCCAGAGATGCTACCCCCCACAGGCAGGCTGCAGGAACATCCTAGGTTATAAAAGTTTTACTGCTGGCTCTGGTTTGAGCTAATCAGCCATATGTTCAGATTCTACAAATCTATTACAATACCGCTCAAAAGTTTGGGATCACTTGGAAATTTTCTTGTTTTCCATGGAAATATACATAAAATTAGTCTGAATAGGAAATATAGAAAATGAACAGAACATGCTGACATTGTCTGAGTTAGAAATAATGATTTTAATGGAAAATGATGAATATGTACTTCAAACTTTGCCTTCAACAAAAAAAAGTAAATCTTCACTGTTGATACTGAAACTGGTGTTTGACGGGAACTATTTAGTTGCTATTTTAGCTAGTTGACAAATTGCGAGGCGTCTTTGTCTTAAACTACACACTCTCAGATATTTGTCTTCTTGCACAGTTATGCATCGGGGCCTCCCACTCCTTTTTTCTGTCCTTGTTAGTGCCAGTTTGTGCTGCTCTCTCAAGGGAGTAGTTGACAGCATGGTAAGAGATTTTAAGTTTTCAATTTCTTGCATTGAATATCCTTCTTTTCTAAGCACAACAACAGACTGATGGGTCTCTAAAGGAAGTTCTTTCTTTCTGGCCATTTTGAGCCTGAAAACAAACAAAGAAACAACTGCTGATGCTTCAGGTACTAAACCAACCTCAAGAATGCCATGCTCCTTTTTACGCTCCCTTATTAGTTCAATAGTTTTCAGCTGTGCAACACATTTGCAGAAGGGTTTTCTAATAATCAATTACCCTTATAAAATGCTTAACTTGGATTAGCAGCCATACCAGGAGATTGATGCAGAGGACTGGCAGTTGCTGATAATAGGCCTCCATGCAAAAATGTAGGTCATCTGATTAATATTTCTCGCTTGTGAAATGGATAAAAATGTTTGTGAAAAGGAAAAAAAATGTTTTTGAAATACAAAACCCAAAACCAGTGAAGTTGGCACGTTGTGAAAATCGTAAATAAAAACAGAATACAATGATTTGCAAATCCTTTTCAACCTATATTCAATTGAATACACTGCAAAGACAAGTGACTTAATGTTCGAACAGGTAAACTTTGTCATTTTTTTGCAAATATTAGCTCATTTGGAATTTGATGCCTGCAACATGTTTCAAAAAAGCTGGCACAAGTGGCAAAAAAGACTGAGAGAGTTGAGGAATGCTCATCAAACACTTATTTGGAACATCCCACAGGTGAACGGGCTAATTGGGAACAGGTGGGTGCCATGATAGGGTATAAAAGGAGCTTCCCTGAAATGCTCAGTCATTCACAAACAAGGATGGGGCGAGGGTCATCACTTAGAGAACAAATGCGTAAGCTGATTGTCGAACAGTTTAAAAACAACATTCCTCAACGAGCTATTGCAAGAAATTTAGGGATTTCATCATCTACGGTCCGTAATATCGTCAAAAGGTTCAGAGAATCTGGAGAAATCACTGCAAGTAAGCGACAAGGCCGAAAACCAACATTGAATGCCCGTGACCTTCGATCCCTCAGGCGGTACTGGATCAAAACCCGACATCAGTGTGTAAACGACATCACCACATGGGCTCAGGAACACTTCAGAAAACCACTGTCAGTAACTACAGTTCGTCGCTACATCTGCAAGTGCAAGTTAAAACTCTACAATGCAAAGCGAAAGCCATTTATCAACAGCACCCAGAAACACCGCTGGCTTCGCTGGGCCCAAGCTCATCTAAGATGGACTGATGCAAAGTGGAAAAGTGTTCTGTGGTCTGACGGGTCCACATTTCAAATTGTTTTTGGAAACTGTGGACGTCGTGTCCTCCGGACCAAAGAGGAAAAGAACCATCCGGACTGTTATAGGCGCAAAGTTCAAAAACCAGCATCTGTGATGGTATGGGGTGTATGAGTGCCCAAGGCATGGGCAATTTACACATATGTGAAGGCACCATTAATGCTGAAAGGTACATACAGGTTTTGGAGCAACATATGTTGCCATCCAAGCAATGTCTTTTTCATGGACGCCCCTGCTTATTTCAGCAAGACAATGCCAAGCCACATTCTGCACGTGTTACAACAGCATGGCTCTGTAGTAAAAGAGTGCGGGTACAAGACTGGCCTGCCTGTAGTCCAGACCTGTCTCCCATTGAAAATGTGTGGCGCATTATGAAGCATAAAATATGACAACGGAGACCCCGGACTGTTGAGCAACTTAAGCTGTACATCAAGCAAGAATGGGAAAGAGTTCCACCTGAGAAGCTTCAAAAATTGGTCTCCTCAGTTCCCAAACGTTTACTGAGTGTCGTTAAAAGGAAAAGCTATGTAACACAGTGGTAAAAAGGCCCCTGTGCCAACTTCTTTGCAATGAGTTGCTGCCTTTAAATTCTAAGTTAATGATTATTTGCAATAAAAAAATGAAGTTTCTCAGTTTGAACATTAAACATCTTGTCTTTGCAGTGTATTCAATTGAATATAAGTTGAAAAGGATTTGCAAATCATTGTATTCCGTTTTTATCTACGATTTACATAACGTGCCAACTTCACTGGTTTTGGGTTTGTACATGCAAATGTATTTTTCATTGGAAAACAAAGAAATTTGCAAGTGATGCAAAACTTTTGAGCGGTAGTGTATATATCATAAAATATAGTGAATATACTTCTAATTTTAACATTTTAAAGTTTACTTGTACATAAAACAAAAGGAAATGGTCCATTGGAACATAATTGAAGCACCGAGATCAAAAACAACATAAGTCACATTCCATGAATTTTGAGAAAAACAACAAAAATTATTTGGTTCCTCAGACACTGCAGAGAAATGAATTTTCTAGCAAAATGTGCACTTTTTAGGGCAAAAATTAGAAAATTAGGAATGATTCCTTGGCACATTGCTGCTCAGCGGGTAAAATAAAATCCGGACTTATGTTGTTTTATCACTCAGCCTTGGTACATGTGTTTTAGCTGTCAACTGATATGCCTGGAACAAACTTTGTTTCACCCAATTCATTAAAAGTCAATCTAGAGGAAAAACACTTTGCCCATTAACTAGTGCCCATTAGGTGATATGAGTTCTAAAACACCATAAGTACAGGGCTTGTGTTCATTTCTGCACACAGAAGGCTACACAAAATGAATTGTTTTTGCACTCATTGTGTAGCCCTGTCAATCTACCACATGTTGGCAGTTCTAACTCAATTCGGCAAAAATGTAACTTACATTGTTTTTGATCTGAGTGCTTCAATTGCAACCACTGCTGCTGATGAAGACAATAGTCTTACAGAGTCTGTCCCCTTTACATTTCTCTCTTTATTCAGGCTGAGGTAAAACAAGATTAACAGTGAAGACTTGCTCTTTAAGAACTTGTTAAGAGTCTGCAACCCAGCGGCCAAATGGAATGTGCATAAATACTCTGTCTTAAAAAAGAAAAAACTTTCATCAAATGTAATTAATCAATTTTGGGGTGCCATTTTAACAGGTTATATTGGAATTATTTTTTTGGGTCACTGTCATGATGTGAAAAGGAACCAAGATTTGCACAGGCTGTTACCTGATTAATGCAACAGCTTTACAATGCATTTCTTGGTGTTTGTTTTTCACCACCGCAGTGCTTGTAGAGGCAGCATCTGTTTCTAGCTCTGGAGCTCCTCTTCAGTGCTTCTCAACTGTTTTTTTCCAAACAGGTTCAAGCCTGTCACCTGAGTGTGGCTCTGTTTGCTATCACCATAGTTTGGCATCAAGGAGATGTATCAGGGCTAAGATCATAACTCTCCAACTCGGAGCCAGAGGTACAGTCACTTTGCCCTTGTGTGCAGTTCACTCACTTCCTAGATGCAGCCACACTCCCTTTGTTCCTGTTCCCTCACATGGCGGCTATCTTTATTTTCTTATAAGCCAATAGGGCAGACATGAGGCGCAGTGCCTCTTATGACATCCCACACAATCTCCTTTGGACTGCTAACTCAGTCATCAAATACTTGGCATCCCTTCCATTTCAGACATCCCACTTTTGGTATAGCATGCTCTAATTGTTTTTTTTTTAATTGTCACAGGAATGGCACTCATAGCATGTGGTCCCAGTCATTTCCTGTTATAAACAAAACAAAACAAAAAAAACCTCTTTCAGCCAAGCAAACATGTTAACTACTGTCCTTGTGCTATATTGTTCGACACTGTCTCCTGGTACTTGAGACTGAGAGCTGAGAGTAATTGTCTGTGTCCAATAATTATGCAAAGATGACTTGAACAAAGGACGGACAAATAAACACCACGATTTCAAGAAAGGAAACGGCATTTTAAGGACCAATTTCTTCGTTACCCTTTCTTTGATCTCAATGATTCCAAACTCACTTATCTCCCTTGGTAACAAGTCAAAATCATTAATTGAAATGAAGCAAATAAAAATAATAACTAGTTCCTGTTACAGCATTGAAATGTATGTTTCTATAGTGTATACATGGAAAAGAAAGATGGCAACAAATAAATGAGGGGCCAACTCAGATCCATTTTAACAATTGTATTGCAGAATAATAAAATATTTTTATTGCGGATGAAAGGTTATTTTCAATCCCAAGTTTTGAGCACTACATCACTTTGGGACAGCTTTCAAATATGATTTAATTAGAGGCTCTGCAATGCATCAAGTACAAAGTTACAGCTGACACACATATCAATCCAAAAGGTTGTTAGCTGTTGAAGCAAAACCATATAGACACTAATTAAAGTGCTTTCATGAAAATGGGGTCAGAGACATTATGAGTTTTTTTTTTTTTTTCCTTGCGCAATGCCTGAACTCTACCAAAGGTTTTCACCCTCTTTGTCTCATATTTCTTTAATTGCTTTCAGGTGGTTATGTGTTTGCCTCCGCCCGCCAAAGAGAAACGTATTTTTGAATTTACACATAACCGACATAATTACTGCTGTATGAAGGCCAACATGGCATCTTCCCTTTCTTAGAGGAGCAAAGCCCTAATAACCTTTTTTTTCTTTTTACCTCATGAGATTATGGGCATGATTCTTCCAACGTATTATTTTTCTATTTATCATTATGTTCCAAGCACCAAATAGAAATGCTACTGTACCTGATTTAAACACTGTACAATAAGGTTCACATTAGTTGACATTGGGAGTGTAATTGTTAACAACTAATGAGCAATTTTTGACAGTACATCATTAATTCAAGCAAAAAACGAAGTTAGTGCCAGGTAATATACAAAAAAACAAGCGAAAAAAATCTAATGTACTCATCATGGATAACTGGTAGAATTTTACCCCGTGCTATATCAAAGTGTAATCAATTATTCATTAATTTATTAGTTAGTGTACTTGTTGGCTAATAATTAATATGCATTTTCTTGCTTAAATAAAGTACTAATTAACAATGAACTCAAATTTACAATAACATTAGGCCACATCGGTTTGTGACTTTATTGCAAGGGGTTTTGTCCGTCTAATATATTATTAGAGGGACAAAAGCTGGGTCTTTGCAATAAATTCTCGAGAAATTTCAGAGAAGGTGACGAAAAGCAAATGATCTAGCAGAATATGATGGTAAAATAAACTGCAAAATAACAGCACACAGTGTCTGAATTATACTTTATAAATCACCAACAGACTCTTCGGTAACAATGTGAGTTAGCCCTCTACTTCATTGTAGAAAAAATACATTAGCTACTGCTAAATACAATTTATTTACAGCAAAATTCAAGCAACATAAAACTGCCAAGCCAGTAAATGTAAGCTGATATTTTGATCATTGGTTCAACACATGGTGCATTTATTTTCAAAATAACCGAAAAAGTATCAAAAACTGTTGCACCACTATTCTGAATTTGTCGACAGAAATGTTTAAACTATTTCATTTCAGACTACTACTTTATTTTCTCTTGAACATGTGACCCAGCAGTGCACTCCACTCCAGTTTGTATCTCTTCAATCAGGGTAAATTAGCCCCAGTCATTCTGTTTTATTTCAGCCGTAGCAGCAGGCTCCTTGATTTTTTTTTACGATTTTCACATGAGCTGTATAGAACCAACAACCCTGAGCTGCTATGATTAGTCACACAAAATCTGCTTGAGATTTGCCCATTAAATACTTTGAGCCATTCATTTTGACTATTGTTTATTTGTAGTTAGCGCTTGGATATCGATTTTCCCACACTCTAATCCATGATGCACCAGAAAGCTCATCTGTGTGAGTCCAACGTGAGCACTATAGTTTTCCAGCTGGACCAGATCAGGTATTTGTCTGCACTCTTGAATCAATAGCAGAGGTATAAGTGGTCACTTATGAGATTATTATTGGCCATTCCAGACAGAGAGAAAAAAAAAGGGGAAATAACCCAAAATAAAGCTATTTTCCACAGAATCCTGTATGAGTGTGGGGATGGTGTGAGTTGATGCATAGTTGCATGGGTCCCATAATGAAATGTGGTAAGTTCAGAGAATTTTGGAATGTTGTCACAAAATAAAGTGAAGCTGAGGTTCAGTTTCATGGATTGACACATACGTTTTCATTCCATGTTTAAGGAAGGGAAGGTTAAGATAATAATTAAAAGTATATTCAATGAAAAGAGCTCTGAGAATGCAACAATCATCATTTTTATGCGCAGGATTTTTCAATGATTTTAACAGTCACCTACCATATGTTCTAATAGATGGAATAGAATAGATTTTTTTCAGCCTGATAAAATGTTAGTATTCATGACCATTTGTACACAGTTACACTAATTAGGACCCAACTGATTCTTTAATTTGATCAGACATTATTTACCTGTTTATGTATTTGTTCATAACAAATCACAGTGAGGACACTGAATTTTTATTCTTTGTGGCATTCGTTGGGGCTTGGAAGTTAAATAACAGCTCCAATCATGAAATGCACCTACTTGTCAGCTGGCTAATATCCAATCATTGCAATTGTGGTTGAAATAAAAACCAGCACACATGGGGGGGTCCCAGGACCAACATTGAGAGCAACTGTACCAATCTAATCTCTGTTCTAGCCCCCTTTGCTTTCATTAAGTTAAATATCAGTAAAGATTTTACTCTAGTGTTTTTGTGAGAATATCTCTCTGGTTCCCACTATTTGCATCAAATTTCTCCTATTTACTTAAATAAATAACTGAATCCCTTTTTTTGTTATGAAGCGCCTCGTAACATTTCTCAAGGGTGGAATTTATTTTTCAAAACACAATGTTGGTTTTAACTTTTTAAGAATACAACTGTTCTCTAATTAGTTTGTTCATGATTAATTTATGGAATTGTTTGATGTATAGCGAGGCTCGTGCTTGAAAACATCTGGTGGAATTCCTTTGCATATTTTGTACCATTTTTGAATGAGTTCAAAAGAAACATACATGTATTCAGAAAAAAAAAAACACAATGCTTGAATATTATGTTCTACTTTTGCTTCTTTGTTTTTTATTCCAATTTTAATGAACTGCATTTTTAAACAATCATCACGGATGATATCGATGCCACTTATTTTTAACTCTACTGTAATTGATCATTTTCCCTAATGCTCCGCATGTTTGTCCATTTTGTTATTAGTATAACAAAAATTAATTTCAAATAAAAGAAATGATCAAAAACATGATAATTAATTAGCAACATTAAGTAGACATCAGAAATATGAAGAAACAGGATTGGCTGCACAGTAAAACCTCTACCCATTGAGGTCCTGTGTGGATTTCAGCAGTCTTATTCCCAATACTGCAGATTCTTCCCTGCAATTTACGAATATACGCTTTCCAATATGTATGTGGAAGACATCTGCAAATATTCATATACACATACTATGTGAGCAGGCATGAATGTTTGTGTGTATGGATTTTACATTTTTATTTCTATGTTTACATGAACATCCCGCTGAAACATGACTTACACATGTAATCACCAATCATTCAGTCTGTGTGCCATTCTAACATCTTAATAGAGTTAAATTTGATTAAACCTGTCTTGGCTGCTATTTGGGGGATAACAGTAGGATATATGAATTGCATGAATAGAGAATAGCTATGTGCCCAGAAGCAGTTTTGTCGCACGGAAGTCTTGATTGTCTGCGTTTTGTCGCTTGTCTTATGTCCATGCTGAACTGAAGTGGTTATAGGCTTTTAGCATCACCCATGAATTGTAAAACTTCATCGCTCAAACCACAGAGAATACAACCACAGATGTTTCGGAGTGAGCATTCAATAATCACAAGAAGGGCTAAGCCTATACACATTCTCTCCATGAAGTTCTCCTACACAAAAGCATCATCTTTCCAAGGGCACTACATCCGTGCTCTTTCAGAACCTGAAAATGCCTTTATCCAGGTACCTTTTCTTTCTAATTCTCTGTCTCCGTGCCCTGCCTGCCCTCACTCAATACTCCTCCTAAAAGCTACAAGCTGGCCTCCTGCACTTGGCATTTCAAGAAGCCGCTTCAAATTAAAATATTTCCACCCATTGTGTCTTTTTAGCAGATGTGGCTTCAACAGCAATTGTGCGGGAATCAGCAGAAATATGCCAATTAAAAAACTATTTCCTGATGCTGAGTACTTTATTCTGTCCTTACGCTCTCCTGTACACCTCTATATTTCATATGATATTTATCACATTTTAGATCTGTTAGACTATTTATTTATCATATTTTTAGCGATTATAGAGGATCAATTTGTCCTGGTCTAATTTTACTGGCATTGTATATGCAACTGATCCAAAAGAAGATTGCATGTATTTGCAAAAGTACTCTCTGAGTGTCATTTTTAAACTCTCATTTTCATACAAAATACTGGCTTTTTGGCCAGTCAGAATTTTTCAGATTCAGAGAGGGAGGGAGACTCATGTTCACTGTTCTCATGATGAGAATAAATCTATATACCTGTAGTCTTCCCGCTCGGACTACAGAATGTGTGGAATCTGAAGATAAGCCAACATCTGAGAAATGGTGTAATTTTGTTTTTCATTTTACTTACCTGAGGGGCAAGGAGAATTCCCTGCCAGAGTGGTCCTGATGCCCTTTGTGTTTGAACTAACTCATATGCATCCCATCTTGCTGTCAAAGATGTCACGTCCAAAACCAGTACTGGTAATTTCTCATGGGCTTGTATTTCACTGCTTCTATACGTTTGTAAAAGCATAAAGTTTCATTGGCCCTGTATGATCTGCTGTCCAATTATAATGAGGGTCTTTCCAGACGAAAGAGAAATAAGATGTTTTCACAATCCACTAGTGGATTAACACGGTTGTTGCTAATGGGAAAAAATGAAATTAGATTAGCTAAAACATTAAATTTTCAATGAATGGTTGGTGTTCACAAACATGGTCTGTGAGTGTACGTTGCGCCATCTTAGAATATGGTTACACCAAAAAGACAAATGGCTTGTTTTAATTTACAGTCTAGAGCGGAATCTTTGATACATTTGATGAAAATGAATTCAAAATTTGAATATAAAAATACACCTAGTAATCCATGATGTAATGTCAAAGCTGTATCATGTTTCATTCATCATAAGTGTAAAATTAATGTTATTATTTGCTGGCATACATTTGGCATTGATAATGTGACTTGAAATCTTTCACAAGAGTCCTATATGATGTCAAAATGGCAAATGAAAAAACACTGCCACAAAAACAATTCATTAAAATATTTTATGGGTGAGCTATAGATGTGATTGGCTGCTTATCTTCAGACAAAATATCACTAAATTCTGGAGAATTTCCTCGAGAAAAATCTTCTGGATTACTATTTAAGTCCAACTCTTGCTACTTATAACAGATACCATTTTGATGTGTCACTTTCCGTTATTTTGATCAACGGTTTTTGAGCAACTGAGCAAAAATGAAATGGTTTGCAAAACATACACAATATTCGCCATGTGCAAGCGATCATAGACAAAGAATTTTTATAGAAACTGACATCATGTGCTTCGAGGAGTCAAACTATTCTGATGATAGCTGAACATTTGTCATACATGGGTAGTATTACAACCCCAATTCTGAAATAGTTGGGACAAAGTGTAAAGTGTGAATAAAATATAAACGCAATGACTTTCAAATCACACCAACCAGTATTTTATTCACAGTAGAACAGAAATAACATAGCAAATGATGAAACTGAGAAATTGCAAAAAAGTCTTTGCAATTTGACATTGAGGAACATTGTTTTTGTTTTTAAAGTATTCCACAATTTTTTAACGCAAGCCTTCACAGGTTGGCCATCTTTACTTATGAGAGACTCAGCCTCTCTAAGGCATCCCTTTTATAGCCAATCATGTTGCACACCTGATGTCGGTTAACTTAATTACTTGCTAAATGTTCTTTCAGCTGACTCATATATTAATTGCTTTTTCAGCCCTTTTTTGCCTGTGTCCCAACTTTTTTGAGACCTGTTGCTGCCAGAAAACTTGAAATAAGCTCATTTTGTGGATGAAAAAGTAAAATGTCTCAGTTTCAACATTTGAAATACTATCTATGTTCTATTGTCAATAACATGTTGGTTCATGTGATCTGAAAATCATTGCATTTTGATTTTATTCACAATTTACACTTCGTCCCAACTATTCCGGAATTGGGAATAAGATTCTTAGCTTACTTTTGATGTATAACACAAAGTAATCCATAATACTGTGGACATACAGTACATCACAGAAAATTTGATAACCTTTCATGCCAGTCATATCTGACCGGGATATGGCAGTGGCATCAGGAAAGAATTAACAGCCTGTGTGGTATTTCAGCGTAACCCCACGGCAGGTGTATATAAGGGCATTTGTGAGGGGGATGAGACGGAGGCCCAGATGCGACACATGATAGGGAATCTAAAAGCCACCCACAAAATGCGAGTGACTACTACATGGAGAAATGGTAACAGAAAAATGGAGCAGCACTCCCTGGCGTTTTCGCCAACAAAAAACAACCCAGAAAAAATGGGTGAAAATCCTCCCAGAAAATAAGAGCTTTCTCTTAAGTGACAGACAGGGTAACCACCCCCTCCTGCTGGAACAGGAGCGAACCAACAGAGATCTGCGAGCAAAGACAATGCTCCAACAAACAAGACCTTATGCGGGACAGAACATATACTCTGATGAACAGAACAATAATTTGGACGGACAAACACCAAATCCTAAACTCTTAGATTCCTCAGACTAAACGCTTAGGGCTTCATAGTCCTCGCAAGAGTGACACAAAAGCACCAGACTGAGCCAGAAGCACCTCTTAAATAGTCTCTCCACAGCTGCAAACAATAAGAAATCAACCACCTGATCACACAGCAGGATAGCCCCCAGATGACAAACAAAATGAAGACTTGACGTAAGTTCTGATAGGCCATGGAGTCAAGCGTGCTAACAGAGGAGTCACCTGAGCGCACATGACTGTCATCTGACCTAGCTGCCTGATTGCTTGGCTGACAATATGCTACTGTACTTAAGCTCGCTATCGGGAAGCTGCTCCTCTGTGCGCTCGCTCACTATTATTCATTATTGCTGCAGACTTCCATAACAATATTTATATCGGCTACTGTACTTCGTTGGGATTTATGTTGCTCTGGTCTACGATGTCATGTTTGCCCTACCTATTCTACTATGCTGGGAGTGCTCGGTTATGAAAGCCAGCTCGCGCAAGCTTATTTGCCTTAAAATGTGGCTTGTTTCAAAATATTGCCATATGTGTTTGCTGAAGGTGTTAAGTCCTGCCAGTAGCCTCTCTCTCCATTTCCCTTTTTTCCTTTGTGGTTGTCTGTCTCTGGTCTGATTGCAGGATAGAAGGCTGGTGTGCATGGTTTGGGCCGTTGAGCGCAGGCCGCTTCCCGCAGCTGTGTCTAATTATTCCATCAGCGCTCTCTATAAAGACCCAGAATTTTCTGTCAGTCTTCGCCAGATTGTAGACACAGTTCACTCTGTTAGTCGCTCTCCAGCCTCCAGAGATTGTAGTCCCGCCTGCATTCAGAATCATTAATTATTTGTTCCTTGTTCCCTAGACTCCTGTGTCCTGCAATTCAGCCCAGTCTGCACCGCCTGCAGCCAACCTGCAACCGTGCACCGCCTGCAGCCAACCTGCAACCGTGCACCGCCTGCAGCCAACCTGCAACCGTGCACCGCCGGCAGCCAACCTGCAACCGTGCACCGCCGGCAGCCAACCTGCAACCGTGCACCGCCGGCAGCCAACCTGCAACCGTGCACCGCCGGCAGCCAACCTGCAACCGTGCACCGCCTGCAGCCCAACCAGCTGCCCTAGCCTGTTATCCAGCCCAGGCTGCAGCCCTGACCTGCAACCCAGGACCTACTGCCTGCTTCTGCCTGTTCAGATCCGAGAAAAAATAAAAGAACCACACCTTTGAACTATATTCCTGCCTCTCAGCCTCTTTTCCTCTGCCCTCGAGTCCGCAAACCCATAGCCTTAACAGTACAATCTGGCCAGCATGGACTCAGCAGAGAAGGAGGAGTTGAAAAAGGCTCTGTCCCTCCAGGGTCAAACTCTGGGTCGTCATGACCAAATCCTAAACGAACTGTCCGAGCAGCTGCGGGGAATCAGCGCTACTCTTGCCACAGTCACTGAATGCCTGAGAACCACCCCAGCTGCCGTTCCATTGGTAGCCGCTGCCAATCCCCAATCTGCCTCACTCAACCAGCCTCCTCCCACAGCTGTCAGCAGTTCAGAGCCCAACATACCCCCCCTGGCAAAGTACTCTGGTGACCCAAACACTTGCAGACAGTTTCTGACCCAGTGTCAGCTAGCGTTCAATGCTCAGCCTGGCCGTTATGCTAGTGAAGCAGCTAAGATTGCGTACCTGGTCAACCTGCTAGAGGGTGCTCCATTGAACCTCTATAACTCCCTCTTTGAGCAGGACTCACCATTATCCGGGTCCTTTGCACTTTTTTCAGCGGAACTCAAGAGAGTCTTTGACCTTCCCATCCGAGGGCAGCAAGCTGGCCAACGCCTGCTGCGGTTCCGTCAGGGAGACCTGTCGGTCCGAGAATTTGCCCACCAGTTCCGGAACCTGGCAGTGGAGTCCGGGTGGAATGACAGCTCCCTGATCACAGTCTTCCAGTCCGGCCTGAACAGGGAGGTGGGTCGCGAGGTGACATTTCGGGGGGAGTACACCTCCTTGGATGACGTGATCAAGCTGGCCATCCGGGTGTCCGATCAGCACTCCCTGTGGCAGGGGGACTAAAGTCCCTCTACTGCTCGTCTCCCTTTCCGCGGGGCTCTTCTTAGTCGGCCGGAGATTCACCAAGAGGTCCCAAACCCTGCCGACCCCATTCCTATGCAGATAGATCGGGTGCGTCTGTCTGCGGAGGAGAGAACCCGGCGCATTAAAGCACAAGTATGTCTGTACTGTGGGCAGCCTGGCCACTTCCTCTCCACCTGTCCAGTACGCCCAGCAAAAGGACAGGCTCGCCGGTAGAGGGGGCACTTCTGGCGAGCCGTGCCACCCACAGCCCATCTTCTGCTCATCCCATCCTCAAAGTGACGCTGCTCTGGGAGGGACAATCCTCTTCCCTCTCTGCGCTGGTGGATTCAGGGGCTGATGAAAATTTCATCGACCGCTCAGTGTGCCAGCGATTAGGGATCCCTACCGAATCCCTCAGTTCTGTCTTGCAGACCCAGTCACTCACGGGGAGCCCCCTGGCACGGATCGTACAGAGAACTGTTCCAGTTACCCTCCTCCTGTCCGGGAACCACAGAGAAAGGATCAGCTTCCACCTGATTGAGAACTCACATGTGCCACTGGTGCTTGGCTTTCCGTGGCTGCGAACCCACAACCCCCAACTGGACTGGACCACTGGGAGTATCAATTCCTGGAGTGCCCGCTGCCATGCTGACTGCCTCCACTCTGCCTTACCTCCGACTCTAGCTCCCATCCAGCCTCCAGAAATACCCAACCTGTCCTCTGTCCCAAAGACCTATCACGACCTCTCGGCAGTCTTCTGCAAACAGCAAGCCCTGTCACTTCCCCCCCACCGGCCATATGATTGCTCCATCAAGCTCCTCCCTGGGGCTCCTCTGCCACACAGCCGCCTGTACAACCTCTCTAGACCGGAACAGCAAGCCATGGAGAAGTACCTCCAAGAGTCTTTAGCCGCTGGAATCATCCGTCCCTCTTCATCCCCGGTGGGAGCAGGCTTCTTCTTTGTGGCTAAGAAAGATGGCAGTCTACGACCGTGTATTGATTACCGGGGCCTCAATGATATCACGGTAAAGAATAAGTACCCACTCCCACTCATTGACTCTGCCTTCGTCCCTCTCCATGGTGCCTCGGTGTTCACTAAGCTAGACTTGCGAAATGCCTACCATCTTGTGCGCATCAGAGAGGGAGACGAATGGAAGACGGCATTCAACACCTCACTGGGTCACTTTGAATATCTTGTCATGCCCTTTGGTTTAACCAATGCCCCAGCCGTCTTCCAGGCTCTAGTCAATGATGTTCTCCGGGACATGATCGGCAGATTTGTTTTTGTGTACCTGGATGACATCTTAATCTACTCCCGATCCCTTCAGGAGCACCAGGGACATGTCCGCCAGGTTCTGCAACGACTGCTGGAGAACCGCCTTTTTATCAAAGCTGAGAAATGTGAATTCCATGCTTCATTGGTCTCTTTCCTGGGCTTCATCATCTCCCCGGGGCAGGTGAAGATGGACCCAGCAAAGGTCAGTGCCGTCAGGGATTGGCCCACGCCCACTGACCGACGGAAACTTCAGCGCTTCCTTGGATTCGCAAATTTCTATCGGCGGTTTATCCAGGACTACAGCAAGATCGCTGCTCCTCTCACTGCCCTCACCTCGGAAAGGACTCCCTTCCACTGGACCTCTAAGACGGAGTCTGCCTTCCAGAAGTTGAAGTGCTGCTTCACCACCTCACCTGTTCTCATCCAACCTGACCATTCCCTTCAGTTTGTGGTGGAGGTAGATGCTTCAGATTCCGGGGTTGGGGCTGTGCTCTCCCAGAGGTCTCCTAATGATGGCAAACTCCATCCCTGTGTCTTCTTCTCACGCAAGCTGTCTCCCACGGAGAAGAATTATGACATCGGGAACCGGGAGCTACTTGCGGTCAAACTTGCCCTGGAGGAGTGGCGCCATTTGCTGGAGGGTGCGGTGCAGCCTTTTGTGGTGTGGACTGACCATAAAAACTTGGAATACATCCGGACCGCTAAACGCTTCAATTCCCGCCAGGCCAGATGGGCCCTGTTCTTTGGCAGATTCAACTTCTCCCTCACGTATCGCCCCGGGTCCCGTAACACCAAGCCCGATGCCCTGTCTCGCCAGTTCACCACCAAGGAACCACCCACCGACCCCGAACCCATCCTGCCCTCATCCTGTGTGGTGGCCGCTATCACCTGGGAGATTGAGACCCAGATCCGCCAAGCCCAGGTCAATCAGCCAGACCCAGGTAATGGTCCCCATAACCGTCTCTTTGTTCCTGACTCTGTGCGCTCCCAGGTGCTCCAGTGGGCCCATGCTTCCCGACTGACCTGCCACCCAGGGATTCATCGGACTATAGCCTTCCTCCGGCAACGATTTTGGTGGCCCACCCTGGATGCTGACGTCCGTTCTTTTGTCTCAGCTTGTTCCATCTGCGCCCAAAATAAGACGTCCACCAGGCCCAGCGCCGGGTTCCTCCATCCGCTGCCAGTTCCCACCCGTCCCTGGTCCCACATCGCTGTGGACTTTGTCACAGGGCTTCCCCTATCCGAAGGTAATACCACCATCTTGACCATCATTGACCGGTTTTCCAAGTCTGCCCATTTCGTCCCCCTCCCCAAGCTCCCCTCCGCCAAGGAGACAGCTGATCTCCTAGTGAACCACGTGTTCCGGCTACATGGCCTACCTTCCGATGTGGTTTCTGACAGAGGGCCCCAGTTTACTTCACGTCTGTGGAAGGCTTTCTGCCGGACCATTGGGGCCACCTCCAGTTTGACGTCTGGCTTTCACCCTCAATCCAACGGCCAGACAGAGCGGGCCAACCAGGACCTGGAGACTGCCCTCAGGTGCGTTGTGTCTTCCAACCCGTCCTCTTGGTCCTCCCAACTTCCTTGGGTTGAATACGCCCATAACACTCTGCCTAATGCCTCCTCCAGTCTTTCAACCTTCCAGTGTGCCCTCGGCTACCAGCCACCACTCTTCCGTGGTCAGGAGGAGGAGATTGCTGTACCCTCTGTGCAGGCTCACATGCGCCGCTGCCGGAGGACGTGGAAGCAAGCCCGGGCAGCCCTCCTCCGTGCATCTGAGATGTCCCAGGAGCAGGCCAACCGCCACCGTACTCCCGCTCCAGTCTACACACTGGGCCAAGAAGTATGGCTTCGTGCTAAGGATCTACCCCTGAGGGTAGAGTCCCGGAAGCTGGCACCCCGGTATGTGGGACCATTCAAAATCAGTAAAATAGTTAACCCTGTTGCTGTCCGCCTCAAGCTCCCCTCTTCTATGAGGGTCCATCCAACATTTCATGTGTCCCAGATCAAACCTGTACAATCCAGTCCACTCTGTCCAGCATCCCCCGTCCCTCCTCCACCCCGAATATTGGATGGGCAACCGGCTTACACTGTCCGCCGGATTCTTGATGTCCGCCGCGTCGGGGCCGCGGCCATCAATTCTTAGTCGACTGGGAAGGTTATGGGCCCGAGGAGCGCTGCTGGATTCCCCGCCGGGACATCCTGGACCCAGCTCTCATCACTGAGTTCCATCGCCAGCAACAAGATCCTCTGAGGCGTGCGCCAGGTGGCGCCCGTAGAGGAGGGGGTACTGTTAAGTCCTGCCAGTAGCCTCTCTCTCCATTTCCCTTTTTTCCTTTGTGGTTGTCTGTCTCTGGTCTGATTGCAGGATAGAAGGCTGGTGTGCATGGTTTGGGTCGTTGAGCGCAGGCCGCTTCCCGCAGCTGTGTCTAATTATTCCATCAGCGCTCTCTATAAAGACCCAGCATTTTCTGCCAGTCTTCGCCAGATTGTAGACACAGTTCACTCTGTTAGTCGCTCTCCAGCCTCCAGAGATTGTAGTCCCGCCTGCATTCAGAATCATTAATTATTTGTTCCTTGTTCCCTAGACTCCTGTGTCCTGCAATTCAGCCCAGTCTGCACCGCCTGCAGCCAACCTGCAACCGTGCACCGCCTGCAGCCAGCCTGCAACCGTGCACCGCCTGCAGCCAACCTGCAACCGTGCACCGCCTGCAGCCAACCTGCAACCGTGCACCGCCTGCAGCCAACCTGCAACCGTGCACCGCCGGCAGCCAACCTGCAACCGTGCACCGCCGGCAGCCAACCTGCAACCGTGCACCGCCGGCAGCCAACCTGCAACCGTGCACCACCTGCAGCCCAACCAGCTGCCCTAGCCTGTTATCCAGCCCAGGCTGCAGCCCTGACCTGCAACCCAGGACCTACTGCCTGCTTCTGCCTGTTCAGATCCGAGAAAAAATAAAAGAACCACACCTTTGAACTATACTCCTGCCTCTCAGCCTCTTTTCCTCTGCCTTCGAGTCCGCAAACCCATAGCCTTAACAGAAGGAGTCTTTGGTGTAATTGTTGTCATTTGTAAAACCGTAAATTTAGAGCAGCATGCTAATCCGGGTGCAGCCACGAATGCTCGACAATTCCAGTTCTCGCTTGGCAAGGCAGCACTCTCATTGCCGGTAGCTAAATCTTTTCTCTACGGCAACAATTGCAATCTGCTCTCCTATTGCGAATCTCTACTGTTCGAAAGCCGGTCTTTTCCGGGTGTCGAAAGCATGTGGATGCTTTCAAAATGCAGTAAGTGTACTGTGTTATCGTCCTAAATCGGGAACGTGTTAATTAAACTTGCAAACAAGTATGTGCGGGAGAGCAAACTCTTCACGGAAGTCGCAATAATAGTCGCTTCAGCGCAATAATATTGCATTTTGTGAAGTTACCTGAGCTGCTAGTTTTTCCTTGTTTTTACTCCTGAGTAAGCGCAGCTTAGGTAGGAGTTTTTGTGATGAGACTCGAGTGTCATGCACCAATCAATATTCTGTTCGCACGACCACGGCCGGGAAGATAAATATGATCTTGGTACGGTTGACCAGTCCCTAATTCACAATGGCTTATGGACGAGTTAACGATTGTCACTTATTTTCTTTGTGTACAGGTTGCTTATTAGTTTCTGGGGGCGCCAATATATTTGGGGGGGGGCAGCCAGCTGGGGTGTCATCAGTAACAAGGCTGCCACCATTACAGCTGCAGAAGACATGAAACTAAATTTTCTTGACTGAGTGTGCGATGGACATTTTTACACACTCAAATGTTTCTCTGGGTACCCAAAAGTCAAGATAAGCCGAAAGTACTGATCTCAGTTAATATTGATGATGGTTGAAAAAAAATTATTTCCAATAATAATATCCGAACTGTCACTTACCTGCTACTTGAAAGCACAAGAAACCGATCAAATTGACCAACACAAAAAGTACTTGTTTGCCACTGAAATATTCAATGGATGTACTTTGTGCGTTGTTTTTTTGCATGGTTTTGATTTACTTCATGCTTTCAAATGTCAGCAACGGTATGTTTGGCACAGAAAATGGTTCATGTTATACCCCGAGCAGGTGCTGCCATTGGTAGAAGAGTTCAGTTAAGGTAACAGTTTGCTAATGAGGTCATTGCAAGTTACGTAGGTGGTCACGTGATCCCCAAAGCAAAATGTACATAAAGCTTGATCGCAGCAAAGAGAAAATGGGTAAATCTTGTGCTGCTGTTGCTTACACCAACACTAATGGCATTCAGTCGTCTGGAAAATACGGCAAAATAAGTTTCCATCAATTTCCACAATATAATGAAGCCCTTTTAAAAGAGTGGCTTGGTAAATTAAGTAGAATTGACCGTGGAAAGCCTTACAAACCAACGAAACATTCAGTTGTTTGCTCAGAGCACTTCGAGAAAAGCAGCTTCACGTTCCAGAAATTCACAAGTAAGCCAACGGTTTTGTTGCAATTAAAACTGGTTTTATAGTGAAGATTTAAAGAAATTACTGGAACATATATATTCAAAGACAACTATTAACCTGAAACCTGAACGTACCCGTAACAGGGGCAATGAATTTGCATCATAAATACAACGTGATTCCTAATAGCAGCCTTGTCATGTGCCATATCCTCTTAAAGCGAGAAACTCTGCAAAAAATTTTTGATAATCGTTTTTACCTGAACCGAACACAATACAAGTAGGAAGCAAGTAAATATGCATCTCGCAAAACATTAAATAAAATAAGATCAGTGCTCTATCGCAAGCATTTCTACTGAATTGTTGCTATGCATACAAATGATACCTCAAATGAAAAAGGACAGTACACAGATTCCAACAATATAAGCCTTGTCATTTTAAATTGAAACCACTCTCAAAGAACAGCAGACATACACTTTAAATGCTACACAGATGAGCAAAAATTTTTCTCACCTTTGATATTTTGTAATAAAAGCTGCTTGTGGGTAAATCTGCGCTTGCTGTTGTTTTAGCCAGTCTATCTGAGAGTCCTCTCGCCATTATGCCATGCACCGGAAGACTTCAGCAGTATAATCACTTAAATGTTTTTTTTTTTTGTATTTTTGCTATAATTAACTGCTAAATATTCAGCTGTTGTTTTCAAAGCCGGTTTATGACTGAGAATCCTTGTGCCAATATGCTCAAGTTCAAACACAGCACAGCTATAGAAGTGCTAAATTGAGCAGAGAATATATAGTTTGTTGAGCTAGTGCCGTGAATAAGTCGCGCGTTTGGACCTGAGGTTCAATATCCGGTTGTACATGCAACCTTTCAGGGCAAGGAAATACTTTTTTTTGTATATATAAATAATGATTAATTGATGCATTCCCATCCCATCAAAGCCATCTTCCTGGGTTACTTCGGGGATCACGTGACTTACACTATGGTTTCTGCATCCAGTGCAATGCCTCCAGTGCATCGCATACACCTCGTAACAAACCTACAACAAATGCTAGCAACTGAAGCACTCAGCAATTGTTTACAAAAAAAAAGTGGATGTGGCTCCAACCAAAAATTCTACTTAATGCTGTGGAATGATCAGGACTTGGAGTGGTCATTCAAGTTCACACTGGAATTTCTGTTATCAAGCAGGTCATACTCATCCTTGTTTGTAAATAAATTGCAATCATATTTGCATTGCCTTTCCTATTGCTAAAGCTCTGTTTTTCACGTAATTTGGCAGTGATTTTTTTCCATCATTGTACACGCACTAGTACCCTAGTGGGTAGAATTATGATTGCTGTGCAAGTTATCACTTGCTTGGGAAGTAAGCCTTGAGTTGCTTGACAATATCAAGCTCACGTCCTCAAGATGTGGCTGATCTTGCGCACACTCAGCAATGCCATGGTGTGACGATATGTTACTGATACTTCACCAATATTTTGTATACTTTTGTATACAAGTATACTTCACCAGCTAGGGTGTGCTCTGGTCATGTGCCCATCATTTCATTCAAAGTGGCTTTGTTTCTTCCTGCTCAGAATGTACTATAACCTTTAAGTGTGCTAGTTAGCTAACCAAAAGCCATAAAGACCACATGGTCTCTGGCTCTGAAGGCATGCTGTTATTAGCCTCTGGCCTTTGAGTTATGCTTGTTATTAGCTTCTGGTCTTTGGTTTATGCCTGCATCATTGGTTTTTTTTTGGGGGGGGATTCTATTAGCTTTCAGTTTCATGAATGATCTTCATATTTTGAAATCATGGGATTTTATTTTTATATCAACTTTGAGTACACAACATTATTTCATGGTATAACCCCAGCACTGCTTCCACCTGCTGCTCTCCACTAATTGCCTGGTTTTGTGTTTTCTCCATGCTGCGGTGGGGCCCTGCCCTGAGTATGCTGCTGCTGGTCTTTACCATCATTGCCATCTGACCCTCTGCCGAAGTCCTGCCCAGTCTCCACCATCAGAACAGTCTGGTCCATGAGGTCTATCCATGGAACTACATCTGTTTCTCATGGGAGCTGGGAGACCCATCTCTCAGTCCTGGTTCGCGGCACGACTTCGCCTAGCCTCTCCCCTCAACTGTACACTCTCCACTCCTTCCACATTGGAGTAGCACAACTGCCGTTTCCATTGTGTATTTAACTGTTACAATGTTTGCATGTCCAAACGCAACACACTAATCTCACTCCTACCCACACTCCTGCTCCCGGATTGCCCCGCATTCATATAGTCAGGGCATCAGTATCACAACACTGTTCTACGCCATCTCAATCATCACTACTCACACCTTCATTGGAGAAAAAAATTGCTTATCTAGTTTCGTCATACTTCTACCAGCTTGCTGTCACACCAGATTGTATTGTAGGATATTTCTCCTGGCTCAAGAGACTTGAGGTAGCCGCCGGGCGATCTCTACACATAGCATAGTTCATGTAGTATATTTCTCTTGTATCGGCATAACAAGAAATTGTGCCAGCCGCCAGCTGTCACTGCACATAATACACAGCATATATAATATTTCTCTTGTACCGGCATCAAGAGAAATTGTGCCAGCCACCAGGTTGTCATGAAACATAATACACTTCATATAGTATATTTCTCTTGTATCGGCATCACGAGAAATTGTGCCAGCCGCCGGGCTGTCACTGCACATAATACACAGCATATATATTATTTCTCTTGTATCGGCATCAAGAGAAATCGTGCCAACTGCAGGGTTGTCACTACACATAATACAAGGAAAATATTCAATATGAAATTGTATTATGTGTAGTGACAACCCAGCAGTTGCCATGATTTCTCTTGATGCTGATACAAGAGAAATATACTATAAGAAACTGTATCGGCATTAAGAGAAATGAGTACCAGCCTCCAGGCTGTCACTCTTAAAACATTCATAAGTAGAATATTTCTCTTGTATCAGCATCAAGAGAAATTGTGCCAGCCGCCATGCTGTCACGTCACATCGTACTCTCACATAGTATATTTCTCTTGTATTTGCATCAAGAGAAATTATGGCAACCGCCAAGCAGTCACGACACATAGCACGCTGTGTATTTCTCACAGTGTGACACATAGTTTATTTCTCTTGTATCGGCTTCAAAAGAAATTTTCAGCCGCCGAGCGACTACTATGCATCTACTGCTTCTTACGTTTCTGCATTTCAGGTGGCCTTGCTGGCATGGTTCTGTTGGGGGATTACTAGCAGCTCCCTGCCTTCGGGTCCTTGTTCGGACGGGCAGGGATCTCTCATAACAGAGCCATGTAGCCAAACTCAATGTATGATTGTATGCCTATATGCTGCCAATAAATATTATCTTTTTTGACGGAGTGGTCCTATCAGAAATGCACAGCAGACAGCAATCCCCCAAAACCAGGACAGCATGGTTGAAGAATGCTAAAAATACGTCAGTTTGCATTGTAAAGTGAGACACAAAAGTTACCTCTTTACTTGATTTCATTTGACTCTACACACAGTTTGGTACACCAGTTTTTGGATATAACATATCCAGTTTACATTTGCATTGCTCACATCTGCTGTGCTGCATTGTCAGAGGAGAGACAAATTTGCAGAGTTATCAGCCATCATTGGAACTGCTAACCTCTGACCACTGGATTTACACTGCCGGTTAAATTTGAAACGAATCGGATCTTTTGCTCAAATGCGGCCAATATCCGATCTGTCACATGGCTGTGTAAACAGAAAAAAAACACATTGATTCTACCCTTGAATGTGGTTTTTGTTCGGATATGTATCTGATGTGTATTGGAGATGTGCCAATGTGCCCGTTGTGTAAATGCATGTCAACATGCAGATCTGATATTTTGTAAAAAAATAGTCATTTGCGTCATTGAAACTGCGAAGATTTGCGTACTGATGACGTTTTTCAGATGGCCCAGCAAAACTTAATGCATCACATGTCTGTGTGTGTCTTAATGCATCAGAAATGGCGACAGTTTCTGACATAACGTGGAATGTTTGTTTTCTCATTCTAAAATTTCACACCCACTGTTCATCATCAAACTTTTTTACAATCTGCTCCCACCAATCCCTTGATCTCTCTTGCATCTACACACTCCACTGAACAGTGGAGAAAGCGATAATTGTGGCCAATTGGCATAAATGCCGATTATAGCCCTCCTTCTCTTTCTAAGAATCCTCTGAATTGGATGGGGATTTTTCATGCATTGCATGATAAACATCAAGCCAAGCTCAATATCATCCATTGCTAACAAAGTGAAGTGTGTTGCTTGTACACTTATATGCCAAATATAAGCCTAGACTAAGGCGGAGTCTGCCAACGCATTTGTGATGATGCAGGTGATAGGTGTAAAAAGCGTTAACAGGAGGATCCGATGTAGGTTGCCCAGTGAAATGTTGCGCGCTTGCTTGATGTTTTGATCATTTCTATGACTGCTAGACCTGCATGCTTTTGTAGCCGCACGCACATTTGCTTTTAATTTCGGTAGCCTTCTCAACTGTGCACACGTGGATCACCCAGGAGGATGGCCAGGTACTGAGTGGTGTAAACAAACGGATTCAAAACGAAACAGATATCATTCACACTCAAAACAAGATGTATACACACATTTGAACAAATCGTATATGGGCCTCAAAATCCGATCCAAATCTGATTTGGGCAACGAGACCTGCAGTGTAAATCCAGCCTCAGTTGCTGATTGTGGACACAAAGTATGTGACCAAAATAAAATTTACTACTTCTACTACTTGCTCAACCTCAGACAAAGGATCCGGCATTTCCATTTGTTATGACGTATCAGACAGCAAGGGATGACAGACAACAGATTTAATTAAACCAAACACTGACCAAGATTGAAATATAAAAAAATGAGATCGTTACAGTCCCTTAAGATGGGTTTGTTTTATTGCGATGTCTTGGGACAGGAAAATGCTCCAACACAGTCAAAAATCCATAAAACGTGCTTCACAGGTCTGTCAAGAGTGACAGGTCTGGTCAAATGTATCCTTCCTCAATTTCTCCCTGAAATTTCTCCTACTACTTTACTCTCTCAATTTTTCTCCCTATATACTCTTTTCCAGCCCCCTCCCACCTTCCAGACTTTTTTCAATTCTCTGGGACTTCTCCCTCGGAGGCATGCCCAGGACATGCCCAGAAACCTAGCACCATACTGGGCTTAACAAAAAAAAATGTCAATACTGCCATCTAGTGGCTTCCCCCCCCACATTACTCCTCCATTCCAAAAGGGAAAAATCTGGACTCATAAAGGCAAAATTTTTCTTTTCAATACAAAAATGGTTAAGAAGATACTTGTATACATATACATATAGTACAATATGCTAATAAACACGTGATATATATACATACTCAAACACGGGATAAGCAATCAGCAATTACATTGTCAGTACCCGTTGCATGCATAATTTCCAAGTCAAACTCCTGTAAAATCAAACTCCAATTCAACAATCTTCGATTCTTGTTTTTCTTACTCAAAATTATTAACAGATTGTGGTCAGTATATACAATCATTGGCTTTTGCTCTGTACAAACATAAACCTCAAAATGTTGTAAGGATAGAACCAGAGCTCCTTCTCAATTGTGGAATAGTTCTTTTGGTGGCGATTGAACTTCCTGGAGACGTATGCCATGGGATGCTCAATGTCAGCAGAGACACTTCTCCGTAGGAGCACAGATCCACAAGCTTAGTCGATAGCATCGACTGCGATAGAGACGGTTTGTTCGAAGTCAGGAGATTTGAGCATGGGTAAGTGACACAGCAGAGACTTCAGGCGATCGAAGGCTCTTTTGCATGCTTCATCCCACGTGAACTTTATGCCTTTCTTCAGTTGGTTGGTGAGACTGAGAGCAATCTCAGCAAAGTTCTTGCAGAACTTGCGGTAGTACCCGATCATTCCAAGGAAGCGGCGCAAAGCTTTTTTGTTGTCAGGAACTGGAAAGTCCATGATGGCTTGGACTTTAGCATTTATGGGTGCTACCTTACCCTGGCCTATGACGTAGCCAAGATACGTGACAGATGCTCTTGGCCCTCTCAGTTAAAGGCGCACACCAATAACCCTTCAATAAATCAATCTTGGTCAGAAACTTTGCTTGCCCTACTCTATCGATACAATCATCAATCAAAACACATCAGTTCTAGTTACAGCATTGACTTTGCGATAATCCGTACAGAATCTAGTACTTCCAATTGGTTTTGGAACTAGCACACAGGGTGAACTCCAATCTGAGTTGGAGGGTCTGATAATATCATGTTCTAAGATGTACTCAACCTCTTTCTCAGCAATCTCTCTCTTTTCAGGATTCATCCCGTACAGATGCTGTTTTATTGGCTTGGCATCACCAAGATCTACATCATGAGAAGCTATAGAAACTCTCTTTGGAACATCAGAAAATAGATCTTGATATTTCTTGATCAACCTCTCAAACTGATCTTTCTGTGAAGGTTTTAAGTGCTGGAGTTTTGCATCAAGATTTTGCAACACTTCAGAATTTGACAATTTACATAAAAGAACTTCAGCTTTAATTCTAGGTTCATCATCTTGAAACTCCCCCTCATCTTCACACGTCTCGACCATTGGAGAATCTGAGGTGACAGCTGCAACCCTAGCATTTCTGTCATGATAAGGCTTCAGCATATTAATGTGACACAACTGTTTTGGCTTTCTCCTATCTGGAGTCCTGGATCATTGAGTTTTGTCAGAATTTTATATGGACCATGAAATCTAGCCTGTAATGGATTGGACTGCAAGGGAAACAACACAAGAACCTTGTATCCTGGTTTAAACTCGCGGCTTCAAGCCTTATGATCATACCAAGTTTTTATTTTTCCCTGACTTGATTTCAACTTCTCTTTGGCTAGGTCACAAGCTGCACGCAATCTTTCCTTGAACTTGCTAACATAGTCTAACAGACTGATATGTGTCTCTTTCTCTTGCCATTGTTCACTCAACAACAGCAAAGGTCCTCTCACTTCATGGCCAAACACTAGCTCAAATGGACTGAATCCAGTAGACTCCTGCACTGCTTCTCTAGCTGCAAAAAACAGCAAATGACCACCTTCATCCCAGTCTTTCTCATGGTCATAACAATAAGTCCTCATCATTGTCTTGAGAGTGGAATAAAACCACTCTAAGGCACCCTGACTCTCTGGATGAGAGGCACTGGAAAGAATCTGCTTCGCACCTAGTTCATACACAACCTGATGAAACAATCCCGAAGTGAAATTGCTACCTTAGTCTGACTGAATTTCCCTGGGAAGGCCAAACAACGTGAAGAACTTTATGAAAGCCTGCAAGATTGGAGTTACCTTGATGTTGCGTAGAGGTTTTGCCTCAGGGAATCTGGAGGATGCACACATGATTGTCAACAAGTACTAATTTCCAGATCTAGTCTTGGGTAATGGACAAACACAATCAACGATAACCTTGGAGATGGGCTCCCCAAAAGCGGGGATAGGCTGCGATGGAGCTACAGGTGGGTCAAACTGGTGTTTTACAACAACCTAACAAGTGTGACAAGGTTTGCAAAAGTTGGAAACGTCTTTCCGAAGTCCAGGCCAGAAGAAGTATTTCATGATCTTGTTAACAGTCTTGTTAACACCAAGATGACTTCCTAAAGGTAAACTATGAGCCACTGTTAAGATTTCATTCCTGTAGATCTTCGGAACAGCCAATTGCTTGACCACAGCCCAATCAGCATTGGCAGGGATATCAAGAGGGAGCCACTTCCGCATCAATACTCCATCCTTGAGATAATACCCGACTGGAACTACATCTAGTTCTTCATCAGGAAAGGCTCTCTTCTTTAGTACACAAATTTCAGGATCATTGGTTTATTGCTGAATCGACCGCTTTCTGGATAGAAACAAGTCTCCAGACACATCAGAATCACTCGACCCATCTGGCTGGCTGAACAGAGAACTGATAAAAGTGTCTGATAAGTCCTCAAATCGAGAAACCATAGTAGGCTGAACAGAGTCATGAGGCGAACCAATCATGACTATTCAATGTGCTGGACGGCACCAAATCTTCTTCTTCTTGAGCCTTCTTAGCCATAGCATGGGTCACTGCACAGAGAGGATACAGGGATGGGTCTTCATCGCCATCTTCAGTGTTCAGCTGTGAAGTAAGATGAACAGGGGGAACTACATTGTCCCCAGCCAGGTCATTGCCTAGCAACAGAGAAACACATTTGCTAGGTAGACTTGACATAAGTCCCACCTCTACCTGTCCTGTAACTAAATCTGACTTCAAGAATACAGAGCGCAGAGGTACAGATACAGTCCTGCCTTCAATACCTTGTACAAGTATGAAATCCCCAGAAGCGGTCTCATCCCGTAACTCCAAGGAATTCATCAACAAAAGTGACTGAGAAGCTCCGGTATCCTTTCTGATGTATATGGGGACAGGAGGAGAATGCTCATTCAGAGCCACAAATCCCACTGACACAAATGGAAGAAATTCCTCCCTCACAAAGTCAGCAGTATCAGGCTTTTTAGCCCCACATGAAGAAAGCAATTTAGCAGATCGATCATCTACTACAGGGGTTTCTAACCTTGCCTTCACAAAGGCATTTGTTTGGTATCCTTTTTTTTTTCTTTCTTAGCTTTAAGGAACCAACAGTTAGTTGTAACATGACCAGATTTCTTGCAATAACTGCAAACTAGACCACTTTTGTCACTGTCAGCTTTCACACTTTGATCAGACCTGTTACTGGATTTTTGTGCACCATCACCAGATTTATCTTTGGTTTTGGGTGAGGAATCTTGGGTATCACCATTACCTTTTTTTCTGAAATTGGGACCATCTATTGTTACTTCTAGACTGAAATTTAGACTTATGTGTGAGAACATATTCATCTGCAAATTTGGCAGCTGATTGCAAATTCAGAGCTTGCTTCTCATTAAGGTAGGTCTTAATATCATCCTTAACACAGTTCATGAATTCTTCAACTAACACCATCTCTTTTAGTGAGTTGAAAACATCCTTGAACTCCATAGAAGTACACCAGCGCTCAAAGCATACCTGCTTCTCGTTAGCAAATTCAACATAAGTCTGATTTTCAGATTTCTTCAGACCTCTGAATTTCTGTCGGTAAGCCTCTGGAACCAACTCATAAGCTCTCAAAATAACCTTTTTGACAACATTATAATCAGAGGAATCATCAGCAGACAAAGCCGAATAGGCTTGTTGAACTTTACCCTTGAGGACAGTTTGCAACAACAGAGGCCAGTGTTCCTTTGACCACTGGCAACTCTTTGCTACCTTTTCAAAACAGTGGAAATAGTTGTCAACATCCTTTTCTGCGAATGGAGGCACCAGTTTTACCTCCGGGCTAGCCCGAAATGTATTTTCAGTTGCTATTTTTATTTTAAGTTGCTCCATTTGGAGCCTTTCTTCTCTGTCAAATCTCTGTAAATCGAAATCTCTCTGTCTTGCTCATTTTTCTAACTCAAACTGTCTTTGTTTTTTCTTTTTCTTCCCTTTCTTTCTCTCTTTCTTCCCTCTCAAATTCTCTTTGTTTTTCTCTTTCCTCCCTTTCTTTCTCTCTTTCTTCCCTTTCAATCTCTAGCAGATTTAATTTAAGTTCAATTTCTACATTTGGATTTTCCAGTGGAAACTGTTCCAGATCTCCTGGTGCAAACACATTTTCATCAATGTAATATTCAACAATCTCTCTAGCCAGTCTTGCTTTTCGCTGTCCCTTTGGTTGGGTTCCTTGGTGATGTTCCCGGTGAGGAAAATGCCAACACAGGCAAAAATCCACAAAAAACTACACAGGTCTTGAAAAGAGTGACAGATCTGGTCAAAAGTATCCTTCCGCTTGCAATTTCTCCGACTAGTCCAATCCCTCAATTTTCCTCCTTATATACTCTTTTGCAGACCCCTCCCACATTTAGACCTCTTTTTTTAATTCTCTGGAACTTGTCCCAGACATGCCCAAGACATGCCCAAACCTAGCTCCGGTCTGCGCTTAACATAAGAAAGGTCAATACTGCCATATAGTGACTTCTATTCGCATTACACACTAAAAACGATAAAACCTTAGGTATACTATATTAGTATAATACTATACTAATAGTAGCATAGTATTAAGCCGCTTGCACACTGGACGCGAAACAAATTTTTCTCTTGACAGATTGCGTTGAAAGCAGTGTCTTGTGTCCAAAAGTCTGACAGGGTTTTAATATATCTCCGTGTCCAACAGTCTATTATTGTTTTTAATTTCTTCAAATATACTGACTCTTTTAGATATTACACGTGAATGTTTTGATAAGAGGGCTCAGTTCTTCAAGATGAGTACCGAGAATTTCAATCAATGTTTCTGTTTAAGCTCTGCTCAATAAAGTGAGTCAACATTGGCACAAGACAATGTACAATGCCTCCGTGTCTGACAGCCAAAAAAAAAAAAAGAGGACAATTAGAACAGATTGAAAACGAAATAAAGAATAAAAAGAAAAATTTTAACAACAGAACATCCAACGAACACTGCGATTAATTTATTTGCGGGTCATCTTTTTTGGATGCTCTGTTGGTTGGTGATGTATCTGTATTTTTATTCTTTTTTCCGTTATAAATCTGTTCTGATGTCAATACTTTTATTTTTTGCTGGGTGCCGGACATGGAGTATTTTGCATTTAGCGTTGGACAGTCTTGATCGTGCATGCGATAATTCATTCACACTGTCAATGGTCATGGAATTGATTTGCTCTCTGATTGCAAGCACTATTTCATCTCTGCTGTGGAAATAAAGCGTGAATCTGTTCGATCCATCTGACTAATTTTCAAAAGAAAGCCCGAATAAAGACTGTTGTCTATCTTCAAAGGAAGAAAACAGACAAATAAAAAGACCAAGAAAAGTCGATAGCTCTTTGCATTGACTTTGACTGTAATCAATCGTGCAAAAAATTTGTTTCGCGTCCAGTCTGCAAGCGGCTTTACCGAGCATAGAACGCAAGCATTATATACGCACTGCCTGATGCCGAGGCAGTTTGTGGTTGGCTGAGAAAGATGTGAAGTTGTTAATTTGTATCATTGATTCAGTTGCGTTGATTAAGTCAGGTCGAGTTTCCATCACGCGTGCCAACCGCCTTTGATCTGACATCAGGACAATCGATATAGATACTATAATTAATGTGCTGATTCAGATAGTTACGTTAAACAGTGGTTGCTATAATTGTTTACTGTATTGAAATGTACCTGACAGTCTGGAAACCTGCCTGTGAGGTTTCGGTGACATGTGCGCACCGGTCAGCCAAATTACCACTGCACAGAAAGTGAACCAGGTTGGAGCTGGCAAGCTTTCTGCGCAACTGCAGCAGGGACTTTTTCTTCGAAATTGTCACTGCGTCTAGATGAATAAGTGACACCTCCCCCTAGTACGCCGCCACACCCATCTCGGTGCACGTTCGTCTGTGCAGTGTTGCACCTCACGAAATTACCACTGCGCGGGCTGCGCCGGACGAAATTACCACTGCGTGGGCTGCGCCACGCTTTGCCACCTGCGCTGCGCCAAGAAATTAGAGCCCTAAATGTTAATCATGTACACCATGCTCTTGCAAATACACCAGAAGCCTCTTATAAGGTAGCAGTATTGACACTGAAGTTGATGCAGCCTTTCCAAGTGGATTGCAACACTTTTTATCTTGCCCAGTTGAGGCTATAGCAGTGTGAGTGCACATTTCTAAATTTAGTCAGAAGCAACACTTCCCTTGTCAGATCGCAGAAGAGATTTGCAATCTGATCATTGCCTGTAATGCACATCATAATGAAAACCGAGCCCCATGTAATTCTATTCATGTTTCAGCATTTCATCCTAACAATCTAAAGGCAATTTTAAGGTTAACACCCTGCATTAATTACGTGGAGACAAACAAAATGGTTGTGTGATTTAGCAGGGATTTTTTTCAACTGATGTAATTTTAGTCTGGGGTAAGTTTATAATTTACTTCACAGGCAATTTATCTCCAGGCCTGTATTGTTATCACGGTACCATGTACAATTTAAATTTTCACCAGAATTCTATCTTCTGTCATTTCTCCTGTCCCCTAAGTTTGAATGGATATATTGTATTTTTGTCATATTAGCAATAGTTATTTCCATCGAAATGCTGAATTTAATACTGAAGACTGGTATGGGGATGGAGTAACAGGCCACTCGCTTCTGGAGACATTCAAGAAAGCCATTATTCATCGTCAACATGACAACAGCTTTCATTGAATATCATCCCATTGCAAAGACGCACATTTCTCTGAAGTAGCACTGTATGTTCTTGAGAGCAAGTTAAAAAAAAAAGTGGCCCTGAGTCAGTGTGCTCAACTAACATGGCTGAGGCCAAGAGATGACCCTCCTCATTGTAAAAATAAATCAGTGCAGCATTCTTGCTTAAGAGGCTCTTTCAGTGCACTGGAATCCATTTTCCAACTCCAGCTTCCCCTTGACCTAACGGGTCTACACAATTTGTGTGCAAATTCACGTAGACTCTGAGCCTTTCTCATTTTTTTTTTTTTTAACAAATAAGAAACATAATATTCTTCCCTTTTCATGTTTCTCAACCGCAGAGCATCTTTTCTACTCCTCTTGATGTAGCTGATTTCATGACAGTGAACACTGACAGCGAAAGCTCACCTCTGACACCAAAGAGGAAATTGTGCCTTGATGGATAAACTATGAAAACTTAAAATGACTGACTGATTAAATGAAAGAATAAGCAATCAAATTTAATCCAGCACGACCCGTGCCAAAATAAAATTTCTTTATTTTGATCCATGAGTGCTGGATTAAATTTATTTACAAAATGGCTGCCCTGACCGTGCACCCGGTATGAGACATTGTTTCATAGAGTGGTCGCATTTTCACTTTATTAAATGAGAGAATGATACATCAAAGACAGAAACAAAAAAGAATATTTCTCCAAGCATGTTCTAGCTGTAGCTAGTACTAGTTGAAGTTGATTGATTTAGCATATTTTCCGCTCTTAAATGTTTCAGATTATCTCATTTTCATTTTAGAAAAAAATAACCTGAAGTAATCACAAAATCCAGTTTTTAAATGAGAATGTAATATATTAAAGGGAAAAGCTTTCAAACTCTACCTGGCCCTGTGTGACCTAATAATTGCCTCCTTAGCTACAATATCAACCAATTAACCAAATTTAATTGATTTTTTTAATGACAGAGAGAAATTTAACTAGAAACATGAGGTCTAATTTTAGCCATCTTTTTTTTTTTTTTTTAAATTAATTCACCAATAAGTGCATACAAACAAATATGTGACCAGACAAATATATGGGTAGGGAGTTGATTTACAGAGTAATATACATACAATAATATTAGACAAAGACATCAACAAAAGGAATAGAAAAGAAGAGAGAATAAAACAAACAACAAAAAAGGGGGGGAAGAAGGAAAAAAAGGAGGAAAAAAACCGCAAAGGATGAAAAAAGGAGAGAAAACAAATGAATAATAACAATAATAATAATAATAATAATAATAATAATGAAATAGAGAGATAAGAGCCAAAAGAAAAGGGAAAAAGGGAAACAAGGCAAAACAGTGTAACAATCAAATGATCCGAAATGAAGCAGAGTTGTATTTTGGCAGTTATTTCACGATGTTTTTGTTCAAGAAGTTTCCTTAAAGATTTATACAGATCAACAGATTCCAATTCCCCAGGTTCTTTATTTATTTTTTTTTAATTTATTTTAAATATCCCTTCTCCTCTTCGTGAACAAGCCATTGTATATCTATGCTGTGGCATTAACTCACCGGCATTGAGATGGCAGTGAGAGTTGTGGAGTAGATGTTGTTGAATTCTTGTAATTGATTCTTGTGGGTTGCTGACTGTTGTTCCATTGATATATGTTGCGTATAGAGATCTAACCATTGTGTTGTTGTAATGTTTTTTCTGTTTTTCCAGTTGAGCAGTATTGTTTTCTTGGCGATAGTTAGGGCCACAAGCAGGGGGATTGTGATTTGTTTTGAGTTAGTGTTGAGTTCTTCTAAATTTCCAAGTATGCAGACGGTGGGGGATAGTGGGTTATTGTGGTCGAGGAATCGGGATAGGGTGGTGGTTATTTTTTTCCAGAAGTTATGAATTGGTGGGCAGAGCCAGAGTGCGTGCAGGTGGTCGTCGATAGTGTTGAGTGTGCAGTGGGTGCAAATGTCTGTGTCTGCGAGTCCCATGATGTGCATCTTGTGTTGCGTGAGGTGTGTTCTATGGATGATTTTATACTAAATTAACTGAATTTTGGTGTTGTTAGACATGGAGAATATGTTGTTGCAGACTGTGTTCCAGAATTGACTGTTGGTGTGAATGATGAGGTCTCGTTCCCATTTGTTTATTGGTATGTGATGTGGGTCGTTATTGGAGGGTATAAGTTTATATAGCTTTGTGAGTAGTTTTTTCTTTGACTGTGTTATTTTATTGATGCTATATAATAGTGGTGGATGTTCTAGGTGGACATTTGTGATATTTATTTTTGTTTTAATTGACTCTTTGAGTTGGCTGTATTGAAGGAATTGTTTCTAGTCGATATCGTACATTTCAGACAGCTGTTGTAATGTTAGTAAAGTGTTGTTGTAAAAGATGTGGTGGAGGTGTGTGACTCCTTTTTCTTTCCATTTAGTTCCTATTAGAGGGGATTTGTTAGCAGTGAAGTCTGGGTTGTTCCATACGGGTGTTTGAGTCGTGGGAGAGAATGTTGTGTTTCTTATTTTATTGATCTTCCACCAAGCTGTCAGAGTTGCTGCGATTGCGGGGTTTTTGAAACAGTTGTGTTTTTTGATTGCAGTACAGATAAATGGAAGGTCTTTGATTGATATGTCTTGGCAGTCTGTCTGTTCTATGTCTAACCAGGGGTGATCGTGATAGGCTGAATGTATCCATTTGGAAAAGTACTGTAACTGATTGGCTAAGTAGTAATGATAGAAATTTGGTGCTTCTAAGCCTCCTTGTAGTTTTGACTGTTGTAGTGTAGTTAGTTTTATCCTGGGCTGTTTGTTTTTCCAGTAGAATGATGTTATTGTTGTGTCCAGTGAGCTAAACCATTTTGATGTGGGTTGGATGGGGATCATTGTGAATAGGTAATTGAGTTTTGGCAGCATCATCATTTTAATTGTGGCGATGCGTCCTATAATTGAGATTGGTAGTGTCATCCATCGGTTTAGGTCATCTTGTATTGTTTTTAAAAGCGGTGTGAAATTCAGGTGAAACAACTCAGCTTGGCAGAGAATTTTATGCCTAAATATGTGATGTTGCCAGTAGTAGGTGGTAATTGGGGTATGTGTGGTCTAGAAAGGGATGTATCTGCATTTATTGTGAGGGTGGTTGATTTATTCCAATTTACTGTGTAGTCTGAGATGCTAGAGTATGAATTGATGAGCTTGATAAGTTCTTTGATTGAATTATTGGGATTCTGTATGAACAGGAGTATGTCATCTGCGTACAGACTGATTTTATGTGTTATGTTTTTAGTATGAATACCAGAAATATTGTTATTTTGACGGATTGCAGCAGCTAATGGTTCAATGAATAGTGTGAATAGTGATGGTGATAGTGGACATCCTTGTCTGGTGCCTCTGTGAAGTGTGAAGTGAGGTGAGATGAGGTTGTTTGTAATGACTACTGCTTTTGGTTGGTTGTAGAGTGTTGTTATCCATTGAATAAATGACTGTCCAAATCCAAATTTTTCCATTGTTTTTTTGAGAAATGTCCAATTTACCTTGTCGAATGCTTTTTCTGCGTCTAAGGAAAGAATGACTGTTTTGTGTTGACTTTGTTGAGAGAGGTGGATAAGATTGAATAGACGGCATGTGTTGTTTGATGAATGTCTTCCTTTAATGAATCCTGTTTGATCTGGGTGAATGAGAGATGGGTTGACTGATTCAATTCGAGTTGTTAGTGCTTTGCTGATTATTTTGATATCTGTGTTAATGAATGAATATTCATTCATGGGCCTATAATTTGAGCAGTGAGTTGGGTCTTTGTTTGTTTTGAGTAGTACTGAAATTAGTGCTGTGTTCATGTGATATGGAATTGATTGATTGCTCTTGATTTCATCTGCCATTCTAACAAAAAGTGGCGATACTGTTTTCCAAAAGTGTCTATAAAATTCTGTGGGGTATCCATCGAGTCCAGGTGCTTTATTGTTTGTCATGATCTGTAGTGCTTTTTCATATTCTATGGGGGTGAGTGGAGCATCTAAAATGTCTGCTTGTTCTTTTGTTAATGATGGTAGTTGGAGGTTATTTAGAAAGTTGTCTATTTCTTTTGGATCCTTTTCTTTATTATTGCTATACAAGTTGTAGTAGTATTGTCTGAATGTGTTATTTATGGTTTGTGGGTCACTGGTGATGTTTCCTGTTGAGTCTGTAATAGTTGTGATGAGTGATTTTTCTTTGTTGTGTTTGAGTTGGTTGGCTAAGTATTTTCCAGATTTGTCATTGTGCTCGAACTGTTTATATCGGAGCCTACGTAGCATGAATTGTGTCTTTTTATGAAGGTTGTTGTCAATTTTATTTTTGGTGTTTCTAATTTCTGTAAGTATGTGTTCTGTGGGATTAGTTGCGTATGAATTGTGTAGTTGTTTAATTTGTTCTTCCAATTTTTTTTCTGTTTCTAGTTCTTTCTTCTTTTTAAATGTTGAGTATGAGATCATTTTTCCTCTTAATACTGCTTTGGCTGTTTCCCAAATGAGAGTTGGTGAGGTATATATTGTGTCATTTGTTTCCATAAATAGTGTCCATTGTTTTTTGAAATATGAATCAAATTCGCTATCTTGAAGTAGTGATGTGTTAAATCGCCATCTTGTGCTGGTTTTTCTTTCAGTTTTATTGTGCAGTGTGAAGCTGATGGGAGCATGGTCGGATATGATGATTGGGTGGATGGTGGGGTTAGAGATATTTGCCAGTGAAGAGTTGCTTGCTTGAAAGTAGTCGATTCTTGAGAAGGACTTATGGACTGAGGAGAAGTAGGTGTATTCTCTGGATGAAGGGTTATGTAGCCTCCAAATATCGCCAAGACCAATATCTGTCATATATTGTTTGATAATTTGAGTTGAATGCCAGTTTTTGGAGTGATGTGTACTTGTTGAGCTGTCTATTGTTGGGTTGATTACTGTGTTGAGGTCTCCACCTATAATTATGATTGATGTTGAGAAGTCCTGTAGTGATTCAAAGAAGCTATGGTAGAACGCTAGATCATCTGTGTTTGGACCATAAATACTTGCAATTGTAATATTGATGCTATTAATTGTTCCATTGATAATGATATATCGTCCTTCTGGGTCGGTTATTATGTGTTTATGAATAAATGGAGCATTTTTGTGGATGAGAACTGAGACCCCTCTTTTTTTTTGGAGCTGTATGTAGAGAAAAATAATTGGTTGAAGTGTTGTGTTGTAAGTTTATTGAGTTCATTATCTGATAATTTGGTTTCCTGTTGCAGACATATATCAGCCTTTAATTTTTTTAGATGATTCATGATTTTAGCTCTTTTTGCCGGTGAGTTAATACCACGTACATTCCAGCTAACAAATTGTAATGCTGTTGGCATAGGATTTGGTTAATTGAAGGATATGGTGTGGAACTGCCAGATTTTGTCACGCTGTATAATCTTTCAAGTAGCGGGGGTATGACACTGAAGAGGAGGAGGGAGAACAAATGAATGAGACAAACAGTGAAAGAAGCAAACAAAAGGAGAGAAACAGTAATTTTAGCCATCTAAACATCACTTAAAAAGAACCAGTCTGGAAATGTGAAGAAGGCAAAAACCGCACAAGATTTCACTCTGAACCAATTTAAGAATGGATGAAAAAATAAGTTGTCGGCATCTGCCAGTCTGGAAGGGGTATAAAAAGGCTGGTTTACTCCAGCAAACCACAGCGAGAGCTATTTCCTTCAAATGGAGAGAACATGGAAGTTGGAACAGTGGTGAACCCTCCCAGGAGTGGCCAGTCAAACAAAATTCCTCCAAGAGCACATCGACGACTGATCCAGGAGGACTAACAACTAAAGAAACGCAGGCCTCGCTTGTCAGTGTTCGCGATGCCACAATTTGAATGCGACAGCAACAATGACAATCATGGGAGAGCTGCAAGACAAAAACCACTACTGACCAACAAGAGGACAAACGCTTGTCTTACATTTGCAAAAAAAATCTTGCTTATCCCTCAGACATATTTTTCAATAAATATCTTATATTTAAATTAGTTGGATAATCTAAAAAATTTAAATATGACAAATAAACAATTATAGAACAAATCAGAAATATATACAGAACTGTATATATAGTCACATACAAGCAGACACAGCACATGACGAGCCGTAGTGCCGCACACGGAGTAGGATAAACAGACAGGTTCGCCTCTTCCCGAGACGTCTGTCCTGATTGGAGCTTTGCATGACCTGAAGGGAAATTCTGAGGGGCTGCCAGGGGGCCAGAGATGCTGGTTTTTTGTTTTCTTTGAGCATTTGATATATTGATTGCTTTCATGATCTAAAGAAAATTTCATGAAATATAGACAAAACGTGCTTTCAATAAATTGCCAACCCTACCTTCAATATCCTTTAGACTGAAGGATAAAATAGACTTTTGTGTCCTCGCAAAAGTGACAGGGCACCCAATTACCACTTTCTAGATTTGAGCAACAATCTAAGCAGCAACAGCCTGAAGGTTGGGTTATCTTTATACTATACCCCATCTGTGGAACAGTCTGCCATTTTGGCTTTCCTCCATACGGCCTACCTAATAAAATACATAAGACTAATCTCTTCTTGTGTACCTCTTCAATTTTTGGTGGGAGAGCAATTCCAATTCAAAAAAGTAGTTGGAAAGCTGAAAACAGCTAATTCAGAGAAATGTGTGAGGTGAAATTATTCTTTTATTTTTCATTGTCAAAACAATGTTAATACTAAAATTCATTAAAAAGGAAATGCATTTACGTTGTATATCAAAACATATTTTACCTTTACCGGTGAGTAAAAAAGTGTATGTGCACCAAATGCATCTGAACAGGATGAAGCGGCGTATGGTGCGTGGGGGTGGAATTGTTTTCCTTCACAACGGAAATGGAAGACCGACAATGACAACTGCACTATAGGGTTACAAGTTTCTAATCCAGTAGGATCTATCCCCTAACATTAAACTGTCAAGCCAGTATTTATAAAGGCCGTAGCCAAGCCAAGATCACTTAGACCCACACAAACTACTTTAAAAGTAGTTAATAGCATCACCCCCCGCTCCAACTTGTCCCCATGAATGATCGAATTAACTTGAACCAGCCTGTCTTAGTTTATGGGATATCGCTGTTTGTCCCCATGCAGCGTTGTGGGCTGCCGCGACAACACCGCGACAGCGCAGCGGCGGGTCATTTAAAATGAAATGAGACCATTTCTAAAGGCAGATTGATTCTAGAATATGGCCCTTTCCTGCCTTTGACCCCTTGACAAGTTGACACTGTAAAGATTGGGACTTGTAAAAGATGACTGGACTGAATACCGCAGGTAGCTGATATATGAGGGGTTCTTTTTTGCAACGAGGGGCTTTACTGCTCTGTGGCAATTTTCCAATTTTGAAGTCCCCAACGAGTTTGCTCTGCACGAGCAGGATACTTTAGGTCATGCCATTTTGTGCCATAAATCCGCTGCACTGTATCTCCTAGCCTATCTCTCGCAATATCAGTTTGTCTATTGTAGGTGAGCCAACATTCTCCTTTTCCCATTTAGTGCGGCGAGAGATGATTTAGATAATTCAAACACACTTCACTGAACAACCACATTAGCCATTTCAGATCTGATAAAATCCTCAGTCAATCTGAGTAATTTTTTACTTCCCTCATATGTGCGCAGGAGTGGAGGATTGAAGGCAGGTGTTCAACTATCTCCGAGCAGCTCTTCCTCAGGTTATTTACTTGTGGAGAGCCAGGCAGTTCTCCCACCGGTCATCCAATCCCTCCCGCCCACCAATCCCTGAGCTCACTCCCCCCCTTCCCCATCCCCCCACCCCAACTCCATCCTCAGTCTGTATGGTGCCAGATTGCTTTGTGAAATAAAGCTGTCAGTTTTACCAACCCAATGAAAAATGATTCCCTTTTGATACCAAGTGTCTGATGCTATGACAGGGCTGAAATATGGATGTAAATTGGAAGTGGATTAGTTTTTGATCTTAACTCAAGTCTTGACAAGAATGGGGATGGGGGTGAGGTTATATTTCTACATATCTGCATGGGGGGGTTTATTTTTTATTTTTTTGAATGATGTGAAGTGGCCAGTTAGCATGACTTTGACCATTTGCACAGACATGTACTGGCTGAGCATTCATGGTCTGAAGGCAAGTAGAATGGCTCAGTAAGAATCTCAGGTGAGACAGTGATAGGTTTTGGCCGGATTCATTACCATCGCGCTTTTAGGACACAGCAGTCTTTTTCCTTCAGGCTCCTCTGACCCCTATGATTTTTGTCCCTAGACCCCAGGCCTCTCCATTGCTTTCACCCCCAGAGTTCCCTGATCCTCCTTGACCGTCTGGCCCCACCTCATAAAATATCCTGGTCAAAAAGCTGTGTTAGGTGTAAGTATTTAATTCTATATCGTGGCAATCAGTACACAAAAACCGTGTGGACTGTCTGCACTATGTTGACACTGTCACACAAAATGTGAATGCTAGGCTTACTGCCTTACTGTATTAGCAAGATAATGCCGAACAGCAAATCAGCTATCTGCTGCAGAAGTATAATGAGACATCTCTGGAAATTAACCATGCACATAATCATTTGTATACCTTGGACAATAATACCCGGACAAGTTGTGTGTGCAGTGTGCACAGTGTAGTCCATTCCGAGCACAAGAAGCACAATACAGATAGAATGCTTAGCTATCGAGCGAGGTATTTTATTAGCATGCTAATGGTAAACAGTGAATCAACAATATATAGTACTTCGAAACTCTTACCTCAAGGCAGCGATTCACTGTGTAATTTAGTGATGGAAATTCTGGCCCTTGTTAACCAGATAATAACCAGATTATTTGGTTCAGTTCAGCAATAAGAGCCAGCTTTTTGACTCTCAAATGGCTCGTCATTTAGTACCACTACTAGCTTTTATAATTCAGCCTAATTGAGCAATGCTTTGACCTATGAATGGTGTGTGTGCACATGTATCACCTAAATTACTCAGTGCAATAAAACTAAACCTTATAATTTCTAGAGTACCATTATTTTATAATATGTTTGTCATAAACACAATAATATAGCAACATCAAATATTACACGCGTGTGTATTGAATGTTTTATTTATATTGAAATTTGTAACAATTTGCGTTTTACTGTTTTTATGGTGTTCCTGCACTCCTCTCATCTCTGCACTCTGTAGACTATCAGCCCTCCCTCCCCTTTCAACCTGATGGTGTGATCCTTGCCGGTCATCACACATGGTTGTTTGCATAGCACACACATCAATGCAACATTCGATCGGCGCAAATCAGTGCACAATTAGTGAACATACTAGCTTAGGCTTGGCCACTTAGCTGTGATCTTAAGGGGCTTGTCAGTCAGTGCATTGAGTGCCCAAGGCCAAGTAGTGTGGCAAAAAGGTTATCCTATTGTTCCGTTTTGTACGAACTAAATAAAAAAAGACTCTTAGATTGGAGCCGGCTCTCATCGTTCACGTAACAGAGGCAGCACATAGGACCGACCTGTTTGCAATGGACACATCACTAAAGTAATTCCTCATTTCTATCTCTTGGACATCAGTAAATGGAGAGCAGAGCCAGCTAGCTAGATAGTTTATGAGCAAGCTAACACCAAAACAGCAAATCAAAAATGGCTGAAATTAGATCTTTCATTTTGCCGTGGTACATCTTCATTTACTCTGACTCAGTGACATATACAACGTATACTGATTTTAACACCATGAAAAAAAAATCCAGAAGGTGTTGCCTTTATTGTGATACCCAGATTATTCAAATGGACTAAGTAGTTGCAGAGATATTCTCATTTCATTTTGGGCATTTCATTTTGGAGTCAGAGACTCAGGGCTTAAGAGTAACCACTACTCCAGGGGCCAAAAAACCACTTCACCAAACACAAATCAGATAGCATATTATTGCTGCAGGCCTACCATATTCTTACAGTTCTGCCGATTTCTTTCCATGTTTTAGGGTGGTTCCACAGCATTTTAGGGGGTGGCAACTTACTGTTTATGAGGCTCATCATCCCAACTGTCATCTCACCCTTTAGCCTCTGAAGTATGCCAGTATGATAATTGAAAAAAGAGCATAATCCTGAAATGGGCATGACAATTGCAGAGAAAAAATACATCATTCACATTCTGTGGACTCACCTTTCAATGCTTAATTGACCTATGGCTAAGCCCCGCCCTCAAATGCGATGAGTCAGTCACAGTGCGTATTCTGAGCCTGAACTTCCATTGAAATGCATGACCGAAACTGGAAATTGTTTGCTTTTATGGGGTTTTAAAATGTTTCTAAGTTAATAAATGGTCAAACGCTGTGCTTGGGGTAAATTTAACTCTGATACAAGGTATCCCGAGAGGCTGGGCGATGCTGTGTATTTTATACCCTTCCGAAAGCCACATCATAACTGAGGAAAGTTATGTCTCCTCTGGATAAAGCTGCTTTCACACCGGATACGAAACAAATTTTTCGCATGACAGATTACATTCAAAGCCAATGCAAAGACACTTCGTAGCTAACGAAGGTCAACAAGGACGTCTACTTTTGTTCCAAGCAAAGTCAACATCGTGTAAAGGCAACATCTTGGCACTTTGCTGGAGATTAATGTAAAGTTATCTTCTACATCGCTAAGTTAGTTAATGTAAGCTAAAGTGAGTAAACTCTATGGCTAACTTCAGTGCTGACGGACATGGCTTAACATGAGCTCCTGGCTGCGTTGTCACCTTGTTTACTTAGGTGTTCAGTCACGTCAGGTTAGATTTCTTAAATTCGGTAGCTTGGAATAATAATACGTAAATTAAATTTATTACCCTGCGGTGCACGAACAATGCTGATCCCCTATCTTGTTGTGTGAGAGGGTGATGGAAACGAGATGTGGTTGATCGCGTTTATACTGAGACCTGAAAATTTTAGCTTCTAATTTAAACTTTTTGTTGACCTTCTCCACTCTAAATTCATTAATGTATCCCTCCAATGCATATTGCAACCCTATTTGCTGACTTCTTGATGATATTTGAGCCTTCTATCGCCAATAATCATCGATAGCATCCTGAAAAATATTTCCCACTGTGATACCAGCCATTAGCGCCTGTTCTAAAATGTTGATTGTTTGTCTGAGTCAGTTGAGGGGGAGGGGCTTAGCCATAGGTCAATTACGCCGAACCTGTTATAATTTACTTTGCCTGATTTGCAACCAAACATTGATTTGCTCAGTTGTTAAGACTAATTGGTAGAAAGATTGAGATTAGCCAATTTATTCTTGACAGCATTGTTGTACGTTGCATCTCAAATTTTTGAGCCATTTTCCTATCCTCATACTGTAAATGACAATATAAAACGTCAATATATCTGTCCCAGATTCTGAACTCAAGCATCTAATAAAAAGGCACAGATTTGTGTGAATGAGTTTACCATACTAAAATATACCCTATTCGGTAGATAAATTAAAAAAAAAATGGATGTACCCTCCTGTGTGAACTATATCTCAACATACTGTATGTAGCTATGTTCTAACTAGGTTTTCAAGTTAGGGAGCCTTTTTTTTTTGGTTGAGTCAACCTGGTGTTATCTTGCAATGATTGCTATTTTTGATTTTTGTACTGAGAATTTTTAAAATTAGAAACAACATTTGCATTACAGAATTCAAGTCAGATGTGACAGGACTTTGAATTGAGCTGCTTACAGAACTGTTTGCTCCAGGTACTGATGAGACCTTTACTTAATGCATTTTTGCGATGCTTTTGTGTTTTAATTATATTTACGATAGAATATAGTTTGTGGCAATATGATATTTCTTTGTGCCGTAATAAATCATTCAACTAATCGACTCATTTTTTTATGTGTTGACTGTTTAAATGTTAAAATTTACACAAGGCAAATAATTTAAAAAATATTTATTCAGTCTCTCCAGAGGTGTAGCCAAAACCACAGACAAACAATTCCTGTAAAATAAATTTTAAAAAAGGGCCGAATGTTTTGAGTTTGATTCCTAGTGGAGACATAAAATTTGTTTCTCGTCCTGACTTCTGACTTCCTTTCTTTGTCAGAATTCAAACAGATGTTCCTCTGTGATGACAGTACTGAGAGGGCCAGTAAGTTTAAATTCAGAAGGGTTTCCCGAACTGGCATGCGTCAATAGCCTGTATTTGTTGTGCGTTCCCCCATTGAGCATAGTTTTCCTTTGTTCATGGCCATATACTCAGCTGTGCCAGGGATCAGAGATGGACATACCGTGTCACCTTCCTGCATTATCATGTAATGTATTATTATTGCTATGGTAGGGTACTTTTGAACAATGACTGACTTTAACACTGATAATTATTATGCAGAATATGCTTAACTGATTACAGACATTTTTGTTTTGAAGAAAAAATCAGAGAATTTGAACAGTCAAGTCTAGGGAAGGTTTTTAGGTGTATTGATAATAATCAATACATGACATGAATAGCTTTCTTAACAATAATTTGTCATTAATTCCAGAAATTATATTGTGTCAACAAAACTATACTTACAATCATTGCTATTATGGCATTTACATGGGAAAATATAGAAAGAATTTAAATTTAAAGTATGTGTTCAGTTGATTAAAAAAAGTGGAAATACATGACTTGAGATCTGTTGCAAAACAGACTGTTCCTGTCAATTATCGGCATACTTTTTTAAAGATAAAGTTTAATAATAAAATTTCAGGTCTCAAAATTTGACCTAAAGTGCAAAAGAAATATTCTAATTTCTTCCTTTATAAATACAATATATATTATACGAGCTGAGAGGCTGAGCTAAGATCCAACATGGGCCTCCCTATTGAATATATGTAGTTGTACAAAGAACTGCAGCCCCAAACCAATTCAGATAAACTTTCGCCCTATGGTTTAATGCAGTCTTTTATTTTTACATATTTTTTCTCTGCCTTGACACATACTGTATCTGTTCTGGAACTTGGGAGTGGCATAGAATTGTAGTGCATGCTGCAGATATTTAAAGAAATTTATTTACACTTTATTGTGTGGGAATAGGCTTAGATTGTAGTTGCAAGTGAGACTACACCCAATAAACACCAATGAAACTCATTATTGGTTTGATTTGTGTTTACATTCCTGCCACGCAAACCAGCTCTTTCGTGATTTATTTCTTCTGCTGAATGGTTTGTATTTCCCAGCCAGAACAAATCTTGAAAAAATGTAAATAATTTGGAGAAAGTAAAACTCTTCAGAAAGCTTTTTAAATTGTCAATCAAAATATTTGAACTTCACAGCTGTTGGAGCTCTACTGACTCAGTCTTTCAGTTTTTGGACAAAATCTTAGAGGTATCCCTAAAAAATGTCTTCAAACTTTAAAGTCTCTCAACCACAGTCAAGCAAATATCAACAGCGACCATTCCTATCGATTTGAATGCTAATTTGCTGCACCTGTCTGTTTGAAAGAAATCCAAATAACTTCACTGCATGAGGTAAGTCTTCAATGCAAGGTGAGAATATATACAGTTTCAAAGGTGCCAAAGAGTTGGGGCCTGACTTTCTGGCAGGTTGGTCTTGAAAACAGCAAAATTTTCTACATTGGCTAGGGGAACTGTGCCCAGAAATTATGGCAAAAAAAGCAACAGCTATGAAGAATAGTGATCACAAGTTAACATGACAATAGACTTAATTGGGGGTTGATTTTCACCATATGTTATCCAAAGCAAGTATGGGTATCTTGACAGCTCCAGTTGCCTCCTCTGTCAATTCCTGGACTCAAGTTGACTGTTCAATGTGAGCTACCTTTATCTCTGTGAATTTCGGAATGCTCCTGTAGTTTGTGACCAGTAGCCCACTGCGTAGTATTCCTCTGATTGTTAGTCGCTGAAGCGCAGCATTTCTGAAAAATTCGCAATTATCCAGGCTGCAGCGGTTATGAATCAGTTGTTGCCTGCGGAAGTGTGCAGCTTTAGATGCTGACATAGTAAAACTTTTAATCATGAGAGTTGTACCCTTTAATAATTTTCAAATCTAGCCAATCATAAGTCCCTTTCACTTCTGAGGCCTCTGGGCCTTGGCCCAGGAAAACATGTGCATTACATTGCCCCTGTGTGAGTGTCACAAAGCAAGTATTTATGGCTGTGTTTCTGACAATTTGTTTCCTGTATTTGTTACCAATTTAAAACATACGTGTTGCGCCCGATTTATTTGGGAAAAAAAAAAATCATGGTTGCCAAGAAAAATGCTTTTCAGAATGCAATAAATACAAGAAGTGCCCACAAGACTGATGCAAAAAAAAAAAAAAAAAACCTTTGTATGTTCTGGCTCATACATTACCCTGGGATTCATTTCTTCATAGAGCATCCCTGTCCCATTTTTATAACACCTTTCACATACTGTGGAGACAGGATTCATGAACTCCTGATACTGGCATTACTCTCTTTAAACATTTACTCTTGGCTTATTAATCATTGCCAGTAGACTACCAAAGTGCTGTATTTAAAATCTATTTTGAATGTAAAAGATGTGTGAAAATGTCAGCCATAACAAATTGAGGCAAAAAAGGGAATTTGTATCTGGCTATAAAGATCAGTACAGATTATACAGATCAGTTCCTCGTAATGGACCACATGCATGATGGATGACTGCACTGCATCGCAACCCATTATTCTTTTCCCTTTATTTATTTATGTATTTGGCGATATAGGCAGGTGGTAAAACTGGTCTACATTAGTAACAAAAGAGTGCTGCGCTTAGAATTTATTTCAACATAAAATACACTCCGTGTGGTATACTTCCAATTATGTATATGAGAAATAAATTAATCAGGCACCTCCCCATGTTTTTGTTTGCTGTTTTGTTAGCTTTTTGGGTGTGTAAACATTTGTTCTTGTGAAACAGAGTTTTATGTACAGCACATTACAAATAAGGCTTTGTGAGAACAGGCAGAACCATCGTACACCCCTCCACACTATCCGGACGGTTCTCTCTCCACCTTTTCACAAATTGCAAACAGATAATTCATCAACAGGAGGGTGCTGCTCTCTGTAACACAGAGCATGCTCATTGTGTGTGTGTATGTGTGTGTCTGTGAGTGCGCGCGTGCGTGTGTGTTTGCATGCGTGCGTGTGTGTGTGTATGTCAGTTGTCTGCTTTAAGGAATTGCCATCACACAGCTACACATGTAGAAAACGGCAGGAATTTAATGTCAAATGATATAGTAGAAAAGGGGATCTTAATGCTAACCTGGGTTCTCTTCTAAGTCAACCTTCTCTGGGCTGTTTGATGCAGTAGAGACCACTGTACCTGGTTGACTCAACTGAAAAAAGTAGTTTCCGCAATATAGATCCACTAATGAAGTGAATGACCCAGCGTGATATAATTACGTAATAATAATTCTCAGCATTTTCATTATTTGCTGCTAATAAGGTTTCTTCCCCTCCCCCTCTTCAAAAATGCGACCTCTCAGTCCCACACTGTGCTGGTCATGTTCTTTTAAACTAGAGCAGTAATGTTAGGGATTGAGCATTGGTTTGTATTCATGTAGAAGAAATGTAGACACTGGACATATGGCTAGTAGTAAATATGGGACAGTAGACTATTACTGCGTTGGCTCAGTGAACACAGGGGTGACCTCTGCACTTTGCTGTTTTAATGAGCAGCACCCGCCGCCAACACCACCCTAAGGAGAAGTGTTTATAATTTAATCAATTCCGGAGTGGCTTATGATGTCTCTTTCAGTAGCTTGCTCTTTTATCGGCCACGGTCATTGATGCAGACTCAGATGACATGTGTCTATCACCTCTCAGTGACAGCAAAAACTGTATTCAGCAAGACACAGTTTTGAGTATTACATCCTCAAGCGACGGTGGCATTATTTTAAATAAATAATGAATTTTTTTGTTATGTTGAACCTACACTGTCTGCCCAAAAAAAAAAAAAAAACCTTGCACACTCAAATATTTAGTTGGAACCCCTGTAGCTTTGATTACTGCGCAAATTCACAGTGTCTTTGTTTTGACATCCGTAGGCAACATCAGAACATTTATTTTCAATTAGAGTTGCATTGATCTTTGGCTCAAGAGCTTGTCTTGACAAAGAGGTAGTTAAGCCACTCTGTAATCATCTTCAGCACATCCCTGTAACTTGCAGTGTGGTTCAGGTCAGGACTTGGGGTGGCCAACTCGTGTGAGAAAATGATTCTTCATGCTTGATTTCCTCATTCATTGTTTTCTTTACTAGATGCAGGCCAGTAGTTTGCCCCGTTTTAAATTTTGTAACATCTTTTCGTCCACCAAGGGATATGTCATTTGTTAAAAAATTAGAAGCTTTGTGGTTCATCAGTTAGGGTTAAAATAATTATTGCCAGCTGAAACATATTATTCGCTGCAATTATGATCCAGTCATAGTATTTGTTTATTCATTTCCAAACAGTGATTTTTTTTTCTTTTGGACCAGCAGTGTATAATAAACGGACCTTGTTTGAAATAATGCTATATACAAATGTTTTAAAGTAATGAAGGGAAAGTAAATGAAATATTTAAGATAATATGCCTGGTTACATTAGGCTAATTGCCAAGATTAAATGAGTAGGTTAGAATTAAGAATAATGTAGACGAGGAATGTTAATGATTAATTGAAGCACCTATTACTAAAACCCCATAAGTCACACTTGACTTGACTTGACTTGTGGGGTTTTAGTAATCAGTAATTTTTAATCAATTATTTGCCATAATGAATTTTACCAATTCAAAATGTGTTACCCAAAAATGTATGTTTTGTGTAGCCCATTGCTCCAGAGCTCACGTATCGTTAGCCTCATAGCATAATTGCACAAGAGAGTGTCCGTCAGCTTGGCAGTCCAGAAAAAATTCTGGGTTTTGTTCGGTCTGCCTTGCTGGTGCTGTCACATTAGGTAAAGAATTGCTCAGTCACGTACTACCAAAGTGTGACGGCACGTTTTCGTGGCAGTTGTTTCTTTGGATCTAAAACTTCAAATGGCGGCAATAGGGTAGCGTGTCTGCAGCTTCTCTGTAGTTTAAGTGGATCAGTGTTTTGTCCCCGAGTGGAATGATCAATCAGGTAATCATACTCACACCTTGACTCGTTTTTGTAAAGATTCAGTTCAAAGGAGAAGATCTGGACATCTCTGATAAAGTAGCTAGCAATTAATTTTGTGTGAAATGTGACAAGACCTGCTGATAATGGTAAAACATTACGCTTCATCGTGAGATTGCTAGGATGGAAATCTTAACAAATCTCAGCTTTTCCTGAAGTTCTGTTTCGTTGTAGCCGTTTGTTCATTGGATTATGAAAGAAGAATGGAAGCAAACTACATTTTTAAAATGGATTTTTTTTTTTTTTAAGTCACAATAAATAGTATGGGCTCTAATTTTGTAGACCAGGCGCGGCAAATGGAGGGTGCACCGTGCCAACGGGGTGTGTCCAGGCGTATGTGGCAATTTTGTGCCCGGCGTAGCTTGGCACAAGTACTCCTCTGTCCCGCCTCTGCCCCGCCTTCCAGCGCAAGTTGGCAAAGAAGGCGTATTTGGGTATAACACAGCCAAGTCAAATATTGCTTATTGGCAAGAGAAACGATGGATAGCGTGTTCCTATTATTACAAACTGTTGCCGCTTAAAATTTTGGGATTAACATGAATGGACAACAATGCAAGATACGTTACACATTTATTTTCAATATGTGATTTTAACTCTGAGCGAGATCATAGCAATCAGGTTGTATTCCTATCCCCCACTAAAGACGATAAAACCCAAGTGACAATAATCGTAGCCTGGTAGAGCCCTATGGGCTCTAATTTCCTGGCGCAGCGCAGGTGGCGTAGCGAGGCGCAGCCCGCGCAGTGGTAATTTCGTACGGCGCAGCCTGCGTAGTGATAATTTTGTGAGGGGCGCAGCCTTCGGTAGACGAAAGTGCGCCGAGATTGGTGTGGCGGCGTGGTAGGGGGAGGTGTCACATATTCATCAAGACGCAGTGACAATTTAGTAGAAAAAGTCTCCGCTGGAGTTGCGCAGAAAACTCGCCAGCTCCAACCTGGTTTAATTTCTGTGCAGTGGTAATTTGGCTGACCGGCGCAGAGTGCGCACACGTCACAGAAATCTCACAGGCAGGTTTACAGAATGCCAGGCACATTTCAATGCAAGAAATAATTACAGGAAGCACTATTAAATGTAACTATCTGAATAAGGACATAAATTATATATCGATTGTTCTGATGTCAGGCGGTTGCCACGCGTAATGGAAACTTCACCTGGCTTAATCAACGCAACTGAATCTGTGATACAAACTAACGACTTCACATCTTTCTCAGCCAACCACAAACTGTATAATATATATCTTATGCTTGCGTTCTATGCTCATTAAAGCCGCTTGCACACTGGACCCGAAACCAATTTTTCGCACGACTGATTACAGACAATGCAAAGACCTTGAATATGGCTTGAATGTGCTTCTTATGGGTTATAGTACAGAGCAAGATGTCAATGAGGTACTTGGATGATAAACTGGAAAATCACAGAGAATCCTGGGGCAAAGCTAGCAGAACTAGTTCTAGCAGATATGCACTCATTCCCAAAGACATTCCCATGCCTATCATACACTCCTCTACCCTCCAGTATGTGGGCTATTTAAGCTGCTCTCCTGCTCCACCCATGAGGAAACTATGCTTCTGCTTGCTGCTGCACTGTATTGCTCTGCTGCTACATCACTGTGGCCCGCTGCATGTTATTATCTCACCTCCACCCCAGCATCCACTTGTGCGCACTGAATCTACAGCAGGGGATAACCTGACACTTCATTTTCTCTTCTCCTCAAGCTCAGTAGGCTGCAGGGTGTGTCAGGGTCAAAGCCCAGATGCCAAAGTGTCAGTGTATTTATTTGATAATGCTGCAGTTGATGGTTTGCACATGATTTGGCCAACAGACATGAGGTTCTGGAAGCTGGCCGGAGTATTCATGAGTCCAAAGGATATTTACACGTACTTTTATCAGACAGAGTGATTGTACAAGGCTGTCTCCCACTCCTAGCCTTATTCCTAGAAAGTTGTGACTTGAGATTTCCAGAAAAACCTGATCACATGACGCACGGAGCCATTACGTTTCCAGACGCTGACTCATAAAGAATGAGTTCATAATTTTCAAAAAATTATTCAATTCATTACTTCAGAATTCATTACTATGCATCTATGGGTGCCTAATAGGTCAGTGATTGACCACAAAAACTACAGATTCCCTCATGATCCAGAAAGAACTAGAAAAATCTAGTTAAGTCTGTCATTAAGGATGGAAACCAACATCATCATTGTTAATTTGTGTGGTAAGTCCCCCGTCTTGTAATTGATTTTGATTGGCGGAGAGGATAAGTTTTACCTCTTTACTGACAAAAAATAATTAAACAAATTAAATAGCAGCATTTCCTATACCTGTCAGAATATGGTAGTCTATGATGTAGCTCACCAAGATTAGCTAGCTGTAGCAGCATGATGATAGTGACTCATGTTTACTATTAGCTATAAGATGTAGTTAAGCCATTTACATGGTTTGCCCTGATTATTGTATACCAATTTCACACAAATGGGTATACAGAAACTAAAAAGCATTTAGTTTGGCTAGCTAACACCTTAGAAGTTTAGTTCAGGTTTTTTTTAAGCGAGATTGTATGAAGTATTTGTCCACATTCGGCATATTACCTATGACCAGTGATAAGAATGCCCTCAGTGGGGAGAAGCAGTTGGGGATCACGGCACAGAAATTATCCAATGTAATGCTGTGACCAGACGCAAAACTTTTTCTTGCCACCTAATTAAGCCCATCTAAAAAAATCTACTTCAGCTTCAGTGCATGCTATATTTAGAATATTTTCAGCAATTTACCTCGCCATCAGACAACCATATTCTCTGGAACAAGCGTCTTTGTCAACCATGCAACTTATGTAGCCAGCTAGTTAGGCTATTCCTATTCCTTACATGTTGTGTAAGACTTGTAAAACTTCTCTTTCAAATGATTGTTCAATTAACATAAAATTACCATTAAGCAAACTAAATAATTGTAAACAAAGGCAGAGAAAACCACATTCAAAGAGATTCTAGTTTCATAAAAAGAGAAACTGCCTGAAATATGACAGAGGAGTGACATGTATTACTCTTTTTTCATGCCCCATTATGCTTGTTGATACTATTGCCAGCTTGTTTATTGTTTTTCTCCCAAAATTAATATTTCTTCTTCCGACAAAAGAACAAAAAAATGATTTCCATTTTGCGCAATAGCTCGGTTTTGCGGAATGGAACCAAATGGCTATTATTATTGAGTTGTTGCAACTCTCTATCTAGGGACTGCTGACCCCCATACAAATAGGGAAAAGGCGTGGCTGAGGCATTTCAGTGCGGTGTTAAATCGCTATGGTAACCCCCTTCATACAGCGCTGAATTGACATGGCAGCTGCTTGCTTTCTCCGTCTTAAACCATTCACACTGCGACTGAAAAGATGGAGACCCATAGCGCTGGATATGCGTGCAAAGGCACTGACTCTGCGGTATAGGAACAGGAAGAGCCTTGTCATGTTTACCACTATATAATTTGCCTAATAAAAAAATCACAAGGAACAAATTACAAGATAATGACTTGTGAACTTGGAAAATTTACAACACTTGGACTGCATGCTACAACTCCAACTGTGTACAATTGTATGCGCCGCTAGATAGCTGTCAACACAAATCACACGCAAGATTGTGCTTTGTTTTCGGCGCCAATTTGGTGACCTCTGGTCTACTGTTTATGCATGGCTGTGCAACGATTAGCAGCAACAGCTTATCCCATTCACAAAGACACCAAAGCGCATCAGCTACTCCTTTTTTATGGTGCTAAAACACCTCCCGAGGTGTAGCAGAGGTGGCTCATTATCACTTTAATACTGCTTTTAAACGCCTTGCACCTTTCAGACCGGAACTGAAGGAGGAGCAGAGGCATTTCAGAGACGACGTGGTCGCTCTGTCTGAATTCGGTTTGGGTAATAGGCATTATGGAGGTCAAGCTTGGTTTACCTCCTGCTTTCCTGAATCGGGAGACATTGGGCTTATGCCTGATGGGTGGCATGACAAGCAGTCCGACTCACGATAGACCCTCTCACCCATGAAATTAAAAAAACGTGATTAACTAGAAAAGCACTCAGAGAGCGCAGACCTCCGCCAGGGGGCAGCAAAACCCAAAGGCACGGCGATTGGAACTCCGGCCCATTGGAAAGACTTGAAATCATGAATTAGATATGCCAAAATTTAACCACCTGTTCCTTGACTTAATACCCATCTTCTCTGAAAATTTCATCAAAATCTGGTTATAACTTTTTGAGTTATTTCGGAAACCAACAGACAAACTAACAGACAAACAAACAAACCCAGACAAAAACATAACCTCCGTGGCGGAGGTAATTAAATCCATTGACCTTCAAATGTATTGAAAACACTACAACACATTATTTCCTGCTTCAGCTTTTAAATTCTGTTGCTCTTTGAAAACAGGCACTCATTTTAAATCTGATGACTGCAAGAGACTCAAAAAAGTTGACGAAGGGGCAATGTGAGATGAATGAGGATGTGACAAGTTGCAATCATAAGGTGATGTGAAGCTGATGATGTCACACAATGATGATGATGTCATTGTGTGACAGTTTAAAGCCTCAGATAAGGGTCTCATCGTCCAAGAGCAAAGATGGGTGAGGCTCACTAAGTTTTCAAAAGATACAATAGCTTATAATAAATTAAAGACAAACACAAATTGGTATTTGGGGTATTCACCCTGTTCCGTGCACAGTGTGACAGATGGAAGAAATCCACTTAAATCTTGGTGCATAAAGGGCAGGGCCAAAAACCACTTTTAAATGCGACAAATCTCTGATACCTCAGACTTCACTGTCTTAGCAACTGTCATGTAGTGGATATCTCGACATCAGCTATGAAATACTTCGGTAAACCAATGTCAGTTAAAGGCATTTGCGGCTGCATGCGCAAATGCAAGTTCACGGTTCCCTGACATTAAATAGGCTGAAATTGACATTTAGAACTTGCTATTGTATTTTTTATTTTTTTTTTGCGATGAAAACGAAGATGGAAATGCTGTTCTGTGAAAATTTGTTGTTTTTAAACTATTTCGGATTAATTAAAACTGATCGGGAAAGCCCCCCTTCGAAATATCCGGAACTGCCTTATGTGGCAACTGATGTCACGCAAGGCAGCCAGCTGGTCAGATCTCACTCACTCTACAATGAAATACGCTTTATTTACCATAGCCAGCTGACAGACCCTTACAAAAAACCACTGTTGGAATACCATAATATACTCTTCTGAAAAAGAAACTATACATTGTTTTTAGCATCAATTTATTTTACATGAAATGTTTTGACAAATGTGGAAAACATATTGAAAAGAAAGTGTAATCAAAAATTCAAAATTTGTATAGTTTCTTTTTTGGAAGAGTATATTTATCACCAAAAAACTATAGTATTACTGTAGTAATTGTATGTTTTTTTGGAATGCACGATATAGATTTGAGTGTTACTATTGAAATATTGTAGGGCTATCATAGCTAATGAAATAACAGTACAGAAAAAAGCTATTATAATACAATAAACTAGAGAATCATTCGCCAGGGCGTTTGCCAGAATAGGTGACATTCAGCCGCTTTCACACCGGGTGCGAGGCGGGTTTTTCGCACGACAGATTAAATTCGAAGACATGTGTATTCATGTCTTAGCATTGACTTAGGGTATGATCTGTCGTTTGAAAGGTTTGTTTTGAGTCTAAAGCAGCTTTAGACACACCCACAAGCTATATGGCTAGCTGATGTTAATTTCCTGCAGTACTTACCCAGATAGAAAGCACCTCCACTCCGGATCTGCCCCAGCTCTAAGCCGGATCAGCTGGAGTCGCCAGAGCTGGGGCATATTCGGAGCGGAGGTGCTTGCTATCTGGGTAGCCAGCTAACTTAAGTTGAACATGACATTAGATTTTCATGAATTTCGATTATGAAATTGTACAGCAAGCGTTCAGTCCAGGGTTGAGATAACTGCCAAGTTACACACTATCTACCTGCCAGTTTAACTAACCAGCTTACCTATTTAGCAAGCTAACGTTAGTTTGTGACAGTTGGGTGTATTTCCCTCTATCCAATCGCCCCGGTCTCGGTTCAGGCTGTTTGCGAGCTTTATCAGCAGAGCGTTTTGCGTGTATTCTCGTCTTTGCATTGACTTTGAATGTAATCTGACATGCGAAAAATTTCTTTCGCGTCCGGTGTGAAGGCGGTTTGGCGCAGCCTATTCTGGCAAATGTTCTGGCGAATAATCCTGACGTTTAATGCCATAGGTGTTTAACTTTTTCTAAATTAGCAGACGAGGGTAACTGTCACAGCTAGAGAGTAACTGGATTATCGACAGCTCCAGTCGCATTATGAGCCAGATGAACTCGGAAGGCTGTATTGTGATGCCTGATCCGCCGGCTGAGCTATATGAAGTAGGCATCCATGATCACAGTGGAACTAACGCTGGCTTATAAGCTTATGACTTCAGCCACAACATGCATACAATATTTTCTATGAATCGCGAGTTATTTTGATGCCTTGTTGTAACCTTGTCATCAGATTTATACCTGAGTTTGGATAGTTGTCCTCATGTCCACCAGGTACCCAGCCATCTAGCTACATTAGCCTATGTAACACGGTTTGTTGAGTGTAAAAATTAGATATATAGATGGATAGATAGATATCTTGATTGCAGGCTCATACACTAAACAAACACACTGGAAAACGTGTGTAAACAAGCGTGTAAATGAACCGCAGAGATTGCTAAGGCAGAGGTGCTTTCCTTTGATGACGTCATAGGAACATGTGACTTACGTCTCGGAAACTTTCTACCTCTTTAGGGGGCGGGGCATAAGAGTGCAAAAACCTCACTTTTATTCCTTAAAATTGATGAATTTTTCAGCTATTTCAGAACTTTTGAGTGCATAGAGAGATATGAATAATCATATAGAACAAAATAAACTAACAATTTCAGGTGGTGTGCCTCATGTCAGGGAACCTTTAAAGATTTGAAGACCACAATGGAAAAATGATCAGTCACATTTTCAGTTTGTGGAGAAATTAGGGATGAAAAATTCAAACCGATCTTAGGAATGAAGCACTGAAAAATATGCAAAAAAAAAATAAATATATATATATATATATATATATATATTAAAAATAATTATTATATTTATTATATTCTAATATTATTGTATATTAGAATAAATCTAATAATAATAAAAGCTTGGTCTTCCTCCTCAGCTCACTGACACGGAAGCGCTACCCTGCAGTGCAGAGCATTGTTCTGACCTCACACTCTAAGCGCTGTTATTGGCTGGTGGCTATACACCGACTAACCAAAGGCTGATGTCCAGAAATGTCCCATATAAAGAATAATAATAAAATACAGACAGCTGGCAGAGTCTCTGGATATACAGACACACTTCTAATAGGTCATCAGTGATGACTGAGAGGGATGAATTTTTTTAATACATTACTCATTTTTAGGAAAATCCTACACCTTGTACCTTTTAGGCGGAGAGATATGTACAAAGTTTTGAGCTGCCATCTAGATGTCGTCTCTTCCAGGAATATCAATCAATCAATGACCTTTATTGCTGAGAAGTCCCACTGAGACAGAAGTCTCTTTTGCAGGGGAGTCCTGATTACAATAAAACATTTACAATGGAAGGTTAAAGACAAACAGCACACATAAAAATACACAAACGTCACAAGCAACAATTTCAGATTAAAAGAATGACAAGTTTTAAACTAGAATAAAACATAATAAAAATGTATTAAAAAAATGATATATATATATATATATATATATATATATATATATATATATATATATATATATATACACAAAACCCAAAACAGTGAAGTCGTAAATAAAAACAGAATACAACGATTTGCAAATCCTTTTCAACTTATATTCAATTGAATACACTGCAAAGACAAGTTACTTAATGTTCGAACAGGTACACTTTGTAATTTTTTGCAAATATTAGCTCATTTAGAATTTGATGCCTGCAACATGTTTCAAAAAGCTGGCACAAGTGGCATGAAAGACTGAGAGAGTTGAGGAAGGCTCATCAAACGCTTATTTGGAACATCCCACATGTGAACGGGCTAATTGGGAACAGGTGGGTGCCATGGTTGGGTATAAAAGCAGCTTCCCTGAAATGCTTAGTCATTCACAAACAAGGATGGGGCGAGGGTCACCACTTAGTGAACAAATGCGTGAGCTGATTGTCGAACAGTTTAAAAACAACATTCCTCAATGAGCTATTGCAAGAAAGTCAGGGATTTCATCATCTACGGTCCGTAATATCGTCAAAAGGTTCAGAAAATCTGGAGAAATCACTGCACGTAAGCGACAAGGCTGAAAACCAACATTGAATGCCCGTGACCTTCGATCCCTCAGGCGGTACTGCATCAAAAACCGACATCAGTGTGTAAAGGACATCACCACATGGGCACATCACCACTGTCAGTAACTACAGTTTGTCGCTACATCTGCAAGTGCAAGTTAAAACTCTACAATGCAAAGCGAAAGCCATTTATCAACAGCACCCAGGCTTCGCTGGGCCCAAGCTCATCTAAGATGGACTGATGCAAAGTGGAAAAGTGTTCTGTGCTCTGACGAGTCCACATTTCAAATTGTTTTTGGAAACTGTGGACGTCGTGTCCTCCGGACCAAAGAGGAAAAGAACCATCCGGACTGTAATAGGCGCAATGTTCAAAAGCCAGCATCTGTGATGGTATGGGGGTGTATTAGTGCCCAAGGCATGGGCAACTTACACATATGTGAAGGCGCCATTAATGCTGAAGGGTACATACAGGTTTTGGAGCAATGTATGTTGCCATCGAAGCAACGTCTTATTTCATGGACGCCCCTGCTTATTTCAGCAAGACAATGCCAAGCCACATTCTGCACGTGTTACAACAGCATGGCTCCGTAGTAAAAGAGTGCGGGTACTAGACTGGCCTGCCTGTAGTCCAGACCTGTCTCCCATTGAAAATGTGTGGCGCATTATGAAGCGTAAAATACGACAACGGAGACCCCGGACTGTTGAACAACTTAAGCTGTACATCAAGCAAGAATGGGAAAGAGTTCCACCTGAAAAGCTTCAAAAATGGGTCTCCTCAGTTCCCAAACGTTTACTGAGTGTCGTTAAAATGAAAGGCGATGTAACACAGTGGTAAAAAGGCCCCTGTGCCAACTTTTTCGCTATGTGTTGCTGCCTGTAAATTCTAAGTTAATGATTATTTGCAAAAAAAAAATAAAGTTTCTCAGTTTGAACATTAAACATCTTGTCTTTGCAGTGTATTCAATTGAATATAAGTTGACAAGGATTTACAAATCATTGTATTCTGTTTTTATCTACGATTTACATAACATGCCAACTTCACTGGTTTTGGGTTTTGTATATATATATAAAGACATATGGAAAATACCTGTGTATTCAAGACAATGCCAAACGACATTCTTAGGACAAGTGCAAGGCTGTGAAGCTGAGTGCAGGTGCTAGTATGGCCAGTAATTCTGATCTATCTTCGAATGAGAATGTTTAGCACATTATGAAGTGAAATGTAAGGCATTGAAGGCCATGTACAATATTGCAGCTAAGGCCAGGCATAAAAGAGAAATTGGGGAAAATACTGCTCACGAGACTTGACCAGCTTGTCTTTTGTGCCCAAACACTCACTGTTTCACAGTGGTGAGCAGTCTTCTATGCCAAATTTTACGGCATCGGTTGTAGTCAGGACATAGTATGTTTCCAAATAGCAACTTAATTTATGTTAGTAGATCAAATAAAGTACTGTTTTTAGTATAAAATCAGGTGAATGGACTCTTCAAATAAGTCCTTTTTGATTTCATTTGAAATTCCCATGACATCATAACTTTTTTAGAACTGAGGTTATATTTTCTTTGTTGAAGGAATTATTCAATCTATTAATACAATAAATGATGCACATTTGGTTCCTTTGTGCGAAATTTACCTGAAAACAAGTTTCCATTCCCGCCATAGATAGGTTAGATGTACACAACCCGAAGACGTCCTAAAAACAAAATATATAGCCTCATATTCCATTTTGTACCTCTGAATGTAAAATTCCTCCTTGGCTATGTCACGCTGCGTTCATTTCTCGTGGTCACCGAGCTGAGGGCAGGGAGGTTAAGCATTAATGTGCATGGAGATTTATTTGCAGTTAAAAGCAGGATTATTAAATTCAAATCAGCACCAGCACAGATAAGGTCTTTGAAGTTCATGAAAAAAGAGCCCATGAGATAAACAGGCCCATAATATTGAGACTGATTTGTGATTGGAGCAGAGGTTATTCCGTCGACCCCGTGTCCCTTGTGCGGTGCTGTTCACCCTATTTTTTGTGTCCCCCTCCTCAGGCTAGCCCTAAGCTGGTCCTTCTCTCTGCTGAAGGTGAAAGAAGTGCTCACTGGAGTTCATTCCAAAGTAGATGTGACAGTAAATTTCTCGCCTCTGAGATGGGAGATCTTGTTATAGCAGTCAGGATGGGGGTCAGGGCAGCGCCTGTTGATGATTGAGGGAAAAGAGAAGTGGATTCATTCTGCTCAGGCACTTTGTCAAGTGCCAGTGGCTTACCGTTGAGAGCCAGTCACCCATCACTGGCGTTATGGCCTCAGGGGTCATCCTCCCCCTCATTAATCAGATATCCCCCCACCCCACCCCCTGCCTTATAGTGCAGCAAAACCTATTGCTTGCTTCCACAAAATTGAAAAAGACTATAGGGCCGCATGCTCCTTAATGCGTGGACACTGGAGACCACGCTTTGTTCAGATATTGATCCAAGGGGGCCAAGTTGTTAAACATGTTATTTTTGTTTCTCAGAAGTAGGCCGTTAAACTCACCAGAATCAGGTCATGTTATTTTTTAATGAGAAGTATTGATTTTCATTTTTTGCTATTCTTTAAAATATGTCACTGATCAGCCCAACATGTTAATTAAGAGCAGCAGTGGAAAAACAAGGTTTACTGCACAGCTGATACAGTACACCATTACAATAGGCCATAATTCATAACCCCTCAATGCTGCAACATCGGGCGTCCAATGGCTCACCTCTGAAGAAACAGCTGAAAAAACTATTTATTTAAGTCATTCAAGAAAGCAAACATACAAGTATGCAATTGCATTATACTGTGTATGAAATTACGGGAATTCCTATGAGCAGCATATTTCAAAGCAAAATTGAAGAAATGTGAATACTTCTAAAGTGTTGACTATTTCGGTAGAGTTGCACGATATGCTTAACATTCACACACACACACACACACACATATATATATATATATATATATATACAGCGCCCTCAAAATTATTGGCACCCCTGGTTAAGATGTATTAAAAGCCTTAAAATTAGTTCAATTTTAATTGCAGAAGCACACTGAAAATCAGTGGCGTGCACAGACATTATGGGGGGCAAGTGCTCAGGGGGGAGGGGGAGGGCACTTTTTTGCACACGTGGAACATGTTATTATAGTGTGAGATTAAAAAAATAAAATTAACATTACACACATAAGTTGAATGCAATTCATGACTACTGTCATTCATTACAAGAAGGCACATGGGTAGCCTTTATGGGGATATTTTTCTCAGGCAATGGGGAACTGCCTGATTCTTCTTTGTGTTCATTTATGGTGCCTAACAAAACCTACACAAAAGAAAACATTCAGCTTCACAGATAGATTTGCAAAGTCGACCGACATTGTTTGTGGTGGTCGTCCTCACGTTATCTATCATTGATATGGGCTATCGCATTAAACTAGCTAATCAGGGGAACAGTCAGCTAAAAAATGCTCAGTTGTTTGGTGCTGTATGAGCAGTGGCGTACCGTCAGATGCCAGGAAGGCCTTCAGTAACATCACCCTTTCCCGGATAATTGCTCTTAAACTGTTTGCGATCAGGTTTGATTGATAAACAATCAAACAGTTAATTAACAGAATAGCCACCACCAATGCGTGACACGTTATGATTAAGAAATGCTAATTACAAAGCGATTACCTGTTGGCTATGTTGATACAATTGATGTGAATCCGCAAGGGTGACAATCTGCAAAAAATCCGAAACTTTCGCGGACTTCACAGCAATTATTTTCGTCTTCACTCAGCTGTGCTTCTTACCTAACAACGCACTTTAGCTGTCACATTCAGAGAATATAGAAAGGATTCTCATGGCTAATTGCTCAATGAACGTCGCAAATTAATTTACGCAAATTCAGAAATTATAAAAACATAGGCTATTGATATTTTTTCCGTAGCCACTGGTGTGCGGAAGTAAGTTAAACGCCGTATAATTTCGTAGTGCAATGTATAACAAGGCTTTCAAAAACAAGTTAGATTCTCGTCGGTTCCTCCAATCAGTCTGAGCAATGGTTGCTAATCGGGGAGGTAAACTGCGAGAGGTGTCTGTCATTAAGAAGTGAAAGGTGAGGTTATTGCTGGCCCTGTTTTTCTGCCGACGGACCGTCACTGTGTATGAGACATGCTACTGCACAACAAAATGATTACAGGTTGGGCTTGGAGGGCAAACTACGATTTCACTTGATCTGTGTGTTACCTGGCTGGTGGGGCACAAGACTGTGGGGTCCAGTCGCTCAGCTGGTATGCTCCTGCAGCGCATCTATATGCACTGCGCACGTGTTCATGTGACAAAGGAGGAGAGGTCGGAAGTGCATGAGGAGGTGGCCCATTTCGGGGCATTTTTTTCAGTAGTTTTTAATCACACAGCTTTTCGAAAAGATCATTTCAACATTGGCCCCACTAAAGTGTTAATAATAATAATAAATATAATCATTTAAAAAAAAAAACGAAGTTTCAAAAGGACACTTTCATTGATAAAGGGCAAAGAGGCAAGTGCTGTAGCACCACCTAGCGTCTATTTGTGCACGCCACTGCTGAAAATTGTAGAAAAATGTCACCTACAACTCAAGTGAATTTATTTATTTATTTATTTTTTTATTTAAATTTGGCATCTCCAATCCCACCCGAATCTGGAATGCCCAATTGGGGAACTATGTACAAAGCTTGCTCATATGCGACCCCTTGCGGCCAACTCAGGATAGTGAGACAGTTCACGGCTCTCCTCCGAAGCACGTGCCTGTCTGCCACTGATTCTTATACACACATTGGTTGAATCTTCGCCAGTTCAGAACTAGGGCGGAGGATACCCAGACATGAACCAACCCGGAGTCTTCCTGACGAGCGCCCGTCTGGCCAACAGGAGACGCTGGAGCAACGAACAAAGCTGTTATTATATACCCAAATCCGGCAGTCCTTTCCCAATTTGAAACCCTGTAGAGCGATAGCCAATTGTGCGCTACTCTGAAAAAGCCGCCGACCCCTGCCAGTGGGTACGCCGGGGCTCGAACTCGCGATGTGGTGATCACCTCTGCACTGCAGAGCAGTGCCTTAACCGTGTGAGCCACCCGGCAGCTTCAAGTGAATTTTAAGGGGAAAAAAAATCCCTGACCACGATACAATTTCATAAAATCACCTGGTCCACAATTATTGGCACCCCTAACAATTCCTAGGAAATAAACGTAATTGAGGTATTTCTGTCATTTCTGCAGTAGTTTACAAAGTTAATCAGAGTATCTAGGAACATTTAATTAGTAATTAATCACTTCCTGTTTCCCTGGGGTATAAATATGACGTGACACAGAGGCCATTTCTCTTATCCACTCTTCAACATGGGAAAGACAAAGGAACACACCGTTCAAGTAAGGCAGATGTGTGTCGACCTTCACAAGTCAGGCAATGGCTACAAGAAAATAGCCACTCGCCTGCACCTGCCCATATCTACTGTCAGAGGAATCACTAAGAAGTTTAAAACAACTGGGACAGTGGTAAACAAGCCAGGACGAGGACGCAAGGTTATTTTGCCACCACGCACAGTAAGGAGGATGGTAAAAGAAATAAAAAGTTCTCCAATGCTCACTGTTAAAAATTGCAACAAATGGTAGCATCTTGGGGTCACAAAGTCTCCAAAACAACCATCAGGTGCTATCTACATGTCAACAAGCTGTTTAGGAGGCATGCACGGAAAAAACCTTTTCTCACTCACAATCATAAACGCAAACGTCTGGAGTTCGCTAAGCGGTACTGGGACTTCAACTGGGACCATGTGCTTTGGTCAGATGAGACCAAGATAGAGCTTTTTGGCAACAAACACTCTAAGTGGGTCTAGCGGAACACAAAAGATGAGTATGCAGAAAAGCACCTCATGCCCACAGTGAAGTATGGGGGAAGATTTGGTGATGCTGTGGGCCTGTTTCTCTTCCAGAGGCCCTGGGAACCTTGTTAGGGTGCATGGCATCATGAGCGCTTTGAAATACCAGGACATTTTAAATCAAAATCTGCTGGCCTCTGCCCGAAAGCTGAAAAATGGGTCGTCACTGGTTCTTTCAGCAAGATAGTGACCCTAAATATGTAGCCAAATCTACACAGAAATGGTTCACCAGACACAGAATCAAGCTCCTCCCATGGCCATCTCAGTCCCCAGACCTCAACTCCAGCTCACTCCACAGGTTTTCAATGAACAGGAGAGTGCAGAGGAGAGGACCCAGGTCGCTGGATGATTTAGAAAGATTGTGCAAAGAGGAATGGTCGACGATCCCTCTTTCTGTATTCTCCCATCTTGTGAAACATTATAGGAGAAGATTAGGTGCTGTTTTGTTGGCAAAAGGGGGTTGTACAAAGTATTAACATCAGGCGTGCTAATAACTGTAGCACACATGACTTGATGTAAAAGAATTATTTCTTTATGTGGGATTTTTTTTTCGCACTGAATAAATGCACTTGCATTAAAGGTTGGATTTTCCTCTTTTTTAAATGTGGTCCTATATTATTTAGAAAAAAAACTGAATTTATTAGAAGCTAAAGAACACATCTTAACTGGGGGGCCAATAATAATGGAGGGCTGTATATATATATATATATATATATATATATAGATAGATAGATAGAATGTATTGTAATTTACTCAATTCTAATTCATGTCAATTTCATGCTCATAAGACTAACAACTATTCTTCAGTATGTTGTACAGTTCAGTTTGTACATTAAGCTGGCAAAGCATGTGAAGCATTTTGAAATTATTTCCACTGGAGTTAAACTTTAATTCATAAACTGATAGTGGCACATTCTATCTGAGATTGAAGGATTGAACTGCAGCATCTGTTTTAGAGCACTGCAATCTCATCACATGCTGCTGGCAATACCACTTCTGAGGCCTGTGTTTGGGTCATACCTGCACATGTTTCAAAGTGGCTCCACATTGAATTGAACACGGTGAATTGCATGAAGGGAATCTGCCTCCCTCATGGCCTGTTAATTGAGATATTGAAAATTTATCGAAATGCAGCCATGTGCAAACGTTTTTCCCAGATATATAAGTACAGGAAGTGGGTTCCAGTTCCACCATCAACACTGTCGCTTATTAAGGTAGTGATCACTTAGGCACGTCTGGTTTTAGTCAAAGTGAGAGCCCCAAAGGATGCTGAGGCGGAAAAAACCTTCAGTCCACTTTCTCCAGTTGGATATTATCTTTCAGCACATCAGCTCATTGTCGAAGAAAATCTAAAATAAAAATGAACCTTAATTTCTAGATGAGCCGAAGCATTGATCTCATTACCGAGGAGGTTATGTTTTCATCTCCGCTTGTTTGTTTGTTTGTTGGATTCTGAACAGAATAACTCTAAAACTTGGGGGTGGAATTTCATGAAACTTGGTGGAAGGATGACGTATGGCTTCACTTCTGGTGCATGTACATCAAAGGTCAAGGTCAGGGTGGCCCTTTGTAGTCATAACCCTGGGTTTATGTGTAGCTGGCATAGCATTAGGACCCTGGGGTAAGGAGGAGAGGATAAACAGTGCAAGAGTTAATGGCAATCTGCTTGCATACTATGAGTGGTTCGGGAGAGTAACAGTTCCCGTTTGTGCTAGTGCCCTGTATGTCCTCTTCAAACTCAACAAGTGAAGGAAATAAGTGTTTCAAAATGATGGACTTTGATTTTGGTACAGCACATAAAATATTTTATTGAGCAAAATTACTTCTAATAATTATGCTTTAAAACCAGCTTAATATACAGTCAAAGACATTAAGCCGCATGTAAAAGATTTGGAACACTGTTGCTAAGGTGCATCACTGTGTACATTGATAAACAGAAAGCGTTCTGCCAAACAACAGAAAGGGAAAGAGGGCTAAATAATGAAATTATGAACACACCTCAGCGAATATGTGGGATTTGGCAGTGGTAACCTTTTATCTACTGCCACCCATTGATCCTGTGCTACAATAAACACAATAGGGGAACTTTGGATTGTGAAAACAAAATATTCCACAGATTTTGGTGTGATCAGGAACTATTCCTTTTGACTTTCCTGCCACAGCAAACGCCCTTTGTTTTTGGATCCTAGAATACAGTGCTGGCACAAATTACGGAAACAGTTTCATGATTCATTTAATACTTTGTGACAATTTCCCTGTTTACCATAATAATTGTATATTTTATATAATTTCATACAGCTTACATCACCGTAAAATCGATCAATACCTTTGAGGTGTGTTAAACTAGTAATCATCATAACTCTGCATTAGTTAATGATTGCATAATTCAACAGTAGCGTGCATGTTATTATTGGAAATGTTAAAATCAATTTCAATATGAAGTAAAATTCATGCTTGTGCACTTTATTTAAAATGTTTCATTGTCACATAATGCCATTATCATTCATGAAAAAGAACAGAACTGGATAAAATATAAGTTTACTGTAAAAATTGTCAGGAGAAGTAGTAATAGAGGAAATGGCGTAGATTAAAGTGATAAGGCCTTTTTTTGACCAGGCCAGGGTTTTCACTGAGACATGTTCAATGACAGTTCTTAATGAAATTCATAAAAATGTACAGGTACATGTTAATTAGACCTGAAACCAAGTTCTATCTTCGGCATAATTTTGAATAGATTAACTGATGCAATTGCTATTAATAGCCAGTGATTAGACCAATATAATTTCTCCAGTTGATAGTTATGTGTATATCAGATCGTAGACTAATGTAAGATCTATATTTCATACAGACACATATGCATACTCACGAACAAAATAATTCTTTTGAAATATGACTTGTTTGAAAATGTTTTTTATTTGAGACACAAGTGCCAGGTGTCATTTACTCTATACAGTGCCGTGAAAAAATATTTGCCCCCTTCCTGATTTCTTACTTTTTTGCATATTTTTCACACTTTGTTTCAGATCATCAAAAAAATTTTAATACTAGCAGAGCACTGAGAGAGCGCAGAACCTCCGCCGCCAGGGGGCAGCAAAGCCAAAAGCATGGCGATTGGAACTCCGGCCCATTGGAAAGACTTGAAATCTTGAACTTTGGCGTATATCTCAGCAGTACTTTGGCCTAGATATGCCAAAATGTAATCACCTCTTCCTTGACTCAATACCCACCTACCCTGAAAATTTCATCAAAATCCGGCCGTTAGTTTTTGAGTTATCTTGTACACAAACAAACAAACCAACAAACAAACGGCACCGAAAACATAAACCTCCTCGGCGGAGGTTAATAAGAAAAACATAACCAGAGTAAATACAAAATGCAGTTTTTTAAATGATGATTTAATTTATTAAGGGGAAAAAGGTATCCAAACCTACCTGGCCCGAAGTGAAAAAATAATTCCCCCCCTTGTTAAATCATGAATTAATTGTGATTTACCACATTTTTTGAGTCCAGTTTCACTAGCCACACCGAGGCCTGATTATGGCCAGGCCTGTTGAATCACAAAATTACTTAAATAGAACCTGTCTGACAAAGTGAAGTAGGCTAAAAGATCTCAAAAAGCAACATTTCATGCCGCGAACGAAAGAAATTCAAGAACAGATGAGAAACAAAGAAATTGACATCTATCAGTCTGGAAAGGGTTGCAAAGCAATTTCTAAGGCTTTGGGACTCCGATGAATCACGAGTAGAGTCATTATCCACAAATGGAGAAGCCTTGGAACCCAGGAGTCGCCGGCCTACCAAAATTACTCCAAGAGTGAACCAACGACTCATCGAGGAGGTCACAAAAAACCCAGAACAACATCTGAAGAACTGCAGGTCTCACTTGCCTCAGTTAAAGTCAGTGTTCATGATTCAAAAAGAAGACAGAGACTGGACAAAAATGGCATGCGTGGGAGAGTTCCAAGGCGAAAACCACTGCTGACCAAAAAGAACACAAAGGCTTGTTTCACGTTTGCCCAGAAACATCTTGATAATCCCCAAGACTTTTGGGAAAATAGTCTGTGGACTGACAAGACAAAAGTTTAACATTTCGGAAGGCGTGTATCCCATTACATTGGGCGTAAAACTAACACAGCATTTCATTAAAAGAACATCATGCCAACAGTCAAACATGGTGGTAGTATGATGGTTTGGGGTTGCTTTGCTGCTTCAGGACCTGGACAACCTGTCATAATTGATGGAACCATGAATTCTGCTCTCTACTGAAGGAGAATGTCCAACCCTCAGATTGTGATCTCAAACTCAAGCGCACATGGGTTATGCAGCAGGACAATGATCTGAAACACACCAGCAAGTCCACCTCTGAATGGCTTAAAATTTTGGAGTAGCCTTGTCAAAGTCCTGGCTTATATCGTATTGAGATGCAGTGGTATGACCTTAAACAAGCCTTTCTTGCTCAAAATCCCTCCAATGTGGCTGAATTAAAATAATTCTGCAAAGAAGAGTGGGCTATAATTCTTCCACAGTGATGTGAAAGACTCATTGCCAGCTGCTGCAAACATTTGATTGCAGTTGTTTTCGCAGAGGGTGGCACAACCAGTTATTAGGATATAAGGGGCAATTACTTTTTTACATAGGGCCAGGTAGGTTTAGATGGATTTTTACCCTTAATAAATGAACTCATCATTTAAAAACTGAATTTTGTATTTCCTTGGGTCGTCTTTGTCTAATATTTAAATTTGTTTGATGATCTGAAACATATAAAGGGGACCTATTATGCTGATCTTTCTTTTAATACATATTTGAAGTGACAATTTATCCTGAGTTTAGTATTCCTTTTGTTTGCCACAGTTGGTGTTGACTGGGGAATCTTTGACGCTTGTGTTTGGTTGCCAAAAAATAAATCCAAGAAAGGTTGAAAACGTTTTCGCACAAGCGCTGGTTTATTAAAGTGAACAAGTCATATACAGCCCCAACAGCTGATAAACAAACATAAGGGAGACTGGAAAATGGCGAAGTAGAGCATAAAAGCAGCAGCGAAAAAATCAAGCAGCCGAGACAGACAAGGGCAGCTGAGCTCCCAGTCTGCCCCGCCTCCACCCGGTCACCTTCCTTTTTATTGGCCTTTTGACCTGTAGAGGACACATACTTACAGAGTTGGAAATAATAATCAAATATTAGGATTGATAAAATAAGAAATGGCTTCTACAATATTAGTATCGAAAAGTTTCTAAACAAAAGATACAGAGGTTTTGCCGTAATCCAAGAACGTGATTTCGTGAGCGTGATTTCCTCCCTGAACAGCTCCTCCCGAGATCTTCGCGAGATCTGAGCAAAACCTGACATCAGGTTGTGCCCTCCAATTAGTACAGACATACTCAGAGCCAATCACAGCACTGGACCGGCCCACACCGGAAACTATTCTAGCAGGCACTAACAACGGCAGAACATACTATGCCTTAGTAGCCTCTACACTTTTGGAAATACAATTGAAGAACCACAGATCATTTGAGGTGCAGTTTTGTTAGTATCTTTCCCAAAGCTGTTTGTCTGTTTACTTTTGGACGCAAAGAAAAGCACTCTTCCAAAAGACGATGCCACCAGAAATCAGTGGGTAACTTTTTTTATTTGCTGGCAACAAACAGCCACGGCCAAAGGGAATGTGAACTGTTTGTGCTCAGCATTTCACCAAAGACAGCTTTGTGAATAAAGGATAATTCGACACAGGATAAGCGTTTCAGCTGCTTCTCAAACCTGAAGCAGCTGCATTGATCAAGCACTCGGAGCCACAAGCTGTAAGTAACGATATAGCAGCAAACAATGCAAGTGAAGCTAACGTGTTACGCTAGCTAGCAGGAACACTAGCGATAGTTAGCACTAACAACTGGCCTCAAACACAGGCTTTGTAAAATATCTGAAGATAAAGCCTGTATTGGTCACAACTGTCCGTGACTCACAGACACTGAAGCTGTAAGTTGCTTTTACTGCATAAGCCAACCTGACGTGATAGCCAGTTGATTATGGCTGAAGCACTGCGGCTAACATAGCCAGTTACTGTTGCTAATGTTTGTGTCCTAAATATGCAAGAGTAATATCGGGGGAAATTCTTCAAGAGGTGTGTGATCATAAACCTCATTTGAAGCTAACTTTCAATACTTGTTTGTAATTTGGATGCTTGGTACAACTGTCCACGATAACTGAACTTGCTGTCTGTAAAACCTGTATTGCAAGGGTTTGTCTCTGTGGTTATGACTGCTCGGTTACCAGCTACTGCATGTTAGTGTGTGTTCCGTGCTAATTAAAAATGCTCCTGGTTAACTTATATGCAGCCATTCTGATTGGTATGCTTGTGTTACTTCGGTAAGCAGTGGCAGTTTCATCATAACTTTGCCAGACTGTAGCTGCTTCAGTCAGTGATTGCTTCACTTATCCATGACCGGGATCTGCCGGATACTTCACAAATGTCTGGGCAAGCTCTCTGGTGCTACCGTGAAAGCAATGTGAAATGCAGAGGCTCTACCATGTCTAATATAACAAATGATCATCTGCACTACCTTTACAAAATTTCATGCCCCTTTAGACATTGTTGTGGCTAATAAAAAGCCGAAAAAGGCGGAGATTAATTAGGAAATTCTTTCCTGTTGAACTGATCAATTCGCTAGCTCCACATAAGCAACTTGTCTGCGCTAACAGAACTTACGGTCTGCGAAACCTGTATTATGTTCAAAACATAACCGAGCTCTCTCTAGCTGTCGCGTACTATCCATAAAGCTGCTTTCACATCGGACACGGAACAAATTTTTCGGGGGACAGATTAGCCTACATTCAAAGTCAATGCAAAGACGCGAATACAAACGTTATGGGCGCGTTAAGCAGATTTCACACCGGACGCAAAACAAATTTTTCTCGCAACATGCAAAGATGCGAATACACACGTTATGTGCACGTCAAGCCGCTTTCACACCAGACGCAAAATGAATTTTTCGCGCGTCAGTTTAGCTACATTAAAGTCAATGCAAAGACGCGAATACACGCGTTTTGGGCGCGTTAAGCAGCTTGCACACTGGACACAAAACAAATTTTTCGCGGGACAGGTTACATTGAAAGTCAAATGCAAAGATGCGAATACACGTGTTATGGGCACCTTAAGCAGCTTTCACACCGGACGTGAAATTTTTCACGCGACAGATTACAATCAAAGTCATGACCGCTTATCAGCAATTGCATGTTAGTTCGCGTGCTCTGCTAATTAAAAATGCTCCTTGTTAACTTATATGCAGCAATTATGATTGGTATGCTTGCGTTACTTCGGTAAGCATCAGTTTCATCATAACGTTGCCTGATTGTAGCCACTACAGTTGAAGCTAACCGGAGAGGTGCTGCATGTGTCTGCTGAGTTGGGCTTCAGTTAGACCAGACGTAGGTTTTGCAAAGCTTTGGGAGCGTTTTTGGGTGCTTTTGAAACGATCGCTTTACTTATCAATGACCGGGTCTGCCTGATACTTCTCCAATACCTGGGCAAATTTTCTGATGCTACCAGTGAAAGGAACAGGGAAGCACCAAGGCTATAACATGTCCAGTATAACAAACAATTTCTCGGCATTGCCGATTTAATATTCAAATTCTTTCCTGTAAAAGTTATCGATTCGCTAGCTCCACATAAGTAACGGTTCACGCAAACAGAACTTACGGTCTGTAAAACCTGTATTAAGTACATAACATAACGGGAGCTCTATCTGGCTCTTGCTCACTATCCATGACGCGCCCATTCTCTGCGGGGAAACGCTAGTCATTCCGATGCAATAAGTAAACCATTACCACAGAAAATTTTAGAAAAGGGCGTTTAGCCTGGAGCTTTTGCCCGTCCGTCTTATACCAGCGCCAAAGCTGTTCGTTTCTCTACGCTAACAACACACCAGAGTTATGTACACGAACCAGCAGGTCCTAATACACACCAAAGCAGTCCATAAGCTGTTGGTCCAATTTTAGATGCTCCTCACTGTCCATGTTTCCCTCTAAACTCAGACCCACTGGATTTCTACACCTTGGTATGTCGACCCGTTCTACAAATGTGTCTATATGGAGTGGATTCTAGCTTTCCCTGCATCCTAGCTATAAAGTAGAAAAACTGCTGTACTTACCACCGTTGTTGTAGCTAACTGTAGCCGATAGCAAGTTTGAGCTACCAGACTTTCGCACTGCATCATCAACCTTCGCCGCTGTTTATTAGAAGAAGTTCATTTCAATAGATCTATATTCAAATATAGCCGCAGATTTTGGAATTTCCCCGCCGATTCTTTGTCAGATGGCAGCCGTATCTCACGTTTCACTCTGGGGATGCGGACCCGGAAAACTGCGTTCTGCAGCCTCGGCCCACCCAACTCCGCTCTCCACAGAACTGGCCAGAAGAAATTGGGCACACGGGGAGTGGTGGCCATAGCGGAGGAGCCACCCCAATGAGGCGTTTCAGGCAAAGACTACAATGGACTACAAATGGGTTTTTTTGAGGATGGCAGTATGAGCTAAATAAGGACCCTGTTTTGGACTTAGAACGATCAGGAGTACTCTAGGGGAGTCCAAGATCAAAATATGACCTTGTAAATAGGTCCCCTTTAAGTGTGACAAATATGAAAAAAAAGAAGAAATCAGGAAGGGGGCAAATACTTTTTCACAGCACTGTATATGCACTGACCTCCCTCTTCTTCAGTTGTGCGTAGTGCGCATATGAGACAGAGATTGATGAGCACCTCTCTGATAGGACACATTCTCACAGTGACCTGCACGAATGTCTTTGGCAACTGAGGTAACAAACCTAAAGTATTATCCTGGAACTAAGGTATCATGGTAGTCCTGAGATCCCTGCAAGATTGAAGACAGGCACATGAGTGCTGAGGGGCTCACCTCATCTGCGTGAGTGACTGTGTGTACTATATGCATGCATATACAAGCATTTTTGTGTGCGTATCTGTCTGTATGCATCTCAAAGAGTTCTTACATGCTTTGTATATGTGCTGGTATGTGACTGCATGATTGTGTGTGCGTGCATGCTGGTTTTCATGTATTTTGTCACTTTTCAGAATGTCACCAATGACCCCCAGCATGAGGAGAGGCACAGGTCTCAGTAAACATCTCCCCGAGCAGAGATAGAAACCGTTTCTAGGATACTTATATCACTTTTGTACAGCAATGCTTTGTGTGAAAAAGTGGATTTAGAACTTTTGGACAGATCCAGCTGACGAACATACAAAGGTTAAGCTAGATACTTTCACAGTGAGCCCGTCCACATTTCATGCAAAGGATAAGTAAGTGTGACGGCTGATGGGTCCTGTCACTAGAAATGCCTCCAAATAAATATGCGCCCTGTCTACCTTGCCTGGCTCTTTGGCGATGTGGTCAGCGCATTTGACTCTCACCCGGGAGTTTGAGGTTCTATTTCCCGCCCTGTGGCCTGCCACATTCTGGCGTAATCGGCAGTATCTGGGGGATCCCAATGGGTGGCAGCATGCGGAAAGCATGGAGTGTGAGGACACGCTCCCGAAAGAGGGGGAGAGATGTGACAGTTGATGGGTCCTGTCACTAGAAATGCCTCCTAATAAGTACGCACCCTGGCTACCTTGCTAACAAGCCTGGCTCTTTGGCGATGTGGTCAGCGCGTTTGAGTCTTATGCAGGAGACTGGGGTTCAATTCCCTGCCCCGGCCCTCCTGCGGCCTGCCACACAAGCAAATGTTCAAAATATGATTTGCCTTAAAATGGGGGGAAGGGGGAACTATGTAAAAATAAGGTGCTGTCATTTCTGAATGGTGAATAAAACGCCTCCAAAGCTGAAAATTTGCTCTTCAACCTGATTGTCATGATATCCTTTCAAAGTGCAAGAGTAGAGAATCAAAATAAAAAATGTGTCACTGTCCATTGAATTATAGAGTCCACTGTAAATAGTGGTTTGATGTTGGCAGGTGTCTCTTTTCCCCATTTAAACTCATAATTTCTTTGAGGACTGCAGACTTCAATGTCAGGAAATTGCCCCGACACCATCCAAGGTCCCAGCTAATGCATGATTATATTTATCAAAGCCAAAACAACGGCCACACGTACAGGCACTAGACTAAACAGATGGGCACTGTCAGTCAAACAACGCACTGGCCTAAAGTTAATGACAACTTCTATGCAACTTAGAATGTCTCTTTAAAAAATTTCCTCTTATTCTATAAACTTTCATGACAGAATGTTTGTGCAAATGATAATTTGAGGAAATTACTGCCTCTAGAGTTATTTTGTGCAACTTGGCCCAAGGTGGCAGAATAAGGTGGCAGAATTAAAAAAAAAAAAAAAAATATATGTATATATATAGTATTTTACTGATTCCCCAAAACCCCCATAGGAACTATCACAACTATGAAGTATGCTCAAGAATATTGTATTTTCCATCCTCAATAAAATAGCTATTGTTTTATTTTTTCAGATACAATTCTTATTGAATGGGAAAACCCGTTAGTTTGTCAACAAAGCTTGTCATGAATATGTTATCACCAGAGTTATCATCCTCAGCAGAGAGCTGCCACAGATGTCACTTCCTGTGGAAAGCTAACCTCTCACCAGAATAAGAGGAACAATTGTTTTACCCCAGCTTGTGAATACTGCTGTCTGAGCATTCTTTCTGGTATTCACGTCTGACTCAAGGAGAACATCTCAACTGTAATCATATTATAGATCAAAATTATTGCTTTGCATACAGGAGCTCTTTTCCAGGGAAACTAAAGCCTGATTTAAAGTCAATTTCAGGGGCTTTACTCCACATTACCAATTACCATAACCAATGTGTAATTTACAATTGAACATAGATCACATTTCATATGTTGAAACTGAGACATTTTATAATTTTATCCACAAAATGATCTTCTGTCAAATTTTCTGGCTGCAACAGGTCTCAGAAAAGTTGGGACACAGGAAAAAAGGGCTGAAAAAGCTATTAATATATAAGAGAATCAACTCAAAGAACATGTAGCAAGTAATTACATTAACTTGCATCAGGTTTGTAACATGATTGGCTATAAAAGGGATGTCTTAGAGAGGCTGAGTCTCTCAGAAGTCAAGATAGCTAGAGGCTCTCCAACCCGTGAAGACTTGCGTAAAAAAATTGTGGAATACTTTAAAAACAATGTTCCTCAACGTCAAATTGCAAATTCTTTGAAGATCTCATCATCGACAGTGCATAACATCAGCAAAAGAATCAAAGAAACTGGAAAAATCTCTGTGCGTAAGGGACAAGGCCAAAGACCTTTACTGGATGCCTGTGATCCTCAGGCCCTCAGAAGCCACTGCATCACACACCGGCATGATTCTGTCATTGACATTACTAAATGGGCCCAGGAATACTTCAAGAAACCACTGTCTGTAAACACAGTCCGCCATGCCATCCACAGATGCCACCTAAAACTCTATCATACAAAAACTCTATCATGCATTGTTGAGCATGATCCAGAAACCCCGCCGTGTTCTGTGGACCAAGGATCATTTAAAATGGACTGTAGCAAAGTGGCAAAGTGTCCTGTGGTCAGACGAGTCCAAATTTGATATTATTTACAATTTACACTTTGTCCCAACTATTTCGGAATTGGGGTTGTAGTTAATAAGAACATGCTCATACTGTTAAGCATTGTTGCATCATGAAAATGCTTATCAGCCAAAGGAAAGAGAGGTTAACCATGCTTATATGCCTATTATCCACACCTCTGGTTCAATTTAAATTTTATTTGTGCAGTGCCTTTAACAAGACTTTTGTAAGGACTTTTTATCAGAGAAGAAGGGCGCAATGTCGCTTAAGTCTCCACAATCGCAAATGACTTAGAAACTCTCAGTAAGGAAAAAACCCTCAAACAGTGCAAAAAAAAATAATCTTCAGAGAAAATAAATCACCAATTTTTTTTGTTAGTTTGTTATTTCAGGGCATGGGAGGAATGCAGCTGTATTGGGGGAGCCCATCCTTCACTAACCAACAAGTATGAATAAAGCTAATATTCACCACAGCGATCTCTCCTTCATTGTACTGAATTATTTTTCAATATTGTGATCAGTAGGTTGCTAATTGACAGATTATTATGGCTTGAGATGTATTATTCAGTGGATCTACCCATTTGAAGTGTGACTAGGGCAGAGAGTCTATGACTTTTCATCCTCATTTCAAACTTCTCCCATCGCTCACACCGGAGCGAGAAGAAGCATTGCCATTATTGTATGGTCTTTGATATGATCCAGGGATTAGTGACCGAGAATAATTCATTGTCCAGGTCAAAAACAGGAGGCCCTGTAGGATATGATTTCATGTGAACAAAGCTGCTCAGGTCATGGAACATTTTTAAATTTCCTGTTGTGATCTAGTGGGAGGTAGATGTGGGTGTCGTCCTCTGCACTCTGCCTCCACCACATGAAAATAAAATGCCACCAACCTTGTGTAAGGAAAGAGAATCAAAACAATATGAGGCCTCAAATCATACCTTTTTCTGTGACGATTTAAAAATTTAATTGTGGGGATGAATCTTTTGCCAAAATTCCATTTCTATTTTACACACTATACTGCATGTATATGTAGTGTGTGTGTGTGTGTGTGTGTGCGCGCGGGTGCGTGTGTGTGTCCCCACTTGTTCATGTGTGCGCGTGTGTGTGAAAAAGATACAGATGCAATGATACAGTGCTCTTTAAATAAGTCTTGAAATGTTAGGTGGTTGCAGTGATGTAACCCTCTTCCTGATTTCTTCCATTTTTTTCATGTATTTGTCACACTAAATGGATTCAAATCTTCAAACAAAATTTGAAGAACCAAATGTGTACTGCTGTCAACTGATGGGCAGTGAGAGCATCATTCCCAGAGTCAAACATAGGGGTGGTATTGTGATAGTGCAATGATTCCTAGTAGCTTCATGGCCTGTGCGACTTATAATGATAGACTGGACCGTAAATTCTGCTCCTTACCAGAAAAACCCTACAGAGAATATCCGGAGCCTGAAGCTCAAGTATTCAGCAAGACAGTAATTGAAAGTACAAGTACAAAGGAAAACATACTTAGAGAGGCCTAATCAAATCTACTAATGTGGTTTAATTAAAGCAATTCTGCAGAAAAATTTGGGCCCAAAATTACTCCATATCTCACCACCTGTTATCAATACATTTTTTGCAGATAGCACAACTAGTTGAGGGGGACAACTATGGTTTTACATGGGCTATAAAGAGGATTAATAACCTTCTTCCTTCAAAAAATTAGTTAAATATTATTTTAAAAACCTTGTTTCTTCATGTTCTCCTGGCCGTTCTCCTGACATCTGTGATCTTGGTGTATTTTTTATCAATCGCTCATTTAAAACCTGTACAAACTCCCAAGTCAAATCCACTTTTTTTCCCACCTCTGCAAAATATCAGTGTGTTACAGTATCTCCAAATTCCATTCGAGCTTCTCCTCCTCACACCAGTCAGCCAGGCCATGTTACACGTAAGGGATAATCAACTCATAGGTGCGCATTACACAACGCTTTTAGGCACGACGCGGAGGTGAACAACCACCCGATGCAGTGCCTTCAAACCTTGTAAAGCACACCTATGAGTTGATTACCCCGCTTAAACATGATCATTTGCCAGCGATATCAAGTCATAGCATTCATAAATTTTTGGTGAAAGTTTTGCACTTAAAAAAACGAGCTGGTAATCATTAACCAGGCTGTCACAGAAACACCATCATTCTCTTGCGCACACACTATTATACTCTCACACACACACACCATCATTCTCTCTCACACACACACCATCATTCTCTCAGGAGCATCTATTTTCAATGATAAATACAAGCCAACTTTGGTTAGATAATAATAGACTAGGTGAACGTCACATGCGTAATGAAAATGTTGGACGGAAAAACGTCACGTGATAAATGTCACTTCCATGATGTAACTCTTGACGATATGTTCCTGGTGTTATTTGAACTTTACATACATCAGAGCTGTCCTTTAAATGGTTGTAATCTCCTAAACCCTTTAATTTGTATTGCATTATGTACCTCTTCTTATGATATGCAAGGATTGTTGACACAAAATAATCAGTGTTTATTTCTTTACATGCAACAAAAAAATGGTTGTAAATCTGCTGTCCTTCATATGTAATGGGTTATTATTAGTTGAACTCATGAACGGACTACAGTAGCACCAGACAATGATGGTCTCATAAGTGAGCTTACAGTAAGTCAGGCAATGAAGAGTAACTTACCCGGTACCGAGTGAGACGGTGGAGGTCGAACTACGTGAGGTGGAGGAAGTGGCCAGAAAAAAAAAAAAAGTAAAAAGTATCAGTAATTCTCTTTTTAAAAATACATTCTGGAATGTAATAGAACATCTCCACAAAAGTAAAATTGGAACAACAGAACAAAACAACTGGCATGGAATTTTGATCATTCTCAACTTTAGTTGCAACAATTTTCTTTGTGCTTCAATATATTAGTTCATGACTTGCATCATTTCAAAAAGGATTGAGCATTAACAACCCATATTTCTGCAGTGGAGTTGGGGGTATAATTGACTATACTGCAATTTTGTCATGGAAGATTCTGATGAAGTGTCTATTGAACAGAACAATTTGTTTTGTGAAGTTGTAGTGCAGGGGTCACCAACCCTGAATACCAATAGTATTCAGGCCTGACGTTTAGACACAATTTTTGTCACAAACGCAACAATGACATGATTATGAGAAGTCCGTAATCAGTCTTGTGCCCTGCGTGGAACATTTGAGTGAATCGCGTAATATGCTAACAACCCTGAACCAGGATATAGTGTTAGCGATACAACCACCGAAAAAAGTACTGAACACACAATAAACCTGCCACAGGCTGAAGGAACGCCGAAAATGAGAATACTTGGAACAATCAATGACCCTTGACAGCCGTGAAGTGATGTCAATCATCATGTTTTAAAATCGGTCAAAACATACACAATTTAGTGTATCCACTTTTAGGATGCAAAACAACGAGGGTAACGCGCTAAAGTTTGCTTGATATTCCCATTAATTTTACGTCAAAAGGTTACATCGTGCCTCTATTTGATAATCCACAAAAGACTGCTTGTTTGCACGAACGTGATTCTTAGAACGAACGTGATTTGTGGTGTTATGGCCCCAATTTGTTATGACATTAACGACAGCAAAGGATGACAGACAAAAATTTTAAAACTAAAACACATTTAATTAAACAAGGGCAACTAACAACAAACTACTCTACTCTACAAACCAAGATTGATTACATACAAAAACAGAAATATTTACAGTCCCTTTGGTGGGTTGCTTCGTGATGTCCTGGATGAGGAAAATGCTATAACACAGGCAAAAATCCACTAAAAGCTTCACAGGTCTTAAACAGAATGACAGGTCTGGTCACATATATCCCTCTCCTTGCAATTTCTCCTACTTCTTTACAGTCTCAATTTTACTCCTTATATACTCTTTTGCAGACCCCACCCACATTTTAGGCTTCTTTTTATTTTCCTCTGGGACTTGTCCAAGGCATGCCTAAAACATGCCCAAACCTATCTCCAGTTTGGGCTGAACAAAAAAAAGGTACATACTGCCATCTAGTGGCCTTTATTCACATTACAGTGGAAATGACTTGACGGAAAAACTTACCCGAGTTGGCGGGACGCCATCCTGCTGCTTCCTGCTTTATCTTCAGATCCAATGACTGGGTAGCATCGAAAACAAGAACTGACTACCTCAGCGCTGATGTAGATGTTGAAATGTGGAAATTATGGTCAGTGAAAGCCGTTCATGAACGTTACATGACAGTTTACGGAATTTCCGCGTTGAAATTATAATGAGCTCCTCTAAATTGCCAGTTGTATTGACAAGAGGGGGATGAACAGAATTTATTACATTAACAACTGAATACCACAACCGGGGTCTAAGTTTCTTTATTCAAACATTGTTTGTTTGAGCACAAAAACTGACATCAGAGTTCAGGCACTTGTTTGACGGAATACATCATGAAAGTGACATTGGGAAATTTGTTTTTAAATATAAAAAATAAGCTTTTCTATTTTTGAAAACAAGTTTGAGAGTGGTTAATCAGATGCTGAAGATATGATTAGTTGCTGCATGCAAATACTACAGCCTTTTGAATATTCTCAGGAAAGCTTCAAAAATGCAATGCAGAAAAGGTCACAAAATGGTGTTTGAAAATCCACCAATTTTTCACACATTTTCAAGTGCTGTAAAAATACTGAGGAACAGAGCATACTGAAACAAAAAAAGTTGTCTCCCCAAGTGATGTACTTTTTTGCTATATATATATATATATAGCAAAAAAGTATATGACCTATCACATACTGTTATTGCACACAACTGAGCTTGTTTCACAAGGCAATCAAATACACATTTGCATTGATGGACCCATTGCAATAACAAGGGCATTAGGATCGCTCAAATACATGTTTGTTATGTTTTTTTGACTTTGGTTGTCAGCAGGAGTCTGGGAAGGTGAATCAGCAATTAGTAAAAGGTATGTATAGACAGATACACAGGAGAATTCAGTCCAATGCTCCAAGTAAATCAATGAAACTTAGTATGTAAGGTTCAATGCGATCCTCCCTGGCAGTGCGGCGCACGTGAGGGCAGGGACAGACCAGAGTCACGAAGTAAAAACAAACTCGACTCAAAAACTGCAAATCCTGTAGAAAAATAACAGAAATCTTGTCCAAAACTTTTATTCATTCGATTCACTTAGTTAGTTCTTGGAACTCATAACCCAAGCAACTTTTCTTAGCTTGAAAGGTAAAATGCGAGTATGTCAGCTGCGAGTCTGCTTACATTTCGTGGAGGTCCATAAATAACACAGTGTTCACTCGGGGTGTCCGATCACAAGTTCCCGAGCACCAGATACAATGGTGCAGGGACAGCGACTCGAGTACAAGGTATCCTGGCACCAGCCTTGTGCCTGAGGTCTAGCTTGAGCACTCGAAAACTTAGAGAGCTCACATTAGGGCCTGTTACTCGTGCACTGTGCCCTGGCACCAAGTGCGAACACTGCCTAAGGTGTCACTAGGCCTCAAACGCATAGTTACATTTATTGCACTGTTACATTTATCTCTGATTCAGAGCTATGGATTATGACTTCTACTCATTCTTGGCTGTGCAACTGCACAAGTTCACCAGGCCATTGAGTAAAGAGATGAACGGCGCCTTCCTTCGCGTGGTTGGAACACAACTTACATCGAGGTCAAAGAACTCACTAATGCTCTTTAACGTTCCCACCGTCAACTTATGGAGGTTGTTCGAAGCCATATTGCAGATGTTGTACTAGTCATGGACGATGCATGAGTTGCACTTTGTCTAAGACTTCTTCCCGTGCTGCGGAATACGCCGATAGGTCTTCAGCTGCATCGATGCACTCGGATGCTGCTTCGGTTGCCGGCTCAGTTACTTTTTGTAGCTTTGCAGCGTAACGAGATAAGTACAACTGGATTTGCTGCTCAGTAATAAATTCCTTGACGGAAAATCTCTTGTAACCGGCTTGATCTCTGGCATATCGCATATCTTAGGTAACACCGGCTGGATCCATCTTGTGCCCGGTTTCTTGTCCCATAAGGAATTTTTTTGTCCAGGTACTTTTTCTTCCTTTCAAAGGTGTTCATTTGCTTCTTGGTAATGATCTTGCTGGGGATAAGGTTGTGCCCTACCCTATTGTAACTGACACTCCTTTGATTGATCAAGAATCTGACTCGATAGAGGAGGAAATTCCAGACCTCTATCCCTCATGTGCAGTAACTAATTCTATGACTAAAAAGGCTATTCAAGATGATGCTCACCTGGACTCCAACCTGGCTGACATCTTCATTGGGCATTCTTTTCATCAGGAACCTTCCAGTTTTGAGATGTCTGGGAAATCTTCAGACTTTTCCTTGTCAGGTCATTCTAATGACATTCTGTCACAGAAACAATTTATTCAGGAGCAACAACAATCTCCTTATCTTGCGCATCTTCTACCACAGGCTGCAAGTGACTAAGAGGCTACTCAAGTTTCAGTCTGTTTTTACTACAAAAATGGTGTGCTTATAAGATAGTGTCCTCCACCTGATGTTTCTGCCAATGAAGAGTGGATGATCACCCATCAAATTGTTCTTCCAAAGTCTTATCGTAAAGAAACTCTTAGTCTGGCCCATGATAATCCTATGTCAGGTCATTTGGGTATCAAGAAGACCCTTCAACGTGTCAGGAATCATTGGAATAATTGCTGTGTTAACTTGACCGAGGCTTATAACCCTCTGATAAGATAATTTCTTGGATGTTTTCTACGTTATAAGAAACGTTGATGAATGTCCGTATACATTATCAAATTACTCCCTGGTGTCCTCAATTCATTGTACTCGGGTTGAGCATATTTGCCGTCAACCAAATTGTTTATATTGAATCATACCAATCAACCAATAAGTTACCAACGTTGATGTGGTGTACTTGCACACTAGTAATATGTTTAAGCAGGCAACTGGAAAAACACGATGACAGATAAGCAAAAAACACGAACTCTATTTATTTACTATAGCCACTGTACATTGTGCTCTGCACGACATATCAACCTCCGGAGTGGGAGAGAGAGCGGCGCCTAGTGGCGCAGTACCTTTTATACAGCAGTGAACAGCCAGTGAAAACTCCTCCTTACCAGTACCAACATAAGTGATAACTCACCCAATACAGAATTATATTTCTTGGTGTTGGAACACCACAGTTGATAACAGGAAGCGCTAGTTAACGCTGGCTACTCCTTTCCTCAGCTTCATCTCTGCCCCTGTTCCGTTCAGAAATGATCACTGCACAGCACAGATCGATAGGACAGAGAAAAGTTTTTTTTCCCCCTCCTGATTTTAAACAGCCAAGCCTTTCTCCCCTCCTTGTCTTTTGGAGCTCTGTATAAACAGACAAAGCGACTTGTCCACTGTTTTAAATATTATGCAGGTAATTGTAGTATTAAGTATTGTCGTTGAATGTCAATTACAAGTAGCTAGCTTGTTAGCCACCGTGTTAATTTTATTAACTACTAAGTCAATGCAGTCCCTGCGACGGTAAGGATACCAAGGTAGCTTGCTGGTGACCATTTTCAATTCAGCCTTTGTTGTTAGTCAGCAGTCTATTCAAGTCCGTGGGATGGTTAATTAGCTAGCTAGCGCGTGAAAGCAAATTTTTTTCTGTTTAAGTTTCAAATTTGCGTTTCCAGTTAACTAATGCGTGAAACGTTTTAGTTCAGCCCTACAAATGAATATTGCTGCAAAAGGCAGGAGAATACAACTGTGTAGGTTTGTTGATAAAAGTGCCTTCGGTAATATTCTTGTGTCGTAAATTGTAATTATCTGGTGAGATTTATCACCAATGAAAAATAAACTAATTTCACAATAGTTCCAGATCTTTTTTAAAATTAGTTTAGGCATACATTAAAAGCTTATAATGGGGGTCTTCAAGATGTAATTCTACATGGCAGTCACTGCCTGTATAGCTCAGTAAACGAGTGACCAAGAAGCACTACTAGATCTGCAGCAACTTTCTACGCAGGAAAAAAAAAAATATCAGTTTCTGTGCCACCCTTATGTGAGCAATGACCTCAGTCTGGCCACCTTGATGAGAATTGTCCGGCTTCGCCACTGCCTTTCTCTTCTTAAAGAGGGGAGGTGTTATGTATGAGTGTTTTATGTAAAGCACTATGTATCATTTGTAAATGGCGATTTGTTAAATACTATTTGCGCTGCCTTACTGGTCAGCTATTTCTTTATTTTGTTCGTTATTTACCACCCTCTGGTGGTATGTCTGTAGAAAAACATCATCATCATTATGTCTGTCGCTCCTCCCGAAGCATAGGCCACTGACAACAGTCCGCCAGATTCCTCGGTCCTGGACTGCCCTCTCCAGTTGTTTCCAGGTGTGTCCCATCTTTTTTCTGTCTGCCTCAAGGTCCTGTCACCAGATGTTTCTCGGCCGTCCTCTTTTTCATTTTCCCTGGGGGTTCCATGCCAGCGCCTGTCTGATGTTACTGGCTGGTTTCCTCAGGGTGTGCCCAATCCATTTCCATTTTTCTGCACCAGATTTTATCTTTGGTTGGCAGTTAATTGGTACGATGCCACAGGTCTGAGCTGCTGATGGTGTTGGGCCAGTGGAGCTGTAGGATTCTTCTCAGGCAGCTGTTGATGAAAGTCTGTACTTTCCTGGTGGTGGTCTTTGTTATCCTCCATCTCTCAGCTCCGTACAGTAGCAATGACTTGACAGTGGAGTTGAACAGCCTGATCTTTGTGCGAGTCGATACCACTTTGGAGCTCCATATGTTCTTCAGCTGCAAGTATGCTGCACTCGCCTTGCCGATTCTTGCTCTGACATCTGCGTCTGTTCCACCCTGCTTGTCAATGATGCTGCCCAGATATGTAAAGGCCTCCACTTCTTCCAGCTCGTTTCCATGCAGTGTGACTGAGTCCTCACTTTTGTGTTGATCTTGAGGATCTTAGTCTTGCCCTCATGGATCTTGAGACCAACTTATGAAGAGGTGGCTTCCAGCTCTGTTGTCTCGTCCTGCATCTGTTGGTGGCTGTGGGAAAGGAGGGCTAGGTCGAAGCTAGGCGAAGTCCAGGTCTTCCAGCTGATCCCATTGTGTCCACTGGATTCCATTTCTTCTGTGTGCTGTTGACCTCTTTATGATCCAGTCGATCACCAGGAGGAAGAGAAAAGCCGACAGGAGGCAGCCTTGTCTGACTCCAGTCTTCACCTCGAAGCTGTCTGTGAGCTGTCCACCATGGACCACCTAGCAAGTCATTCCTTCTTAGGAGTTCTTGATTAAGGTGACCAGTTTAATTGGCACTCCATAATGGTGTAGCAGCTTCCGGAGGGTTTCGCGGTCAATGCTGTCAAATGCCTTCTCATAGTTGACAAAGTTGATGTACAGCAATGATTTCCACTCTAAAGACTGCTCAATGATGATGCGCGAGGTGGTAATCTGGTTGATGCGTGATCTGTTCTGGCGGAAGCCGGCCTGCTGGTCTCAGAAGAGGGGGTCAACTGCACCTTTCATTCTCTCCAGAAGGATCCTGTTGTAGACCTTTCCTGGCACTGACAAAAGCGTTATTCCTCTGTCGTTTGCACAGTTGATGAGGTCTCCTTTCTTGGGTAGTTGGATGAGGTAGCCCTCCTTCCAGTCTGTGGGTACTTCTTCCCAGATCTTCAGGAAATGAGGGTAAAGCATCTCTGCGGTTGTTTCCAGGTCTGCTTTGAGTGCTTCTGCAGGGATGTTGTCTGGTCCTGCTGCCTTGCCTTCCTTCAGTAGTTGAATGGCTTTCCTGATCTCTTCTCGCTTTGGCTGCCCGTAGTTGATGTCTAGGTCTCTGTGGGCTGGATTGATTTCAGGGGGATTTGGAGGGACAGGTCTGTTCAAAAGCTCTTCAAAGTGCTCTACCTATCGGTTCCGTAGTTGCTCTGT